>CM070628.1:29888327-30498693 GCA_036346255.1 Ampelocalamus luodianensis | reverse complement strand
GAAGGAAGTGGCGCTTGGGCCATGTTCTTTCAAACAGGAGGTGTGGTCGTGGATCCTAGCAAGGTCGTTGATGTGCTATCTTGGGTCAGCCTAAGTCGGTCACCGATGTGCGGAGTTTTTTGGTTTGGTGGCTACTATCGCTTTATCGAGAATTTCTCCAAGATTGCAAAGCCTATGACCGAATCGCTCAAGAAAGACAAGAAATTTGAGTGGTCCGCCGCTTGTGATGTGAGTTTTCAGAACTCAAGAAGCGGTTGACCTCACTCAAGGCTTGTTCTCCTAATATTCGCAAGAGTTTTGATATCTTTGTGATGCTTCGTCGTGGTCTTGGTTGTGTTCTTATGCAGGAGGGCAAGGTTGTGGCCTATGCATCAAGCGGCGCTTGAGGCCTCATGAACTCAACTATCCTACTCATGACTTGGAGTTAGTCGGGTCCATGCACTCAAGATTTGGCGGCATTATCCGATTGGTAACCGCTGTGAGGTGTATTCGACCACAAGAGCTTGAAGTACTTGTTCACCCAAAGATTCGAACCTCAGCAAAGAAGATGGTTGGAATTGATCAAGGACTATGACATGGGCATTCAGCACCATCCGGCAAAGCCAATGTTGTTGCGGATGCACTCACTCGGAAGGTGTATTGCAACATGTTGATGCTCCAAGAGCAGCACCGCTCTCATTTCGTAGTTCCAAATACCAATTTGGGTTTGATCGAGCACGGTCCTCTTGCTTCATTGGTTGTGCAACCAACCTTGGTGGACTGAAATCAAGGCGCACAAGAGCATGCATGCCGGTGAGCCGTGACGCGTAACATCAAGGATGGATGGCCAAGTGCTTTTCGGAGGATGAGCATGGCGTTGTGTGGTTTGGGCAACGCTTGTGGTTCCTAAGGTCATGGAACTGCGATTCGATTCTCCGCGGCCCATGATTCTCCTTTGTCTATTCATCCCGGCTACCAAGATGTATCGATCTTCGCCGAGATTCCGTGGACCCAATGAAGCGCGAGATTGCCAAGTTCGCTGCCGAGTGCGACGCAGTCCGTCGTGTGAAGGCCGAGCATCGGCCCAAAGTCTTCTTCACCTTTGCCGCTGCGATCGGAAGTGGATTCGCTGGCATGGACTTCATCACCGGATTGCCCCGCCGCCCAAAGGGAATGATGCTATTTGGGTCGTGATCGACAGTTGACTAAAGTGGCACATTTCTTCCGCCAAGACTCACCGTGGGGGCCTTGGCCAACTTTATGTTTCGAGGATTGTGAGTCTTCACGGCAGTCAAGACGATTATTTCGATCGTGGTGCACTTTTCACCTCGCGTTTTGGCATAGTCTCGTAAGAGGCTATGGGGACCGCCTTCATTTTAGTACATGCCTTTCATCCTCGGGATCGATGGTCGACGGAGCGAGTCAACCAAGTGGTAGAAGATATGTCCGTGCTTGTGTTCTTTCCTATGGGAAGAAGTGGAGAAATGCCTACCATTTGCCGAAGTTCTCCTACAACAACAAATTTTCGTGCCGCCTTGGCATGGCACCATTTGAGGCTTTGTATGGGAGAAAGTGCGTAACCCTCGCTGAACGGGTCGAGACCGTGAGCGCGCTTTCCCGATTCGATCAATGAGGCCGAAAGTCAAGTTCGGGCTGATCCGCGAGCATCGCGCACGCCCGCCCGCATAAAGAGCTGCGCGCATCGCCGTCGCCGTGAGTTGAGCTTTGAGCCCGCGACTTTGTGTATTCAAGGTCTCACCCTTGAAGGGCCATCGCTGGCATCAAGGGCGTTGGCTCTCGATATGTTGGGCCTTATCGTGATCGCCGAGAGAGTTGGAGCAGCTTGCATATAGATTGAGCCGCCACCGCACTTGAGGGGGTGCATGATGTGTTCCATGTTTCACACCAAGAAGTGCCTCCGTGTCCCAATCGAGGAAACTCGCTGGAAACTCTCGATGTGCGAGGATTTGACCTATCGCGAGCATCCTGCTCGTGATTCTTGAGGAATCGAGCGAGAACAAGGAACCGTGCCATCAAGTTCCTTAAGGTTCAGTGGTCAAACCATTCAAGATGAAGCAACTTGGGAGCGAGAAGATCGCCTTCTGCGTGCATTTTCCTTCTTTCTTCTCCGAGTAAACGGAATCTCTGCCGAGATTCTTGTAAGGGGGAGAGTTGTAACATCCCAATTTTGGGCTTGTGTTTCAAATGTAAGAAAATGAGTAGAAATTAAAACTTTTTCTTACATCATGTGTTTCTGTTTGTATTGCACAAGTATTGTACAAGACTTATGGAAATGCAAAGTCACAAGTCTTTTGAACCAAATCTTGTCTCTTCTATAACATTCTGGTCAAATGTTTTGATCATCCTCTGAAATATTTTTCCTAAGTTCTTGGGATGGTATGTGACCCTCTGAAAAATTTCACGATTTTTAGAAATTGTTTGGATATTTTTGAGGTCACTAAACCAATTCAAAATCTGGTCAAACCTAAAACCAGTACCTTGTAGAATTTTTGGAGAAAATGCAATGCATAAAAATCTCTGAGAAATTTTCACAAGGTCAATGTCTCAGTCAGCAAGCTCCTGTAAAATTTCAGAATTTTTGGAGTTATTTTGCTGCCCCAAATAAATCTCAAAAGTCTCACTTTAAATTAAAACCTAAAGTCGATTCACTGCTCATTGGGTTCGAAATGGGCTCGAGTCCGAGCCACTTGACTTGGTTGAACCACCTAATCGCACCGAGCCGCGCTTTAAAACGCGCGCGATATCACCGTTGATTCAGATCGCGTGGCCCACGCTCGTGTGAGCATTCGACCCTCCGCTACATTAACAAATTGGGACCGTTGGATCTCGATCCAACCGCCCGTATTCCGTGAGGCAATCGGACCGTCCCGCGAACTGCTAAATCGTGACCGCCCATTTTTAATCCGGACGGTCGTGGTTTGTTTCGCGCTGTTCTTCTTCCTCCTCTCGCTTCGAAGCGCGCGCGCAATGGCGTAAAGAGAGGCCGAGCGGGTGGCGTTGATGGGTCACCTCAAAGTTGCTTTCGCCAACGCCTCTCGTGGAGCATTTAATGCGCCGTGCTTTCTCCTCCATTGTCCCAGTCTCACTTGCTCCCATCACTTCTTGGTCCTTGACCGCGCCATGAACCGAGCTCACCATGGGCTCATGTCCTTGATCGAAACCCTAATCCTTCCCTATATAATTGCCCTCTAGGTCCTCCCGGTGTTCCTTTGCACCACACTTTGCTCTTCTCTCGTGTTTGAGCTCAAGAACACCTCTCACCCTCAAAACACCATTGTTGGCCGTAGAGCTCCAATGGCGGCCTTGGTGTCCAAGTGGTTCATCTTCGCATTTCTTGCACCCTTTTGAACCCTCAACCTCCTTTATATTTCCCCTAACTTGATTTTGGGTTGCATTCACAGAATCACTCAATTTTAAGTTTGGAGATTTTCGTTGGTTTCACCCCTTCTTCTCCACTCGGTAAGTGATTCTTTTGCAATTACTTGCTTTTGGAGCCTCTTTGAGCTATAATGAAGTGTGGTAATGATGTGGTTCCACTCATTTTGCTCGTAACCTCATTTCCACTTCATCTTCTTCGACCCGGTGGACTTCATCGTGTTCAAGTCTTCCCGCCATCTTTGAAGCTCCTCTCGCTAAGGTAGCTCCTATATAGTCCCTAGAAGTCATGGCACTCGCTTCCTTGGACCGCAATGAGCATTTTGCTATTTTCGTGTTTTGCCGGTCGGCCTTCATCTTTGTTTTCCGGCCGCTGCGTTCCGACTTCCACCGCCACGAGGTCACATCGCTGGTCCGCAACACTATTGCGTAACCCATTTTGATAGTTTAGGCGCCGCCACACGAGTCGCCGGCGACAAGCCGCCAAAGCCACTCGGGTTTTGCCTTACGTAAGCTCCTCGCTTTCTTGCATCATTAGGACACATTAATTACCAATCATTAGCCGTTAATTGCGTTTAATCATTATTATTGAGCCACCACCAAGGGCCCAATCTCCTTAAATCAATCTGCTTTCACTCACATCGCTCCGACATCATTAATGCTTAATCATTGATTAATAAAAATGTTTCGCACTTAATCCTCGCTCTGAAACCTTCTCTCGGTCGCCGACTTGTGGGCCCAAAGCATCGTGCACGTGGGTTAAATCGCCATGCGCGTGACTCGTAGTCACCGATATGCGTCCCACTCGCCGCACCTCTTTTTGAACTCGATCTATAGCGCCGCCCATTTTGTGATCTCGCGCCCGATCTTGCATGCATTCGACCATCCGTTCCTCATCGCCCCGGCCGCCGATCTTGCGATCAATGGCGGAGATCGTGTGTGCAATCGGACCATCCGGTTGTTGGTGCTCGCCGCCCATCCGCCGACCGCGGGCCGGATTGGCCTGGCAACCGCACCGCCCGGCTGCATACACTCAGGCGAGCCGCTGGATCTTGATCCAACGGTAGGTTTCATGTGGGTTTGCGCGGCGCTATTTTCGCGCGTGAGCCGTGGGATGTTAGATCAAGGGTTGTGGGTTGTCCACGCTATTTCCTTTTATTGGATTGTTCTCAGATTTCGTAAGCAATTGTTTATCAATCAAAATGATATAAAAACTTTAGAAACTCATAACTAATTCATTTTAACGCTTTTAGTTAATTCCAATGTAATAAATTATGTTATCACTTTAGCTTATTATAAAATGGATTTAAGCATGTTCCAAAAGAGCGTAAAATTGTATAAATAGGAATAACTTGATTTCTCCATTTTGAATATTCCAAAATGAATAAAACTTTAGAAAATGCATATCTTGCTCTGTATGTCCAAAATGAATGATTCCAACCTTGATAAATTTGTTATTAACCCAATGTTAATGTAAAAATGATGGTAAGTCCAAGATTGTAATGAAACCTTGATTAATGATTTAGTACCTATTTTCAAGATTTAGAAAATTCGAAGACTTATAAAATGCACCAAGAATTCTCTGTAAATCCTAAAAATAGAAATTGGATGTTAGGAAATCCTCTGTTATCATTCCATAATGTGAAATAGGTTTTGCACATGTTTATATTTCGAAAGTGCATGATACTAGTTTTGCATCTTAGAAAAACCATAACTAAATCATTTTAACTCCAAATGACCTGAAATTTTATATGGGTTACCTCTATACCAGTAGGTAGCTACCATAAAAATTCCAGCTTCAAAATCTCTCTAGAAAATATTTTTGCTACAGTGCTAATTATGGCCTTAAAATGTATTTTTATGCATTATCTTTTGCACCACAAATCCAAATTAGGTTTTTCCAGCTTTCTATGTCTAGGTATATTCGTACTCTACCTGATGTGTAAATTTCAGTCGCATTTGGTTAAGTTTTGCTTGCTCTTTGTTTATTTGTGGCTGCCTTATTGGTTGTTCTTGGTTCTTTTGCCTTTCGCTTAGGATTCGACATTTGTGGTAACCCCAGAACGATCCTCCGCAACCAATTGAGCAACAAAGAAGAAGGCAAGGGTTTGATCATGTTAATCCCAGATTTTAAGTATTTATGTTGATTACAAATTCTATGTATGCATTGCTATTTTGTTTTAATAGTTGGCCTAGTAGATGCATTTCCTTAGCAAATGATTATCCTCTACTACCATGAGCCTAGGTTACTTGTCGTGATTTAGAGTTCGTGGATGGGCTCTTGTCACTTAGTAGTTGCGAATTAATTGCTTAGCCATGCTTAGCTTCTAGAATGGGCGTTATCGACTTGTCGATAACCTTGATCACACAAACTTATTATGTATTATGATTTCCATCTTGTGCCATGTCTACTTATGAAAACTAAAACCAAAACAAAATGATTTAGACTTGGGCACAATGGTATGATGGTGTGATTTTCGGTGTGACCGAATGGTGCCTAAGTCAACAAGGACCGAACATCTTGTTACACTAAACCAAGCATTTTAGCGCATAACCACACTAGAGGGTATGGACCTCTCTGACTTAGTACTTTGGCGTATTGGCCCGGTCGCAGGAGGTCGCAGGAGGGATGGTGTTGGGAGCATTGTAGTGTCCGAAAGACTTCACCCGGGATGGGATTTGTTGTCTTTCGGCTTGCAATGTAAGCGTATGGTGTTTCTACCCATACGAGCGGCTCAGTAGTTAATACACAATATTGGAAAGCGCTCAGAGGACTTAGCCGTGCTTGCATACCTACGGAAGTGTGCTTTTGGCTTAAAGGCGATCCAAGTGTGGGTACATTGGTACACCCTCGCAGGGTTAAAACTATTCGAATAGCCTCGCCCTAGGTTATGGACACGCTTGGGGAGGTCTTTCAAGAGTTAGACTACAACCTTTAAATTAAAACTTGATGGGTGGTACGAATCGGGGTTCGTATATGTTGTGGTGACTATTGGGATAGTCACCTGTGTGGTTACTTGTATGTATCAGACTTCATCTGTTACTTTGATAACAAAACAGATTTGCAAACTTGCTTTTGAAATGTATTACATTATTGCAAATAAAGTTGGCTTCATGCAAAATAAGACATACAACCTCCACCTAAATAAGCTTGCATGTAGTTATGAATAGGTCTGCTATTCCACACGTCGCCTTTGCGTGTACAAAGACAATCTTTGTACTCGATGCTATGCTTAATTGTTTTGTTGCAGAGGAAGGAGGTGAGTCAGAAGGGCCTCACTTTTGCGAGCTGTGTTGTGGTAGTTTATGGGCGACTAGCTTGGCGTCCTGGCGGTTGCCTTGTGGGTGTGTGGCTAACCTGGCGACTTTTGTTCTAGCCATCTTATGGCGCTTTTGCTCATTGTCATTCTTGTATATTGTTCTATTTGGCCGGTCGGCTCCTTTGTAATAACTTTACTTTATGTATGTCGTTGTTGAACTTAGTGATGTATGTGTATGGAATTGATGTGTAATTTTGTGATGATGTACGTATGTCGCAGTGCGGGAAGCATATGTCCATCGAGGCTTAGAATGTTTAATTAGTAACACTAGAACCATTTGGGGTTAAGTGTTCCTAGTTAAATATTCCGGTCTCACACGCCGTCCGACAACGCCGTGGACGACTCGCCGCCCGACCTCGCCGCCGCTCTGTTGTCCTCGAGACCCAACGAGTACACTAACGTGTTCCTTAGCGCCTGTACTTCGGTACTTTCGTCACCGCCGGCGAGCCACTGTTCGCCGACCTTGGTCTCGAGCGCCGCCGCCGGCAAGTCGACTCGCGCCGCATGTCCGACACTTCCACCGCCAAATGGTTGTGCTTGCGTGGCGCCACGTGGCGCCACGGGTGCGCCACGTGGGTAGTCCACCGACTCGAAGTCCGAGGCTCGGTGGACCTAGTCCACGTGAGTTTAGCTCTCGGCATGTGGGTCCCACATGTCGAGATTTCTTTATTATTTCTTTTTCGAAATTCCTCCACGACGTCACTATGCATAATCTGATTTTCCTTTGGAAAATAATTGAAATTCATGAAATACCGATTTTCAGCATTTTATGTATTATCAATCTTCCAAAGGCCATAACTTTTGCATCCTAACTCCGATTGAGCCCATTCAAATTTCTAAATTTGTCTAAATTCAAGATCTATTTATCTGAGATTTTTATTTAATTTTTGGAGTTTGTTTTGCCTCTGTTATTTATTTGTTTTGATTGTTCTGCTTCGTTTGTGTGTAGACGTCGATACTTCGGGGGTTTTCGTCGAAGAAGGCTTCAACCAAGTTCAAGACCAGTACATAGACCTATTCCAAGGCAAGTCATACCTTTGATCATATTGAATCCCAGTTCCCCAAATTATATTGTGTTGAATTATTGCATTTACTTTAATTATGTGTTTAACTGCTTTTGGGCTAGTTATTGATCCAAATTGTTATGTTCACCTTGCCTACTTGTATACCTTAATCTTTTGTCGCCCTAGATTGGTTTATTATTTAGTTGGTATTAACATATTGCCAACATGGTTGGGTAGACCGACTAGAATTGCTTAGCCATGCTACGAGTCATCATCTCATGTGGGTGCAATTATGAAATTGACTAAGTGATTATGGAACTGTGATAAACCGTGTGCCGTTGTGTCATACTCGTGATGGCATGTGTTGCACTAAACCAACCGGGTGGTAAAAGATTTAGACCGAGGCAAGTGGTGGATATGTGTGAATCGTGGCTTTGTGATTGGGATTTATCTGTGGCTTAGTTAGAAAAATCGAAGTCTTGCCTTGGTCAATTAAGGACTTAACTTTGTGCGCCATTGAACCGAGCTATCTGCATTTACCACATGTCCGTGACAGCCTAACTTAGTAGGTTACGGAGTTTCAACATTGGGGTTCGTGGATAGGTTAAGCTTTGTGATATGGGATCGTGTGAATAAGAACGCCAATGTTGAGACGGTTGCCGAACTGCTTTGTTACGATTAGTGCTAGCTACACTAGTTGTATCGTGTGGGTAAAGTGTACAAACCTCTCGCAGAGTGTTAATCAATCTATTCGAATAGCCGCGTCCCGGCCATGGACAACGCCGGGATTTCACATAAGGGTAGTGTTCATAAAATGTGGGATTGGGAGCCGTGTGATCTCAATCATATGGTCGTGTGAATTAACAGGGCTTTAGCTGCAGGTGTCTTTGTGGAAACAACTATTAAATTATTATTGTCTATTTGTTTTGAATTATGCTTTCAATCTATTATTTGTATTCAATTGCAAATGTTGCATTTCTGCAAAATAACCACGTAAGCCATTCCTTTGGAATAAGCCTCGCATCTATATATTGCATTCGTGGTATGATTTGCAGTACGGTTGTGTACTCACGCTTGTTGTAAAACTTGCGGCCCAAACCTACTGTATGGAGTAGTCTTCGCCGCTTCGAGGAGGAGTTTGTGGAAGAAGGTTGATCGCTAGGTCATCGATCCCATCCTGCTGCCTGTGGTGTGTCCGATTGAGTTTGCGAGTTTATTTCTGCTCCGCCACAATATTTCTCTAGTGTTAGCTCTGCGTGGCTTAATAAGTTGTAACCCGACCTTAAGGTCAAAACTCTGTTGTTACTCAAACTATTCGCTTATGTTATATTTCGCTTGTGTGGATTGATATTCACCTATGTTACCACTGTGTGCGCTTAGCGTGATCCCGGACTAGTGCGTAATACACGTAGGGTCCAATTGCATTTTTGGGTCCCGGCGAGAAGGAGGTCAAGAAGATGAAATGAAGCTCTGGACGCGCCATTTATACGCTGGCGACGGAGCTGCCGAGGTGAGGCGCGCGCGGCGCAGGTGACCGGCCATTGGCGTGGCGCGCATGCGAGCAAGGCGTGGCGAAGTGGCGCGCGGTGGGAGCCGGCGCGGCGCACGCGTGGAGGAAAAGGCTCGGCGAGGGGCCCACAGTAAGTGGTTAGGGAGGGCAAAGTGGTGCGGGCTGGTCTGGTCCGGTCGACTGATGACGAAGGGGTCCGGCGGACTCGGCTCTGGCGGAGGAACAATGATAAGGGTTTAGGTTGGGATTTAATTTTTTTGACCAAAATGTACAAGTTTGACTAGTCGATTGAGGTAGAAATAAAATTGAAAAATTCTGAAAATTTTGTGGACACTCTGAGGTTCACAAGGGACTTAGGAAAAGTAATTTCAAACACTTTCTATATTAAAATTTGTTAGAATTAAATCATCTTCAAATCTACATTAGTGATTTCGTTTGAATTTTGGTGTAGGCAAAATGACTTCTAATAATTTGGTAAAAATAATAATAATTCAAGATAAATAATCTAGTATTTGAATAAATTATTTTTAGGAACCTTCATTCATACATTTTTCTGGAATTCAATTTGGAATGGAATTTAAGTTTAAAAGTTTAAAACTTCAACACAAACTTTAATACAATCTTCAAAATTTTAAAATTGTGCACAAGATTTTGGAAACCATGAGCATGATCAAGTGATACAACCAAAAGTTTTTAAAATTTCCTACTTTTATACATTTAAAATACAAACCCTAATTTGGGGTTGTTACAGAGATGTAGAACCCCTTTGAACTGGTCGGAATCGCGAGCGCGGCTTCTTGTGCCGATTCCATCAATGAGGCCGAGAGTTAGGTTCGGCTGATTCGTGAGCATCTGCGTGTGGCCCAGTCCAGGCAAAAGAGCTATGCGGATCGTCGTCGTCGAGAGTTGAGCTTTGAGCCCAATGACTTTGTTTATCTCAAGGTCTCACCCTTGAAGGGCCATCAGCGTTTTGGCATCAAGGGCAAGTTAGCTCCTCGATATGTTGGGCCTTATCGTATCATCGAGAGGATTGAGCCGTTGCATACAGATTAGAGTTGCGCCACTTGAGGGTTTGCATGATGTGTTCCATGTGTCACACTTAAAGAAGTGCCTCCGTGTTCCGGGGCTTGAGGAAACTCCGCTGAAAATCTCGATGTAGGAAAATTTGACCTATCATGAGCATCCTGCTCAGATTCTCAAGAATCAACTGAGGACAAGGAACCGTGTCATCAAGTTCCTTAGGTGCAATGGTCGAATCATTCTCAAGATGAGGCAACTTGGGAGCGCGAAGATCGTCTTCGCAAGTGCATTACCCGTCCTTCTTCTCCGAGTAAACTGAATCTCGGGGCGAGATTCTTGTAAGGGGGGGAGGTTTTGTAACATCCCAATTTTGGGACTTGTGTTTCAAATGTAAGAAAATGAGTAGAAATTAAAACTTTTCTTACATCACGATTTCTGTATGCTTTGAACAATTGTTGTAAGAAGTTATGGAAATACAAAGTCACAAGTCTTTTTGATCCAAACTTTGAGCTTCCAAAATATAATCATGTCAAGTATTGTGATCATCCTCTGGAAATATTTTTCCTAAGTTCTTGGGATGATATGTGACCCTCTGAAAATTTCACAATTTTTAGAAATTGTTTGAATATTTTTAGAGGCAATAAACCTGTTTGACTTTCACCAAACCTCAAAACAGAGCCTTGCAGAATTTTTGGAGATTTATTCGCAGTATAAAAACGTCTGAAAATTTTACACTAGGTCCATATTTGAGTCAGCAAGCTCCTGTAAAATTTTCAGAATTTTTGGAGTTAATTTGCTACCTCAAATAAATCCTCCAAAGTCTCTCGTTCTAGTTTAAAAGTCAAAACTTAATGTCATTGTGCTTTGGGTTCGAGTCGACTCGGGCTCGAAGCCAATCGACTTCGTCCACCAACTAATCGCACCGAAGTCTCTTTAAAACGCTTTCGATCTCAGCCTTTGGATCTAAATCGCGCGCCCACGCGTGCGTAAACATTCTGACTTTCTCGTTGCAAGTTCAAATCTCAACCGTTGATCTCCATCCAACCGCCCCGATCCTCTCGAAACCTTCTGACCCTCCGTTGTTGGTTTGAATCCTAGCCGTTGGATTAAGATCCAACGCCGCTTGTCCTCTCATTGTAAACCACGCTCGCGACGTGGGGCAATCGAGCTGTTCATGTTCAATCCTAGGGCTCACGATCTCTGCCGCTGTGTTTTAAACTCGAGGCGTGGCGCTATCTCACCGTCCGATTAAAATCGTGGCCTCGAATCGCCCGAGCCTTTATCGCTGGTCATCTTCCACCTCCGGCCGTGCGAGCTATGTGTAGGGCATGGGGTGTCTTTTCGTGCTTCCTACGGCGCCCTAGTCAACAAAGTGAGGGTCGTGGGAGGGTGTTCGCCATGCCATACCCTATTGCACATCTTCCACCTTTTCCTTGCCTCACCGCACCTTGTGCTCAGTGCTTTGCCGCCCAAAGGCTTGTGGTCCAAACCCTAATGCCTCCAAGGCCTTATGAGCATCCTTTTCACTTCCCGCATTCCTTTAGACCACCATCAAGCTCCATTCACGTGATTGGAGCTTAACACCTCAAGAATAGCAAGTCGCCATTGTTGACCCGAAGAGCTCCATTGGTGTTCTTGGTGTTCCAAAGGGTTCTTCTTCATGTTTCTTTGCCCTATCCTTATCTATTTACTATCTTGAACATTTCCCCTCACTTAATTTTGGATTTGATTCTCAGAATTGTCCAATTTGGGGTTTGTTCAAATTCGGCCGAAAGTGGTCATCTTCTTCCTCAGCTCAGGTGAGTGCCCCATCTTCTAATTACTTGCTCATGTAGCTTCTGTGGACCTTAATGAAGCTATATTGATGCTTTGGTATCACTCTCTTGGCTCAGGGTGTCTTTTTCGATCTTTCTTCTCCAAGTCCGGCGAGCTTCCACCGTGGACCAGCTTCTCCGGCCATCTTTGAAGCTTCCCTTCATCAAGGTAGCTTCTTATTAGTCCCTAGAGGCTCTGGCACCCGCTTCTTTGGACTGCAGCTGAGCTTTTCGCTATTTTCGCACTTAGCAGTAAAAGTTCCCTTTTTCATTTTCCGGCTAGCCGGCGTTCTAGTCTCTCACCGCCGGCGGGGTTTCCACCATTAGGTTCGGAGTGCTATTGCGATTCCATTTTAGTCTTTGTTCAATACGCATGCCGCTGTCGCCGGCGACGAGCCGTTGAAGTCGCTCGGGGTTTTGCCGGTGCAAAACTCCCGTTTTCGTCATTTGTTTAGGACATATTAATTGCACAGTGATTGTCAATCATTAGTTATTTATTGGTGTCATAATCTTTGTCGTTGAGCCACTGATCAGTGGGCCCAACATTCTTAAATCACTCGCTGGCGCATTCTCGCACTATTCCGACATCATTAATAGCTAATCAGTGGTTAATCAATGTGTCGGGGTGTTCGCTCTCGGAAATCCACCTTTTCGGTCTCTGACATGCGGGCCCTCCAATCTCCTAAATCACGCCGCGTGCGCCATTAGGACACATTAATTACTAAGTCAATCGCTAATCATTGGCTCTCGTAATTAATCGCCGTCTTAATTGTTCCTCTGCCTCACCGACATGTGGGCCCAATGCACCGTGCACGTGGGTTAAAACGTCATGGTTGTGACTCAAGTCACCGATACGGGTCCTCGTGTCAAGACTCCGTTAAACTTCGATCAATAGCCACCGTCCGCTTCTCGACCGCGCCCGCATCTTTGTATGCATTCGACCTCCTGATGCCTCTGGCTATTCTTGGCCGTCGATCTTGTAATCAATGGTCGAGATCTTGTATGCAACGGACAATCCGATCGTTGGTGCGCTCGACCGCCCATCCGCCGATCTGCGGGCCGATTGGCCCAAGCAACCGCATCGTCCAATGCATACACTGCAGGTGCGCCGTTGATCTTGATCCAACGGTGGCTCGCTTAGGTTTCGCGCGACGCAGCGCCAAGCTTCCGCGCGTGAGCCGTAGGATTGCAAATCGAGGTTGATAAGTGTCCACGTCTTATCCTATTAATTAAGTTTGTCTGTATATCGGTAAGTATTTATTTAACAATGAAAATGCTATAAAAACTTTAGAAATTCATAGCAAATTCATTTTAAACCCTTTTTAGGTAATTCCAACTGTAATAAATTTTGTTATCACTTAAATTTATTATAAAAATGGAATTAAGCATATTTCAGTAGCATAAAATTGCGTAACTAGAAATAACTTGATTTCTGTCACTTTAAATATTCGAGAAATGGATTTAATCTTGAAAAATGCATATCTTTTCTCAGATAAATCCAATTTGTGCAAAATTAATTTTGTTAAATTCATCTGTTAGTATACTTTCATATGGAATAAGTTTTGAGCATGTTCATATTTCTGTAAAATGACTTGCATTAGATTTACACCTTAGAAAAATCATAAGTAAATGTGTATAACTCCAAATTTGGTAAACTCAACTTTGCTGTTATTAGGATGTCATAATCTACCTGCTATAAAAATTCCAGACCTTAGATCATTCTAGAAAATTTCGCCATGAACAGTACTATTAATTAATTAGGTTGATTTTAAGGCTGAGAAAGAGTATTTTGTCCATATATTGTGCATGTTGGGTCAAAATTGCATGATTCTTGTTCCTATGATTGTCTTAGATCATTCCCTAGCTGCTGTGCAAATTTCATTAGATTTGGAAGTCTTTTGCTGTTGGAGTTTATTTGGTGTTCTTCGTTCTTATTTGCTTATCGCCTTTTCGCGTTAGGTTCCGAAGAAGTTATTAATCTTGATATTGAGCCACAGCAGCCAGATCCTGCACTTCAGCCAGGCAAGCAGATGTAGCATTCATTTGATCATATTGTTCCTACTAATTTCAAATTCTAATATGTTGTTTGCAAATTCTATGTATGCACTGCTATGTTGTTTTAAGCTATTGTCGATAGTTGGCCCAGTAGTTGCATAATCAGTAGGAAATGTTTAATCCTCTACTACTGAGCCTAGGACTACTTGCTGTGATTTTGGGTTCGCTGGATGAACCCTTGTCACTTAGTAGATTACGTGTCATTATGCTTAGCCATGCTTAGCTACCGGTAGAAATGGGCGGTTATCGACTTGTCGATAACCTTGATCACACAAACTGTTATAATATGTATATTTCACCCTTGTGCTATGTCTAAATTGCAAAACTAAAATTGAAAATGAAAACAATTTAGACTTGGGCACAATGGTAAGATGGTGTGATCCTTTGGGTGTGAATGGAATGGTGCCCGGGTCAATTAAGGACCGAACTACTTGTGAGTATCTGTTATCCGAGCATTACTCAGGCGTGCTAACCACACTAGAGGATATGGGACCTCTCTTAGCTGAGTACTTTGGGCTGTGTTAATTAATGAGTCGCGTGGTGGGTTGCATATTTGATTATATGCAACATGGACACGCTTAGGAGAGGAACACCACGAGGCGGTGTGTCTGCTCCACGATGGGTCCTGTGATCCATATTTCGCTCGCAGATCACTAAGGATTAACCCCATACGTGCGCCTCTTGATTAGCATATTCCATTGGAAAGGGTTCAGGACTTAGCCGTCGCAGCATACCAAAGGAAATGTGCTTAATAGCTTGGCAAAAAGGCGGTCTGAAGTGTGGGTACATTGGTACACCCCTGCATGGATTAAAACTATTCGAATAGCCTCGCCCTAGGATATGGACACGCTTGGATAAGCTTTTCAAGAGTTAGACTCCAACATATTTGAATAAAAAATTGATGGGTGGTATGAATCAGGGATTCATGCTATGTTGTGGTGGCTTTGGGGAAAGTCATCTCTAGGCGGTTACTTGTTACTTATGTTTACTCACTGTTATTTAAATGCTTAAAAACAGACTTTACAAACTCATTGCTCAACCTATTACATTATTGCAAATAAAACTTGCTTTGTGCGTCCAAAGAACCATATAACCACATTCCTTTGAATACAGCTTTCATGTAGCTATGTATAGGCTTGTTACTCGTAAGTCTTGCGAGTACATTTTTGTACTCACCTGCATTGCTTGTGTTGTGCAGAGGATGATAGTGAGTCCGATGGGCCTCACTTTTGTGAGTTGTGTTGTGGCAATTTAAGGGGCGATTAGCTTGGCGGCCCGGTCGGTTGCCCTGTGGTGTTATGTGGCTAACCGATCGTCTTTTGGTTTAAGCCATCTTATGGCAACTTTTGCTTCCGCTATTATTTGATACTTATGTCATTTAGCCGGTCGGCTGTTCTGTAATAACTTATATTATGTATGTCTTTGGTAGACTTGTTATATTCTGTTGTATGGAATTGATGCATACTTTGGTATGATGTATGTGTGCTGCATGTTCTGGGAAGCACATATTCATCGAGACACGGATTATTCTATTTGTCATACTAGAACCAGTGGAAGGTTAAGTATTACAAGTTTAATAAGCCGGGGTCTCACACAAACTAAGGACCAGCACCTTATAGAATTTTTTGAGGAAAATGTGCAACACCAAAGCCTCTGGAAATTTTACACAATGTCAACATCCTAGTCAGCAAGCTCCTGTAAAATTTTCAGAATTTTTGGAGTCATTTTGCTACCTCAATTAATTTTCCATTGCCCAGCCCTTTCCAAAAGTCAAAAATTCAACTCTGGTTCGAGTCAGACTCGGGCTCGAGCCCGAGCCTAACTCAACCGACTCGGTTGGACCACGCCTTCAGGCCGCACCCAAGCTCGGTCCTGAGCAACCGTGTGCAAGCCGTTGGATTTAAGATCCAAGGCTCACGACCTCCCCGGGTGCGCTAGCCTCCAGAGGTTTGGGGTGCTTGTGACCGCCCATCCCCAATCTAAAGGCCCACGACCTCCCCTCCTCCTTCTCTGTTGTTTTTGAAAGCACCAGAGCTCTTTGATCGAAGCCGTTCGCGATAGATCCGACGGCCAATAATCACCCAAATGCATTATTGGTTGTCTTCAACCTCTGGACGTGCGTGAGCAGTAGGGGAGTAACGGAAGTGTCATTTCATGCTCCCTACGGCCGTCCTAGTGACATTAAGAGCTGTGGGGGACATGATTCGGCTGTGCCATGCCCTAACCTACCTTCTTCCACCTTTTTCGCTGCATTGTCTCGAGCCATGCTCCTTTGTCCCCGTAGGACTCCTTGTCAAACCCTAACCCTTTCTAAGCTTTTAAGCACCCTCATACCTCCCGGTCCTTCTTAGACCACCCTCCACTCCACTTTCAATTTTGGAGTTCAATGCCCCAAATCCGAAAAGGCACCATTGTTGACCTTTGAAGCTCTGTGGTGTTCTTGGTGCTCCAGTGGTTCTCCCCCACTAATTTTTGCACCATTTCTACCTCCTTACCATCTTGAACATATCCCCTCACTTGATTTTGGATTTGATTCGCAGGATCTGTCCAATTTGGGATTATTCAAATTTCAATAAATTGGGCATCTTCTCCTCACTGTGAGTGGCCCATTTTGAAATTATTTGCTCCGTAGCTTCGTGGAACCTTAATGAAGCTCTTTTGATACTTGGGTGCCACTCAATTTGCTCAGGGTGCCATTTTCCACCTCTCTTCTCCAAGTTCGGCGAGCTCCTCCGAGGACCAGCTGCTCCGGCCAACTTTCAAGGCTTCCCTCCCTCCAGGTAGATTCTTATTAGTCCATAGATGTCTGGGAAGCCATTCCTTTAGACCACCCCGAAGCCTTCGGCCGTTTTCAAGTTGCAGTATCTAGACCTCTTTTCGTTTTTCCAGCTAGCCGACGTTGAGAGCCCTCACCGCCGGTGAGGCTGCCACCACTGGGTTCCTATCGCTTTTGCGAATCCATTCCTGTATTAGTTGGGCGCCGCCGCGGCCGGAGTCACCGGCGGCAAGCCGTTGAGGTCGCACAGGTTTTGCCGGGAGGAAACTCCCGTTTTCGTCAAAAATTTCGGACAGCATTAATGCCCAATCAGTGTTAATCATTGGGTATTAATGGTGTCTCAATCGCGCCTTTGTGTCGCGCTCAGAGGCCCGAGTCTTTAAGTCCCGGCGGCGATTCCAGCGCACCATTAATGTTAAAATCGGGTTTAATTGGGTTTTGCCATTAATTCGCTGGAAAGATCATTTCTCGCCACACGTGGCCTCAACCTCATCGTTGTCGGAATCTAAGCCACCGCTGCACTCCACCCTCACGACCTCCCGCTTGATCTCCACCGTTTAGGACATCCTTAGAGTTAATCGGGCGCAGGACCTCCTCGGGTCCTCTTTGCAAAAGACCTCCCAGTCATTTTTGCAAAGACCACCCCAGACCACCACAGGTCCTCTTTGCAAAAGACCTCCCACCGTCCCGTGTTCGGAGAAGCTAAGTCACAGACCTCCTCGATCGGATCTGACCGTTGACGACCTCCCCGTGGAGATCTTAGCCGCCCGCATCTTCCCCACCTCGATCCGGACCGTCGAGACTTCCCGAGTCCATCCGAGCCGCCCGCATCTCCTCCCGCTAAAACCTCGCGCGTAGGACCTCTCCGCTTAAATCTTGACCGTTGAGGACCTCCTCGTGTAAATCTCGACCGTTGAGGACCTCCCCGCGAGATCTTAGCCGCCGAGATCTCCTCGCATAGATCTTATCGCGCCGGACTTCCTCGATTAAATCTGGATCGCTCAAGACCTCCCAGTAGATCTTGACCGTTCAGACCTCCCCTTCCTTAGATCGACCGCTTAGACCTCCTTCGCTGATCGTGACCGCAAGACCTCCCTTGGGAGATCTTAGCCGTCGGGACCTCCTCGGTGGTCTTAAGCCGTAGGACCTCTCCCGGAGATCTAGACCGCCGACCTCCCCGAGAATCCCGACCGCCCGCACCTCCTCCGTTGGATTGGAGTTCAAGGACCTCCCTTAGTGCTCGGGACCGCCAGATCTTGATCTGACGGTCACGACCTCCTAGGCGCGCGAGGAGCTCCTCTCGCGTCTGTTGCGCCTATCCGGTCGTGAGCTGTTGGATCTCATCTCAATGGCCACGACCTCCCTTTCGTTAAGCGCTTGGACCTCCCGAGAGCTCCAGTTTTCTAAGTCTTTTGTAGATTCAAATTTCATAAGTGCATAAGTTGGTCATTTTAACTCCTTTTTGAATTTTTCAAGTTACAGTAGCTTTGTGGTAGGATAAATTTTAATTTGAGATTGTATGTGGTCACTATTCTAGGCTGGGATTTATTAATATTGTAGTAGAAGTTTGAATGGTTCAAGAGTTAGGAAAATCACTTCAAAATGTGTAAACTATATAACTTTTGTGTATAACTCAATTTGAGCAAACCTGTGTCTGTAAAAATCCCTCTGTAGTATACTTTAGCTTAGCATAGGTCTTGTTCATATTTATTGTAACACCCCGGCTCCACATGAGCCTAGAATGCTACAAGAATTAAACTAACTAGAACAATCTATAAATTTTTTCGGCAGAACTTCCTTTGTATGAACAACAAAATCGAGGTATTAACAGATGACCATGGCATTTATTATTATTTCTATAGTCCAAATCTTTCATGCATATAAAATAAATGTACGATTGTAAACAATTAACATCATTCTCATAACCATGAATAATCCAACAACCAACATCATAAAACATCCATAGATAGTCTCCACATAGTTATTTATTCCTAAGTGAAACTAAATAGCAATTGCATAAATGTTGTGAGGTAGTGCGTGCTTTCCAATGTCTACTCCCTTCCATGCATGACGTTCTTGCCAGAAGTACCTATAACAAGACAAAGCAAGGGTGAGCCATACGACTCAGCAAGTATCAACAAGGTTGCAACATTCATATAGACATAACATCTAAAAACAACTTTATTCAATACCGTTAAGACATTTCAAATATTTAAATGATGATAATGCTATGCACTCTTTGATCTTTATCTCGTTTCGCATTTTACCGGTAATGCGGGGTATTCATTCGTCAATGAATACCCATGCCTCGTGCCCTCCGGCACGTGGACCAAGAGCCTATACATCACATGTATAGGACCTTTGCCCGTCATCACAATGACGGGGACCTCAGATCCATTGCCCACATTCCATGAATGTGGGGACCTCAAGCCTGTCATTACATATGACAGGGACCTCAACAATGTACTCTTGGTCACCACGTGACCAAGTCTCAATATGCTCCAACATGCATAAGTACTACAACATCATATTGTCAATATCTTAATTCAATATGTATTCAGGGTATGTAAACAGTAGCCTCATGAAGGAAAATTAAACATAACTCGCAAGCATCAACACAGCTAGAATCATCTCCACAACACATTCACATGACAGAGATGAACAATACACCACTCAATCATGACATGCAACCAATACTACACATAAACCCGAATACTTGCCTCAACCGCGCGAGAACGGCGGACGCGAAGTGGGTGCTGCCCTTGGGATCTCGCTGCCACCTGGACAGGAAGATAACCCCAAACTAAGAATAGCATACTGGACCAAAATCATATATCACATTACAATCGAAATCGCTAATCTTCTTATCACGTCTAGCTTTTCTAATTTCTAGCGATCGGTCACTGCAGACAGCAGACTTCAAAAATTCATAACTTTCTGCTCAGGAGTCCAAATAGGATGATCTTGGACATTCTGAAAAGGTAATTAAATTGTCTAAATAAACTTAGTTGGGGAGACCCTCTGATTCGGCCATCTACCAGAATTACCAATCTATTTAATCAGAGCAAACATTTCACGTCGGGTTTCTGGACAGCGACAAAGAAACTATCATAACTTTCTCTACGTTTGTCCGAATTTAGTGATATTTAGCTTTCCTGAAAGCTAAGAGTATTAGACTAATTTTTTGTTATGGTGAGACCCTCTGGAAACCCCTCTTAATAAGTGCTTCTATCAGGTTAACCAACACTAGCAATTCTGCTTCTCTCCAGAAACACAGAAATACTAAGAAATTCATAACTTTGGCTACCGAAGTCAAAATGACTTGATTCTTGTCGGCAATGAAAGGTAACTACGATAGCTACAACTTTCTAGGAGACACCCAGACCCAAGTCTGCCTCTAACCTAATCAAAACCGACAAACTTCACTGCTGCAGAATATCGACGAACTGACATCCGAAAATTAGACAACTAGAAATTGACCTAAAGCAAAGAACCACGGGTTACCCTTGCCGAAACGAAGAGAGCACACAGCGGGGATGATGACCACCACGCTTCCGCTGCAGATCCCTTCTTCTCCCTCTTCTTCCCTTCTCTTCTTCTCCTCCTTTCTCTTCCTTTCTCCTTCTTCTTCCTCCTTGGCCGGCTGCAATGGAGCTCCTTCTTCCTCCTTGGCCAGCCGCAATGGAGGTGGTGGGGAGATGGAGAGGGGCGCAAGGGAGGGTGGAGAGGGGAAGAGGGGGAGAGGGGGAGAGGGGGGGTGGCGGCCGGTTGGAAGTGGGGGAAGAAAGGGGGAGGGGAGGGGGAGTCGGCTAGGGTTTGGGGGAGGGGAGCCCCCCCCCTTGGCCGGCCACCCTGATGGGCCATGGCCCAGGCCCAAGTTGTTGACTAACAGCGATTAACCCCCTCTCTAAGAGTCTAATTGAGAAAACTCCCTAAAGGTCCCTCCCGAAATTCCATTTGATCCTTCCCCGATTAATCGATCTCTCCCGAAATAAAATTAATCTTCCTCGATTCAAATCTTAACTCACTTTCGGGATATTACATTCTACCCCCTTAATGAGATTCGACCCGAATCTAAACTCCAAACTTCAAGAAATAAAACCGAGATGGAAACTTAGCAAACTGTGGTACGCACCGAGATGAACAAATCCGGATAAAGCTCACGCATGCGAGACTCAGTTCCCAAGTGGCCTCCCTTCTCTCTGCTGCGACCAAAGCACCTTAACGTATTTCAAAGTTTTGTTCTCAACTCTTTTTCTCGATCTTTCCGACTGCTGACCGTTTAGACTCAAATGTCGATCTGGTCAATGGTTAGGGTTCTAATGAAACATGATGCTCGGATCACGAAGGAACTTCCTCAACATAGACACATGAAAACGTTATGCACTCCTCGCATAGCCTCGGTAGGTCTAAGCGGTATGCCAACTTCCGATCCGAGCCAAGATCGTGAATGGCCCAACGCACCTCGGCTAAGCTTCCTTTGGTACCGAACCCGACAACACCTTTAGTGGGGACACTCTCGGGAGCACCGATCTCCCACTTCAAATTCCAAGTCTCTTCTCCTCACATCCGCATAACTCTTCATGCGCTTTGAGTCGCTAATAGATTCTGTCTCACCAAGGCCACTCGCTCAACCGTCTTTTGCACCCACCCGGTCCCAAACTGCCTTCTCACCCACGGCTTCCCAAAGAAAGAGGTGACCTGCACTACGCCCAAATAAAACCTCAAACGGAGCGGCTTTATGCTCGAATGATAGCTGTTATTGTACGCAAACTCGCCAATGGCAATTGATCCTCCCAACTACCTTTCCAAGACAGACACATGACCTCAACATGTCCTCCGTGGTTTGAATAGTGCGCTCGACGCCCATCCGTCGAGGATGGAAAGTTGTACTCAAAGCGGAGTTGTGTGCCCAAGGCATCCTGCAAACTCTCCCAAAACTTGGATACGAACTTGGCATCCTCGCTAAATGATGGTCTTGGCACTCCATGCAATCTCACAATCTCCCGCAAATAGATAGGAGCCAAATCACTAGTGAATTAGTTGTGCGGATGGGAATAAAATGTGCGATTTGCTGAATCGATCCACTATAACCCAAATCGCATCCTTACCTCGCGGTGAACGGGCAACGCAACAACAAAATCCATAGAAATATCATCCCATGGCCATTGGGTACCTCCAAAGGCTGCAATAACCTGCAGACGCTTATGTTCACCCTTCACTGTGACAAACACCACAAGAGGCTACATAATTGGCAATATCCACTTTCATTCTTTTCCACCGAAATTCTCGCTTCAAATCACGGTACATCTTCGTCTCTCCGATGAACAAAGATATCTGAGTGCGATGTGCCTCCTTTAAGATGTCATCCTTAACTCCGCTACGTGGCACACATAATCGTCCCTTGAATCGCAATGCTCCACACCCATCCAAACTAAAATCTCCTTCCTTGCCCAAATTCGCACGTCTCGACTCTTTGCAATAACGGTCACTGTTGTGCTTCCCGCACACGCCCGAATGGTGATTCTAAAATCAATCGAATCTCGGCATGAGCCGAACTCGCATAGCAATAAGATATCCCCATGCGGTCAAAATCCGCAACTAGACAATCCAATGTAGCCGTGTCGCCTTGCGACTAAGAGCATCGACCACCACGTTGGCTTTGCTCGATGATATTGAATCGTGAGATCATAATCCTTGATCAGCTCTAACCATCTTCGTGCCTTAGATTCAGTCCTCTGCGTAAAGATGTATTTCGTGCTTTTGTGATCCGTAAAGACATCACAAGACTCACCATAGAGATAATGCCTCCAAAGCTTCAAGGCGAACACCACCGCACCAATTCTAAATCATGTGTTGGGTAGTTACGCTCATGTTTCTTCAAATGCCTAGACGCATAAGCGTAACCTTACCATCTTGCATGAGCACACACCAACCCAACTCGAGAAGCATCTAATAGACGTGAATCGCTTCCTGCTCAGAATAGTGAGAACAGTGCAGTCACTAGCTTTTCCTTCAAAATAAGAAAATTGCGTTCACAATCCTCATCCCACCGAAACTTCACATCTTTCTCGTGTGAGCTCGGACAACGGCCGCAATTATGGAGAAATCACTGCACAAAATGCCGATAATAGCTCGCCATACCAAGGAAGCTTCTCACTTCTTTGACGTTAGTCGGCCTTCCCATTCTACCACTGTGGAGATTTTACTTGGATCAACCGATATTCCCTTATCATTGATAACATGCCCCAAGAATCCCACCTCGGACATCCGTAACTCGCACTTTTAAGCTTGGCATAAAATCTATTTTCTCTTAACGCCTCCAACACCAACCTCGGATGACGCTCATGCTCAACTTCATCTTTGAATAGATCAAGATATCATCAATAAAGACGACGACAAAATCATCCAAATACTCATGCAACATCCTGCTCATAGTCTCCATGAAAGCAAAGGGGCATTCGTTAGTCCAAAAGACATAACTTTAAATTCAAAGTGCCCATACCTTGTAGAGAACGCCGTTTTCGATATCCTCTTCTGACAGAATCGATTATAGCCCGATCAAGGTCTATCTTTGAAAATACCTTTGCCCTCTCAACCGATCAAATAAATCTTCAATACGGGTAAAGGGTATTTATTCTTGATGGTCACCGGTTGAGTGCACGTAATCGATACACATGCGCCAACTACCATCCTTCTTTTGGTAAATAAAACCGAGCTCCCACGGAGATATGCTAGGTCGAATAAGATCCTTCGCCTTAATTCATCCAATTGCTTCTTTAGTTCCTCCCGGAAAGGACGTGCGACGGTAGGGGTCATAGAAACCGGTCGGGCACCCGTACTAAATCAATCGAACTCCACCGACGTGGTGGGGCATCCCAGCAACTCTGCTGAAAAAACATCTAAGAATTCTCGAACCACCGAATTAATTTGCGATCAAAGAGGAACTCGACTTTCCCACCAGAGACAAAGAAACCCACTCTTCGCGGCTCGACTACCAGGATACAGACTAGCCAGCACGCAAAGAGAGTAAGAGGGGGCACTCCCCTGAAATACTACCTCCTGCCTAGAAGGTGCCTGCAAGGTTACTGTCTTCCAGAAACAAGATATAACCGCTCGATAGCTATGCAACCAGTCCATACCTAGAATAACATCAAACGGCTCCATCTTCATGACCATTAGATTAGAAATAAATTCTTCCCCATCCAAGGAGATCACACAACCAGGACATACTGTGGAGCTAGAAAGGATTCCCACAGGAGAGTTAACTAAAACTGACTGAGCTATAGACTGCAAACTCAATTTGGCCTCGCTAGCAAACTCTAACGATACAAAGAGAAAGTAGCTCCGAATCAAAAGTACAAATGCCTCCACCGAGTCCACTAGGAGCGCACTGTCACCACATCGGACGACGACTGCCGACTCTGCCGTCGGCATGGCATAAGAAACTGCTGCTGGGGCGGAAGGAGCCCCAGCACCCTGGTATGGGGGCGCGGCGGTTGCAGGAGGTGCCGAAGGCGCCGCAACTGGAAACGGTGCCGCAGGACCGTGGCCAAAGTACCACGCGGTGGAATACCCCGTGATAAGGAAGGTAAGATCGCGGTGACCGGGATCGAGTAGGAGTGGCCGCTAACATCTGCACTGAACCCCGAGATGAAGCCGCCTGCTCTGGTGCTGACAGCGGGACTGGCTCCCACTTGATCACACTGGCAGGATTCCGCCGACAAACCAAAGCCTTGTGGCCCTCCCGACCACAAGTGGCGACAAGAACCCACCAAGAACACTCCAAGCACGATGCTCATTACCACACTTGAAACACTTCATCCCTTGCCCTAGAACCGACGCAATCTAGGGGCACTCGCCAAGGTCGAAAGAAGAGGATGACTGTGGCCTTGCGGACTTGGACTTGAAAGAATTCGCAGGCCTTGAACTTCTTGTAAACCGGTTTGATGATGACCCACTTCCTCCCCAAAACTCTTCTTCTGACTGCCACTGCATCCTCCTGGACCATGGTACCTCCTGTACCTGGTAAATCTTCCCCAAGCTGCATTTCAAGTTCCATGCCCCGAGCTTGCTCTACCAGGGAGCTAAAGTCACGCAGCTCCAGTGCCCCCAAAACCTGGCGAAACTCCTGTCTCAGCCCTCTACGAAATCTCTTGGCCTTCTCCACCTCATCAGTAGCCACTGCCGGAACAAAGCGGATCAGGTTGTTAAAACCCGCCTCATATTCCGACACTGTCATCTTGCCCTGCTTGTAGCTTTGCAATGAAACCTCCATCCTCTCCACAAACGAGGCAGGATAAAACCTCCTCCGGAATTGCTCCACAAACAACTCCCAAGTAACTGGACCATGGGCAGAAGTCCTAGCTGTCAGGACTCCTTCCCACCAGATATCTGCTGCCCTTGAGCCGAAGGCGACAAATCGCGCCCTCATTTCTCAAGTCATCCTAGAGCTCCAAAATGCCTCTCCATGTGTCGCACCGCTTAGTCGCATCAATCGGCGTGCCTGACCCGTCGAAGGTGTCCAACCTCAAAGCATTCCACTGATGTAGCCCCATGGCAAACACCGCAGAGGCCGCTGTAGGAGCCACCATGGGAGCGACGACAGGCACCGGTGGCGGGGCCTGATTCTCTTGCACTGCGGATGCGACCTCTTCCTCTGACCCCGCAGGACTAGCTTCCCCAGCTACAGAGTTCTGAACTTCCGGCGGGGGCATTGCTTGGCCTCGCCCGGCACCCTGCCGGCCACGACCACGACCACGGCCTCCACCCCTTGCCATCTCTAAACAATCACAAACATGACAAAATAATTTAAACAATAAGCACAACAGTCAACTAAAGCACAAGTCAAACTATAATATCAACGGAAACGTAAATGCAATGCAAAATACCCAACCCACCTACTGCTTAGTGTGTCAAAATTAATGTTTCATTAACCACGGACCTACAGCCCGCTCTGATACCAACTGTAACACCCCGGCTCCACATGAGCCTAGAATGCTACAAGAATTAAACTAACTAGAATAATCTATAAATTTTTTCGACAGAACTTCCTTTGTATGAACAACAAAATCGAGGTATTAACAGATGACCATGGCATTTATTATTATTTCTATAGTCCAAATCTTTCATGCATATAAAATAAACGTACGATTGTAAACAATTAACATCATTCTCATAACCATGAATAATCCAACAACCAACATCATAAAACATCCATAGATAGTCTCCACACAGTTATTTATTCCTAAGTGAAACTAAATAGCAATTGCATAAATGTTGTGAGGTAGTGCGTGCTTTCCAATGTCTACTCCCTCCCATGCATGACGTTCTTGCCAGAAGTACCTATAACAAGACAAAGCAAGGGTGAGCCATACGACTCAGCAAGTATCAACAAGGTTGCAACATTCATATAGACATAACATCTAAAAAAACTTTATTCAATACCGTTAAGACATTTCAAATATTTAAATGATGATAATGCTATGCACTCTTTGATCTTTATCTCGTTTCGCATTTTACCGGTAAATGCGGGTATTCATCCGTCAATGAATACCCATGCCTGTGCCCTCTGGCACAGGGACCAAGAGCCTATACATCACATGTATAGGGACCTTTGCCCGTCATCACAATGACGGGGACCTCTGTATCCATTACCCACATTCCATGAATGCGGGGACCTCAAGCCTATCATTACATATGACAGGGACCTCAACAATGTACTCTTGGTCACCACGTGACCAAGTCTCAATATGCTCCAACATGCATAAGTACTACAACATCATATTGTCAATATCTTAATTCAATATGTATTCAGGGTATGTAAAACAGTAGCCTCATGAAGGAACATTAAACATAACTCGCAAGCATCAACACAGCTAGAATCATCTCCACAACACATTCACATGACAGAGATGAACAATACACCACTCAATCATGACATGCAACCAATACTACACATAAACCCGAATACTTGCCTCAACCGCGCGAGAACGGCGGACGCGAAGTGGGTGCTGCCCTTGGGATCTCGCTGCCACCTGGACAAGAAGATAACCCCAAACTAAGAATAGCATACTGGACCAAAATCATACATCACATTACAATCGAAATCGCTAATCTTCTTATCACGTCTAGCTTTTCTAATTTCTAGCGATCGGTCACTCCAGATAGCAGACTTCAAAAATTCATAACTTTCTGCTCATGAGTCCAAATAGGATGATCTTGGACATTGTGAAAAGGTAATTAAATTGTCTAAATAAACTTAGTTGGGGAGACCCTCTGATTCGGCCATCTACCAGACCTACCAATCTATTTAATCAGAGCAAACATTTCACGTCGGGTTTCTGGACAGCGACAAAGAAACTATCATGACTTTCTCTACGTTTGTCCGAATTTAGTGATCTTTAGCTTTCCTGAAAGCTAAGAGGATTAGCCTAATTTTTAGTTATGGTGAGACCCTCTGGAAACCCCTCTAAATAAGCGTTTCTATCAGGTTAACCAACACTAGCAATTCTGCTTCTCTCCAGAAACACAGAAATACTAAGAAATTCATAACTTTGGCTACCGACGTCCGAATGACTTGATTCTTGTCGGCAATGAAAGGTAACTACGATAGCTACAACTTTCTAGGAGACACCCAGACCCAAATCTGCCTCTAACCTAATCAAAACCGACAAACTTCACTGCTGCAGAATATCGACGAACTGACATCCGAAAATTAGACAACTAGAAATTGACCTAAAGCAAAGAACCACGGGTTACCCTTGCCGAAACGAAAAGAGCACACAGCGGGGATGATGACCACCACGCTTCCGCTGTGGATCCCTTCTTCTCCCTCTTCTTCCCTTCTCTTCTTCTCCTCCTTTCTCTTCCTTTCTCCTTCTTCCTCCTCCTTGGCCGGCTGCAATGGAGCTCCTTCTTCCTCCTTGGCCAGCCGCAATGGAGGTGGTGGGGAGATGGAGAGGGGCGCAAGGGAGGGAGGAGGAAGAGGGGAGAGGGGAGGGGAGAGGGGGAGAGGGGGTGGCGGCCGGTTGGAAGTGGGGGAAGAAAGGGGAGGAGGGGAGTCGGCTAGGGTTTGGGGGAGGGGAGCCCCCCCCCTTGGCCGGCCACCCTGATGGGCCATGGCCCAGGCCCAAGTTGTTGACTAACAGCGATTAACCCCCTCTCTAAGAGTCTAATTGAGAAAACTCCCTAAAGGTCCCTCCCGAAATTCCATTTGATCCTTCCCCGATTAATCGATCTCTCCCGAAATAAAATTAATCTTCCTCGATTCAAATCTTAACTAACTTTCGGGATATTACATTTATGTTCCTGTAAAGTGGTTTATGCCAGTTTCACAACTTTAGAAAATCATAAATAATTCATTTTAACTCCAAATTGTGCAAACTCAATTTTGCTGTTCTTAGAATGTCTTAACCTACCTACCATAAAACTTTCAGACTCTAGATCATTCTGGAAATTTGTGCCATGAACAAGAATGATAGGAATTAACTGAATTTAACAGGCTGATAGAAATTGTTTTAGCCATAACTTTTCCATGCTTAGTCCAAATGACCTGATTCTTATTTCTAAAATTGTCTAAAATCATAATATTTCTGCTGTATAAATTTCATGGTATTTGGACAAATTTTGTTGTTGGGTTTTATTTGGAGTTGTTGTTTTTATTTGGTTATCGCCTTTTCACGTTAGGTTCCAAAGGAATTATTGAATACATGAGTGAATCCTCTGCAGTAAGAAAGTGATCTACAGCAAGGCAAGTAGTGTAACACCATTTGATCATATTGCTCCTACTACTTTTAAATTCTAATATCTTGTTTGCAAAACCTAAATATGCCTGCTTCTTGTGTCAAGGTTTATTTTATCGATTAGAGGTAGCTAATCCTATCGCATGGTTGTCCTTAAATTGTTTATCCCCTGCCACAAAACATAAGCTATTAATATCGCTGGTGAATTAGAGCCTGGTGATTTAATTATGCTCTTTTATTGTCCTTACGGTGTAATGCTTAGCAATGCTTAGTTACCGGTAGAATTGGGCGGTTATCGACTTAGTCGATGACCTTGATCACACAAATGATTATTATGACTCTACATTTCAGATTTGTGCTATGTTTACTTGTAAAAACTAAAAATGAAAGCAAAATGATTTGGACTTGGGCACAATGCTAAGATGGTGTGAGTTTGGGTGTGAATGGAATGGTGCCCGGGTCAATTAAGGACCGAACATCTTGTGAGTATCTGTTATCCAGGCAATTTGTGCGTGCTAACCACACTAGAGGGAAATGGGACCTCTCTTGACTAAGTACTTTGGGAGGTGTTAATTATGAGCTGGTCGGTGGGTGTGTTAAAAATGTGTGTGTGTGTGTGTGTGGTGTTGGGAGGGGAGCATTAGCAGACCGGTTAGGTTGTTTAATGTATCCTTATCCCCGTGGGTTGTGGCTCTTAATTAGCATCATTCATTGGAAACATCTCGTAAGACTTAGCCGTGCCGGCATACCTTCGGAAGTGTGCTAAATCATGTGGCTTAAAGGCGGTCTGAAGTGTGGGTACATTGGTACACCCCTGCAGGGTTTAAAACTATTTGAATAGCCTCGTCCTAGGTTATGGACACGCTTGGGTAAGCTTTTCAAGAGTTAGACTACAACCTTTTTAATTAAAACTTGACATGGGTGGTACGAATGGGTAATTCGTGCTATCGTTGTGATGGCTATTGGGTTAGTCATCTCCAGGTTGTTGTTACTACTTATTGTATCGCTGTTGTTTATGCAAATAAAATTCAGATTGTCAAAATTGCCTTCAACATATTATCTATTGCAAATAAAACTTGCTTTATGCTGAAAATTAACCTTGAGCCTTCTCCTTTGATTAAAGCCTGCATATAGTAGTAACTAGGCTTTGTTACCCGTAAGTCTTGCGAGTACATTTTTGTACTCATTTGTTTTGCTTAATTGTTGCAGAGGAAGAAGGTTAATCCCCAAGGGATTGACTTTGGTGAGTTTTGCTTCGGTGTGGACGACTAGCTTGGCGGCCCGGTCGGTTGCCCTGTGGTTATGTGGCTAACCGGTTGGCTTTTGTCTTAGCCATCTTATGGCATTTTTGCTTCCGCTATTATTGATACTTGTTGTTGTTTGGCCAGTTAGCCCTGTTGTAATAACTTTATATTATGTATGTCGTTTTCTAGACTTGTTATTATGTGTTGTATGGAATTGATGCATGATTTTGTAACGAGATGTGTATACTGCATTTCTGGGAAGTATACATATCTCGAGGCTTGGTTTATTTGATTTGTGGTGCTAGGGTCAACGGAAGGCTAAGCATTACAAGTTGAATAAATCGGGGTCCTCACAAAGTTGGTATCAGAGCCATACTGACCGTAGAAACCCCTAGCTTGGTCGTCTTTAGGATATTTTGAAAACTTATTTTCAAGTGTCAAAGGGTGTATGAAAATTTAAGTAGAATTTCAGATTTTACTTCTTATCTATCTTAGCTTGCTCATCTCACCTTATTCTTAATTAAATTTGGAAAATTGTTTTCCCTCTCCTCTTCTTTCAAATGATAGTTGCTTTATCGGTTAAATTGGTTCTGGGAAAACCATGAGAGCTTTAAATTGAAGTGTTAGCTGTTTTGAAGTGAAGATTAAGAGCTCCCGAAGATGAAGATTTCGGCTGCACACTTGATGAAGAGGAGCTGGACAGCAAACAAGAAATTCGGACAGCTAGCTATTTATAGTATACATGATTGCAAATGAAAGGATAATTCAACTAATACTTGTGGGAATAAAAGGGTAAGAAGTGATATGAGTTAGCTAAGTGTCTAACCCTCGTTTAGGTGATTTTATCTTGCTTTTTAGTTGTGTTAAGCCAAGGGTCATGTTCTGAAATTACCTTCCTAAAACTGATTGCTCGTTCTTCCATACGAGTTAGTCATACCAGGGAGTTGATTTTGTAAATTAAGATCTTGTGTTGATTTTATGCTGGTTTTTAAGCTTCTGGAGTTCATTTGGTAGAAATGTTAATGGTTTTTCCTTGCCTTCAGTTTTTGGGCTTGTCCCTTGTCCGTCTTAGTATCTATCCCCACCCCAGCTTTTGGCAGCATTCCCTAGTCTTTGACCTTCCTTTCGCGACCTTCAGTTTCTAGTCTTCGGGTTCGTGCTAACCCATCTCTCCGTAGCAGGATGTCTGGACAGTCCAGCAGCGGACTAGGTCAGCAAGCTGGTTTGGATGAAGATCTCCCCAGTTCCAACTATCCGGACAAGACTCGCTTGCGCCTCCACTCAGGCGATTGTGACGGAGTTTGTTCCCAATGCCCCGTGGAACGACGATTACCTCCCGTTTTCTTTGGCTATGGTGAAGAGAGCCACGCCATTTAGGGATTGGAATTGGGGACAGAACAACATTTAGGGATTGGAATTAGGTTTGCGATAAAAGAACTACTGCAAGTTCGTGTTTGCTTTTATAGTTTGTTTGATCCATTACTGTTGTCTTAGTATGCTTTTAATAAATTTAGGTGGGGGAATGGTCCCGTGTGCAGCACCCTCCTCACATCCTCCGTTCTCGCGTGGTTAAGGCAAGTACTCTGTTTGATAGAGTAATTATGAATGGTTTGACAGTGAATGCTAGTATTTGATATATATTAGCTGTGTTTGATTGATAGTATGATATGCTGGTTAAAGATGATGAATGCTTACGATACAAGCTAGTATTTGAAATATATTAGCTGTGTTTGATTGATAGTATTAAAGATGATGAATGCTTATTATACAAGCTAGTATTTGAAATATATTAGCTGTGTTTGATAGATAGTGTGATATGCTGGTTAAAGTTTATGAATGCTTATGATACGAATGATTGTTATTCATGTATGGTGTTGAGGTTGTTCATGCTTTATGCAAAACTGTAATTGTTCATGTGCACTGTGAGAGCATACATAAGACCTGGTCACGTGGTGATCAGGAATGCACATTTGAGGTCCCTGTCATGTAGATGACGGGCTTGAGGTCCCCACATTCGTAGAATGTGGGCATTGAGAAGGGGTCCCCGTCACGTAATCGATGGGCTTATGGTCCCCACACTTGTGGAGTGTAGGCTTGAGGTCCCCTTTACTTGTGGAGTATTGGGCAATTGGTCCCTGCGCTTGCGAGCACAGGCATGGGTACGCAGCGACGGTTGCATACTCCGCATTACCGATGTAATGCGCAAAAGAGTGAAAAAGAGAAAAGATGCACTACACATATACATTCATACATCATGAGATATGTTTCCGAGTAAAGTTTTAGAATTGAATGTTGATGCTGTAATTGTGAAGTTAACGTTTCATTTTTGGTACTTACTGAGTCTTTGGGCTCACTCTTACTTTTGTGTGTTTTAGGTACCTTTGCAAGAACAACATGCATGCGAGGTAGTAGACCTGAGTTGGATTCACACATTGCCACACATCATTAAAAGTTGACTAAATGTTAGAATGTCCATTAATAAATAAGCAAACTGCTTAAGTATTGATTATGGTTATGCTTCTTGCATCGAGTTTTTGTAATAATGATGAGTAACATATTTTGGATATCTTTGAATATGTTCTAGGTGATTAGCATGTTTCTAATGCTTAGTGAGGATATTGAATTTTGGAATATTTAGTTATGATATTCTTTTATCTGTTGGAACCTCCGTATAGTTAACTATACAAAGGAGGTTCTGCCGAAATTTAGTAAATTGTCCTAGTTGAGATTTGTTTAATGTTTCATTAGTAGCATTCCAGGCTCATGTGGGGCTGGGGTGTTACAGGTAATTTTCAAAGAATGCAAATTTGAGGTTATTTTGGAGAATACTTGCCCGTTTTCTTACAAAGGCACAATTTAGTCAATGTTGGCATGAGGAATATAGAAGCGACTTAGATGAGGCAATAGAGTGCATGAAAGCTTCAATTCAAGAGTGGATACCAAAAATTTTACTCAAGGTCTATATGAAAGAACAATTGTTTATTTTGAACTTTGAACATTGTGAGGATTCAAGAGTTGCAATTCAAGTTAAGAAATGATATTAAAAACACAAGAATGCCTATGCGATGCTCCCCCTCACTAAGATCCAACATTTTTGGAATTTTCAATTTTCCCCCTCAATCTTCTCCCCCAAATTCTCCATTTTTACTTTTCCCCATTTCTCATTTTTGCCAAATCTTCTCCCCCTTTGACAAATAGAGTCATCAAGGAATCACGTCTTCCTCTCATCCAAGGATTTCAATTATAAGATCTATGGAAGAAGCATAAGAAGGAGCATGCATGAAATGTAATGGGGTGACTTTATTTTTTTTATTTTAAAATTTCGAGAATAAGAAGCTTTGAAGATTACCCAATCATGAACATGCTAGCATTTCTAAATTGCAGAAGGCATATCAAGTATGAAAAGCTATCAAGATCATATCTAGACATGTATAGCCAGGCTAAGCAAGATAGCACAAGATGAAGCAATTACATTTATTACAAGTTATGCAAAGCTTCACAATTAGTAAGTTCATCTAAAGGTATCCTAGAATGAGCCAAGCCATGTCAAAAGGTCAATGTGAGACCAAGAAGCTACAATTGATCATTCTATGGGGCTATAAGTTCCAATGTGAATCATTTTACTCAAAATACATCACACACCTATACTTCTACACAAATTGTGACATTTTGCATTTAGATAGCACATGTAGAAGTTGTTAAAGGGTATATCTTAATAGAGCAAGTCCTAAACTAGGAGCCATCCACAAGCACCCTCTAAGCTTCAACCGGGCTACAAATCTTGAGGTTCATGTCAAAGTGCACTTGACAAGTAATCTCCATGAGATTGTCTAGATTATCAAACTATCTCTAAGTTCATGTCAAAGAAAATAGCAAGTAGTCTCATGAGAATAATTTGGCACATAATTAAGCTCACATGAGTACAAAGCTTGCTACACTTGATTTTTCAATTTGCACAAGATTAAGAGCAAAAGTTACTCCTGAGTGACATGGCATGTGTCATAAACGAATCACTAGAGTGTCAACTAGCCAAAACATCCACAAGTTGCAGGTTTTAGTTGAAGTTGTCTTAGAATTTTCGCTCATCCAGCAAAGACTAAGCTACACATGAATAGTCATGACAATTCTAGCTAGTCAATGAACATGACATGACAATGAGCAAGAATAAAAGTGCGGCAACACAAAAGGGTAATAAGCAAAGTTTGATCAATTTAAAAGATAAAAACATAAAGCTTATCTTACAGTGCATCATTTTTTATTTTTCATATGAATACAATATAATACAATGAGATACAAGAAAAACATTAAAAGCCAAATAAAGATCAAGAAGAACAAAAACATCAAAAAGAAGATAAAAAAGACACCACTTGATCGAAAACCTCAGAAAAGAACCAACTCCCCCTCAAACCAACCCATAGGGATAAACTACCCCTAACTCACTCCTCAAGTGTCAAACCTAGTATGATCTAAGGGCTTTGTGAGGGTATTGACCAATTGAGCTTCAGACTCCATTAATTTTAGCGCAATATGACCTTTCTCCACATGGTCTCTAAGGAAGTGGTATATAAAGTCAATGTGTTTGGTCCTAGAATGTTGCACTGGGTTTTTGGCAATGTTGATGGTACTAGTTTTGTCACACAACAATGTCACACTATCAAATGATAACCCATAGTCCTTAATAGTAGACACCATCCACAAGATTTTACTACAGCAGCTAGCAACAACTACATACTCAGTCTCAACAGCGAACTGTGTAACAGAAGATTACTTCCTAGAGGACCAAGAGACAAGGGAAGTGCCTAATAAATAATAAGTGCCTGAAGTTCTCTTCCTATCAACTCTACACCTCACAAAATCAGAATCCAAAAACCCCCGAATAGACAGAGAAGATGAACATGAATACCAAATGCCATATTGGAGAGTTAACTGGAGGTACCTGAAGATGCACTTGTTGGCTTGATGATGAGAAGACGTCGGAGATACCTGAAACCTCACACAGAGGCACACAGAGAAGTGGATGTTCGGTCTCGAAGCCATCTGGTAGAGGGGGGAGTCGATCATGATGCGGTACTCTCGTTGCTCCATGGCTTTGTCTTCCTCATCTAGATCTAGAGCAGTCAAAGTAGCCATTAGTGTGGCAATTGGCTTGCAATCAACCATGTCGAATCGCTTCAATAGATTCTTGGTGTACTTCGTCTGATGGATGAATACCCCTTCCTTGCATTGCTTGATTTCGAGCCCCAGAAAGTAGTTCAACTCTCCCATTACGCTCGTCTCAAATTCCCTGGATATGGTCTCCGAAAAACTAGAAACAAGAGCATGAGAAGAATCACCAAATATAATATCATCTACATATATTTGTGCAAGAAAGAAATCATTGTCATGCTTGAAAATGAAAAGAGTCCTACTTTCCCATCACAAAATCATTCTTAAGCAAGAAGGTCTTAAGCCTATCATACTACGCTTTAGGGGCTTGCTTAAGACCATACAAGGCTTTGGCTAGCTTGGAGACATCATGTGGGTGTTGTAATACTCCGGAAGTGTGAGAAGTCTAGAATCGGGTTAATTAAATTTAATCGGTAGAGAATTATTTAATCGGGGAAGAGTTTATTTTCAGAATTCGTCAAATCAAGTTTAGAGAGGGGCTTTTCCGCTTGTTCTCATCCACTTGGGCCTGGGCCTTGGCCCATCTAGCCTAGTTTTGGCTGGCCAAAGGGGGGGAGGTGCCACCCTCCCCAAACCCTAGCCGCCCCCCCTTCCCTCCCCTTTTCCTCCTCCCTCTTGCAGCCGCCCCCTTCTCCTCTCCCTTGGCCGACTCCTCTCCTCCCCCTTGCACCTCCCCTCTCCCAAGGTGCTGTCCCCCTGCACCTCCCCTCTCCCAAGGTGCTGTCCCTTGCGCAAGAAAGAAGAAAGAGAGGGAGAAAAGAAGGAGAAGAAGGAGAAGAAGATTTTGTGTGGGGTTTGGTTCAGAGAATTCTAGCGGTTCTACAAGGGTAACGAGATGCCTTCCCCGCTGTTTGATCCTTATTAGATGCGAAACCGATTAGAATTGTTGGTTAATTGTCGGGCTGCAGAAGATGCAATTCTGTCCAGAACCTTGCGTGGGTATTTTCGTGTATTTATAGGCTGAATTTTAAGATTCCATCTCCTAGAGATATGTGGGTTATGTCGTTATCTTTCAGTATCCGCGAAGATCACTCGATTCCGATGTCTGAGTCAAAAGTTATGGTCGATTTAGTATCTGCTGCCAGAAATCTGACGAGAATAATCTGTCTGGTTATTTCCTAAAATTTGAAAGGGAATTTGGTAGAATCTGAAAGTTCACCCAACTAGGTTATTGTAGGTAATTCGATAACCTTTTCAGATTGATAAAGAACGACCAATTCGGAGTTACCTGTTAAAAGTTATGAGCATTTTAGTTTTGCTGTTCGTTTGTGTAGGCAGTTTCTGTACTGAAAGTTCAGACAATGGTTAGCCTAATATTTTGGCCGAATTGGATTATCGTGTCAACTAGAGTATTGTAGATTAGTCAGTTAAGAATCTACAGAAATTGGGTTTACCTCTTTTTGACTTCCAGGTCATGAGTTATGTCATTTACCGTGCTGCTGTCCAAAATCAGTTTATGGCAGGAAACGTTGTTTTTCGGTTTCAGCTTTGTAAACTCGTTTTGAGTCGTCAAGTAAGCGATGTAGAATGCCGATTAGTAGCGCTGGGTATATTATGTCCTTATTGGTATTATTTTACTTGTTTAGGAGGTGAGGCCTCAGGTTTAGGAGTATCATCTTTGCCGGCTAACGCGTCGCATCGTGGAAGGCAAGTAAATGTAGCGGTTGTGCTACGGTTTAACCCGTTTTTCTTACTACTTGCACTATGCATGATTGATGTAGTGTTAAATGATATGCCATGGTTACATGTTTTCTAAGTAAGAATGTGGTAGCAAGATATTAATCAATTGCTATGTTTGGATGAGTTTGGGTAGTATTGTGGTAATTCGCGTAATGAGCCAAATGCGGAATATGAGAATAAACTCAAGGTGGACATGTTGATAATTCATTGTGGTTATTTTCATGATGATCATGTGGTGGTCTATGTGATAGAGTTTCATCTAGATCGATTGATTTTGATCTTGGTGAGTCGGGTGTGGGTTATGTGGTAATGGTCTTATGACACATTGGTATTGTGCTTAATGAGACACATGTGGATTATGAGAAAATGTTCATGATGAGTATGTTGTTGATCTCCATGGTTAAATTCTTGTGGTTTATGATTATCATATCATTCATGACATATCATGACATTTGCATTGTGGATGTCGCCGCTTATAGCCGCGACCGTACCGGTACAACATCGTGCATTGTCAGAGACGATGCATACCTTTACCTTGTTGGGTAAAGGTGCAGTGGAGCATAGCATACATATGCATTACATTGTGGAAAGATCATTTGCATACTTGTGCAAGATATTGAGGTGAAGTTATTTTTGCAAACAAACGCAACTTCATAGTTGCAATGTGGAAATTGACTCATGAGAGTCTCTTGTGGTATGAGTAATGTGGATGTGGTTGTGGAATGGGGTTCATCCCTTGCGGTATGGTAGAGGTTGTGATTGTGGCATGAGATTCTTCTCTCTTGTGGTAATTGAGGACATCAGTTGTGGATGCGAGAAATAGTAAAGTTATGAGGTAAAACATGTTAATATCTTATTGTCATTGGTAGTGGTAGTGGTGATTAATATGAAGCAGTTGATCAAGATTCAATTGTTAATATTTTGCTATCATTGGTAGTAAATATGGTTGAGGCTATAATTGTGATTATTATGGGAATTGGATATTGATGCTTAATATCTTTGTAGTTTAATTAGCTTGTAAATGAATGTGGATTCACATTATGGATGTGGACATATGGATACTTTAATGATGTTGTATATTTGATTGTAGTCTGAATAGCCTGTTAAACAGTTGCTTGCTGAGATTTTATCTCACCCTTGTTGTTTCTTTCCCCCTTTCAGGTGATTCTTAAGCATTCCTGGGATGGGTAGAGCGGCACTACAATAATGCACTCAATTCATAGATTCATGCTGTAATAAAGTTGAGAGGAAATTAGCCTAATGACTAGCTATTCGCGAGTGTTCTGTCGAATTATTATTGATGAATTTGAGGACTACACCTGGTTTAATCTGCTAGAGGTTGTTTAATTATTTAGCTTGTTACCGTTATCTTTATTCCCTTAGTTGTTTATGCTTCCGCTTAGTGCTTCTTGTCTAGAGTTGCTACCGAATTAATTTTGTCTTGAAATTATTGGCTAGCTGTAGAGTGGTTAAGTAGCATTTCAGGGTAATGTGGTTCCTGGGGTGTTACAGTTGGTATCAGAGCGGGCTTTAGGTCTGTGTTAATTAAAAATATTAAATTGACACACTGGCGCACAGTAGGATGGGATGGGTCAAGCATTGCATTCGTGCTTTGACATGTTATATTGATTATTCATGCTATGAGATAATCTTGTATGTTTATGTGTTGTTTCTATGATCGCTATGAGTGAGGATAGTCAATGATAAGAGGTAGGGTTTGCGGTCGTTGCCTTGGGCATTGCCGCTTATACCCGTTCGTGGTACGGATATTGATGCGATTACCTCGGTAACTTAGTTGCGGATGTCTTGGGTAAGTTTCTTAGAAAAGTGTTATCCTCCTTGAATTGATGTTGGCGATTCTTGGCCTATTGCGCTTAATGATTTTCCCTCGGGTTAGCTGTTTATTGCGCTTGTTATGTCATTAGGCCTCCAATTGTTGTTGAGGCCAAGTATTGTTTTTTTCGATTGATGGGTTGTTTGACTGCCGTGAGTAGTGCTTTTGGAGAGATCGGTATTTTCCGTGTTGTTCCATCTTTCTTCTTTGAAAACATGACTCTTGTATTTCGCTTGATATTTTGAGAGAGAATCAAAGCTTACGTGGGAAGTTCATTAACTTGTGGAAGCATTGGCTCTATGCATTTCTTCTGAGTTATTTCGACTTTTGAAGTTTGATTTCTCCCTAGAAGGGAGTGATAAAATCCCTTTATGTTGTTTTGTTGTGTTTAAGTAGTAGGTGGCAATTATGTAAATAATTGATAGGTTGTGAATTATCAAGTTGAAAAGTTAGTGTGGTACATCATTAATTTCTACCAACATCTTTAGAAGTGAAGTTGATTAATATGATGTTGTCCTGTTGTAGTTTCTTGAAGATTTGTGGCTAAGAATTTAGCGATACATGTGTAGAACTCATGCATTTATTAAGGATTATGAAAAACAATTGTTTTGACTATTGTAGTTGTTTAATTTTCCCAACTTGATGGATAGATTGGATTGATTGATCTTAAGTAATTATTCTGACCATTCGGGATGGTCAAGTAAGGAGGTGTTGGAATATTGCCTTAATAAGATTAACCTTAATTATATCCTCTCTTTACATACTTGATGAGCATGTACAACTGTTAAAGTTATGTAACTTTTACCATGCTAAATTGTTGAAATATGTATAAAGAAATGGATGAAGGTTGATGTATTGACTTGTGGAATCTTGTCTTATAAAGCTGGTATTATTGATGTTTAAAGTTATTTTATTTTAATATCTTAACATAAGGTGGAGTATCGAATCTGTGCTCTTTATTGTCTTTGTGATTGCAAATTAGAGATAGGATCATTAATGCTATGCTGATGAAAAATTAATAATCAATTATTGACAAAGAATGGCTAGAGTGTAATTACTTTTGCTAAACTAGAGTTGAGCATCAGTACGAGATAAATGTATGGAATCTAATAAGAGATTCATACTAGCATGTTTTGTGAGGTTGTTATGTTCTAATATCATCTTGTTAAAGAGTTTGTTTTAATATGATGGCTTATGCACTAGGTTTAACTAGATTAAGTAGTTGGAATCCTATTTGGATAATAAGAACATGATGAAGTGATTATGGTGTTGAATGTTTTAAAAAAATAAAGGAATTGGTTAATTCCATAATACTAATTGAATTGAAGGGTGTGAGATTTACGGTTGGAATCTTTTTGTAACTTATGACTTGTGTGATAGCCGAGGTTGCTTTGAGTAAAGCGACATGTTGAATGATCTTTTTGGTTTTTATCTGAATCTTGTGTTGTGGTCTTCAAGCATCCTTTGTTGGAAATGGCGGGATGTTGTAATCAAAGAAAATTGCTTCTTATTGAAAGGAAAAGTTGTACTAGAAGTATTTGAGGTACAGTTGATCTTATCTTGTGTTTTCCAACCTCATTGCTATTTGTTTTTTTTCTTTTGGTCTTTTGGCTACTGTGATGATAACCATTTTCTGTATGCTGGAATTTATTTCTTCTTACCTCTTCTTCTAAGAACATGGTAATTGTTGTGGGTTGCGAAGCCTTTTGTTGCGTGATGACGACTTAATAGTGGTAGTCTAGTGATGTTTTATGGGGCCAGTAGAGTCTATCTACAATGGTGTAGATGATGTAATCAATTGAACTAATTGTTGAGTTGGCCAACTTGAGATAAATGAGTTGGTGTGTTGGGCAATGATTTGAAAATCCTTGGTTCAAGGAAGTTAAATTGTTAAAAGAAATGAATTGGGAAATTATTGTTATATCAAGTAGTGAGATGCTCTCTTGATTCTTGTTTATGCTGTGTGTTTATGGCAGGACCTGTTGGCTACTCAGGGCCGACAAAAGAATTATGCGGATGCTCGGCGCTGAGAATTGGAGTTTGCGGTGGGAAGCCTTGCGCTCCTTCGGGTGTCTCCAACCAAGGGTATTGTTCGTTTTGGTACCACCGGGAACCTTAGCCCGCGGTACATCGGTACTTTTCCAGTGGTTGCTCGGGTGGGTAGTTTGGCTTATCGTTTGGAGTTGCCAAACTCTTTGAGTGGTGTGCACAAGGTTTTCCATGTGTCTATGCTGAGGAAATACTTGCGGGATCCAGAACACAAGATTGACCTGGAACAGGTCACAGTGGAGCAGGATCTCACTATGGAGAGTCGGCCAGTTCGTATCTTGGATACGCTGAGCGGTCTTGAGGAATAAGACCATCAAGTATGTGAAGGTCCTTTGGACAAATCGACCGAGAGAGAAGCTACGTGGGAGTTGGAGGATCATTTATAAAGAAGTACCCGAGCTCTTCGTGGTGGTGAGTACTCCTAGTTTGGGTTGTTGTTTGCTTGTTGTTCTTTTCTTTGTGGTCTGTAGAGTGGGATTCGAGGGCGAATCCTTTTAAGGTGGGAAGAATGTAATACTCCGGAAGTGTGAGAAGTCTAGAATCGGGTTAATTAAATTTAATCGGTAGAGAATTATTTAATCGGGAAGAGTTTATTTTCGAATTCACAAATCAAGTTTAGAGAGGGCTTTTCCGCTTGTTCTCATCCACTTGGGCCTGGGCCTTGGCCCATCTAGCCTAGTTTTGGCTGGCCAAAGGGGGGGAGGTGCCACCCTCCCCAAACCCTAGCCCCCCCCCTTCCCTCCCCTTTTCCTCCTCCCTCTTGCAGCCGCCCCCTTCTCCTCTCCCTTGGCCGACTCCTCTCCTCCCCCTTGCACCTCCCCTCTCCCAAGGTGCTGTCCCCCTGCACCTCCCCTCTCCCAAGGTGCTGTCCCTTGCACAAGAAAGAAGAAAGAGAGGGAGAGAAGAAGGAGAAGAAGGAGAAGAAGGAGAAGAAGATTTTGTGTGGGGTTTGGTTCAGCGAATTCTAGCGGTTCTACAAGGGTAACGAGATGCCTTCCCCGCTGTTTGATCCTTATTAGATGCGAAACCGATTAGAATTGTTGGTTAATTGTCGGGCTGCAGAAGATGCAATTCTGTCCAGAACCTTGCGTGGGTATTTTCGTGTATTTACAGGCTGAATTTTAAGATTCCATCTCCTAGAGATATGTGGGTTATGTCGTTATCTTTCAGTAGCCGTGAAGATCACTCGATTCCGATGTCTGAGTCAAAAGTTATGGTCGATTTAGTATCTGCTGCCAGAAATCTGACGAGAATAATCTGTCTGGTTATTTCCTAAAATTTGAAAGGGAATTTGGTAGAATCTGAAAGTTCACCCAACTAGGTTATTATAGGTAATTCGATAACCTTTTCAGATTGATAAAGAACGACCAATTCGGAGTTACATGTTAAAAGTTATGGTCATTTTAGTTTTGCTGTTCGTTTGTGTAGGCAGTTTCTGTACTGAAAGTTCAGACAATGGTTAGCCTAATATTTTGGCCGAATTGGATTATCGTGTCAACTAGAGTATTGTAGATTAGTCAGTTAAGAATCTACAGAAATTGGGTTTACCTCTTTTTGACTTCCAGGTCATGAGTTATGTCATTTACCGTGTTGCTGTCCAGAATCAGTTTATGGCAGGAAACGTTGTTTTTCGGTTTCAGCTTTGTAAACTCGTTTTGAGTCGTCAAGTAAGCGATGTAGAATGCCGATTAGTAGCGCTGGGTATATTATGTCCTTATTGGTATTATTTTACTTGTTTAGGAGGTGAAGCCTCAGGTTTAGGAGTATCATCTTTGCCGGCTAACGCGTCGCATCGTGGAAGCCAAGTAAAAATAGCGGTTGTGCTACGGTTTAACCCGTTTTTCTTACTACTTGCACTATGCATGATTGATGTAGTGTTAAATGATATGCCATGGTTACATGTTTTCTAAGTAAGAATGTGGTAGCAAGATATTAATCAATTGCTATGTTTGGATGAGTTTGGGTAGTATTGTGGTAATTCGCGTAATGAGCCAAATGCGGAATATGAGAATAAACTCAAGGTGGACATGTTGATAATTCATTGTGGTTATTTTCATGATGATCATGTGGTGGTCTATGTGATAGAGTTTCATCTAGATCGATTGATTTTGATCTTGGTGAGTCGGGTGTGGGTTATGTGGTAATGGTCTTATGACACATTGGTATTGTGCTTAATGAGACACATGTGGATTATGAGAAAATGTTCATGATGAGTATGTTGTTGATCTCCATGGTTAAATTCTTGTGGTTTATGATTATCATATCATTCATGACATATCATGACATTTGCATTGTGGATGTCGCCTTATAGCCGCGATCAGACAGTACAACATCGCATTGTCAGAGACGATGCATACCTTTACCTTGTTGGGTAAAGGTGCAGTGGAGCATAGAATACATATGCATTACATTGTGGAAAGATCATTTGCATACTTGTGCAAGATATTGAGGTGAAGTTATTTTTGCAAACAAACGCAACTTCATAGTTGCAATGTGGAAATTGACTCATGAGAGTCTCTTGTGGTATGAGTAATGTGGATGTGGTTGTGGAATGGGGTTCATCCCTTGCGGTATGGTAGAGGTTGTGATTGTGGCATGAGATTCTTCTCTCTTGTGGTAATTGAGGACATCAGTTGTGGATGCGAGAAATAGTAAAGTTATGAGGTAAAACATGTTAATATCTTATTGTCATTGGTAGTGGTAGTGGTGATTAATATGAAGCAGTTGATCAAGATTCAATTGTTAATATTTTGCTATCATTGGTAGTAAATATGGTTGAGGCTATAATTGTGATTATTATGGGAATTGGATATTGATGCTTAATATCTTTGTAGTTTAATTACCTTGTAAATGAATGTGGATTCACATTATGGATGTGGACATATGAATACTTTAATGATGTTGTATATTTGATTGTAGTCTGAATAGCCTGTTAAACAGTTGCTTGCTGAGATTTTATCTCACCCTTGTTGTTTCTTTCCCCCTTTTGGGTGATTCTTAAGCATTCCTGGGATGGGTAGAGCGGCACTACAATAATGCACTCAATTCATAGATTCATGCTGTAATAAAGTTGAGAGGAAATTAGCCTAATGACTAGCTATTCGCGAGTGTTCTGTCGAATTATTATTGATGAATTTGAGGACTACACCTGGTTTAATCTGCTAGAGGTTGTTTAATTATTGAGCTTGTTACCGTTATCTTTATTCCCTTAGTTGTTTATGCTTCCGCTTAGTGCTTCTTGTCTAGAGTTGCTGCCGAATTAATTTTGTCTTGAAATTATTGGCTAGCTGTAGAGTGGTTAAGTAGCATTTCAGGGTAATGTGGTTCCTGGGGTGTTACAGGTGTGTAGGATCCTCAAAACACGAGGGTTATCTAACATACACTTCCTCCCCTATATAGCCATTAAGGAACGCACTCTTGACATCCATTTGATACAACCTAAAATCTTTAAATGCAACAAATGCAAGCAAGATGCGAATAACTTTTAATCTAGCTGTAGGAGTGAAGGTATCATCAAAATATAACACCTCAACTTGGCTAAAACCCAGAGCTACTAACCTAGCCTTGTTTCTAACCACCGAGCCATCCTCACTTTGTTTGTTATTGAACACCAAACGAGTTCCTATAATATTATGACCACTAGGAGACTCTACTATGTTCCAAACCATGTTTCTCTGAAAGTTCTTTAACTCCTCATGTATGGTATTGACCCAACTCACATCAGATAATGCGTGTGATATATCATGGGGGTTCAAGGAAGCAGCAAATACAAAATGAGAGTAGAGACTCGGATCATGATACCTGGAGCAAATAACTTGCTTATGAAGATATCCAATCATTTGATCTGGTGGATGTCTCATCTGAATGTGAAGTGGAGCGCTAGGAGGAGACATCACATCTTTGACCTCCGTAGGTACTACTGATGTTGATGAAGAAGAAACAGGAGCCTCAACTGAAGGTGAAGTAGTGTAAGCAGTTTCTTCATCAAGAACAGGAGCAATGCCAGCAGGTGGGAGACCATCATCATCCATGTCTTCATCTTCCTTCACAAAGATGCTCTCGACCACCTGTAAATCACCTGAAATATTTGATCTAGCTCCAGGGCTAGTCTCATCAAAGGTGACATTGCATGTCTCCACGATCATGTTAGTTTCAAAATTAAGAATGCAAAAGCCTCTCGAATGTGCAGAATAACCTAGAAATAAATCATCAAAAGTCCTAAACTCAAATTTATCTAGGTTTCCTGTATTGAGAATGAAACATTTAGCTTAAAAGACTCAAAAATGAGAGACAAAGGGCTTTCTTCTAAATCAAAGCTCATAGGATGTCTTGCCCAAACAAGGTCTCAAGAAGACACGATTGGCAACATGATAAGTTGTAGTAACAGCTTCAGCCCAATATCTACTCGAAGTGTTGTACTCATCTAGCATCGTCCTGATCATCTTGACCAAGGTTTTGTTCTTCCTTTTCACCACACCATTTTGTTGAGGGACGTGAAAAGAGGAGAACTGATGCTCAATACCACGCTCAACATAGAAAGAGGCGAAATAATAATTCTTGAACTCCGTGCCATTGTCATTGCATATCACTCTCAAGGCACCGGGGAGTTCAGAAGCCAACCGAAGAACCAAGTCATGAAAATGACCAAAAGCTTTATCCTTAGAAGCCAAGAAGAACACCCAAGAATATTTAGAGAAATCATCGACTATGACAAGAATATACCATTTTTCACCAACTGAACGAACCCTAGAAGGACCAATAGTGTCGGGGTGCAACAACTGTCCCAGTTCGTCTGTCATGACCATATTCAATGAAGGGTGTGATGTGGCAACTTGCTTTCCATGCCTACAGGGTGCACATACAACATCCTTAACAACTTTGAGTTTAGGCAAGCCTCTCATGAGATTAAGGTTGCTAACTCATCTTAGATGATCAAAACCAATGTGCCCCAAACGTTGGTCCTAAAGCCAAACTTAGAAGAAGAAGCAAGCAAGCACTTGAGAGAACATGCAAGTGATTAAGAAAAGTCAGTGTCAAAGATCCTACCAACTCTAAAAATCCCAAAGATGAGCTCACCAACTGAATCAAGCACACGATAAGCATTCTTCTTATATCTAGTCTCATAGCCATCATCAAGAAATTGTGAGACAGAGATCATGTTATACCTTAGCTTTTCCACAAGGGCGACATCCTTTAGGATGAACTTGTCATTTACCCTGATCGATCCAGTTCCTTCAATCCACCCTTGCGTATCTTCTCCAAAGGTGATGAAGTCATCACGCGTTACCCGCGTGAAGGAGGTGAACCATCTTATGCCTCCGGTCACGTGACGTGAACACTCGAAGTCGACGGTCCACATGTTCTTCCCTATTTTGTGGTGAACCTAAAAATCAAGGCACATAAGATCTATGTCTCAATACTAGGGTTGGTTAACTATGACTTAGGAACCCAGTAATGAGACACACATCTGCCAAAAGCATATGGAATGTGATTGCTAGCTTTGACTCTACTTGAAGTTCTAGCATGAGAAGCAATCATGGAACCATGAGATGAAACATGTCTTAGAGCTTGTGAGTTAAAACCTAGACCGTGTCTTTTTCTCTGTATATGACTATTTCTCATGAAGGCTCTAGGTTGATGTAAATCAATTCTAACAAGATTCTTCCTAGCATTTTTAACCTACACCAACAGAACTGAAGTAAATACACATCCCTCTTGCAACAGGTGCAATGGTACTTGGTACCATTAGGAGAAGCACCCATTGACTCAGAGGTCATTTGAGCAAAACCTGCAGATTTGAAAAGAACCTTCGTATGTTGGGTTATCAACTCAACTAAGACATCTTCTACGACTTGAATGATATTAGGCTTGGTTTTGTCCTTGGCAAATTTGTATCCTAACCCTTTCTTCCCATAAAGAGTCTTAAATTTGTCTAAGATCATGTTCAATTGTTTCTTACCCTTAGATTTTTTTTCTAAAGTATCCTTAAGGTAAGTGTTCTCAATAGCAAAGTTAGAACATGAATCACTGGATTTATCCTTAATGGCTCTAGCATGTTTCTCCTTAGGGATAGCAACTTGAAGCTTAAGGGCTTTACATGAATTGCAAGCTGCATAGTTGATTTTATCCATAAGCATGTTGTACTTGACTCTAAATTCTTCTAGCATGTCATTCATTTCTTGTTCATATTCTTAGCAAAAAGAACAAGCACTAGAGTCAACCTTCTCAAAAGCTATCAACTTGCTCAAATCTAAGCATTTTTCACATGGGTTGGATTTGAATTCAATCATCTCATTCCTAGCATTTTCAAGTTGGTGCAAAGCAATATCATGAGCATTTTGCAATTTTCCTTCAGAATGTAAAGCATGGCAAGAGGCACATTTATCATTCTTAAGGTCCTTAGCATTCACAAGTTCAAGATTTAAACTATCGACTTGAGATTCTAAGTGCTTAGCACTATCCATGATCATCTTAAGAGCCTTATCCTAACTAAGCACTTGCTCATATAATCCATCACATCACATAGAGAGAACTTCGTAGGAAGGAGGTACCTCATCAGACGTGTCGATGTTGTTGTCGGTGTGTGCCATGAAGCACATACCGGTGAAGTCCATGGCCTTGCCCTTGTTCTTCTCTTGAGGGATCCCCATCTCCTTGTCATCCTCGCTCCTGGAGTCTACATCACTCATGGAGTGATCTCCAAAAGAGGTAAGGATTGGGTGAGCGGCCTTCACAAGATTGGCGGTGTCAAACTTAGACTTGTTCCCTTGAGGCTTATTCCAAGCGGCCTTCTCCACCTTGTGGTTGTCCTTCCCCTTCAGCTTTGGGCAATTAGCGTGAATGTGGTAGAGCTTGTAACAGCCCCAAATTAGGGTTTGTATTTTAACTATATAAAAGTATTAAAATTTAAAAACTTTTGTTGTATCTCTTGGTCATGCTCTTGGTTTTCTAAAAATTTGTGCACAATTTTAAACTTTTGATGTTTTGTATTAAAGTTGTGTTGGAAATTTCAAAACTTTTAAACTTAAAATTCATTGCTATTTGAAATCCAGAAGAATGTGTGAATGAAAGTTCCTGAACATAATTTATTCAAATACTAGATTATTTATATTGAATTTTAATTATTTTTACCAAATTTTTAGAAGTCATTTTACCTCCACCAAAATTCAAATCAAACCTCAAATGCAGATATGAAAATAAATTAATTCTAACAAATTTTAATATACAAAATGTTTAAAATTATTTTTCCTAAGTCCTTTGTGAACCTAAGAGAGCCCACAAAAATTTTCAGAATTTTTCGAATTTTATTTCTATTTCAAACTGCCCGGTCAAACTCTATTGTTTTGGGTCAAAATTTAATCCAAAACTTATATCCTAGTACTGTTCCTCCGGCCCGAGTCCGACCGGACCCGAGCCAAACCCGGGCCTGACCGCGCCAACTTGCCCGAGACGTTCTCTCTCTCTCGCTGACAACCCGACCCCACCCGTCAGGAGCTCCTCTCCACACGGCACCAGCGCCAGCTGCGCCACCTCGCCTCGCGGCTCGTCGCGCGCCAAAGACACCGCCGCCTCGCCCGCATGCGCGCCAGCTCGCCGGTCACCTAGCCGCCCTTGCTACCTCCACCTCGCGACCTCCGCCTCCTTCTACTTAAGCCGTCGAGAGCTCACCCACCGGTTTTCCTCCTTCCCTCTGCCCCTTTTTCTCCACTGAGCTCCATGAGCCGAAAGCAGCGCCGCGCACCACCTCATGTTCTCGCCACTCCAGTGAGCCTCGGCGCCGGCCAACCGTGTCACGGCGTGTTCCACCTCCCACCGAGACGAACCCCTCAAGAAATTTCAGGTTTTATCACCCGAGGAGCTGCGCGCGCTTCTTCTTCTTCGGCTCCGGCCGAAACCGCTTCCACCACCGCCGCGCCTCCTCTAGCGAGCCCGAGCTCGATTCCTTACTCTGTGAGCATCTCCTAGACTCCTTCTTCCTTCCCTGATCACTCACCTGCTCTCTCGTGCTCCACAGGGACCCCTCCACGGTGAACCACCCCGCGCCGCCGCTGGCTTCCGTCGCCGGCCCACTCCGACAACTCTCCGTCATCGCCGAGCACACTGGTGAGTTCACTGAGTCACACTGGTGCTCGTGCGCGCGTTATTTTTCGCCCTCTTCCTCTCCGGCGTCGTTGCCCCTTGTCACCTCCACTGCCGGCCGCCGTGCCCCGTCGCCGCGCCACCACAGTGCATCTCCGGCTACCCCGAGACCACCTCTAGGTTCAGGAGTCCTCCGGCAACCCATTTTGGCCACCACCGTCGTCTCCCCGTCGCTCCAACCGCCGGCGACGATTTTGGCCCCAGCTCTGCCCGAGCGCTCCTCTGCTCCTTCGGCTGTGCTCTTCTCTGTCTGGCTGACAGTAGGGCCCACTCCCTTAAGCCCAATCTTATGTTGCTAATCAACTTTACAAATGTCCATTGTTCACTCAAATGTACCAACAAATTTGAAGTTAAGAAGTTTATATATTTGAGTTCTCTGAAACCTTGCTCTGATTATCAGTAAAGCTGAAGGTCTTGTATTGGTGCAGTGCATTATCAGAGAAGGCTTTCTGGTGGTGGGAAACCAACTGTGAGGTGTTGAGAGCAAACATGTTGACTAATACTTGTGTCACTCAAAATTGTAGTTGGCAATTTGAGAGTTCAGTTAGCTAGCAAGTCTAGTTAGTAGCACTTCATGTTAGAATTTTCTGTTGTCAATATTTGACCAGGTAAGCTGAGCTAGGGTTGAATGGTTTTGGCAGCGAGCCTTGTACCATGGATGTGATAATATCAATATTATCAATAGGTCTTTGGATGGTTAATAAAACTTGGTGAGACAACTAGATATTAAAAATCATTAGCTTGTACTTAGAGTAAATTCTTAAGAGCATACTCCAAGTTGGAAATCAAGTAAAATGATCAATATCTAAGTCAAAATGGCATTAAGAGATTAGTAGTTTGTAGATGATTAATTGGCAGATTATGCTCTTAGGCAATATAAGTTAGTGGGCAAATCAATTGACTAAAATGATAATTAAGTAAATGGTTAGGCTAAAATAGTTAAGTAGGTGACTAGAGCCCAACTGCGGATAATAGATGTGCACACAATCACCATCAAAGTCTATCGAAAGAGGAAAATATATAAGAGGTTTGATTTTGACTGTATGATTATCGTGGGAAATAAGTAAGTTTGGAAAGAGCAATCAGAACAAATCTTAACTAATTTAAATAAACTCCGAATCAGCTTATTGTTGTTCCTAAAATTCATAATCTATCTTTTGTGTTATTAACTTTTTGGATTTGTTGGCATTCTGGTGTTTATTCGCTGTTTTTCGCTTTGGCAGTTTTTACCGTTAGATGGCGTCGATTACGAGAGTGATCCTCTGCAGCAAGTCAATTATCTCTAGCAAAGCAAAGGCAAGCAGTTTGATCATGATTAATCCTAGTATTTTAAAGTCTAATATTTTGTTTCATTGTATGTATGCATTGCTTAATTTGTGTTAAATGGCTTAGTTAAATCCGTAGCTGCATGTCCTGTAGGTGAAACATTGATCTCTACTACCTGAGCCTAGGTTATTTGTTGTGATTAGAGTTCGTTGGATGAATTCTTATCACTTAGTAGTTTACGAGTTCAGTTGCTTAGCCATGCTTAGCTTCCGGTAGATTTGGGCGATCATCGACTTAGTCGATGATCTTGATCACATAAAATTATTATTGTTCTTATGATCCATCTTGTGCTATGTTAATTGCAAAACTAAAACTGAAAACAAAAACGATTTAGACGCGGGCACAATGGTAAGATTGGTGTGATCTGTTGGGTGTGACTGGAAAGGTGCCCGAGTCAATTAAGGACCGAACATCTTGTGAGTGAATTTTTATCCAGGCATTTTAGCGTGCTAACCACACTAGAGGGTATGGGACCTCTCTTGACCTAGTACTTTGGCGTGTATTGGCGTGTATTGGCTCCGGGTCGCAGGAGGTCGCAGGAGGGATGGTGTTGGGAGCATGGTAGTTGTCCGAAAAGATTTACCCTGAGTGGGTAGTTGTCTTTTCGGCTTTACCATGTAAGCGTATGGATTTCTATCCATACGAGCGGCTCGTAGTTAATACACAATATTGGAAAAAGTCTCGTATGACTTAGCCGTGCCAACATACCTTCGGAAGTGTGCTTTGGCTTAAAGGCGGTCTGAAGTGTGGGTACAGTGGTACACCCCTGCAGGGTTAAAACTATTCGAATAGCCTCGTACTAGGTGATGGACACGCTTGGGTAAGCTTTTCAAGAGTTAGACTACAACCTTTTAAATTAAAACTTGCAGGGTGGTATGAATCTAGGGATTCGTGCTATGTTGTGGTGGTTATTGGGATAGTCACTTCCAGGTAGTTACTTGTATCTATCTTTATTTCGCAGTTATTTCAACAGTAAAAATGAATTGCAAACTTGCCTTTCAACTGTATTACATTATTGCAAATAAAGTTGGCTTTAAGCAAATGAAACATATGGCCTCCACCAGATAAGCCTGCATGTAGCATATGAATAGGTCTGCTAGTCCACACGTCAGTCTTGCGAGTACAAAAATAATTTTTGTACTCAGATGCTTTGCTTAATGTTTTTATTGCAGAGGAACAAGGAGAGTCCCAAGGGCTTCCCTTTTGTGAGATGTGCTGCGGGTTTGACGACTAGCTTGGCGGCCCGGTTGGTTGCCTTGTGGGTAAAGGCACACTAATTGGCTCTTTTATTTATCGCTATCTTATGGCTTTTGCTTCCGCTGTGCAGTTTGTTATTTATCTTGTAAGTCCATTCTGTTGTATATTATGAAGTTTTGATATTGTAACCTCTCGTGTATGGAATTGATGCATAATTTTGTAACGGGGTGTGTATACTGCATTTCTGGGAAGTATACATATCCTGAGGCTTGGTTTATTTGAATTGTGATGGTAGGGTCAATGGAAGGTTAAGCATTACAAGTCAAATAAACTGGGGTCCTCACAGAGCTCACCATACTCATAGCATGTCACCAGACCACCTCTCTTCTTCATCACATTGTAGCAGGCCCGTGTGAACTTTTTGGCTAGGAGGGCTAACTCGAGATCAGGGATGGACTCAAACTCCTCTTCATTGATTGCAGAAAGACACTCAAGAGAAAAACCCAAAGAGTCAGAAGAGCCATCCTGAGATCTCTTGGTGCGATCGGCTACCAAGGCCATGTTCTCCTTCTTGGGATGATCAATTCTCTTGATCTTATGTGTCTTGAGCTTGCTATAAAGCAACACCAAAGTGAGACTAGACAAGTTGACATTCTCCTCAATGGCAGTAACCTTCATCTCCCACTCCTTAGTGTTGATTACAGCTGAGAGATGGGTGGCATTCTCGGATTGAGAATATTCAATATCAACCCCTCTCAATTGGTTGAGCACCTTGTTGAAGCGAGTGAACACGCCATCGATGCTCTCTATGGGACGCATCTTGAACTTGTTGTACTCTCGTTTGAAGACCATTTGGCGCACTTGCTTGATTTGGGATGAACCCTCATGGTAAGTCTCGAGAGTGTACCAAATCTCATATGCGGTCTTAAGGTGACAAATCTTGTCATACTCCTATCTACCAAGCCCACATATAGGAGGTTCTTTGCTTTGTGGTTGTTAGCTAAGAGTGCCGCAAAAGCTTGCATAGCAACACGAGCGAAGCTCGAACAACCTCCCATATAGTGGGACCTTCACTTTGAGGGTAGACACAGAAGCGGTTCTTGCAATAGGCATAGTCGAGCACATGGAAGACATGCGGCTTGGTGGAGTACTTCCCCATTGCCATGTTCATCGACTGGTTAAGATCAAGTATGAACTAATCGGGCTATGATGCCACTTGTTGGATCGGAACAACAACTAGAGGGGGTGAATAGGAGCAATACTCTTTTTCAACCCTGACAAATTTCAACTTCTTCTTCTCCTTAGTAGCTATAAAAATATGAAGATTAGAAACACAAGCACATCAAATTCTTGCATTGAAACCTATGAACCCGCGAGGCAAACCACCTCAACACAGCACAGGGTCGGTCTGATCGCCTGACTAGGCCGGTCTGACCGATCCACGACTAGTCTGATCACTTATATGGACGATCTAACCACCGACTGCTTAGGAGCAGTCAGCAAAGATCACAAATCAACCTAACTATCTACTCCGCGATCCAAATCCCCTTAAATTTCAACCAGAGCTCATCAAGAAGGTCAGGAACCTATTCCAACCAATGATGGGGATGATCAAGGCTAATGTTCCATGAATTTCTTAGATGAGATAAACAAGTCACAAGAACCAAGGAAATTTGAACTTCGATCCGAAAACTTGCTCATCGGTGGATGATGCTCAATATGGCCCTAGATGGATTCCCATACATCCTAGCAAGCTAGCATCAAAAGATCCAAGGATACCAAAGGAACACACAAATTCCATAAAGGAATCAAAGAGAGAGTAAGAACAAGTGAGAACTCATCTAGGAGGAAATCTTGCTTAGATTGATTCAAGAGATTGTCAATTTATAGCCACTCCACCATGGAGCACAAAAGCTCAACACTTGAGCACTCAATCAATCCATCTCCCTCAAACCCTAGCCTCCTCTACTCAACTTTCCCCAAATCACAAAGTAGGGTTTCTTCTTGGGAAGGCTCAAGAGGTGCAAATCCTGCACTCTTCCCTTTTATAATGGAAGCTAGATTAAGAGAGAAAATCTTATCGGGCACTGTTAAGCCTAGAAACAAACGAGTCTACACTCACACACGCTTTTCAAAGCAGATGACGAACTAGACTTCACGAATTCGTCTCTTTGTGATCTTCATCTTCATTTGACCTAAACCGTCTCTCCTTGCACCATCTTGTACCGTGGTTTCTCCAAAGGTCACCAATCTGGTATTTTGGTGAAGATACCAAAATACCCCTTCTCGATCGTTCTCCAAAGACCGAGTCTAATCATCGTGAAGCAATCTCATGCTTGGCCACGTGTAGGTCCATCATTGGCTCTCTTTATATAGACAAGTCTCTCCCATCCAGCTCCCACCGGAACTACCATGACACTTGCACTGACCCCTGCACCACTTGATATAACACGTTGCACTGAACCTCCCATTCGGTCATCTTTGTCCATCTTACACCATGCTTGAGTCCAGTGACTTCACCTGACATCCTTGATCGTTCTGGACCTTAGCTCTCCTAGCCTAGTCCCGATCTTCCTCGTTGTTGACTGTCATTGACTCCTAGCCACCTGCATAATAATAGACCAAGAAATAATTTCCGAACACAAGTTCTTCGCAACTTGACCCACGTACCTGATGTAGGATTGTTCCTGATCTTCTAGTGGATGGTAATTCAATTTGGAGAGAGTGACTTTGACGACGAGGCTACTTGACCGAAACTCGATCAAATTGTCTAACAATCGCTAAACCACACTCTTGTCGTTATCGACCTTGCCAAGAACGACAGTTGACCTAATCACGAAGATCAATTCCAGCAAGCAATGGAAGAATAAGAAAGAATGAGATAACAAGCAATCTGAATTGTGGATATATGATTCAGTACAAAAGGTGGGATTCCGCATAGAGTTCTTTACGGTTGGTCTAACAGACACAAGCGAAGAACAAAAGTTTTCACGGTGGAAAAACTAAGAAAACGAAATCCAAAACACTGAAAGTGGCGGCCACAAAGGTTATAAGGAGGTGGTGGTCACAGGAGGTCGGCCTAGGGTTTGTGCACCACTAGGAGGGCGCACACAACCTTGGCTTAGATCCCAAAACTATCACAAGGCCCAAGTTGGCCCAATAGGTGATGTAGCACCTCTCTTTGCTGATTGTGACATGTAGACAATGAATCTGAAGGTGGGGTCAAATCCGTTGGAAGGGTCTCGTCATAAGCTCTCCATCAAGTACTCGAACACTTCCAACGGACTCCGTATTTTAAAGTTATGATCATTTTAAGTCGGTACTATCATGCTGACTTCGAATTGGTCTAGCCTTACGTTGGTAGTAGTGCTGCTCCCCTCACCTTGGTTCCTGAGTAGAATAAAATCACATGATTTAGGTAGCGATCCACCCTCAATAGGAAAATTATGAAGTCCTAGAAATGAAGTTACCTGATAGTTCAATTGATGTGCACAAGCTCTTGTGATTGGACCTTGCAAGGGCATAGGTTCAAATCCATTGTGAGGAGTTTTGGTTGTTTGTATGGAAGTGATGTTCTCATTAGTCCCCACATTAGCCAAAACATGCATCATGCAACACATATGCATTGAAACCCATGACTTTGGCCTAACCCACGAAGTTTACTGCCTTCCTGGTACCGTCCAGTCTGACAGCCACCCTGGTCGGTCAGATCGCCCACTAGTCTGACTGCCAACTAGTGGCCGATCAGACCGCCTAGGGACAGCCAAATTTTCACATCGAAAAATCTATACCCTCTCTAGAATTTTCAAGCTTGACGAGGATCTAATAATCCTCATTTTACTATTTATCTGTAATTTGGTATTATGGGTGAATATAACGTCACACAGCTATTTAGTATACCCCTTACAGTAGTAAGGGAGAAGTCAGTCAGGTAGTCGTATGTTTTTCTACGACCACCCCCATAGTCGTAAGTCCTCCTATGACTACCACGTAATCGTAAGTCCTCCTACGATTACCTCTGGTCGTAAGTTTTTCTACGACCAGTACCCAGTCGTAAGCTTTTCTACGACTACCCCCTGGTCGTAAGTTCTTCTATGACCAGTCCTGCCACAACTTCTCCACAGATAACTGAGTCCACTTGCTAGTAGGCCCTATTAACTGTGAGATCTGAGCAGTCAAGATACGTAGTTATTCTCTGGAATAACTACAGATAACTCACCATTATCTCTGAGTGATAACAGTCAGGCAACGTGGGGACGTTACTATTGCGGTGATTACTCTCATTATTACGGAATAATGGAGCGCCTCCTAACCTGGAACGACAACCTCCCTCTCCGTGTACTATAAATAGACTTCTTTCAGAGAGGAATGAGAGGACTTTTGGGAGAGGCAATCAGTAGCAATATTAGCGCAAGTCTTTCCACTGATTGTAGCCAGGATACCCAATACAATACACACAGGAGTAGGGTTGTTATTCTCTCTGGAGAAGGCCTGAACCTGTATAAAAATCCTCGTGTCTTTTCTGTCTGCGTGATCAATTGTGGAGACCCTCCGAATCAAACAATCTTTACGTAAGATCAGTTCTAAAACACCGACAGTTGGCGCTGTCCGCAGGGATCTTCTGGTAATTCCTTGTCAACAGTTCTTTCTTTTTCTCTTTGATGCTTCCATGGCAGGATAGTGGAACAAGGAGAACTGGTTTGACTTGGCCGATTACGCAGACATCGACATGGATGCCGGTTTCGATTATGAGCCGAGTATCGAATCATCCAATGGTATTGCCACCTCTGGAGATCTTCTATCAGATCTCAGAAACCACACCACCGGCGGAGTTGAGGAGGGATCCTTATCCCCCACAATAGCAGGCCCAACTGAGGGACCAGCTTCCTCAGAGAGCAAGGGTTAACACGACCACGAACAGGGATGCCCTAAGACAGACTTACAACACAATGAGAGTTTTTTCTCCGAGTGTTCGACTCCCCTTAAGGCAGTACGACCTGGCGAGACAAGTTCTGGAAACCATCATTCCAGAGCTTCATCGGCACCTGATGGTCCTTTCTCTCTGGATAATCCCACAGAGGAGGGAATCAAACACGCTTTTCCTATAAGTACGACCATCCCATCGCAGGACACACCTACGAACGGAGATAGTTATAACCCGGAGTTTTCCTTCTTGGAGGGGTTTACTCCAAGTCGCCAGATGGTGTTTCTCGACTACTCCTCAAGCGAGGAGGCCTCGAGCGCAAGTGGAGGTCATCAACGGGAGGTCTTCGTCATTCCCTCTGATAAGAATCATTCTCCTAGAGGATACTAACGATGCTCCCCGACGGGCACACACTACGTCCCCTCGTGGCAATGGCAAGAGCACCACTGCTGGCGAACGAGATAAACACTTTGATGAACGTGCGGGACATCCTCAACATTCTCGCACTCCATTGAAACCAACTCAAGGGTCTGATATGGGTGATTGTAAGACCCGAGATTAACATCCCAGATCTTCTGTGCATAACTGAACTAGTCCCATGATCAGTGGCTAGCTCACACAGTAAACAAATGTGATAACACAACCATAAACGCTAAAATTTATTAATAAACAATAGAGTTGATTACAAGATAGCCTTATAGGGCAACATTAAATAAACACAGCGGAAGACGATGAAGAAGTAGTGGAGTCCAGCTGATCTACCACAGGCAATCGACTGGGGTACCGGCCAAGTCATCATGATCCACACCTGAAGCAAAGTCCTTCTTCTCTGAAATTTGTTTGCATAAAGCAAGTATGAGCACAGCTACCGTGCTCGCAAGTTACACCCGTCAAATAACAGAATGACATGCATACATGGATGTAACAAAGGATGGCTTATAGAGTTATTTGTGCAAAAACAGCATTTGACATTAAATACCATACTAAGTTCAAAAGCTCAAGTTTTATAAAATCCAAAATTGATTTTGAATTGATAAAGGTAGTGTAGGCACCAACCTAACACCAACATAAACACGGGCACCAACTCGGGGCTTCAACCCACAACTTTTCTCATGGACACCCATCCATGTCAAAACTGTTTTACAAAAACATTTTGAAATCCAAAATCAAAGTCTAACTTTGAGTGGCTTTGCCAGCATGTCCATGACCGTGGACACGGCTATTCAAATAGTTTTACACTCTGCAGAGGTTGTACAACTTTACCCATAATAGATAATCAACTATTAATGTCCATCTGACACACTTCGGAAGGTGTGAGACTAAGTGATCATCACGAGGCCTTTACAATGCATCATTCCACCATAGTCCTCCCTCGCTAAGGTTTCACCCCCTTTGAACTACCCGTCCGCAGGGTTCAGGCCCCCTCTTGCGCCAGGTGGGACTAACAAAGGTCATAACATGACTACCCACCGCACCAACAGGAACGACCATGATGGAACTTTGCAAATTATTCAGCCAGGTCCTGCCCATACAAGACATGTGGTAGTACGATGTGGCTCGAAGACCGGTCCTTAACTGACCTGGGCAACAACCAACAGAACCCTGAGCCTCAACCTACCCAGTTGAGCCCGTGCAATAACCTGCACCCACCAGACAACCAATTCGCCCAAGTCCAAACCATCATTTATTTCATTTTTCAAAGTCATTTATAAACTTCCATAACACACCAATGCTATGGATATAATTTAAACCACAATTGATTTTTGGCTGAAATTCCCCAAATCAAACATGTTTGGTCTAAAAGCATGGCTAAGCATAATTCTTTCCAAAAGATCCTAGTTCATACTATCGTATCAACTAGGTTTTTATCTAGGGTGACAATATGTTTGATTCGATACCAAATTTGGCCATACAAAGGATTTAGGAATATCTATGAATTTAAAAACAGGAATTTAAATAATTGAATATAAATAAGCATGCAGTAATAATTTTAAAACAGAATTTAAATAATTTGAAATAATGGGATCGATATGATCAAGGGTGTAACTTGCCTTGCTTGATGGGGTGATGTTGTTTTCCTTAACAGGTCACCTAGTACTAACAAGCACTTTCTCCAGGTAGTCCAAGTGTACAATCACGATGATCATACAGTCAAAATCAATCCTCTTATGTGCTCTTCAAACGGCGTCGAAATCTGACTCTCCGAAGTCGTCGAAATCTAATCGCGAAATAAGCCAAATTCAAATAAAATTCAAATAGCAATTCAAATGAACTCCAAATTAAATAATTTTGGTTTAGTTAGCTAGATCTTAATTTTATACAAATTTTGAAAGTTGAATCGATGAAATCGGAGTTCGGATGAAAAAGATATGAGCTTTAGAAGATTCAAAATACATGAAATGATGAAATTGGATTTTGTCGAATTATTTTTCTAAAGGAAAATCCATTTATTGCGTAAGGCTGACGTCAGCCCTGAGATTTTCGGGATTAAAGGAAATAAATTTATTCCCTGACATGTGGGACCCACATGTCTATGACTTGGTGTATGGTGGACTGGGTTTATTGGTTTTTGGTCTGAGAGAGGGGGTGACCGTGCCATGTCGGCGTGCCACGTGGGCGGACACGGGAGCGAGGGTGGCGATGTGGCGTTGAGCTGGCGCCAAGGTGGCAACCACGTGGCGCCACATGGCCGGCTACGTCAACGCCGACGGGGACGGCGCTCGGGGCCCGATGGCGCCGGCGAACGGCGGCGAGTTGGACTCCGGTGAGGGTACCAGAAGAAAGAGCAGGGCATGGCGAACCTGGGGCGCTCACCCGGGTGGTCGGAGGAGGACGAAGGCGGCCGGCGACGAGAAGGAAGCGGCGGCGTGGCTCAGTGGTGTGGCGGCGCGGCGCTCCGGTGAGGCCGTGGCAGAGGCGAAGTGAGCACCAGGTGCGCGAGATCGCGGCGATGCCGATGGTGGCGATGCGAGGACGCGGCGGCGAGGGTGGCGGCGCTAGAGGCGGCGGAAGGAGCTTTGGCCAAAGCTCTTCACCGGCGAATTCCGGCCAAAAGAGGGCGAGGGAGGAGAAGCGGGTGGTGGCGGTGAGATGAGGGAGTAAGAGGGCTCCCGGGGCGTGCTTTTATAGGGCGGGTGCGCAGCCGGAGGAGGAGATCGTGGCACCGGGGATCACGACGGCGGTTAGGCGCGCGAACGAACCGGGCGAAACCGGCGCGAAGAGAGGGGATCAAGGGCGGATTGGGGGCGGCGAGACTCACGGGCGTTAATGCGCACCTCCGCGTGAAGAAAGGAGGCAGAAATGGCGGCGTTGACGAGCTCCATGACGCGGTAATGGCGGAGGCGCGTGCGGGCGAAGAAGAAGGGGTCACGGGGAGGAAGAAGGCGCGGGGTCGTTTGATTCACATCCAACGGTGCGGAGGGGCGGGTGTCGTGGGGGTTCAGATGCCGTCCGATGCAAATCGACGGTGAGGGGGGAGAGGGGGCAGCTGCGATTGGGTTGGGGATTTGTTGGCCGTTGGATTTAGATCGTAGGGCTCACGATGATTGGGATGTTCGGACCACCCGAAGGGCACAAGGAATCATGGTCGTTCATTCTAGATGTGATGGCTCACGATGAGGTGAACGTTCGGGCCTCCGAGGTTACGTGAATGCTGGCCGTTGGATCTTGATCCAACGGTTGATGAGCTCCGAGGTGGTTTTAACGCGTGAGTGCAAGAGAGGCTGACAGGTGGGGTCCAGGTGTCAGTGAGTTGGAGAGAGAGGGTGCGCGCGAGGCTGGGCCATGTGGGCCACGTGCGCTGGAGGGTTTGGGCTGGGTTTTTGGGTTTCGGCCCAAACATGATTTTTAGTTTTAAATTCCTTTCCATTTAAACTAATATTGTTAATTCATTTATGCTTTAGAAAATAGCAAACTAATTCCAAAAATTATGGAAAAATTCACATAAATTCCCTTATTCATTTTGAACTGGATAAAATTATTTCCAACTTAAGGTTGGCTTTTAATTTTGTAAATAAATTATTTTGGCTTTAAGATACTTAGGAAAAAGCTTTTAAATTTCCAGAAAATTCTAGAATTTAATTTAATTTTTATTTTTCAGATTAATCCAAATAAAACTTCAAGAACTTCAAATAAATTTTAAATTTTGACTTTCAAAACTTCAGAAATTCAAATAAAGCAATAAAACTCTTTAAAATTTTAGAAAATCAATAAGACAATAAATTTATTTTATTTTATTTTGGTAATAGCACTTTGGGATGTTACAGTGATTCTGAGACAACTTGATAAAGAAAAATAGCGGCTTAGAAAAATCTCCTTGGCGCGCTTATTTTTAGTTAGAAGATGCTCAGGAGCTCTAGCACATCAACGACTTGCTTGAGAATCCAACCCAAGAGCTCGCTCGAGGACCAGGCTACGATCTCTTTGCTGAAGAGATCACACGAAGGCTTCAGAACATGATGGCAAGACTCGAGCATCCTCTTCGACATCAACCCGAAAGTCATAGTAGTACGACTCCATCTTCTGCCAGCCGTTCGAACAACTGGTCACATGGAGGTCGACATGATCATCGATCACATCACTCTCCTGACTTGAGGAAGGCTCATCGAACATCTGGGGATCGACAAGCCCCCAGGAGGGGTGATCTTTCACCACTTCAGGGACGAAATCTGCGGCAGCAGATGGAATACGAGGAGTATTTCTCTCGTAAAACTGAGGCCTACCATAAGTCAAGTCCACCTGTGATTGGGTATCATCGAGTACGATCACCTGGTGACATTAACCCTTCTTTCCTGCAAAGAAGGCACTAAGAAATTATCTCTGGATGTCACCCGATCTCCGAGCAGTTCGCTGGTCACCTTGTTTTCGACCAGCGAACATGCAGAAATTCGATGGAACCCAAAATCGCATTGAATTCCTCCAAATCTACACAATCGCTATCCGAGCAGCAAGAGGAGGAGAGCATATAATGGCGAGTTACCTTCCGACTGTGCTTGAAGGATCTGCTCGATCATGGCTATTAAACCAGCCATTCGAGTCGATCTACTCGTGGGAGCACCTCTGCGACCTTCTGCAGGCAAACTTCCAGGGTACCTACAACTACCTTGGAAAGGAGGATGACTTGCACCGGATAAGACAGAACGATCACGAGACTCTGCGTCAATTCATCGGGTGCTTTAGTGTTCGTAATTCTATTCTGGATGTTTCTGACTCGTCTGTGATCAGGACTTTCAAGCAGAGAGTCCGTAGTAGAAGGATAACGGAGGATATAGCTTTGAATCCTCCTGCCACTGTCGTCGAACTCTTTGAGATGGCCGATAGATATGCGACTGCCGCTGAAGCAGTCGAGTGGAACAACACTATCGACCGCGAAGATAACATTCCTCAAGAGACAGGTGAAAGTGGTAAGAAGGACAAAAAGGCTAAAAAGTCCAAGAACAAGGCGAAGAGACATAAGTCTCCAGCTGCTGGTTCTAAGGAGGTTCTAGCCGTAAGCGACAAAGAGCCACGGAACTGCGGGATCGCGGGAAGGCTACGATAGCACAAATAAAAAGTTTTACCGTGCAACCAAGGAACCTCCACTAGTAATAGATCACGAGATTACCACTAGACGCACCGACTCGTAGTGGAAGTAGAGTCGATGTAGCGAGTTGGAGCAGTCATAGTCGTACTTGCTGCGCGCCTTCTCCTCCTACTCCGATGAACGTCATGAGTCGCGGATCGTCCTAGTGCTGATGCTTCGCAATAACACCTCCAAGGTATCCACATGTACTGGGCAGGGACACCACGCGCAGGAGTGCTAGCGCCGGCGGCGTGGTTGAGGAGAGCGTGGCTATTAGGGTTTCGGGATTTCTTCCAGAAAGATTGATCAATCATACCCCATGCCACCGCCCCTCTATATATAGGCATCCATATTGGGTGCTCAACCTGTGGCCCATTAGGAACTCGTGGCCTATAAGAATTCGGATCTCCATCCAAATCAAATCCTAGCCCTTTAAGTGTGTGACCATATAGGTTCGTGTCTAATCGGTTGTGACTCTAAACTCTTTCCGATCACGAGTCGTCACGTTCCTAGCAGACATAACGATTCCCGAACACACACGAATATTTCTGACGAACCTTAATGCAATATGATCTACGACTGTGTCCTTATCACTTACAACCAGCTCGTACTTAGTCACGACCAGTTCATAATTAGTTACAACCAGTTTGTAACTCTTTACGACCAGTTAGTACCTAACTACGACCAGTTTGCAACTCCTCACGACCGGCCAGTGATTATGTTCGAGTAGTCTTCGACTAGGTCGCATCTCCATACGACTTCACCGTCCATTTATTTCAGCCGCGCCACGACTTCGGGAACTTAACGACCTGCTTGTGTATTCTCCCTTTGCTTCACGACATCTGGTTGAACTCTAGGTGAGATAACATGTCATCCATGGACTGTTCAAAACTTTCTCGATCAAGTGTCGAATAACTTCATATGGTCGACACTTCGACCACTAGTGGCATGGCCATGCACTTTCTTTATTCGACCACAAGGAGGGGCCCAGAGACATCTCTCCTGTTATGTTAGGAGGGGCAAATCCCATATCCGACCAGTCACATTCCTCCGCATGTTTCATAGCATACCCGAAAGCTACCTTTATAACTACCCAGTTACGGAGTAGCGTTTGGTAACCCCTAAGAGTGCCAATACACATGTAGGAAACCATGCTGATATCAGGTCTAAGGATTATACATCATCATTGCTTGAGACCAACTAACGACACATATAATGATAACAATCTCAATAATGTCTCAAGGTGGGTCTTATCCAACACCCTATTCTCTAACATGTGTCCGTATTATTGATTTGATATCTCCATATCTATGACTTGTGAAACATAGTCATCAACCAATACATATGTTAGTCTATTCATATGTGTCCTCATATGTTTCCGACTAGGGAACGTTTAAGAATAATTATCGCAGAAATACAGAGTTTTACAATCAAGTCACATACTTGATGACAAATATTAACGATATAATTCTAAGAATAAGATAACACATTATCCAATGTTATGAACATAATGTAATATAATCATCTTTATGATTGCCTCTGGGGCATATTTCCAACAGTTTCCCACTTGCACTAGAGTCAATCATTTAGGTATCTAATACCAATAGCTCTTGTGTGCGCCTCATGCTTTGGCTGTGTGAGAGGCTTTGTCAACGGATCAGCAATATTTAAATCCGTATGAATTTTGCATATCTTAACTCTCCTCTATCCACCAATTCGCGAATAAGGTGGTAACGCCTGAGTACATGCTTGGACTTCTGATGTGATCTAGGCTCCTTAGCCTGCGCAATGGCTCCATTATTGTCACAATAGAGATCCATTGGGCCCGAGGCACTCGGAACCATACTCAATTCAGCAATGAAATTCCTTATCCAACCCCCTTCTTTCGCAGCTTCAGAAGCCGCAATGTACTCGGCCTCTGTCGTTGAATCAGCAACTGTCCCTTGCTTGGAACTTTTCCAGCTCACTGCTCCTCCATTCAAAATGAATACAAAACCAGATTGCGAACGATAATCATCTTTGTCGGTTTAGAAGCTTGCATCGGTGTAACCATTTACAACGAGCTCTTCATCACCGCCATAAACTAGGAACGCATCCTTAGTCCTTCTTATGTACTTAAGAATGTTTTTCACGCTTGTCCAAAGACCTTCACCGGATCGACTTGGTATCTACTCGTAACACTTAGAGCATATGATACATCTGGTCGAGTACATATCATGGCATACATGATGGATCCAATAGCTGAAGCATACGGAATACCATTCATACGGTCTCGCTCACCAGTTGTCGAAGGACGCTGACTCTTGCTAAGACGTATGTCATGTGACATAGGCAAGAACCCTTTCTTGGCATCCTGCATGCTGAACCGAATCAACACCTTGTCAATGTAAGTACTTTGGCTTAATCCAATTAGTCTTCTTGATCTATCTCTATAGATCTTTATTCCTAAGATATATGCTGCCTCTCCTAGGTCCTTCATAAAAAAACTATTTTTCAATGATACCTTAACAGATTCCAGCATTGGAATGTCATTCCCGATCAATAATATGTCATCTACATCTAAGATCAGAACAACGAGTGCGCTCCCATTAACCTTCATGTAAACATAAGGTTCTTCTTTGTTCTTGACGAAACCAAACCTTTTGATCTCCTCATCAAAACGTATATTCCAACTCTGAGATGCTTGCTTCAACCCATAAATGGACTTTTGAAGTTTGCATACTTTAGTAGCATTCTTTGGATCGACAAAACCTTCAGACTGTGTCATGTACACATCCTGTAACATCCCAATTTTGGACTTGTGTTTCAAATGTAAGAAAATGAGTAGAAATTAAAACTTTTTCTTACATCATGTATTTCCTGTATGTTCTAAACAATTCCTGTACAAGAATTATGGAAATACAAAGTCACAAGTCTTTTGGTCCAAAACCTTGTCTTCCAAAAACATTCATCTCAAATCTTGTGATCATCCTTTGGAAATATTTTTCTTAAGTTCCTGGGATGGCATGTGGCCTCTCTGAAAAATTTCACAATTTTTAGAAATTGTTTGAATATTTTTACAAGGTAGTCAGACCTGTTTGACTTTCAGTCAAACTTTAAACCAGAGCCTTGCATAATTTTTGGAGAATAATGCGCTGCATAAAAACCTCTGGAAATTTTACACAAGGTTAATACCTGAGTTAGCAAGCTCTAGTTAAAATTTCATAATTGTTGGAGTTGTTTTGCTATCTCAAATAAATCTCCAAAGTCCCAGCTCAAATTAAAACCTAAAACATGTTTTCACTGTGCGTTGGGTTCGAGTCAAACTCGGGCTCAAGCCACTTGTCTTAGTCTAGTCAACTAACTGCACCCGGTCCGACTTAAAAGCGCGCTTTCAATTTCAGCCGTTGGATCCTTATCGATCGGCCCAGGTTCGCGTGAACATTCGGACATCCGAATGCAATCTCTCATCGTGGTCGTTCATTTCCGATCTAAGGGTTCGCAATCCTCTCTGTTGATTTAAACCTCGGGAGCCTTGGGCGAACCCTAGCCGTTGGATTAAAATCGGACCGTTCGCGTAGCCAGAAACGTTCGGACCTCCGATTGTTTTGGTCGGTCTGAGCCGTTAGATTAAAATCCAACGCTCACAATCTCCTCTGTTGTGTTTAAACCTCAGAAGCGTGGCGCGATATCAGCCGCCCGATCAAAATCCAAGGGTCCAAAATCGCCCGAGCTTTTCTCCGTCATCTTCAACTCGCACTGCGTGTGAACAGAGAGGCATGGCCTTGTCAACTCGTGCTCCCCCGACAGCCACTCCTAGTCAACATTTAGGGATTGTAGGGTGCTTTCGGCCACGATCTCAACCTACTCCTACATCCCCATCACTTCTTCTTTTCGGCTCACCTTTTGTGCCCTAAGCCATTGTCACCCGAGAGGCTCCTTTTGCCAAACCCTATTTTTTCAAACTTTATAAAGGCCCCAAAACTCCTTCCTGGTGTTCTTTTACACCATCCAAAGCTCCTTCTTCATTGTTGGACCTTAACACACCAAAAACACCAAATCACCATTGTTGACCCGTGGAGCTCCATTGTGGATCATGAAGCTCCAGTGGTTCTTCTTCGAAAATTCTTGTACCCTTTTCAACTCCTTAATACCCTAATCATTTCCCCTCACTCAATTTTGGGTTTCATTCACAGGATTTGACAAATTTGGGGTTTGTTCAAATTCGGCCGAAACCATCCCCTTTCTTCCTCGGCTCCGGTGAGTGCTCCATTTCTCAATTGCTTGCTCATGAAGCTTCTATGGGCTATATTGTAGCTATTTTGACCACCAGTGGTGTTCATTTTGGCTCAGGTCTCTAATTTCATATCTTCTTCCTCGAGTCCAGCAAGCTCCATCGTGGTCAGACCTTCTTCGGCCATCTTTGAAGCTCATCTCGGTCAAGGTAGCTTCTTATTAGTCCTTAGATGCTTGGCACACGCTTCGCTGGACTGCTGCGGAGCTTTTCTTGCATTTTCGCTTTTAGCCGAGTTGGTCACCGTCGCTATTTTCCGGCTAGCCGGCGTTCTAAACCTTGGCCGCCGGAGAGGTTACCACCTTCGAGATCGCAAGGCTATTGCGAATCCATTTTAGTCTTTTGGTTGCGCCGCCGTGGCTGAAGCCGCCGGCGGCAAGCCATTCTTTTCGCTCGGGTTTTTGCCGGACGAAACTCCCTCCATTAATGATCTAATTATTGTTAATCATTAGAGATGATTAATGTGTCTTAATCTGGTTCATCCTCTCTCTGACATGTGGACCCTCTCATTAAACTCCTCCTGGCGCTTTTAAACCCACGTGCGTGATTGCGTTGTGCTTTGTTGATCGTGGGCCGTCGATCTTGTGATCAACGACCCAGATCTAGAGGACGTTCGGACCGTCTGGTTTTCTAATCGTTCTGGATCGTCCATCTTGAGATCTGCGGCTGCGATCGCGAGTGCATTTGGACTCCCCGAAGGGAGGTGCGATCCGAGCCGTTCATCTTGAGATCTGCGGCTGTGGGTGGTCGAGGCATTCACTCGGTCCGAATGTTTCCCTCCACGTGAGCCGTTGGATCTTGATCCAATGGTGGACTTCTTTTGGAATCGCGCGCGTGCACTGTTTTCCGTGCGTGTGGCTCGTTGGATTTCGCATCAACGACCCACGAGCGTCCACGTCGTTTATCTCTGTTAGGTTTGGTTGTATTTCAGTAAGTATTTTCTTATCAACTGAAAATTGTATTAAAACTTTAGAAACTCACAACTAATTCATTTTAAATCATTTTTAGATGTTTCCAACTGCATTAAATTCTTGCTGCACTATAGTTTGATTTAAAAATACATTTAGACTCGTTTTTGCAGCAGAAAATGTTATAAGTTTTATCAATTCATTTCTGCCATTATTTAATGTTCTTGCAATTCTAGGAAAACTTAAAAATTGCCTAACCAAATTGTTATAATTCCTTTTTAGTTGTTTCTAGTTGGGATAAGTTCATGTTTAACTAAAGTTTAATCTAAAAATGCATTTAGATAAGTTTCGGTAACATAAAGTTTTACAAACACTAATAACTTGATTTCTGCCAATTTTAAGAATATTCCCGAAAATGAATTTAGACCTTGAAAAATGCATATCTTTTTCTGTATAATCCAATTTGTGCAAAATCAATTTTGTTAAATTCCTCTGTTAGTATACTTTAATATCAAATAGGTTTTGAGTATGGTTATATTTCTGTAAAGTAACTTGTTTTAGGTTTACAACTTAGAAAAATAATAAGTAAATCATTATAACTCCAAATTTAGTAAACTCAACTTTGCTGTCATTAGGATGTCATAACCTACCTGTCATAAAAATTTCAGACCTTAGATCATCCTAGAAATCATCGCCATGAACAGTACCAGTAATTAATTTAGTTGATTTTATAGGCTGAGAGAGTGTATTTTGGCTATAACTTTTGTATGCTAAATCCAAATTGCATGATTCTTGTTCCTAAAATTGTCTAAAATCATCCCCTAGCTGCTGTATAAATTTCATTAGATTTGGATTTCTTTTGCTGTTGGAGTTATTTGGTCTTCTTCGTTCTTATTGGTTTATCGCCTTTTCACGTTAGGTTCCGAAGATAATATCAATATTGAATCGAGCCACGACCATCGATCCTCGCACTCAAAGAAGGCAAGCAGATGTAGCATCATTTGATCATGTTGCTCCCACTACTTTCAAATTCTAATATGTTGTTTGCAAATTCTGTGTATGCATTGCTATGTTGTTTTAACTATTGTCGATAGTTAACCCAGTAGATGCATTATCAGTAGGCAAATGTTTATCCTCTACTACTGAGCCTAGGTTTATCTTGCTGTGATTTTGGGTTCGTTGGATGAATCCTTGTCACTTAGTAGTTTTTGAGTTTGTCGCTTAGCCATGCTTAGCTATCGGTAGAAATGGGCGGTTATCGACTTGTCGATAACCTTGATCACACAAACTTATTATGATCTCTATATTTCAGCTCTGTGCTATGTTCAAATTGCAAAACTAAAACTGAAAATAAAAACAATTTGAACTTGGGCACAATGGTAAGATGGTGTGATCTTTTGGGTGTGATTGGAATGGTGCCCGAGTCAACAAGGACCGAACATCTTGTTACACCAAACCAAGCATTCTTGCGTGCTAATCACACTAGAGGGTATGGGACCTCTCTTGACTTAGTACTTTGGCGTGTGTTGGCTACGAGTCGCAGGAGGGCATGTGTGTATTGCATTGTGGTAAAATGAGATGGTTGTGTGAGAGCATTGTAGTTGTCCAAAGAGCTTTACCCCGAGGGGTAGTTGTCTTTTTGGCTTTACAATGTAAGCGTATGGATTTCTATCCATACGAGCGGCTCGTAGTTGATTCACAATATTGGAAATATCTCGTAGGACGTAGCCGTGCCGGCATACCTTTGGAAGTGTGCTAATCTTGTGGCTTAAAGGCGGTCTGAAGTGTGGGTACATTGGTACACCCCCTGCAGGGTTTAAAACTATTCGAATAGCCTCGTCCTAGGTTATGGACACGCTTGGGGAAGTCTTTCAAGAGTTAGACTACAACATTTTCAATTAAAACTTGATGGGTGGTATGAATCAGGGATTCATGCTATGTGTGGTGGCTATTGGGTTAGTCACTTCTAGGTGGTTACTTAATAATTATTGTTACTCGTTGCTATTTCAATACTTAAAAACTGAATTGTTAAATTGCCTTCAATCTATTACATTATTGCAAATGAAACTTGCTTTATGCGTCCAAATAACCATATAACCAACCTTCCTTTGATACAGCTTTCATGTAGCTATGTATAGGCTTGTTACTCGTAAGTCTTGCGAGTACATTATTGTACTCACCTGCATTGCTTGTTGTGTGCAGAGGAAGAAGGTGAGCCCGAAGGGCCTCACTTTTGTGAGTTGTGCTGTGGCAGTGTGTGGGGCGATTAGCTTGGCGGCCCTACGGTTGCCACCGTGATGTTATGTGGCTAACCGGTCGTCTTTTGGTTTAAGCCATCTTATGGCAACTATTGCTTCCGCTGTTACTTCTTAATACTTATGTCATTTGGCCGGTCGGCTGTTCTGTAATAACTTATTATTATGTATGTCTTTTGGTAGACTCGAAATATTGTTGTATGGAATTGATGCATGCTTTTGTATGATGTATGTGTGCTGCAATTTCTGGGAAGCACATATCCATCGAGGCACGGGTTATTCTGTTTGTGATACTAGAGCTAGTGGGAGGTTAAGTATTACAAGCTTAATAAACCAGGGTCTCACACATCCTCACTTAGGTTTCCATTAAGGAAAGCCATTTTGACATCCATTTGCCATATCTCATAGTCGAAATATGCAGCAATAGCTAGAATGATCCGTATAGATTTAAGCATCGCTACCGGTGAGAAAGTCTCATCGTAGTCAACCCCTTGAACTTGTCGAAAGCCTTTTGCGACTAGTCGAGCTTTATGAATGTGAACATTTCCATCCATATCAATCTTTTTCTTATAGATCCATTTGCACTCAATGGTTTTAACACCATCAAGAGGATCAACCAAATTCCAAACCTGATTGTCACTCATGGAGTCTATCTCAGATTTCATGGCTTCAAGCCATTTCTCAGAGTCTGGGTCCATCATCGCTTCCTCATAAGACTTAGGCTCATCATTATTCAATAATAATACGTCATGCCCATACCTTATAGGCAATTGACGTGGCCTTTTAGATCTACGTGGGGCTAATGTAATACCCTAAAATTTATTCGAAAGGAATTAGTCGGGAGAGATTAAATAAATCGGGAGGGAATAATTAAATCGGGAGAATGTTTTTTTAGCAAAGCGATTGAACAGGAGAAAGAGGGGGTTTTCTGTGTTTTACCTGGCAACTTGGGCCTGGGCCTTGGCCCATTAGGTGGCCGGCCAAGGGGGGGGGCTCTAACCCTAGCACCCCCCTACTTCCCCCACACCTCCCACCTCCTCCCCCATTGTGGCCGCCACTTTCCTCACCTCCTCCACCCCTTGCACACTCCCTACCTCCCCTCCACCCCCATTGCTGCTGGACAAAGGGAAGAGGAAGCCCCATTGCAGCCGGCCAAGGAGGAAGAAGAAGGGGAAAAGAAGAGAAGGGAGAAGAAAAGGGAGAAGAGAAGGAAGAGAGGAGAAGGAGGATCTTCTTCGGGGCCTGTTCGTCGTCGTCCAGCACGTCTTCAAGGGTAACGATGGGTTTGTTGTGATGTGTGATAGTCATTAGAGGCGATTGCTATTAGATCGATTGGATCGGATTAATTCTGTTCAATGTTCAATTCTGTTCAGAATGTTGCGTGGCCAGTTTCGTGTGTTTAGAGGCCAAATTAGGAGTTTTGGTCTGCTAGATATATGTAGATTATGTTCTTAGCTTTCAGTGGCCACCAAGATCACCCAAATCCGATTACCGGTCAGGAAGTTATGAATTTTTTAGTATCGCTACCTGGAAAATCTGTCAGCTTCTGGCTGTCTGTAGGAATCTGGTTAAAACTGCTATTTAAATGGAGAATCAGGGGATCTCAGTCTAACTAAAAATGTGGGTAATTGCCATACCTTTTCAGAGAGATAAAGAACGCAAGATTTGGACATTCATAGAAAAAGTTATGGTGGTTTTAGTGTATTGTCCAGAGAACCCGACGTGAATTTTGATGTTCTGTAGTTTGGCTTGGTAGAGGTAGTAATTGGCAGAATCAAAAGGGCTCCCCAACTAAGCTTATTTGGGTAATTTAGTTACCTTTCCAGAAAGTCTGAGAACATCTTATTTGGACCCCTGAGCAGAAAGTTATATATTTTAGAAGTTGACTGTCCGCAGTGAACACCAAATCCATCGCTAGAAATTGGAAGATTGGAAACACTTGGGAGTTTAGCGAGTTAATTTGTGTTGTTATTTATGATTTTGGTCCAGTATGTTGGTCTTATATTGGGGTTATCTTTATGTTCAGGTGGAAGCGTGATCCCAGGGGTAGCGCCCTCTTCGCGTCCACCGTTCTCGCACGGTTGAGGCAAGTATTCGGGTTATTGTATATTTATGCTTGTATGCTGTGACTGTTTGTGTTTGGCTCATAATAGCTATGCATGGATGTTATTGTGATGAGTTCCAATTTATCTTGGTGAATGCAAGTACTCTGCTTGCATGAACAATTATGATTGTTTGATAGAGGATGCTAGTACTTTGATGCGTAATAACCATGCAAGGTTGATAGTGTGAAATGTATGATTAAGGATGGTCAATACGTGAGATATGATTAGTTGTTATTCATGAGGGATTATTCATGTTTGCTAGTAGTATGAGTATATGTGCTATTCATGGATGCTAGAATGGTATGAATACCAATGATGAGGAATGCTAGAAGTATGAATAAGTTTATTCATGTTTGACGTTGTTGTGAATACATATGTATGATGGTTAAAGTTTTGTTCATGTGCATCGTGCTATCATATTGGAGGTTTGGTCACGTGGTGACTATGCTTATTTGAGGTCCCCGTCATGTAGATGATTGGCTTGAGGTCCCCACATTCGTGGAATGTGGGCAATGAGTAAAGAGGTCCCCATCATTATGATGATGGGCAAAGGTCCCTATACATGTGGTGTATAGGCTCTTGGTCCCTGTGCCAGAGGGCACAGGCATGGGTATTCATTGACGGATGAACACCCCGCATTACCGGTAAAATGCGAAAAGAGATAAAGTTTAAAAGGTGCATTGCATTGGTCGCATTACTTAAGCATGAAGGCTATGTTTAGTGTAATGTTTATTTTGGTATATTGATGCTATGAAAGTGAACTTAGCTTTAGCCTTGTTGATACTTGCTGAGTCTTTGGGCTCACTCTTGCTTTGATATGTTTTAGGTACAACTGGCAAGAACGGCATGCATGGGAGGGAGTAGATGTTTGGATGCACTCACTACCACTCATCCTTAAGGCGACTGCTATTTAGTTTTATTCCAATAATAAGTAAACTACTTGAGAATCACTTATGGATGGTTTTGAGTTTAAGATTAGTTGTAATAATGAGAATAGCACGTTTTGTTTATGTTATTTAGATTATCTTGCTTGCTCGAATGAACTTGATTATGAAGATATTGATAAATGTCATGATTAATTGTTGGAACCTCGGTATAGTTGACTATACAAAGGAGGTTTTGCCGAAAATCTGTAATTGGTCCTAGTTTAGTTTAGTTTAGTTTAATTTTAGTAGCATTCCAGGCTCAATGCTGAGCTGGGGTGTTACAGTTGGTATCAGAGCGGGCTTTAGGTCCTTGGTTAATAGAAAAGTATTAAATTGACATACTGTGCACAGTAGGTGGGGCTGGGAATTACATTGCTTCCGCATTATCTGTTGTTATGTTACATTTTTTGAGCAATTGTGAATTGCCTCTGTGCTATCTTTCTTGTTGTTAATCTATGTTATGATATGTTATGATATTCTATATCTATAAATCTATTCTATGATTGCCATGAGATGATCATGTATAATCATACTTGATTATATTGTTTATGCGTGTCGATGATGGTTGTTAAGAAGTGGAGGCCGCGGTTGTGGCCTTGGACTTTGTCAGGTTATACCACCGTTCGTGGTAGACGAATAGAGTAGTTACCTCGAATACCATAGTTGTAGGTGTTGAGCGTGAGCTGTTTTAGAAAGTTGTTTTCTTTCTTGATCTCTGAACTTATCAAATTCTTGTTCTGTGGTGGATGATGAATTTCTCTTGGGTTCATGGTTCATAGTTGTTGCTGAGTTTTAATGCGTCTCTAATGGTTCTTTGAAATAATTATTGTTTTCCGACTATTGAGTTGCTTTTACTACTTGTAATCTTCGTCAATTGGCAATATTGATAATTCCATGGTTGTTCCTTCTTTCCCCTTTGAAAAGAATGACCCATGTATTCGTTGGATAGTTTGGGTAATGAGAGTTTTTGTTGAAAGTTTGATAACATGAGAAAGTTTTGGCTCTATGTATTTCTTTTGGATTATTCCGAGTGTTGAAGTTTAAGGCATCTCTTTTCTATTGAAAATTGTTAAAAATCCTTTTCTGATGCCTTGTTATGGTTAAGTTAGAGTTTGTATTCGAATAACTTGTTTTGGTATGGTGCATAATTAATATTAATTAGTAACTTTGGAAGTGAAATTGATTAAGTTCATGTGGTCTTCTACTAGTTCTTAATGAACGGTATATATGAGTAGTAATTGAGGGATATCAAGAAGTATGGAACCTTGATGAACTAGTCTGGTCATTAAAACTGTTTAGGTTGCTAAACTTGTTGGGTTCTTTGGTTCCAATAGATTAATTTAATTGTGTAGAAAGGGAAACTAGAGGAAATGCCAGATTTACATAATCCTTAGTATGATCAATTATCGGAATTGTGTTTAATCGGTTGAAGGGATTGAATATGGGTGGATCTAGAATTTTTGGGAGGAGTTCTATATAGTTCCTCTATACAAAATGACTCAATGAAATTGGTTGTAGTGTTGTTGAGACTTTTGATCGATAGAAGATTTCGATTTTTGAAGTTTTAGTGTATGTTTGCCGAAATCCAAATATGAGGAGGAACAATTGAATATGTGCTTGTAATTATCCATGTGACTGGGAGAGAAAAGTAGGTAGCAACTGGATTTCATAATGAAGCCAATTGATAACAACAATGGTTGTAGTACAACTGTTGTGTGTTGAAGTTGATGTTGAGCATCGCTAAAAGTTGAACTAATATGATATAATAGGTGGCTTATACCCACATGATTGTGAAATAAACGGATGATATTGTGTCCTTGATGAAAGGGTTTTGGTAGGAGCTTTTCAATTGTATAGTAGACCCCTTCTAAACTTAAGAGGTTGAGGTAGTGATGTTGTATGGTTTTGGGTATCCTCTCATTTTAAAGATGGGATGAAAAGGTAGTATGGAACAATTTGGTGAAACTTTGGGGGCTTTCTAATGGAATAGTTGATGATAAACATTTGTGTTCAGAGTATATTAATCTTGATGTTAGTAAGATTATCTGCAAGAGATTGTGACTTGTGTGAGTGGTGATTGAGTTGCTTTGAACAAAGTGACATGTTGAAAGGTTGTATTGGTTCTTAAGTGGTTCCTATGATTTGGTCTTAAGAGTTTATCTTGTTTAAGCTGGCAAAATGATGTAGTAATCACAGAAAATAACCTTCCTTGTTAAAGGAAGGAGTGAAGTATAAGAAATTGAGATTCAAGTCACGTTTCGCATCTTGCAGTTTATTTGAGAGGGCTTAAACCTTATGTAGTTATTCTATATGAGTTTATCAATTTTCAAAGGGCATTACCTTTTTCTCATTTGTGGTTTGGTATTCGCTTTCAGTAGGGCTTGAGCCCTCGACTGTTGACTTTCCCTTATGTTTTTTCGAGTACGTTGCCTAAGTGACAATTTTCCTTGGTCTTGTGTTCACTGCGGGTGGCACATGTTTTCCTAGTTGATGAAAAATTGTTTCCATTCGCTCTTTCTTTTGAGAAAGAATCGACCTATTCGTTTCACCCGAGTCTTTTGAGGTGTTTAATAATTGTAGTTGTGAAACTTTGGGTTGTAAGTTATTCGATGAGCATTGGAGGATGAAATAATTTCGTAATATAGTCCTTTGAGAGAAGTCTATCTCAATGGAAGATTGCCTTATGAGGTTAAACTGATTGCATTGTTACAGCTAGTAGAACCTATAGCGATTGTGATCCAAGATCTTTTGTTCACTTCGGGTGGAACATTAGAATTACCGAAAGTATGGAAATCTTGATCAATTTTATAGAGTATCGCAATTTGGTAGTATTGCGAGGTTGTGAATGGTTATACTTGATGATGTGGTTTAATAAGAGTGGGATTACAAAGTAATCGAATCGTCATGTCAATTAATGGGATAATAGAAAATGTTGAGTAATGTCAAGAGTGATTTGGCTTTAAATGAGTAACCTTCTGAGAGCTATAATCTTTGTAAAGGTAAATTGGTCAAGAAAATACTTTTATGATGATATTAATGAGTGAGTATATTGGAATAGTGGAATTTTAGGGATTTAATCTGAGATTTCCCTATCTTTTAAATGAGAATTTCGTTGCAAGAGTCTTGGAGGTTAAATTTGGGCTTTGCATTGTTATGCTAGAACTTTGATCGTCCGATGAAAAATGTGAAGAAGTAGTATAAGTGTGGATTTCGAATAGTGGGATGATCATTGATAGAAATCTTTTGATGAAATACATGAGAATATGTGATGTGAATTCTGAGTTGTTCATTCTTAAGGATTGAGGTAACGTGATTACGTGTGAAAATCCATTTTGGGATGCATCAGAAGTTATCTATCAAAGTAATTCTGTCGGTAGAGGAGTTGACTAGAGTATTGTTTTCGTGGGGTCGATAGAGCCTCTCTACAGAGGTGTGGTTGATGTATTTCCGTTTGTGTATAGCGTTAAGAATGCCAAGTTAAGAGAGATGGGTTAGTGTGTTATGCGATGAATCGGGATTCCAAAAAGTTGAAAGAAATTTTATTTCTAAAGGAGAAATGGAGAAAATATTATTTCCTCGGGTACTGAAACGCCCTCTTGATTCTTGTATGAGCTAGGAGTTTATGACGGATGTCTTTCGCAAAATTGGGCTTGATTTTGTGTTGGTATGTGTGGTACTTATCAGTTCAGAAAGAATAAAAGAAATGATGGATTTGGTTATTCGAGTGATTTCTCTTTTGGCGGACGTGGTGTTTATTTGCAAATTTTCTAATTTGAAGGTGGAAAGATTTTCGTGATAAATCTTTGATTCTGAATTTGACTCTTTTTAGTACCGAGTTGGTAACGTTTGGTTGCGATGAGAGTCCTTCATTTTCAGTTGGGCTATGTCGGTAAAAGAGTGTGTTTTAAGCGAGTTCTGTTGTGTGTCCCTTGTTAAAGGAGGTGATATTTGTTTGGGTGAAAAGTCCGATTGAGAGATGGAACAAGAGTTCAGTGTTCTATTGTGAGGACCCTGTTTATTTGGCTTGTACTGCTTAACCATCCACTTGGTCCTAACAGTACAAATCAAATAAACTAAGCCTCGAGATATGTATACTTCCTAAATGCAGATACACACCCGCTACAAAATCATGCATCAATTCCATTCATACACATAGAGTCAAGCAAAAGCAACAATCGAAAGACATAGATAATATAAAGAGAGTTATTACAAAAGAGAGGCCGACTGCCAAAATTCATAAAGATAAGCAAATACACAATGAAGCAAATGGCCATAAGATGGCGATGAACAAAAGCCAATCGGTGTGCCTTTACCCACAAGGCAACCAACCGGACCGCCAAGCTAATCGTCCCAAACAGTGCGCAACATACTCACAAAAGTGAGGCCCTTGGGGCTCACCTTCTTCCTCTGCAACAATTAATATTAAGCAAGCGGATGAGTACAAAACTTGTTTTTGTACTGCAAGACTCGACGTGTGAGATAACAGAACTATAATTAACTACATGCAAGCTTTATTTAAGTGGATGAGGCTTTGGACTTCTTTTCAAAGATAAAGCAAGTTTTCATTTACAATAAGGTAATAGATTCAAAGCAAGTTTGCAATTAACTTTTATTGTTCAAATAAAGGGAGACAAAGAATAACATAGATAGAGAACAACACCAACCTAGAAGTGACTAACCCTAGTCACCACAACAATAGTATGAAGTACCCTTCATACCACCCACATCAAGTTTCAGCTTTTTAAAAGGTTGTAGTCTAGTTCTTGTGGAAATAACCAGCGTGTCCATAACCTAGGACGAGGCTATTCGAATAGTTTTAACCTGCAGGGTGTACCAATGTACCCACACGATAGACCGCCTTTCCACCAGCCACGGTTAGCACACTTCCTTTGGTATGCAGGCATGGCTAAGTCTAACAAGACGCTTTCCAATGGACGATGCTAATTAAGAGCCGCAACCCACGGAGAAAGACACATTAGATGCCTAACCTGGCCCGCCAATGCTCCTCCAAACACCACACACAAGAACACACCCACCAACCAGCTCATAATTAACACCTCCCAAAGTACTTAGTCAAGAGAGGTTCCATATCCCCTCGTGGTTAGCACGCACAATTGCTTGGATCAATGGCACAAGTAACTCGGTCCTTAGGGACTTAGGCACCATTCCAATCACACCCAACAGATGCCCAACATACCATTGTGCCCAAGCCAAGATATAATTTTTTTGTTTTCAGTTTTGATTTGCAAAATGGTAAAACACAAGGGTTGGACATAATGGAATAATAATAGCAATTGTGTGATCAAGATCACCGACTAAGTCGATGATCGCCCAATACTACCGATACTAGGCATGGCTAAGCAATGTTTATCCGAAATCTACTAAGTGACAAGAGCTCATCCGGCGAACTCTAATCACAAAGAAATAACCTAGGCTCAAGTAGTAGAGGATAATCATTTACCTACAGATTATGCAACTAGAGGTCTAACTAATCAATTTAACAACAAAATAGCAATGCATACATAGAAGTTAAACAAAATATTAGACTTTAAAAGTAATGGGATTTATGGGAGATGATCAAACTGCTTGCCTGCTTGCAGTTGCTCAATTTGTTGCGGAGGGTCGTTCTCGGGGTTACCGCAAATATCGAATCCTAAGCGAAAGAGCGAAAACAACCAATAAGACGAGCAACACTTAAACAAAAGAGCAAGCAAAAATTATCCAAATGCGACGAAATTTACACACAAGGTAAAATACGAATATACCTAGACATAGGAACTGGAAAAACCTAAGTTGGATTTGTGGTGCAAAGATATTCTCTAAAACCTATTTTACCATAATTAGCACTGTAGCAAAAATATTTTCTAGAAAGATTTCGGAGCTGAAATTTTTAGGTGGCTACCTACTGGTGTGGGGATAACCCATATAAAATTTCAGGTCATTTGAAGTTACAACGAATTAGTTATGATTTTCTAAGTTCTAAAACTAGGACATCATTTATAACAAGAGCAAAGACCACTAGCAAACTGGTCCTTCACTAAAGTTCATCCCTAAAGGAAATTAACAAAATTTAGTTTGCTCTATTTGGACTTACAGAGAACAAGTTATGGATTTTCTAAGTTTTTTACAACATTTTGGAATATTTAATAAAAATTTGAAAAGGCTAAATTCGATTCCCAACATTTCTCGGTTCTTAACAGGGCCTGAAACATTTCTAGATTAATCTCTAGCCTAAAAGAAAATTAACACTACTCAAATCACCCAAAAGGATTTATAATGAAAAGATATGAATTTCTAAAGTTTTAACGACATTTTTCAAGAGAAAGATAAAGCTCACCGAGAAATTTATATCCCTTAACCGAAAGAAAAGGCGTGGCTCAACGTGGGCGGTGATTAAGATCCGACGGCCCACGCGCGGCCGACTCAAAGACGCGCAGCGCGCACCGTTGGATTTGATTCCAACGGTCCGGATCATTGTGACCTTCTGACACCCAATTGCTCGCACAACCGGACCGTTGATCAAGCGAGGAAGGGTGGGATTGAGGAGCCTTCTGATCCAATTGCTCCTACGATCCCGCCACGCATCCAATATCGAACGATCCGAGGTTGATTGGGCGTTTATGATTTGAACAGGCTACCGACAATAGGGGCCCACCGTCGACGCAAGTCACATGCAGGGTTTAAACGCACGCGCATACGGAGGGTTTGAAGATGACGCCCACGTGTCACGATCGTGGAGGTGGGTTTAGGGCGACTAATGATTACTAACCCATGATTAACAATGATTATCGTTAATGAACGCCATTAGTGTGTCCGAACGATATTACGGCCGCCGTTTCGTCCGACAACAAACCGAGGGCACCCTCCGCTTGTCGCCGGCGACCCAAAACGCGGCGGGAGCTAAGTGCCAAATGGAACGCAATAGCATTACGCACCCATCGGGACCATCCACACCGTCGGCGGTGTCCCGAGCACGCGGCTAGCCGACGATGAGCGGCGCGACCAAAACGGCGAAATGCATAATGACCAAAGCTCCGCAATAAACCATTCCAGCGGTGCCCAAGCTTATAGAGGCTACTAGAAGGGTACACGAGCAGTGGAGCTCTGAGGTGGTCGGCGCGTTCGGCGACGAAGAACGCGCGGCACGCCAAGAAGAAGAAGTGAAGATGACGACACGAGCAACGAGGGTGAGACCGGTCATCACTACACTCCACAATAGCTCATATATGCTTCCCGAGCAAGGAATTAGGAAATGAAGCTTCTTCTGCGGTGAGGAAGAAGGGGTGCTCACGGTAAAAAGGAAATCCCAAAATTGAGTGCTCTGTGAAAAGCAACTACAATTAAGTTAGGGTTTTGCTCCAAGAAGTGAGGGACACAAACCAAGCAAAGAAGGAAGAAAAGCCACTGGAGCACGGGTTGCACCGAGGAGCTCCCGACTCAACAATGGCGCGTAGAAGGGTTACGGAGATTTGGGCTCAAGCAAGCAAGGAGAGTGCAAGCCGGAGCTCAGGGGGTTTAAAGAAAGCTACCAAGGTCTTGAGGGCTTAAGTAGCGAGGACGAAAGGAGTAGCAAGCACATGCCCATGGGTGGACTTGGTCCACAAGCGTCTGCGATCGCTTGGGCGACGGGGCGTAAGAGACGACTTTGGGGAGGAGGAGCGGTGTGCATTTAATGCATGGCAGCATTTAGCCGTTTAAAGGGCTCATGAGGTGACAAGTCACCTCCTCTCTGCCATGGCGCATGTGCACGCACGCCGCGCGAAGGAGGAAGATGACCACGACTGGGTGGCCCCACCGGCCGATGACACAAAGTGGTTTGAGTCCAAAGTGTTTTAGTGGGTTGAGCCCAACCTCATTAGATGCTGGCCGCCGGATGAGATTTGAACGGCCACGATGCGATCGCTATTCATAAAGACTGAAGCGAACCGGTACGATCCCGCAACGGTTGGATCAGAATCCAACGGCTGAGAATCAGATGGCAACCGGAGTTGTCCGAATGCTTACACGAATGGGAGCCGTCCGATTGAGATCCAACGGTGACGGCGGCACGCCAGGCGGTCGAACTGGCGCGGCGCGGTTAGTTGGCTCGATCGAGTCGATGACTTCGAGCCCGAGCCCGACTCGAGTCCAATGAGCGAGGCAAACCGCTTAGGGTTTGATTTTTAAACCTGAAACTTTGGGGATTTAATTGAGGTATCAAACCAACCCCAAAATTTATGAAATTTTAACTGGAGGTTCCTGACCTTAGGGTTAACCTTTCATAAAATTTTCAGAGATTTTTGTGCACTGAAATTTTCTCCAGAAATTCCAGAAGGTGATTTCAGAGGTTTGACCAAGGTTTGACTTGCCTCTAAAATATTTCAAATAATTTCCAAAAATTATGAAATAACTCAGAGGTGTTACCAAACAACCTAGAACCCAGGAAAATTATTACCAAGGGTTTGACACGATTTCACCTGTAAGGTTTTGACTTCAGATAAATGAGGATTTTGATTTTGAATTTCCCAAAATTCCTTTACAAGAATTTCAGAAAAGTTTCAAGAGCAAGAGGATGAAGGAAAAGTTTTAATTTACCCTCATTTTATTACATTTGAAACACAAGCCAAAATGGGGATGTTACAAACCTCCCCCCCTTACAAAAATCTCGTCCCGAGATTTGGTTCACTCGGAAAAGAAAGAGGGTGAGTGCGCACGAAGACGGTCTTCGCTCCCAAGTAGCCTCATCCTCGTAATGGTTTGACCACTGAACTTTGAGGAACTTGATGGTCTTGTTCCTCGTTCTTCGCTCAGCCTCTTCGAGGATGCGAACAGGGTGCTCGCGATAGGTCAAATCTTCCTGAACATCAAGAGTTTCCAACGGAGTTTCCTGGTTGGAACACTGAGGCACTTCTTTAGTGGGACACATGGAACACATCATGTACCCCGCAAGTGCAGCAGTAACTCCAACTTGTAGGCAACGGCTCCCTTCTTCTCGATAACACGGTATGGACCGACATACCGAGGAGCCAATTGCCCTTGACACCAAAACGCTGGTGACCCTTCGAGGAGAAACCTTGAGATAAACGAAGTCATTGGGCTCAAAGCTCAACTCACGACGACGGCGATCCGCATAGCTCTTTGCCTCGGATTGAGTCGTGCGTAGCGATCACGAATGAGCTGGACTTGACCCTCGGCCTCATTAATCGAGTCCGCCAAAGAAAGGTCTTTCACGGTCTCGCACCAGTTCAACGGGTTCTACACTTTTTCCCGTATAAGGCCTCAAATGGTGCCATGCCGAGGCCGGCTTGAAACCGCTGTTATAAGAAAACTCGCGAATGGCAAGCACTTCTCCCAATGCTTCCCATAGGAAAGGACACAAGCTCGCAACATGTCCTCCAAAACACGTTGACCCTCTCGGTCGACCATCTGTTTGGGGTGATACGTTGTCTTTGAAGAAAGACGAGTTCCCATAGCTTCTTGCAAGCTATGCGAATCGAAGTGAAGATGGAACCACGATCGAAATGATCGTCTTGGCACCATGCAAGCTCACTATCTGGCGAGATAGAGCCCGCAAGGTGACCGTCACGAATCTTGGTCTTGACTGGAAGAAAGTGCGCCACTTTTGTCAACCGGTCAATGATAACCCAAATGGCATCATTGCCCCGGTGACTGGTAGGCGGTGATAAAATCCATCCCGACCGAATCCCACTTCCACTCCGGAATGGGCAAGGGTCGGCAATCCACTGGCGCCGATGCTCGCCTTGACACGACGGCACACGCCGCGTTCGACAACGAACCTTGCGACTTCCCTCTTCATCGGGTCCACCAAAATCTCTGGCGGAGATCATGATACATCTTTGTGGCCCGGGATGAATGGACAGGAGAATCGTGGGCTTCGGAGGATCAAATCCGCAACTCCTTGTCCTTTGGAACCACGAGGCGTTCGAACCTCACAATACCAAGCTCATCTACAGAGAAGCACTTGGTCGTTCCATTCGACATTTTCCCCGATGTGGTTCACTCCAACATCCGATCACGAGCGGACGTGATACGATCCACCAAGGTTGGTCAGACAACCAAGGCAAATGAGGAACCATGCTCAACCAAACCCAAGTTGAGACGCTGAAACTCCTCTAGAAGAGGGGTCGATGCTCTGACGCAACAATGCATTGCAATGTGTTTTATGACTAAAGCGCATCCGCAACGACATTGGCCTTGCCCGGATGGTAGTGAATACCCATGTCATAGTCCTTGATCAACTCCAACCATCTCCTTTGCCTGAGGTTCAGATCTGGTTGGGTGAACAAGTACCTTAAGCTTTTGTGATCCGAATACACTTCACAACGATTACCGACAGGTAATGTCGCCAAATCTTAAGTGCATGAATCACGCCGCCAACTCCAAGTCATGGGTAGGATAGTTAAGTTCATGAGGTCTCAATTGCCTTGATGCATAGGCCACTACCTTGCCTTCTTGCATAAGGACACAACCGAGGCCTCGACGAGAAGCGTCACAAAAGATATCGAACTGCGATCGACATCGGGAGAACAAGAGCGGGGCGGTGGTCAATCGCTTCTTAAGCGCTTGAAACTTTCCTGCAATCAGCGGACCACGAGAACTTCTTGTCCTTCTTGAGCAACTCGTCATCGGCTTTGCTATCTTGGAGAAGTTCTCGATAAGCGACGATAATATCCCGCTAAACCAAGAAAACTCGAACCGGTGGCCACCGGCGAGGTGACTCGAGAAAGCACATCGCTGATCTTGCTAGGATCCACACTCGCCTCGCCGAAAGAATATGGCCTAAGAAGGCTACTTCCTTCAACCAGAACGCGCACTTGCTGAACTTCGCATACAACTTGTGCTCGCGAAGCTTGCCCAACACAAGCTTCAAATGCTCGGTGTGTTCCTCATCGCTCTTGGAGTAGATAAGAATATCATCGATGAAGACCACAACGAACCTATCCAAATACTCCATGAACACCGAATTCATGAGGTTCATGAACAAGGCTGGGGCATTGGTCAAGCCGAAAGACATGACGGTATACTCGTACAAGCCATAACGAGTAGAAAAAGCCGTCTTTGGAATATCCTCAGGTCGAATCCGAACCTGGTGATATCCCACTCTCAGATCAATCTTGGAGAAAACTCGAGCTCCAGTTAATTGATCGAAGAGATCATCGATACGGGCAAGGGTACTTGTTCTTTACCGTTACTTCATTAAGTGGACGGTAATCAACGCACATGCGCAGCGTCTTGTCCTTTTTCGGGACAAAGATTGCTGAGCATCCCCAAGGAGATGAGCTAGGGCGGATGAAACCCTTCTCTTGAAGCTCACCCAGCTGCTTCTTCAACTCCACCAACTCAATTGGGTCCATCCGGTAAGGCCTCTTTGAAATCGGGCGATGCAGGAACCAACTCAATGACAAACTCGAGGTCTCGAATCGTGGCATCCACGAAGGTCATCGGGAAGACATCAATAAAGTCACATACCATCGACTTCACTAATATCTAGAGCGGCTTCGCTTCAGCGCGAAGAGATGCGGATCCTGCGGCCGGTAGCGAACACCGCCGCCGGAAGGATCGTGAGGTAGATGAGCCTCCTAGCGCAATCAATTTGTCCCATGTGCTGAGACAACCAATCCATGCCTAGGATTACATCTAAGCTTGCCGATCGAAGGAGGATAAGGTTTGCCAAGAATCCTACCCTTCTATCTCAACGAGGACATCCCTACACTCGGACTCGGCTCTCAACTCCGAGCGGAGAGCGAATGAGCAGCGGGACCAACAATGGAGTAAAGAAGACCTCCACAGCAGCAGAAAAGACTGAAACAAAAGAATGAGATGCGCTGAATCAAATAAAGCGTAGCGAGGAAAGAGTTAACAGAAATGGTACCCAACACGACGTCGGTGCCTCCTGTGCCTCCTCGCGGAGATGAGGTTGACGCGCCACTACCCACGCCTTGGGTAGCGGGACAACCTTCGATCTGAGAAGAACCACCTCCCCGCCCGTCCTCCATTAGGGCGAGGGGCCGCTCGATCTGTTAGGGCAACTATTGGCATAATGCCCTTCGGTTGCACGAAAAGCAAGTGACCCGGCGGCCGGATTGCGGGGCCACCTGCTGGTTCGCGGCGCCGTGGATCGGGCACGCCTGCGGAGGGCGAGGAACCGTGCCGTGGCCTCGGTGGTAGGAAGCCACGAAACGGACCCACAGGTAGGCCCGACACGAGGCGAGAGAGGCGGCGGCGGCACACCAGGCCTCCCACTTGCGCTGCGGGACTCGCCAGCGCTTTGGCCTTGTGCTCAGCAACAATGGCCTTGTCTACAAGGCACGGAAGTCGACAAAGTCCACAATGGAGAGCTGTCTTGCGGCTCCTCGGACAAGCCCTCCATGAACTTCTCTGCTTGGCCTCATCGGTGGCCACCTCGGATGGAGCATAACGAGCCAAGTGGTTGAACTCGTCTGAATGCTCCATCACCGACTTACGCCCTTGCTTGGCGCGAAACTCCTTCTTCTTCACTTCATCAAGCGGCGGGGATGTGAGCTCGACGAACGCCGTCCGAACTCATCCCAAGAGACAGGTGTGGCGGCGGGCTGCATGGCCAAGAAGTTCTCCCACAGAGAGTCTTTGCTCCTGCGGTGATGGGAGGCAAAGAGTGCCTTGTCCTGGTCCAGCCACTGAGCAACGTCGAGCTTACGCTCAACCTGACGCAGCCAGTCATCTGCGTCCAATGGGTCCTCAGACCTGGAGAACGTGGGGGGTTGAGTGCGAAGAAACTCAGCAAGGCCCCCACGAGACTGATGTCCGCCCCCCTGCCCGGATCCTGAGGCACCGGAAAGGGCGGAGGTGTTGCGCGCAATAACATCCAGCAGACCCTCCCGTCCTCGAGCGGTTGCGCTCTATCGAAGAAGGACCTCACCATGGTCGGAGGAGGCGGAGCTCCTCATCCAAACCAGGTGCGACCACGGCGCTCGAGTACCTCCACCATCCTCGCTTTAGAAACTTAGGTTAGAAACCAAAGCACCAACATTAGAAGTTGATGAAAGAAAAGCTAACGATTAGGGGAATGAGACATCACCCTAACCAAAGCCAAAACAGCAAGTAACAACTTTAAATGTTTCCAAAGAAGCTCCAAAACAGCAAGGAAACTCCAAACCAAGCTCAACTTCTCAATGCCACTAACCCGTATTGAATGAGCGAGTAATAGTGTGAGAAGATAGAAATTCCAGCTCACTACAACCAGCCTAACACTACTCAAGAACAAGGTTAAGGCGATAAAAATAACGTTACATACTTAGCTAACTAGTATCACATCTTACCCTTTATTCCCACAAGTTTTACTTGATTAACCTCTCATTTTCTACCCGGTTAGAACCTCCGAGCTTGCTGTCCGGAACTGAATGATCGCTGTCAGATTTTGCATCCAAGCCTCCTAATTGAAATCTTCAACTTCGGAAGCTTCAAAACCTTGTAGAGGGCGGCTAACACTTCAATTTGCCAAGCTCATTGGTCCCAAACCCAATTAATCGATAATGACTATCTTTTGAGAGAAGGAAAGGGAAAACACTTTTAAAACTCAAATTAGAGCAAGGCGAGAGAAGAAAGCTAAGATAGGTAAGGAATAAAATCAGAGAACTTACTTAAGCTTTCACAAATCATTTGACCCTTTGAAAATAAGGTTTGCAAAATATCCTAAGGACGACCAAGCTTGGGTTACTACGGTCGGAATGGCTCGATACCAACTTTGTGAGGACCCGGTTTATTAGAGCTTGTACTGTTTAACCATCCACTTGGTCCTAACAAGTACAAATCAAATAAACTAAGCCTCGAGATATGTATACTTCCAAATGCGATATACACACCCCGCTACAAAATCATGCATCAATTCCATTCATACACATAGAGCCAAGCAAAGCAACAAGCGAAAGACATAGATAATATAAAGAGAGTTATTACAAAAGAGAGGCCGACTGCCAAAATTCATAAAGATAAGCAAATACACATGAAGCAAATGGCCATAAGATGGCGATGAACAAAAGCCAATCGGTGTGCCTTTACCCACAAGGCAACCAACCGGACCGCCAAGCTAATCGTCCCAAACAGCGCGCAACACACTCACAAAAGTGAGGCCCTTGGGGCTCACCTTCTTCCTCTGCAACAATTAATATTAAGCAAGCGGATGAGTACAAAACTTGTTTTTGTACTGCAAGACTGACGTGTGAGATAACAGAACTATAATTAACTACATGCAAGCTTTATTTAAGTGGATGAGGCTTTGGACTTCTTTTCAAATAAAGTAAGTTTTCATTTACAATAAGGTAATAGATTCAAAGCAAGTTTGCAATTAACTTTTATTGTTCAAATAAAGGAGACAAAGAATAACATAGATAGAGAACAACACCAACCTAGAAGTGACTAACCCTAGTCACCACAACAATAGTATGAAGTACCCTTCATACCACCCCCATCAAGTTTCAGTTTTTTAAAAGGTTGTAGTCTAGTTCTTGTGGGAAATAACCAAGCGTGTCCATAACCTAGGGCGAGGCTATTCGAATAGTTTTAACCTGCACAGGTGTACCAATGTACCCACACGATAGACCGCCTTTCCACCACCACTGTTAGCACACTTCCTTTGGTATGCGAGCATGGCTAAGTCTAACAAGACGCTTTCCAATGGGCGATGCTAATTAAGAGCCGCAACCACGGGAGAAAGACACATTAGGCGACCCTAACCGGTCCGCCAATGCTCCTCCAAACACCACACACAAGAACACACCCACCAACCAGCTCATAATTAACACCTCCCAAAGTACTTAGTCAAGAGAGTTCCATATCCCCTCGTGTGGTTAGCACGCACAATTGCTTGGATCAATGGCACAAGTAACTCGGTCCTTAGGGACTTAGGCACCATTCAATCACACCCAGGTCGCCCAACATACCATTGTGCCCAAGCCAAGATATAATTTTTTTGTTTTCAGTTTTGATTTGCAAAATGGTAAAACACAAGGGTTGGACATAATGGAATAATAATAGCAATTGTGTGATCAAGATCACCGACTAAGTCGATGATCGCCCAATACTACCGATACTAGGCATGGCTAAGCAATGTTTATCCGAATCTACTAAGTGACAAGAGCTCATCCGCGAACTCTAATCACGACAAATAACCTAGGCTCAAGTAGTAGAGGATAATCATTTACCTACTGATTATGCAACTAGAGGTCTAACTAATCAATTTAACAACAAAATAGCAATGCATACATAGAAGTTAAACAAAATATTAGACTTTAAAAGTAATGGGATTTATGGGAGATGATCAAATCGCTTGCACCTTGCAGCTGCTCAATTTGTTGCGGAGGGTCGTTCTCTGGTTACCGCAAATATCGAATCCTAAGCGAAAGAGCGAAAACAACCAATAAGACGAGCAACACTTAAACAAAAGAGCAAGCAAAATTATCCAAATGCGACTGAAATTTACACACAAGGTAAAATACGAATATACCTAGACATAGGAACTGGAAAAACCTAAGTTGGATTTGTGGTGCAAAAGATATTCTCTAAAAACCTATTTTCTACCATAATTAGCAATGTAGCAAAAATATTTTCTAGAAAGATTTCGGAGCTGAAATTTTTAGGGTGGCTACCTACTGGTGTGGGGATAACCCATATAAAATTTCAGGTCATTTGAAGTTACAACGAATTAGTTATGATTTTCTAAGTTCTAAAACTAGGACATCATTTATAACGATTAGCAAAGACCACTAGCAAACTGGTCCTTCACTAAAGTTCATCCCTAAAGGAAATTAACAAAATTTAGTTTGCTCTATTTGGACTTACAGAGAACAAGTTATGGATTTTCTAAGTTTTTTACAACATTTTTGGAATATTTAATAAAGGTTTGAAAAAGGCTAAATTCGATTCCCAACATTTCTGGTTCTTAACGAGGCACAAACATTTCTAGATTAATCTCTAGCCTAAAAGAAAATTAACACTCACCAAATCACCCAAAAGGATTTATAATGAAAAGATATGAATTTCTAAAGTTTTAACGACATTTTTCAAGAGAAAGATAAAGCTCACCGAAATTTATATCCCTTAACCGAAAGAAAAGGCGTGGCTCAGCGTGGGCGATTAAAGATCCGACGCCCACGCGCCACGGCCGACTCAAAGACGCGCATCGCACCGTTGGATTTGATTCCAACGGTCCGATCATTGTGACCTTCGACGGTCAATTGCTCGCACAACTGGACCGTTGATCAGCGAGAAGGGCCGGATTGAGGAGCCTTCGGACGATCCAATTGCTCCCACGATCCCGCCACGCATCCAATATCGAGCGGCGAGGTTGATTGGGCCGTTTATGATTTGAACAGGACTCACGACAATAGGGGCCCAGTCGGCGACGCAAGTCACATGCCGGGTTTAAGCGCGCAGCGCATGAGGGAGGTTTGAAGATGGCGGGCCCACGTCGTCGATCGTGGAGGTGGGTTTAGGACAGCTAATGATTACTAACCCATGATTAACAATGATTATCGTTAATGAACGCCATTAGTGTGTCCGAACGATATTACGGCACGCCGTTTCGTCCGACAACAAACCGAGGCACCCTCAGGCTTGTCGCGGCGACCCAAAACGCACGCGGCGGAGCTAAGTGCCAAAATGGAACCGCAATAGCATTACGCACCCATCGGACCATCCACACCGTCGGCGGTGTCCCGAGCAGCGCTAGCCGACGATGAGCGGCGCACCAAAACGGCCAAATGCATAATGACCAAAGCTCGCAATAAACCATTCCAGCGGTGCCCAAGCTTATAGAGGCTACTAGAAGGGTACACGAGCACCGGTGGAGCTCGGAGGTGGTCGGCGGTTCGGCGACGAAGAACGGCGTCGACCAAGAAGAAGAAGTGAAGATGACGACACGAGCAACCGGGGTGAGACCGGGTCATCACTCTGACTCCACAATAGCTCATATATGCTTCCGAGCAAGGAATTAGGAAATGAAGCTTCTTACCGCGGTGAGGAAGAAGGGGTGCTCACGGAAAAGAGAAATCCCAAAATTGAGCCGCTCTGTGAAAAGCAACTACAATTGTTAGGGTTTTGCTCCAAGAAGTGAGGACACAAACCGAAGCAAAAGAAGGAAGAAAAGCCACTGGAGCACGGTTGCACCGGGAGCTCCCACTCAACAATGGCGCCGAAGGGTTACGGAGATTTGGGCTCAAGCAAGCAAGGAGAGTGCAAGTGGAGCTCAGGGGGTTTAAAGAAAGCTATCAAGGTCTTGAGGGGCTTAAGCAGCCGAGGGGACGAAAGGAGTAGCAAGCACATGCCCATGGGTGGACTTGGTCCACAAGGCGTGCGATCGCTTGGAGCGGCGGAGCAGTAAGAGACGACTTTGGGGAGGAGGAGCGGTGTGCATTTAATGCATGGCAGCATTTAGCCGTTTAAAGGGCTCAAGGAGGTGACAAGTCACCTCCTCTCTCTGCCATGGCGCGCATGCACGCACGCCGCTTGTGAAGGAGGAAGATGACCAACGACACGGGTGGCCCCACCGGCGGCTGACACAAAGTGGTTTGAGTCCAAAGTGTTTTAGTGGGTTGAGCCCAACCTCATTAGATGCGGCGCGGATGAGATTTGAGCGCCACGATCGATTGCTATTCATAAAGATCGGCGAACCGATGCGATCCGCAGCGGTTGGATCGTAATCCAACGGTGAGAATCGATGGCAACCGGAGTTGTCCGAATGCTTACACGAATGGGAGCCGTCCGATTGAGATCAACGGTGACGGCCAGCAAGGCGGTCGAATCAAGCGCGCGCGCGATTAGTTGGCTCGGTCGAGTCCGGTGACTTCGAGCCCGAGCGACGACTCGAGTCCAATGAGCAGTGCAAACCGCTTAGGGTTTGATTTTTAAACCTGAAACTTTGGGGATTTAATTGAGGTATCAAACCAACCCCAAAATTTATGAAATTTAACTGAGGTTCTGACCTTAGGTTAACCTTTCATAAAATTTTCAGAGATTTTGTGCACTGAAATTTTCTCCAGAAATTCCGTAAGGTGATTTCAGAGGTTTGACCAAGGTTTGACTTGCCTCTAAAATATTTCAAATAATTTCAAAAATTATGAAATAACTTTCAGAGGTGTTACCAAACAACCCTAGAACCCAGGAAAAATTATTACCAAGGGTTTGACACAGATTTCACCTGAAGGTTTTGACTTGAGATAAATGAGGATTTTGATTTTGAATTTCCCAAATTCCTTTACAAGAATTTCAGAAAAGTTTCAAGAGCAAGAGGATGAAGGAAAAGTTTTAATTTACCCTCATTTTATTACATTTGAAACACAAGCCAAAATGGGGATGTTACATCTATGCGCATGTTGCATGGTTCGGTACCACTGGGGGGGGGGGGGTTCCCCAAGGTACATTGGGTTGTTTTCGCTAGTTGGTGTATCGCCAGGACTGTCTCGAGTCCGTGCGCGGAGTACGTAACATCTTGTCTGTTCTGGTGTGAGTGAGTACCTGGGAGATCCAGAGTTTGAGGTTTCGTTAACGCCGTCGACCACCGAGCAAGATCTCACCTTCGAGTCTCATCCGATACTTGTACCGAGAGGTCGAGAGAGTGTTGAGGTTTAGACATGGGTATACGTTATGGTGATATGTTCACGTCGGTCTGAGCGAGAAGAGACTTGGGAAGTAGTCTCGCATGATCGAGCTTTAACCAAAGTTGTTCACGTCGGGTACATCTTGTTGGTTATTGGTTTTCAGTTGTGGTTGTTGTTGTTTTGCAAGTAGATGACAGGTAGAATTCGGGGTCGAATTCTGTTTAAGGGGGGTAGAATGTAATACCCTAAAATTTATTCGAAAGGAATTAGTCGGGAGAGATTAAATAAATCGGGAGAAGGTTTTTTTTAGCAAAGCGATTGAACAGGAGAAAGAGGGGATTTTCTGTGTTTTACCTGGCAACTTGGGCCTGGGCCTTGGCCCATTAGGTGGCCGGCCAAGGGGGGGCTCTAACCCTAGCACCCCCCTACTTCCCCCACACCTCCCACCTCCTCCCCCATTGTGGCCGCCACTTTCCCTCACCTCCCCTCCACCCCCATTGCTGCTGGCCAAAGGGAAGAGGAAGCCCCATTGCAGCCGGCCAAGGAGGAAGAAGAAGGGGAAAAGAAGAGAAGGGAGAAGAAAAGGGAGAAGAGAAGGAAGAGAGGAGAAGGAGGATCTTCTTCTGGGCCTGCTCATGCGTCGTCCGGCACGTCTTCAAGGGTAACGATGGGTTTGTTGTGATGTGTGATAGTCATTAGAGGCGATTGCTATTAGATCGATTGGATCGGATTAATTGCTTGTTCAATGTTCAATTTGCGTGGCCAGTTTCGTGTGTTTAGAGGTTAGCGTGGTCTGCTAGATATATGTAGTGTTAGCTTTCAGTGGCCACCAAGATCACCCAAATCCGATTACCGGTCAGGAAGTTATGAATTTTTACTATCGCTACTGCAAATCTGCCACACGTCTGTCTGTAGGAATCTGGTTAAAACTGCTATTTAAATGGAGAATCAGGGGATCTCAGTCTAACTAAAAATGTGGGTAATTGCCATACCTTTTCAGAGAGATAAAGAACGCAAGATTTGGACATTCATAGAAAAAGTTATGGTGGTTTTAGTGTACTGTCCAGAGAACCCGACGTGAATTTTGATGTTCTGTAGTTTGGCTTGGTAGAGGTAGTAATTGGCAGAATCAAAAGGGCTCCCCAACTAAGTTTATTTGGGTAATTTAGTTACCTTTCCAGAAAGTCTGAGAACATCTTAATTTGACCCCTGAGCAGAAAGTTATATATTTTAGAAGTTGACTGTCCGCAGTGAACACCAAATCCATCGCTAGAAATTGGAAGATTGGAAACACTTGAGAGTTTAGCGAGTTAATTTGTGTTGTTATTTATGATTTTGGTCCAGTATGTTGGTCTTAGATTTGGGTTATCTTTATGTTCAGGTGGGAGCGTGATCCCAGGGGTAGCGCCCTCTTCGCGTCCACCGTTCTCGCACGGTTGAGGCAAGTATTCGGGTTATTGTATATTTATGCTTGTATGTTGTGACTGTTTGTGTTTGGCTCATAATAGCTATGCATGGATGTTATTGTGATGAGTTCCAATTTATCTTGGTGAATGCAAGTACTCTATTTGAGTGAACAATTATGACTGTTTGATAGAGGATGCTAGTACTTTGATGTGTAATAACCATGCAAGGTTGATAGTGTGAAATGTATGATTAAGGATGATGAATACGTGAGATATGATTAATTGTTATTCATGAGGGATTGTTCATATTTGCTAGTAGTATGAGTATATGTGCTATTCATGGATGCTAGAATGGTATGAATACCAACGATGAGGAATGCTAGAAGTATGAATAAGTTTATTCATGTTTGACGTTGTTGTGAATACATATGTATGATGGTTAAAGTTTTGTTCATGTGCATCGTGCTATCATATTGGAGGTTTGGTCACGTGGTGACTATGCTTATTTGAGGTCCCCGTCATGTAGATGATGGGCTTGAGGTCCCAATATTCATGGAATGTGGGCAATGAGTAAAGAGGTCCCCATCATTATGATGATGGGCAAAGGTCCCTATACATGTGGTGTATAGGCTCTTGGCCCCTGTGCCAGAGGGCACCGGCATGGGTATTCATTGACGGATGAACACCCCGCATTATCGGTAAAATGCGAAAAGAGATAAAGTTTAAAAGGTGCATTGCATTGGTCGCATTACTTAAGCATGAAGGCTATGTTTAGTGTAATGTTTATTTTGGTATATTGATGCTATGAAAGTGAACTTAGCTTTAGCCTTGTTGATACTTGCTGAGTCTTTGGGCTCACTCTTGCTTTGACATGTTTTAGGTACAACTGGCAAGAACGGCATGCATGGGAGGGAGTAAATGTTTGGATGCACTCACTACCACTCATCCTTAAGGCGACTGCTATTTAGTTTTATTCCAATAATAAGTAAACTACTTGAGAATCACTTATGGATGGTTTTGAGTTTAAGATTAGTTGTAATAATGAGAATAGCACGTTTTGTTTATGTTATTTAGATTATCTTGCTTGCTCGAATGAACTTGATTATGAAGATATTGATAAATGCCATGATTAATTGTTGGAACCTCGGTATAGTTGACTATACAAAGGAGGTTTTTCCGAAAATCTGTAATTGGTCCTAGTTTAGTTTAGTTTAGTTTAATTTTAGTAGCATTCTAGGCTCAATGCTGAGCTGGGGTGTTACAGCTAATGCCTCATCTACAGGTTCAACAATAATTTGTTCATCCTGTAGAGGTTCAGTAGGAGTTGAAACACTTTCAGATGTTTCCCGAATTTCTTTGAGTTGCACCTTTCTCCCACTGACTTCTTTTGAAAGAAACTCTTTCTCCAAAAAGACACCATTTCGGGCAACAAAAACTTTGCCCTCTTCCCTGTTGTAGAAGTAATATCCTTTGGTTTCCCTAGGATATCCTATAAAGAAGTATTTATCTGACTTGGGTGTGAGTTTATCAGACGTCAAATGTTTAACATAGACATCACATTCCCGAATCCTTAGAAAAGACAAACTAGAACTCTTCCCAGTCCATATCTCATATGGTGTCTTATCTACTGATTTTGATGGTAACTTATTTAAAGTAAAAGATGCAGTTTCAAGAGCGTAACCCCAAAAATACAATGGCAGATCAGATTGGCTCATCATCGACCGAACAAGGTCCAACAAGGTTCGATTACGCCGCTCGGACACCCCATTCCATTGTGGAGTGCCCGGTGGTGTAAGCTGTGGAACAATTCTACATTGCTTCAAATGATCACCAAATTCATGGCTGAAAAATTCACCTCCACGATCAGATCGTAAAGATTTGATTATCTTGCCAAGTTGATTATGTACCTCACTCTGGAACTCCTTGAACTTTTCAAAGGATTCCGACTTGTGCCTCATTAAATAGACATATCCATATCTACTATAGTCATCGGTGAAGGTAATGAAGTACTGAAAACCATCTCTAGCTGTCGTGCTCATTGGTCCACATACATCAGTATGTACGAGTGCCAACAGGTCGGACGCCCTCTCAGCTCGACCAATGAAAGGAGTCTTGGTCATCTTTCCGAGTAGGCAAGATTCGCACGTTTCAAATGATTCTAAATCAAATGAGTTTAGAATTCCATCATCATGGAGCTTCTTCATACGTTTCTCACTTATGTGACCCAAACGACAATGCCAAATAAAAGTGGAATTCATATTATTAGGCCTAAGCCTCTTCGCATTAATATTATAGACGGGTGCACCATCAAGATTCAAAATAAACAACCCATTCAAAACAGGTGCATAGCCATAAAACACTTCATTCAAAAATATAGAACGACCATTGTTCTCAATAATGAATTTGTAACCTTCTGCCATCAAACATGAGGCAGAGATAATGTTTCTACTCATGGCTGGAACGTAATAACAATTATTTAATTCCATAATAAATCCTGAAGGCAAAAGTAATGGCAAGGTCCCGACGACTAATGCAACAACCCTTGCTTTATTCCCGACGCGAAGATCCATCTCGCCTCTTGCAACTCTCCTAATCCTTGTTAGACTCTGCATCGAATTGCAAATATGAGCAACCGATCAGGTATCAAATACCCATGTGTTAATAGAAGAATCAGCAAGAAAAACATATATAACATTAATACTTGAAGTGGAGGGTTTCGTCCCACCATTCTTTTTCAGATCAGCCAGGTATTTCTTGCAGTTCCTCTTCCAATGGCCTTGCTCTTTGCAGTAAAAGCATTCACTCTCTTGTGTCAGGCCAGACTTAGTCTTGGTCTTAGGCTTATTGGTTTGGATCCTATCCGAAGCTTTAGGCTTGCCCTTTCCATTGACCTTAGTCTTAGCCTTCTTCTTGAAGCTCGTACTCTTTTGCACCATCATCACATGACTGTTGCTTTTCTTAATGCTGTCTTCCGTAGTCTTGAGCATCATATGCAGTTCGATGAGATTCTTGTCTAAACTATTCATATGGAAGTTCAGAATGAACGACCCATATCTTGCAGGAAGCGAAGCAAGAATCAAATCTGTAACCAACTCTTGACTAAGTGGAAAACCAAGTTTTTCCAAGCTCTGTGTGTAACCAACCATCTTGATCACATGTGGGCTCACCGGACTACCCTCAGCTAGCTTACAACCAAAAAATTTCTTTGAGATCTCATATCTCTCAGTTCTTGCTTGTGTCTCAAACATGCCTTTGAGCGTCACGATCATATCGTAGGCCTCAATGTTCTCAAACTGCTTCTGAAGGTCTGAGTTCATAGCAGCAAGTATGAGACAGCTAACATCAAGGGACTCATCACATGCCTTTTTATAGGCGCTTTTAAGAGCAGCAGCAGCATTTTCAGCAGGCACATCTGGAATTGGTTCCTCTAGAACATCTTCCTTTTTATCTTGCCTAAGAACAATTCTTAGGTTGCGGGAACAATCCACAAAATTTGTTCCATTCAGTTTTTCCTTATCAAGTACCGAACGTAAAGCAAAACTGGATGTAGGTGCAGCAGTTGGTGCCATGATCTACAACATAAAATATGCAAAACTAAGACATATGTTCAAAAAGTAACTTGTATTAAACAATTTAATAAAGATACTCCCACTAAATACCATATCCCTCTTATGACATTCTAGTGATTCAAGATCCATAATTAATTAATCTCTTAGTGAGCATTGGCATCACTGCTAGAAGATTAGTGAATATGGTAAGCAACTCTTTGCTAATCATATCTCATATGACTCTTGTTGTTGGGCAGCATCTCTATGCTCCGGCACCCAACCCTATGCCCCAAGGTCCATAACCGTTATGATGACCTTGTCAAGTTAGACCAATGCTAAGCGTGTAAGTGTCTGACACAAACCCATCTAGTCAAGGAGAGTTAATGGCACTCTGCTTTGGCAAGACCTACCATTAAAATACAAGACTTTGTATGGTGCAGCAAATTGGGAGGGCATCAATTTTAACTCAATATTAAGTGAGGGAATTTTACTTCTACCATGTCAAGAGCATTCAAAGCAATTAAATAACATGCATAGAAATAAAAGAACAAAAGAAAGGCATTCACAGACAATCATATTGTATTGTGATATAGTATGACCCTTCCACAAGGTGATTTCAATCGCCGTATTTCCTGTGCGCCATGTCTCCAAGTAGCCAAAACCTCCAAGTACTCCCACTAAACCATTACTGATAATAGCACTAGTGATAAAATACAAAGAGTGAAAAGGCATCACAAGTCGACACGCAGGTCGTTATACAAATATAGACAGCCTTGGGCTGCAATAAGCATGACACGCAGGTCATGAACATTACACACATACATGCATCTCATACATTATGGGTCATACTATTCACAAAATCCTGCAAAAACAAGTTAGATATAGAATCACATTCTATCTAATGAATGACGTGAATAGCGATACCAAAAACAAGTTAAGGTCCTAATCCACAGGGGTGGCAATCCGCACCAGAAGGGCAGAAACCCTATCTATATTCCAAGGTCCTAATCCACAGGGGTGGCAATCCACACCAGAAGGGCGAAAACCCTATCTATATGCGAAAATTTTCGGACTACGTAGATCCAATATACTACTTCGTCCTTGTAAATCGCATTGGATTAATCACATTAACCCTTTTCGATCGCAACTCCGATTCGATCAACCAGATTGATCTTCACGTGCTCCATGGATTTACGATCATTGTCAGCCCCAATGGCGGAAACCCGACCGGTAGAGGCAAGTCGTGATATGACCACAAAACATGATCACGGAATAACAATCATGAACCAATCTTACGACCACCGCACAAGGACGATCGTATCGACCATCGCTAAAAACGATCTATCACATAGAATGACCAACAGAAACAGAAAGAGATCACATCTATGACCCCCGCATATCACAATATGCATCTAATCCGAATCTAAAACTAGACGGGATGGCTCTGATACCACTGTGGGATTGCGGGAAGGCTACGATAGCACAAACAAAAAAATTTACCGCGCAACCAAGGAACCTCCGCTAGTAATAGATCACAAGATTACCACTAGATGCACCGACTCATAGCGGAAGTAGAGTCGATGTAGCGAGTTGAAGCAGTCGTAGTCGTACTTGCCGCGCGCCTTCTCCTCCTACTCCGATGAACGTCGTGAGTCGCGGATCGTCCAAGTGTTGATGCTTCGCAACAACACCTCCAAGGTATCCACACGTACGGGGCAGGGACACCACGGGAAGGAGTTCTAACGCCGGCGGTGTGGTTGAGGAGAGCGTGGCTATTAGGGTTTCGGGATTTCTTCCAGAAAGATTGATCAATCATACCCCATGCCACCGCCCCTCTATATATAGGCATCCATATTGGGTCCTCAACTTGTGGCCCATTAGGAACTCGTGGCCTATAAGAATTCGGATCTCCATCCAAATCAAATCCTAGCCCTTTAAGTGTGTGACCATATAGGTTCGTGTGTAATCGGTTGTGACTCGGAAACTCTTTCCCGATCACGAGTCGTCAATGTTCCTAGCAAAGACATAACGATTCCCGAACACACATAGAATATTTCGGACGAACCTTAATGCAATATGATGCGTGACTGTGTCCTTATCACTTACGACCAGCTCGTACTTAGTCACAACCAGTTCATAATTAGTTACAACCAGTTCGTAACTCTTTACGACCAGTTAGTACCTAACTATGACCAGTTTGCAACTCCTTACGACCAGTTGGCGATTATGTTCGAGTAGTCTTCGACTAGGTTGCATCTCCATACGACTTCGACCAGTCTACGACTTCAGCCAGTCTACGACTTCGGAACTTAACGACCTGCTTGTGTATTCTCCCTTTGCCTCTCGACATCTGGTTGAACTTCAGGTGAGATAACATGTCATCCATGGACTGTTCAAAACTTTCTCGATCAAGTGTCGAATAACTTCATGTGGTCGACACTTCCACCACTAGTGGCATGGCCATGCACTTTCTTTATTCGACCACAACGAGGGGACCAGAGACATCTCTCCTGTTATGTTAGGAGGGGCAAATCCCATATCCAACCAGTCATATTCCTCCGCATGTTTCATAGCATACCCGAAAGCTACCTTTATAACTACCCAGTTACGGAGTACTGTTTGGTAACCCCTAAGAGTGCCATTACACATGTAGAAAACCATGCTGATCTCAGGTCTAAGAATTATACATCATCATTGCTTGAGACCAACTAACGACACATAGAATCATAATAATCTCAATAGTGTCTTAAGGTGGGTCTTATCCAACACCATGTTCTCTAACATGTGTCCATATTATTGATTTGATATCTCCATATCTATGACCTGTGAAACATGGTCATCAACCAATACATATGCTAGTCTATTCATATGTGTCCTCATATGTTTCCAACCAGGGAACGTTTAAGAATAATTATCGCAGAAATACAAAGTTTCACAATCAAGTCACATACTTCATGACAAATATTAACGATATAATTATAGGAACAAGATAACACATTATCCAATGTTATGAACATAATGTAATATAATCCTCTTTATGATTGCCTCTAGGGTATATTTCCAATAGGAACTCCAAGCAAAATTCTGACTGAGGCAAAGGTAAATGTCCCGATCGAAAGAATAACAAACCCAGGTGGTGTCCTTTTCACAAAAAAGAAGGGCATGACCTTCGCAACTGCCGAGTTTTTCTATGAAAACTCGAAGACTATTACTCTGCCAAAGGGCCACTTCCTACTCTTGAATAGGTAGGTCAAACAAATGGACGGAAGGAGTCGGATGACGAGGAGGAGATGCCGTTCCAGGATTCGCAACACACCATCGATCACATCTATGGAGGATCATCGGCATATGAGTCAAGACGACAGCTTAAGACTGTCGAGCGTGAGGTAAACACAATCGACTCTCCTCTTATCAATAAAGTACCAAAGTGGTTGAAAGTCACCATCACTTTCGACAAAGGTGACTGACCGATCCCTTCGACTAGACCAGGTCGATTTCCGATTGTAGTCGAACCCACCATCAACAATTGTTGAGTAAATCGAGTTTTGGTGGATGGTGGGAGCTCATTAAACATAATGTTTATGAGTACCCTGGATGAGATGCAAGTTCCTAGGACAAAGGTAAGGCCAGTACGATATTCTTTCCACGGAATCATACCGGGGTCTTCGGCCAAACCAATTCGCCAAGTTTCTCTCTCTTTAACATTTGGTTCACCGTGTAATTTTAGGACAGAGAAGATCTCCTTTGATGTGGTCGATTTCGATATGGCATATAACGCCATACTCAGACGAGCAACTTTAGCAAAATTCTTAATAGCTACTCACTATGGGTATCAATGTCTTAAGATGCCAGGTCCCAAAGGAGTAATCATAATTTATTGTGACAAGAAGATGGCGCATTACTGCGACCGTCGGTCCCTCGAGATGGTTGGACAGATACCAACTCGAGACGAAAGTCAGCCTTCGACTAGCAAGTCGAAGCCTAAAGCTGCACCAAAGCCGAACGACCAAGTCAAGGAGCTTCCTCTGGACGCGGAGGAGCCCTCGAAGACTGTTCGAATTGGGGATTCTTTTGACCCCAAATAGGAAGACACCCTTATCACTTTCCTCCTAACAATCATAGATGTCTTCGCGTGGCAAGCATCCGACATGCTTGGAGTCCCCAGGGAAGTGATCGAGCACAGGTTAGCCTTACGTCCTGACAAAGTACCTCTAAAACAAAAGTTACGGAGATTTTCCCCCAATCGACGAGATGCTATTAGGTCAGAATTAGACAAGTTGTTCAAAGCAGGCTTCATAAGAGAAGTCAATCACCCAGAGTGGTTGGCCAACCCTGTAATGGTTAGAAAGTCAAACGGCAAATGGCGTATGTGCGTAGACTTCACTAATCTTAATAAAGCTTGTCCAAAAGATGATTTCCCTTTACCTCGTATCGATCAGTTGGTTGACTCTACTGCTGGATGTGAAATGTTAAGCTTTCTAGATGCATACTCTGGTTACTACCAGATCAATATGTGTCGAGAAGATGAAGAAAAGACTGCATTCATTACACCATTTGGAATATTTTGGTACGTCAAAATGCCATTTGGTTTTAAAGAATGCTGGAGCTTCTTTTCAGCATTTGATGCAAACGACTTTTGCACCTCAACTAGGCCGAAATTTGAAAGCCTATGTTGACGATCTAGTCGTAAAAAGCAGCAAGTGGCTTAATTATATCGCAGACTTGCAAGAAACATTCGACAACCTCAGAAAACACTACTTGAAACTCAACCTCGAGAAGTGTGTGTTCGGAGTCTCTTTAGAAAAATTGCTTGGATTCTTGGTCTCTGAACGAGGAATCGAAGCAAATCCTGAAAAGATAAAGGGCATCATGCAGATGCGCCCCGACCATGAAAAAAGAAGTTCAGAAACTCACGGGGTGCATGGCGGCATTAAGTCGTTTCATCGCACGCCTAGGAGAGAAAGGACTGCCTTTTTTCAAACTTCTAAGGAAGCACGAGGGTTTCGAGTGGTCAGAAGAGGCTGACGTAGCCTTTGAGGATGTCAAGAGGTATCTTACGAGTGCTCATGTTCTGGTTTCTTCGAAACCAGAGGAGACGCTCTTAATTTATCTAGCTGCCACGCCACAGGCAGTGAGCGCAGTACTGGTCGTAGAACGTGAAAACATACAACGACCAGTTTACTACGTTAGCGAAGTTTTACACGGGCCTAAGGAGCGTTACCCTCAGGTTCAAAACTTCTATATGCCCTCCTCATGTCTTCGAGGAAACTATGGCATTATTTTCAGGCGCACAAACTAGCTGTGCCATCTGGGTTTCCCTTGGGATCGATCCTCCAGAATAGGGAAACAAAAAGAGTACCAGTGCTCTAATCCGACTATGTCTCGGTACTTATCGGAAGTCCGAAAGCTAGAAAAGCATTTTTTGGGCTTTGAGGTATAATTTATCCATCGAAAGGATAATTTCCTCGCGGACCAACTTGCTCGTATAGCTTCTTCCCGATCCATAGTACCAAAAGTAGTTTTTTTGGAGCAACTCCAGAAACCGTCCCTAGTCAAAGAACTAGAGACACCTCCTATTGAAACAGCCTCTTTGGAATACAAGGATACCTGGATGACCCCCATCTACAAGTATCTCCAGACGGGTTCTATACCCGACAATGATCTTGAGGCAGATCGATTATCCCGAAAGGCCAAATGTATGCTTTGGTTGAAGGTGTCCTCTATAAAAGAGGATCTCAAGGCGTGCTCATGCGATGCGTTTCGCAGAGCGAAGGATTAAAACCCCTTCACGACATACACGGAGGTATCTGTGGGACTCATGCTTCCTACAGAACGCTGGTTGGTAAGGCCTTTCGATAAGGTTTCTATTGGCCAACAGCCCTTTACGACGCCTAGGAGTTGGTCAAAAAATGTGTACAATGTTAGTTTCATAGCAGGCAAATACACCAACCAGCTCAGGTGTTACAAACAATCCCTCTATCTTGGCCTTTTGTGACCTGGGGTCTCGATCTCCTAGGACCGTTACCCAGAGCTCCAAGTGGATTCGAATTCCTTTATGTGGCTATTGATACGTTCACAAAATGGATAGAAGCCGAACATGTGACTGGGATAACAATGGAAGCAACAAAGATGTTCATGATGAGATGCATGATAACTCGATTTGGGGTACCTAGTTGAATAATCACAGATAATGGTAAACAATTTTCGAGCACAAAATTTCAAGAATTTTGCGACGAGCTAGGAACCAAGTTGTGTTACAGTTCTGTCACCCACCCCCAAAGCAACGGGGTAGTCGAAAGAGCGAATGGCAAAATAATGCAGGGAATCAAAACTCGGGTCTTCGATCAGCTTGTCAAACGCTCGGGGGCTTGGGTACAAGAATTACCCTCAGTATTATGGGCAATTCGTATGACTGTTCGTCGGCCTACAGGTGAAACACCTTTCTTTCTAGTCTTTTGTACCGAAGCCATGCTTCTGTTAGAACTAAAGATCAGGTCAGCATGAGTTGAAAATTTTAACGACTCCGCCCAAGAACAACTTCGAGCGGATGACATCAACCTGCTCGAAGAGAAGAGGAACTAGGCTCTAATCCATTCAGCAGTCTACCAACAAGCCCTGCGCAGATACTACGATCATAAGGTCCAACCTTGCAGCCTCGCGGTAGGTGACTTGGTATTGAGGCTTATCTAATCCCAGTCTAATCGGAATAAACTTTCCCCCAAGTGGGAAGGTCCTTAAACTATGGTCGAAGTTACGCGTCCAGGTTTGGTACGACTAGCGATGGAGGATGGCCGCGTTCCCTCAAACTCTTGGAACATCGATCAGTTACGCAAATTTTATGTGTAACAAACCTCCACGACAATAAAGTATCAGGTTCTTTCCATCTTTATTGTATTTCTTTGAGTTTTGCTTTTATAATTTTTCGACCATGTTTTATACGCTCAATTTTTTCTTTACACTGGTCGAAGAAAGGATACAACAACTAGTCAAAGTCTCTCCTCTCTACATGTGGTTCTGCCCGCTAGAAGGAGCTTCCTAGTATCGCCTTGTTTCTAACTTTTGCTACCAATATAAAGTTTTTTGAAGCTCAGAAACATGATCAAAATTTTTTTAAGCAAACTCATATCACCTTAGTTTATTTATTCATTTTGAAAAATACTCTAAGAAGAGTGCACTTTTGGGATTTGTTCGACTGCTTTTGGTAAACTTGGTCGGTTTTAACTGGTCGAAGGAAGAAACACACCTAGTCGAAGCTTCTCTTCTCTGCACGTGGTCCTGCCCACTAGAAGGAACTTCCTAGCGTCGTTTTGTTTTCTACTTTTGCTACCAGGACAAACTTATCGAGTACATTGAAAAAGGTCGAACAAATTTTTAAAAAAGGTCCTCTTGCTGTTTGTTTTACTCAAGTTGCCATTATTGATTTGATTAATCTGGTCAGAGATGGTAACATCACCTAGTCGAAGCCTTTCCTTTCTGCACGTGGTCCTACCCACTAGAGGGAACTTCCTAGCATCGATTCGTTTCTGCTCTTTCGACTAGTGCAAGATAATCGAGATCGAAAGCCATAAGTCGAATAAACCTCTCTGTTTTCAGAAACCCTTTTTTCACTATTTTCTTAGTTTATTCAAATAAACTAAGCAAATAGTCGGGGGCTAGGATAAGGTTATAAACATGACTTCAATTCTTAGTCTTGGTTTCTTTTTTCGATTCATTATCTTACTAGTTACTAACTACTTTACAAGATGATTTGCAGGAAAAAGGAAGAAGGAAGGAGGAATTACAAATATCTGGTCTAATTATATTTTTCATTCATTATCTCATGAGTTACTAACTACCCTACGAGATGATTTGCAGGAAAAAGGAAAGATCATATATTTATACATCACCAAAAGGCTTATCTTTACAGGTTCCTATTACAGACTACTCTGACGAAGGAGATCCTATTTGCATCTCCTCCGCGAACTTCTCACCTACCGACTGCATACCCTCGATTAACCGTTCTGCTTCGGCTTTAGTGCAGTCAAAGTCGGCTTCAACCGAATGAGGGTTAAGGTTGGGGTCACGGGCTTTAAGCTTTGCTAAGACATAGCTTACAACTCCTTTGACCGCTTCCTTTATCGAGTCGGTCTGGTTGGTCTTCAGAGTAGTCACCAACACTTGTAAAGTACTGACTTGCTCCCCAATGGCACTCGTGTGAACGGCTATGGTGTCGTCACGAGTTGTGACTTTTTCAGCACATAGCCCATCAAGTACATTGTTCAAAAGTGAAATGTTATCTTGAAGATTGATCTTCATTGACTTCATCTCCTCCTGGGTGCAAGTCGAAGCCTCATGGAGTTGTTTTATTTCAACTAATCACTCTGAAAAGAGTAAGGTTAGTTAGATAAAATGATTCTACGAGAAGGAAAAATAATTTAATAGCAGGTAAAGGATGACTTACCCGCTAATTGAGAATCTAATTTCTCAATTTCTTGATCTTTGTCTTTCGCGATGCGGGTGATTTCACGGATGACCAAGGTTTTTTCTTGAACCTTGATCTGAAGGGTCCCCACCTAGGCTTGAAGGGCCCTGGTCTCGACTTCTTTTTCTGAAAAAGAACGAGAAGTTAGGAAGGTGAAGATCAAGATTATAAGCAGTCATAACCTGAAGGACGTACTGTTTATTTTTTCCTGTAACTCTTAGGTCGCAGAGTTGGCCTCCTGAAGCTTCTTCAGAAGGTTGGTTACCTCATCCCTTAACTTTTTCGTCTCGGCTTTTTCGTAGTCGAGTGAATCAGCTAAGGTCTTTTCGTCACTCTTAAACCTGAAAGAGTTAAGGGTAGACATGAACACAGAGACGAGTAGTCGTAAGTATTGACGAGGGTCTAATAATCCTCATTTTATTATTCCATAATCATGTAATATGACGTCACATGGCATACCCCTTAATATTATAAGGGAAGAGCAAGTCAGGTATACGACTACCCCCCTAGTCGTAAGCATTTCTACGACTATAGAGTAATCGTAAGTCCTACTACGACTACGTCCGGTCGTAAGTCTTTCTACGACCAGTACCCAGTCGTAAGCTCTTATACGACTACCCCCGTAGTCGTAAGTTCTGCTATGACCAGCTCTGCTACGACTTCCTCACGACTAACTAGGTCCACTCGTCAGAAGGCCCATTTAATGGTGAGAATCCTAGCAGTCAAAATACGTAGTTATGCCTGACATAACTCTAGATAATTCTCCACTATCTCTGACTGATAACCATTTGACAGCATGGGGAGGTTACTACTCCAGCAATTACTCTCATTATTACGCAATAATGGGTGACTAATTAGCCTGGAACGACAATAGCCACCACTGCGTAGTATAAATAAGGTACCTTTTAGAGATAGAGGGAGAGAGGCTTTTTGGGAGAGAGATGTTTTTTGGGAGAAAGAGGCTTTTTGGGAGAAAGAAGAGTTCAGTCAGTAGTAGCATGATAGCAAGACCCTCTACTGATTGTAATCCATATACCCAATATAAGATACACAGGAGTAGGGTTGTTATTCTCACTTGAGAAGACCCGAACCTGTATAAAAATCTCTGTTTCTCTTTTGTCTGCGTGATCAATTGTGGAGATGTAACACCCCAGCTCGACATGAGCCTGGAATGCTACCAAACAAATCCTAATAATTCTAATCAAGGCAATTTTAGTAAATCTCGGCCGAACCTCCCTTGTAAAGTTAATTACACGGAGGGTCCAACATACAGATAATACATGTATTAACTAAACTAATCATCTAGAGACATCAAGAGATAAACAAAGACATGTTAAGTGTCTAACATAACTAGAGAGGTATGAAGTCCCACTACTCATCATTATTACATTTAATCCATTGCATAAGACAAAACAAAATAATCTAAAATCAACCACGTTCTGAAGATCATTCAACTTTATTTAGTTCATGTGGTATGTGTGTGACTAGCATCTACTTTCCCCATGCATGTCACTCTTGGCTCGGGTACCTAAAACAACAATAAAAGCAAGAGTGAGTCCATAGACTCAGCAAGTACATAAAGAAACTATAACATCAACATACATATAAAGGAGATCAACATTAGAACATCTCATATGCAAATGCAATGCTCAAGGAACCTTTATCTTTAACTTTCGTGTGCATTACACTGTAATGCAGTAGTATGCGACGCCGCATACACATGCACATGTCTGCGCGCACGCACAGGGACCAATTGCCCATTACTCCGCAAGTAACGGGACCTCAAGCCCACACTCCACAAGTGAGGATCTCGGCCCGCTCACATTCATGACGGGTTCTCAAGGAAACATACTTGGTCACCGCGTGACCAAGCCTCAATATGTTCTCAATATGCAAATGCTCAACCTCATTCATCATCAATCTTACCAAAAGACTACCACATTGAACCATAGTAAAGCATAAGCATCATTTGAGCAATAACCAAACTTAAACATTCATCAAGTATACCATCTTGCTATGCAACCATATATCAAATAACACACAATATAGCCAATCAATCAAACCACAATGCACTTGCTTATCTTTTACTCATCATCAATTTACCAAAAGACGACAACATCATACCATAGTAAAGCATAGTCATACTTGGAGCAACCACCATACTTGAAACAATCATCATGCCAGCAATCTTGCTACACTATCATGTATCGAAAACATACAAACATGGCCAATCAATCACAACCAAGTAACAAACAATGCACTTGCCTTAACCGCGTGCGAATGGAGGACGCGAAGTGGGTGCTGCCCTTGGGATCTCGCTTCTACCTGGGCATGAAGAAAACCCCATTCTAAGACCAACATTCTGGACCAAAATCAAAAGTAACATCGCAATTGAACTCGCTAACATCTTAGCATTTTCTAATTCTCATAATTTCTAGCGATTGGTCACTGCAGACAGCTAGCTTCTCAAATACATAACTTTCTGCTCGGGTGTCCAAATAGGATGATCTTGGACTTTCTGGATAGGTAACTAAATTTCCTAAATAAACCTAGTTGGGGAGACCCTCTGATTCGGCCATCCACTAGTCCTACCAATCCATTCAATCAGAGTAAACATTTCACGTCGGTTTTCTGGACAGCGACAAAGAAACTACCATAACTTTCTACGTTCGTCCGAATTTAGTGATCTTTAGTTTTCCTGAAAGCTAAGAGGATTAGCCTCGTTTTTCGTTATGGTTAGACCCTCTGAAATCCTCTAACTACGGGATTAAATCAGGTTAATCCAAACTGTCTGTTCATCTTCTTCCCAGAAACACAGTCACACCATTAAATTCATAACTATTGCTACCGAAGTCGGAATGACCTGATTCTTGTCGGCAACAAAAGATAACTGCGGTATCTACGACTTTCTAGGAGATGCCCAGACCCAATTCTGCATTTAACCTACCCAAAACGTCGATCTTTACCACTGCAGAACACCGATCTAATGACAACCGAAAATAAAACAACTAGAAATCGACCCAAAGCAATGAACGACGTGTTACCCTTGCCGAACGAGGAAGGCACGCTGCGAGGTGACGCCCACCATGAACTCCCGATCATGATCCCTTCTTCTCCCCTTCTTCCCTTCTCTTCTCTTCTCTTCTTGGCCGGCCAACCAAGGGGCTCCTTCCTCCTTTCTTGGACCAACAAGAATGGGGGCTTAGGGGGGGCTTACCTTGAGGGAGGGAGATGGGCGCCCATGGGGAGGAATAGGGTTTCGCCAGGGGAGGAGGAAGTGGCGGCTTGGGGGAAAGGAAAGGAGGAGGTGGGGTTTCGGCCAGGGTTAGGGAAGGAGGCGGCTTGGGCTGGTTTGGGCCCTCTAGGCGCCTCTCCTCTCTCTCACCCACTCTAGACCATCCCCTAACAGACCTAGCTTGGGCCAAAAGCCCAAGATCCCAAATCCTTCGAAATTCCTGCACTTTTATTTTAATCTCCTCTCCCGAACAAGTTTCTCTCCTATCGAATAATCGGGTATTACATTCTACCCTCTTAACGAATTCGACCTCGAATTCTAATCACGTTACGCCAAAGAGTTGATCACAACTAAAACTTATTAACATTGCCATGAACTGCGTGAATAACTCCGATATTGCTCGCGCATGCGAGACTCAAATTCCCAAGTGGCCTCTCTCTCGATCTTTGCGACAAAAACACCTTGACGCACCGACGCTACGCCTTACTACTTGTCCAAACCTTTCAAGAGTCACTCGACAGACACGTCTCGAAGGCACGGTCTTACCCGTGGGTCAACTATTCTAAGGAAACTTTACCCTCCAGATTTCTCCAATACTCCATCGACAAAAGGTCAAATAAAACATTTCGTGCTACATGTCAGGACTCCAAATGGTCCTAGTGATACGCTATCTCCCAAATCTCCACAACTTCCAGATACAACCAAGGTACCTTGGGGCAACATTCCCTTTGGTACCAAACCACAAAACTTGTGCATAACACACAAACTCTTGATCTTTGGATCAGTCGATTTATTAACTTTGACAATGAGCACCTCTTTTAACCAGGTACGCACAACAGTTCCCAACTGAAACCATAAGAGTCTTAAAGCAATCAACTCAAAACCATTTTCCCTTAGAAGAGACCAAACCAAAATCAATGGGTTTAACAAGAAAACTTCTCCATTTTTTCAAGTAGGCAGTTTAGAAATAAATGCCACCAAAGACAAAAGCGAAACACTCAAATAACCGGATTAACCATTCCCTTTCTTTTTCTTAACTAAAAGGATTCACACCTACTGACAAGAACCAACTCAATTGGTAATTGACATCAGTCAAAAACACATAGTTCAAATAAGAACTAAGAGAATATCTCACTATCCAAGATCACATTTTTTTTTCCACAGTCTTTCTTTTAAGAATTTAACTTTCTCTTAAACCATAGGATCCCAAATCATCGCGTGACACATTAACTCAATTCTTTTAAATTGGCAACCTCAAAGCTATGTTCAACCGAACACAAGATCCACACTTATACTGGGAGACTCTTCCAATTCACAATATCACACTCTAGCTAACCTTTCTACCAAATGAATACTTTGACAAGACAATTCCCAACGTAATTCCTTGTAGGTTTTACCTACCATCACATCCCTCATACTTTTAAAGATAAACAACTTGAAACTCCCACATTCACTCTCATTTACTGCTTTTAGAGATCACCATAACTCTTGATCACCATAACTCTTGGAACCTAATCCTGGGAACCAAGATGCTAGTATAAAAAAAATATACAAAGCCCAATTCAACCTCTACGACTCTTACAATGAATGTTCGGTATACTTGATACGTAACCCTCAAACCTGATGACCAAAATTTCGCACAGCCCAACAATAATCTCAGGTCATTATGTCCACATTCCTTACTAATCAAATAATCGCCCAAGGCGATTCATCTTACCAATCTTAGACCTTCCCTAACCTATACCAATCAAATGCAGCTACTTGACCACAATATACCCACTCACAATACCCTAACTGATTGATCAGAATTCAAACATACTCAATCACTAACGTCAATAAATGGATATATAAATTCTTGACCAAGTTATCCTTAGAGATAATCTAACTCCTATAGGGTTACTCACTGAGACCAAGTCACACTTGACAATACTCAACTATTCCTGCTATCCCATTAATTAGCACAACGCTTAGGTTTCTCCACACCGCTACTCTCATTAACCTTCACCATCAAAACTCTTCTGCACAATCATACTAAATATCCAATTGCGATACTCTGATAAGTTTATCAAGAGTCCATAATTTCGTTAATCCCAATATTCCAACATCGACAAAGGTTACTGGATCATAATTCGCCTTAGGTTCCACTAGTCGAAACACTAATCAGTTGTTTCCCAATGACAATCATTCCATAAAATTCTCTCAAAGAAGTTATAGGTCAAAACCAATACACCTTCTATGTTTCTTCACATAGATTGGTTCCCAAAATCTCACCACTACCATATACTTGTCCACCTCCAACCACCACCATAATACTCTCTATTAGACATGGCAACACAAGTAGGTTAAATCCTTTCTCAAAAAGGCGAAACAAACAAATACAAGGTTCAACACACAAGCAAACTTTGCTCGTCTGAATGAGCACGAGACCAAGAGTAACAATCAAATAGCAATGATCTCAAAACAAAAACAAAACACAAGTCCACAGCCAGGGCACATGTCCCACAAGAAGGAATTTTCAAACCTCCATAAATCATAATAAACATTGCTAAGGAAACCCAAGAAACTCTTAAGTCAGCAACGACGAAAGGTTGCAAATTACAATTCTCAACTCCAACCTCAAATGCTTATGGTACTCATTTTCCACAACAATTAAAGCGGTTTTCTTTGATTACATCATTACTTGTCAACCCAAACAGTAGTACCTTTAAAACCAAATCACATTAATCACTTAAGAACTAAATAGAACCTTCCAATACGCCTCATTGGTCAAACTAATATCATCTACGACATAAATCATGAACAACCAAAGGATCAAGAATGTCAAACTCCAAACATTTCATTTATCCGATACTACGAAAAGCAATCGACTTATTTTTTCTTCTAGAAGAATCATCACCACTCCGACGCGTCACAATCTCTTGTGGACAGTCTTATCAACACCAAGAATAATTCACTCTTAACAAGATTCGTTATCCTCAACTCTTCCCTTATTAGCCACCAAGGCTCACCAAAATATTACGTACCCCTTTTATCATCTCATCCTCAAATGAGTGCATACCAGATTCTTACACCCTCACTACAACAACCACTTTATTTTAGAGGGAACTAACTACACAATTTAAAAGGTTATTCCAAAGCCCTTCCATCAATGACATACTATTATCCGATAGTTCTACCATCATGTAATTATTGTTCATCTATTAAATCCCATCAATTTTTCTCTTAGTAAAGCTCAACACCAAACTTTAATAGTCAATAATTGCACCTAACAATTACATACAATCCTCCTTCCTCTCTCTCTCAGCAGATTTCTCGAAATCAAGGAGAGGATTATCCCAAAGTTTTTGCAACTAATTTTGGGATAATTAGCCCTAAATGGACACCTCATCAACTCTAGATCATTCCTTTGCTCAGTAGCTCAACATCCATATATATAACCCTAGCTTTTTGGAGTCATAGCCATTGTTGACCATCAAGCTCATTTTCTTCCTTGCCGCCCAAAGGAGTTTCTTGCTTCTTGTTCTTTGCTTATCCACTTTAAGCACCTGGTTCCACCTTACAATAAAGATTTGACATCTTTGTAGGTTGAACCATCGCCCATCTCTCTGTTGATCAACATCCGATTTTTGGAAACTTGGGCGCCTTCCTTCCTCTCCGTAAGATAAAACCCTAGTTTCGACATCTTGAGCATCTTAAGGACCTTAGAAGTTGCTGTGGAACCATTCTCTCAAGCATCGTAGCTTCAACTTGCTTCAAACCGAAAAGTTGATATTATGCCTTTCGGTTTTTCATGTCATTTTCAAGACCTAGGGTTCTTCCTGTCAACTTATCATCTTATCTAGGTTTTGACTAAACCCTAGCGCAAAGATGACAAGTTGATCTTTCAATTCTTGTCATCATCTATTTTGACTCTAGCTGAAATATGTCTGCTGTTTCTCTTTACTCAACAGCGACAAAATAGGTTTTTGCTTTAGCTTTTGTAATCTAACTAGTTAGGGTTAGACTAAGGTTGGTTTGGGATATTAATTATTCCTAAAAGATCATGCTAAGTTTCATTTATGAACTTTTGCATGATCTATACTTCTATTTCCAAAATTTGTAATGGTCCTGCTTTTGGCTTTTTCAAATCAAAACTGGGACTTTAATAACTTCTAGCTTCTCATTTGAAAAAAAGTGAGCTATATAATGGGTTATTATCATTATTATGGGTAGTTATGGCTTAAGCATACCGTAATCATGCATTTCTAGGTTGATCATGCATATTTCTTCTATGTTGGACTTATTGTCGCTTTTGGTATTTATTGGATTTTATTGCTTCTTTTAGAACCCGGGTCTCATCAAGCTTTTGAATACACTTCGAACAACTGAGCTCGCAATGTAAGTTTACTATTACCAAGGCAAGCATCCTCTTTGCACCATATTGAACCCAGATTTTGTACAATAGTCTTTACAAATCCAAGGATATCTCGAGCATGCTATTTGTCCTAAAATACAAAATATGACTTGTAGTAGCTAGCTATGACCGACATGGTGGATTACCTTGATTATGACCATACACTCAACTTTAGTGTAGTATCGTATAATATATGGTCTATTCTCGATTTGGCTTAGATATGCGCTCTAGAGATTTTAGAGTTTGACAAGCATATCTTGTCAAACATGGGAATCACAATCGAATGTTGTCATTTTCAAACTTTGTCCAGCCTTTAAATCACTTTGTATTTGAAATTTAAATTGATCTCGACAAGAGGAAGCTAGTGATGGTGCTGTACGAGATTGGGTTTTGTGGTGGACTTGTCCGGTTAATTAAGGACCGAACTCGATTATTCAATTCAAGTCCCCACGCACTTCCACATGCGCAGTATGGGCGCCGCTTGGTTAAGTAAAATGTTGAGACTATTGAGTTGGAAACAGAGAGTAAGGATATGTGTATTGGCTTGCATGGCATAGATGCTTAGGTCCGAGGGCCGTGTCTTATGCCATGTGAGCTTTGTATGTCGTAGATCGATGTTCTTAGGAGGGTGAGGGCGATATGTGCCTCCGCATATACGATACCTTAATGGTGCCGATAGCATTCTATTATGGGTGGTGAGCCCAATTTGTTTTTAAATTGTTTGGATCGGCATTACCGACACAACATGTGTGCCCTGTGGTTAGTAGGTGGTGTAGCCTACACTATGGGATTAGTTCACACATGGGGTCCAACTCAATAGTGTTAACTTGTTGAAAATACCAAATCTTAGTTTCCTGGCCGGCATACCAAAGGAAGTGTGTCATCATTCGAGGCATCCGAAGGCAACGGGCTAACTAAGTCATGTGGGTAAAGATGTACCCTCGCAGGGTATAAACTGCTCAATAGCCGTGTCCACGGTCATGGACGATAACTTGAATTGATGTCATCAGATAGAAGTTTTGATGTTCAAAAATCTGGTTTTGGTTTATTTTCGGGCCAGCATGAGGGAATCATGCATCTGCATCGCTTAATTTTAAGCCATTTACTTATCTGTTTTAAGCAAACTTTGATTTATTAAATCGCTTTATCAAAATTTAGCCTTTGTAGGTTAAGATGTATCGCTTATGCAAATTTGAACCTTTATACCTTCCTCGTTGTAACCTTATGCATGTAAAAACTCTACTCCTTTGGTTAGGCTCTACTCACCACTTTATTTTATTAGTTTGAGTAAGACTTGCCGAGTACCTTCCGCACTCAAGGTGCTACCACCTATTGTTGCAGTGAGGACGGTTTTCAGATGAAGTACCATTAGCGCCGATCGCAGTGACGCTAACGAGTAGCGCTATTCTTTCCTCCACGCAATTGCTCCGGGTAGATGGGGCCATTGGTGGACATTTTCCGCTTAACTAAACATCCACCAAGGGTTACTCCAAGATTAATATCCACTAACACAATAATCTAACTCCTTTTGTACTTAACCATCCCAAACGGTTAGGTTAATCCATTGCGATCCGTTAATCCAATTTACCAAAGAAGTTTACCAAATGTATCACTCTTAATGATCAACTCAATTCATCAATGTTCCACACTTCTTGTTAACTCTACGGTTTACAATTAGGTATAGTTGTACTCTTAACCACGGCTCATCAAGAACTACTACAAGACACTTTCAAATTTATGAGCTTTCCTTTGAAGGATCTTAGTTATGATCGATCATGCACACACTCGCAGACCTCACCGATAACACATATCATTCCCATCAATTTCTTTGTTTATAACCTCCATCTTAACCACAAGAAGACATCGCTAAAGAATTTAATATTTTCTTTCATAAAAGAGAACCATTCAACTTCAACACTCGAAATACCCAAGAGAGTTACATTGATTCAAAGCTTTCTTGTACTAAAGGACTTGCAAAACGAAACTTTTATTAACCAAAAACATCAAGTGAAATAAATGGGTCATGTTTTCCAATAAGACAAACAGAACTCCAACACAAAGGCCAATCTTTACAATTAACCAAATTCGGCAGCCGCAAGATTAACTCAACAGTTGGGAAAACAATAAATGCTTTAAGGGGCAAAGTAAACCAATGGAAACGCATCAACTTTTCTCAAAGTAACCTATCAACCACAAGAATGAATAACCCAAGAGAAACTCATCAATCTCAACTAGATAAGAGTTGACCAAATTCAAATTCAGGGAAGAGAACAACTCTTTTAAGTCTACTCGCTACCAAACGCCTGTACTACGATCTCTCATGTGGATACTTCGCTATTCCTATACCACGAACAGTGGTGTAACCTGGTATAGCCCAGGACCACAACCACTACCTCCACCTCTCAACATGGGTTACCCCCACACATAATAACCATAGTATTATACTATAGATATATCAGATCATCTCAAAACAGGAATCATTAATACAACTCAACAGATGCGTAAATGCAATGCTTGACCCATCCCATCCTACTGTGCACTAGTGTGTCAGGTTTATAAGTTCATTAACCATTACAAAATTTCAGCAATTCAAGTTGCCTAGGTTGTAAATCCAATCACCACGGACCTACTACGCGCTCTGATACCAACTGTAACATCCCAGCTCGACATGAGCCTGGAATGCTACCAAACAAATCCTAATAATTCTAATCAAGGCAATTTTAGTAAATCTCGGCCGAACCTCCCTTGTAAAGTTAATTACACGGAGGTTCCAACATACAGATAATACATGTATTAACTAAACTAATCATCTAGAGACATCAAGAGATAAACAAAGACATGTTAAGTGTCTAACATAACTAGAGAGGTATGAAGTCCCACTACTCATCATTATTACATTTAATCCATTGCATAAGACAAAACAAAATAATCTAAAATCAACCACGTTCTGAAGATCATTCAACTTTATTTAGTTCATGTGGTATGTGTGTGACTAGCAGTCTACTTTCCCCCATGCATGTCACTCTTGGCTCGGGTACCTAAAACAACAATAAAAGCAAGAGTGAGTCCATAGACTCAGCAAATACATAAAGAAACTATAACATCAACATACATATAAAGGAGATCAACATTAGAACATCTCATATGCAAATGCAATGCTCAAGGAACCTTTATCTTTAACTTTCTGTGTGCATTACACCGTAATGCGAGTATGCGACATCGCCGCAAGATACCCATGCTCAGGCGCCGCACGCACGAGGACCAATTGCCTGCACTCGCAAGTAACGGGGACCTCAAGCCCACACTCCACGAGTGAGGGGATCTCGGGCCCGTCACATTCATGACGGGGTTCTCAAAGGGAAACATACTTGGTCACCGCGTGACCAAGCCTCAATATGTTCTCAATATGCAAATGCTCAACCCTCATTCATCATCAATCTTACCAAAAGACTACCACATTGAACCATAGTAAAGCATAAGCATCATTTGAGCAATAACCAAACTTAAACATTCATCAAGTATACCATCTTGCTATGCAACCATATATCAAATAACACACAATATAGCCAATCAATCAAACCACAATGCACTTGCTTATCTTTTACTCATCATCAATTTACCAAAAGACGACAACATCATACCATAGTAAAGCATAGTCATACTTGGAGCAACCACCATACTTGAAACAATCATCATGCCAGCAATCTTGCTACACTATCATGTATCGAAAACATACAAACATGGCCAATCAATCACAACCAAGTAACAAACAATGCACTTGCCTTAACCGCGCGAATGGAGGACGCGAAGTGGGTGCTGCCCTTGGGATCTCGCTTCTACCTGGGCATGAAGAAAACCCCATTCTAAGACCAACATTCTGGACCAAAATCAAAAGTAACATCGCAATTGAACTCGCTAACATCTTAGCATTTTCTAATTCTCATAATTTCTAGCGATTGGTCACTGCAGACAGCTAGCTTCTAAAATACATAACTTTCTGCTCGGTGTCCAAATAGGATGATCTTGGACTTTCTGGATAGGTAACTAAATTTCCTAAATAAACCTAGTTGGGAGACCTCTGATTCGGCCATCCACTAGTCCTACCAATCCATTCAATCAGAGTAAACATTTCACGTCGGTTTTCTGGACAGCGACAAAGAAACTACCATAACTTTCTCTACGTTCTGCCGAATTTAGTGATCTTTAGTTTTCCTGAAAGCTAAGAGGATTAGCCTCGTTTTTCGTTATGGTTAGACCCTCTGGAAATCCCTCTAACTACGGGATTAAATCAGGTTAATCCAAACTGTCTGTTCATCTTCTTCCCAGAAACACAGTCACACCATTAAATTCATAACTATTGCTACCGAAGTCGGAATGACCTGATTCTTGTCGGCAACAAAAGATAACTGCGGTATCTACGACTTTCTAGGAGATGCCCAGACCCAATTCTGCATTTAACCTACCCAAAAACGTCGATCTTTACCACTGCAGAACACCGATCTAATGACAACCGAAAATAAAACAACTAGAAATCGACCCAAAGCAATGAACGACGTGTTACCCTTGCCGAAACGAGGAAGGCACGCTGCGAGGTGACGTCCACCATGAACTCCCGATCACGATCCCGTCTTCTCCCCCTTCTTCCCTTCTCTTCTCTTCTCTTCTTGGCCGGCCAACCAAGGGGCTCCTTCCTCCTTTCTTGGACCAGAGAAATGGGGGCTTAGGGAGGGGCTTACCTTGAGGGAGGGAGATGGGGCGCCATGGGGAGGGGAATAGGGTTTCGGCCGGGAGGAGGGGAAGTGGCGGCAGGGGAAAGGAAAGGAGGAGGTGGGGTTTCGGCTAGGGTTAGGGGAAGGAGGCGGCTTGGGCTGGTTTGGGCCCTCTAGGGCGCCTCTCCCTCTCTCTCGGCCCACTCTAGACCATCCCCTAACAGCCCTAGCTTGGGCCGAAAGCCCAAGATCCTAAATCCCTTCGAAATTCCTACACTTTTATTTTAATCTCCCTCTCCCGAACAAGTTTCTCTCCTATCGAATAATCGGGGTATTACAGGAGACCCCCCGAATCAAACAATCTTTACGTAAGATCAGTTCTAAAACACCGACAGTTGGCGCCGACCGTGGGGATCTTCTGGTAATTCCTTGTCAACAGTTCTTTCTTTTCTCTTTCACGCTACCATGGCAGGAGAATGGAACAAGGAGAATTGGTTCGACTTGGCCGATTACGCAGACGTCGACATGGATGCCGGTTTCCACTACGAACCGAGTATCGAATCTTCTGACGGTGTTGCCGCCTCTGGAAATCTTCTATCAGATCTCGGAGACTGCATCACTACCAGAGTCGAGGAGGGATCCTTATCCCCCACGACAGTACGCCCAGTCGAGGAACCAACTTCCTTGGGGGGCAAGGGTCAACTTGACCAACAGCAGGACTGCATTGGGGCAAATTCGCAACACGATGAGAGTTTTTCCTCCAAGTGTTCGAGTCCCCCCAAGGCAGTACGACATAGCAAGACAGGTTCTGGAAGCCATCATTCCGGAACTCCATCGGCATATGATGGTCCTTTCTCTTCGAGTACTTCCGCAGGGAAGAGGATCGAACACGTTGTTCATCCAAATCGAACCGTCCCGGCGTAGGGCCCACCTGTAGACGGAGACGGTTATAATCCGGAGTTCCCCTACTTGGAGGGGTTTACTCTAAGTCGCTAGATGGTGTCGCTCGACTACTCCTCAAGTGAGAAGGACTCGAGCGCAAGTGGAGGTCATCGAAGGGAGGTGTTTGTCCTTCCCTCTGATAAGGATCGTTCTCCTAGAAGAAGGATTGACGATGCTTCCCGACGGGCATACTCTACACCACCTCATCGCAATGGCAAGGACACCACTGTTGGCAAATGAGACGAACACTTTAATGAACGTGCGGGACATCCTCAACCTTCTCGCACTCCATTAAAACCAACTCAGGGGTCTGAAATAGGCCATTCTGAGACAACCCGACGAAGGAAAATAGCGGCTCAGAGGAACCTTCCTAAGCGTGCTTATTTCCAATCGGAGGAAGCTCAAGAACTCCAGCGCATCAACGACTTGCTGGAAAACCCGACTCAAGAACTCACTCGAGCGCCAGGATACGATCTCTTTGCAGAAGAGATCACACAAAGGCTTCGCGACACGATGGCCAAACTTGAGCATCTTCGTCGACCACAACCAGGAAGTCGTAGTATTACGACTCCTTCTTCTGCTAGCCGTTCAGATAACTCGTCGCATGGAAGGCGGCATGACCTTCACTCACGTCGTTCTCCTGACCTGAGGAAGACACGACAAGCCCCCAGGAGAGGTGATCTTTCACCACTTCGGCGACTGGATGCACGGCGGCAAACGGAGTACGAGGAGTATTTCCCTCGTAAAGCTGAGACCTATCATAGGTCCGGCCCACCTGTGGCCGGGTATCGACGAGTACGATCACCCGGCGATACTAACCCTTCTTTTCTGCAAAGGAGACAAGAGGTTATCTCGGGGTGTCAGGCGTTTTCACCCGACCTTCGAGCAGTTCGCTGGCCGCCTCGTTTTCGATCGGCGAATAAGGAGAAATTCGATGGAACTCAGAATCCCATCGAGTTCCTCCAGATTTATACTACAGCTATCCGAGCTGTAGGAGGAGGAGAGCACGTCATGGCGAATTACCTTCCGACTGTGCTCGAAGGATCGGCACGATCATGGCTTTTAAACCAACCATTCGAATCGATCTACTCGTGGCAACACCTCTGTGATCTTTTGCTGGCAAATTTCTAGGGCACTTACAATCGCCTTGGAAAGGAGGATGACCTACACCGGATAAGGCGGAACGACCATGAAACGCTACGCCAATTCATCAGGCGCTTCAGTCAGGTTCGAAATTCTATTCCGGAAGTTTCTGACTCATCTGTGATCAGGGCTTTCAAGCAGGGAGTCCGTAGCAGAAGGATAACAGAGGATATCGCTTTACATCCACCTGCCACCGTCGTCGAACTCTTTGAGATGGCCGATAGATATGCGACTGCTGCTGAAGCAGTCGAGTGGAACAATACTATCGATCGTGAAGACAGCATCCCGCAGGAGGCAGGCGAAAGTGGTAAGAAAAAGGATAAAAAGGCCAAAAAATCTAAGTGTAACATCCCAAGTTTCAGACTTGTGTTTCCAATGTAAGAAAATGAGTAGAAATTAAAAACTTTTCTTACATCTTGTATTTCCTGTATGCCTGGGCATTTGTTGTAAAGAAGTTATGGGAATACAAAAGTCACAAGTCGTTTTAGCCACATCTTGTTCTGCTGAAACATTCTTGTTCCATCTTGTGATAATCTCCTGGAAATAGTTTTCCTAAATTCTTGGGTTGATTTGTAACCCCTCTGAAAAATTTCACAATTTTTAGAAATTGTTTGAATATTTTTGGAGGTCAGTCAAACCCAATTAAATTCTGGTCAAACTGTGGACCAGCACCTTGTGGAATTTTTGGAGGAAAATTTATAGCACAAAAACCTCTGTAAAATTTACACAAGGTCAATAACTCAGCTAGCAAGCTTCTGTAAAAATTTCATAATTTTTCGAGTTAGTTTGCTGCCTCAAATAATTCTCCAAAGATCAGCTCTTGTTGGAACTCAGATTTTGAACCCTAGGTCTGAGTCTGACTCGGACTCGAGTCTGACTCAGCCTATCGGGCTCGTTCGGGTCAGCTATGAATACCTCCTCGGGCTCGTTCCTTTTGGACCGTGGGATCTCCATAAAATGCCACAGACCTCCCCGCTGCTCTGAGAGAGCTCTTGAGCACCCTCAGCCGGCAGATCCTAATCCAGCGGTCGACGACCTCCCCTGAACCTCCTTGCCGCGAAGACCTCCTCTGCCTCGGGTGATCTGGGACGTCCAGGACCACCCCGAGCTCATCTGGGACGTCTAGGACCTCCCTCGGTCCTGTTTTTCTTCCTCCCGACCTCCTTGAGGTCTGGTCATCATGGTTTTCACGCGCCTGCACCTATGTCAGGACCAGAGCAGTTGGGAGCAGTGAGATGTCACCTTTTTGTCCTTGTCAACGGCTCTTTTGGCTGCCATGCATTTAATGCCCTGCAGCTTTAGCCCTAAAAGTCTTCACCTACTCTGCCACTCGTCCTCCATGCGTGCTCTTGGCAGAGGCATGGACCTTGTTCACAGTGAACTGGTCCGAGCCATTGCCAAGCTCCCCGGCTATGTATAGCATATGGCCTTCTTCCTCCTATTCTTTCTCCATCCCTTGTGTGCTTGAACTCCCTCGGTGGTGAGTGAAAGCTCCAAGCTCAAGCACCCAAGAACACCACCCCAGAAACCACCATTGCTGGGCTTTGAAGCTCCCTGATGACCAGCCGAGCTCCAGTGGTCCCAGCATTATTCTTGCCTTCTTCACTGTCATCTTGATCACCTAGAGCTTGCTCTAACTTAGCTTGGTTCACCATTGCAGAGGTGAACAAGTTGGGAGCTGCTTTGCGGGCTCGAGATCATCTTCTTCCTCTTCACCGGCGAGAGCTTCCTCGCCGGACTTCTTCGACCTTCTCCGAGCTCCTCCGACCTCCCTGGTTCCCTCTCTGCCCTCAGGTGCCCTTTCTCTTAGCCAAGCTACCTTTTTTCTAGTCGTCGTAGATCTTGTGTTGTTTTTCGTAGTTGGCCGTATTAGACTTCTTCCTCTCTCTCCGGCTCGCCGGCGTTCCTGGCCGTCGCCGCCGTCGAGAGCACGTCCTTTAGGTTCTTGACGTTAATTAGAACTCAACCATGTCCTTGGTTCCCGCCGACGAGCTCCCCATCGCCGGCGGTGAGCTCGTTTAGGTGCTCGGGAGTTTTGCCATGTCGTACTCGGACAGGTTCTGTAGTTTTATGATTGGCATTAATAGTGTCCTGAGCTGATCGTTGATGCTGTCTTGCCGGCAAAACGCGCGTGCCGCTAAGTCCCAGACCTCCTAGAAGAAATCGTAGCCGTTTAAGATTACCCCAAGTTAGATCTGTACAGTAGTGTTTTCTGTGTAAATTCTAAGTTCCTGGACCTCCTTGGATCAATCTAGACCGTTAAGGACCTCCTAGGTTAGCTCTAAGCCATTGGATTCCTTGGCTGCGAAAACTTTTAGTGCCAGGACCTCCCCTAGAGTCGATCCTAGCCGTCTAGGACCACCCTGGTCAAATCTTAGCCGTTTAGATCTTCCCCGTGCGCAAAAGACCTCCCCATGGTCATTTTGCAAAGGCCACCCCTTAGACCACTCTCGGGGTCCTATTTGTAAAAAGCCACCCCTGGTCTTTTATAAAGAAAAGCTCGGACCTCCTCCTCGAATCAATCCTAGCCGTTCAAGACCTCCCAGGCTTAGATCTGAGCGTTAGATCTTCTTTGTAAAGTCCTTAGTCTCAGGACCTCCCTCCGCGTCGATCTGGACCGTTCAGACCCCTAGATCTAATCTGGGCCGTCCAGATCTCCTCCCGTTAAAAGCCTGTCGCATAGGACCTCCTCGGTTAAATCCCGACCATTCAGGACCTCCCCCGAGAGATCTTGACCATCCATGACCTCCTCGGTTAAATCCCAACTGTTCAGGACCTCCCCCGAGAGATCTTGACCGCCCAGGACGTCCCTCGCTTGATCGTGACCGTTAAAGACCTCCCTCTAGAGATCGTGACCGTTGAAGACCTCCTCCGTGAGATCTTAGCCGTCCAGACCTCCTTCCGTAGGTTTAGCCTTAGGACCTCCCTCGGAGATCAGGACTGTCAGATCTTGATCTAACGGTCCCGACCTCCCCTATGCGCGTCGAGCACCTCCGCGCGGGATTTTCGCGTGTGCTGTGATACCCCTCGTCAGGACCGTTGGATTCGATCTCAACGGTCCAGACCTCCCCTGGGCGCGACGCGTGGTGCGCTGTGCTTCGAGGTCCGTAGCCGTGCGATGAAGGATCAATGGCCATGACCTCCCCGAATTCGTCAGTTCTATTAGACCTCCCAAGAGCTCTGTTTTCCTAAGTTTTTGGCTCATTCAAATTTCAAAAATGTGTAACTTTGTCATTTTAACTCCTTTTTGAATGATTTCAATTGCTCTAGCTTTGCAATAAACTGAACTTCAATCTAAGAATGAACTTAGGCACTTTTCTGTAGCAGAAACTAATGTTGGTTGTATTAACTTGTCTCAACATTAAATATTGTCTAGAAAATTCATTAACTTATAAAATGCATAACTTTTTCTCTGTAATTCCAACCTGGGCAAACTAAACTTTGTTAAAATTCTCTAGGGATGCACTTTAGTGTAGCATAAGTCTTGTTCTTAATATTGCTTCTGGAAAGTGAAAGGTGCTAGTATTACATCTTAGAAAAATCATAACTAAATCATTTCAACCCCAAATTGTGCAAACTCAGTTTTGCTGTTGTTAGGATGCTATTACCCACGCACCATAAAAATTTTACACCTTAGATCATTCTGGAAATTTATGCCACGAACAGTAATAGATAGGAATTAAAACTGGAATTTTCAGGTGGAGCAAAATTGATTTAGGCATAACTTTTTCATGCTAAGTCCAAATGAAGAAATTCTTGTTCCTAAAATTGTCTAAAATCAACCTCTTGCTGCTGTAGAAATTTCATGGGAATTGGATGTTCTTTGCTGTTGAGTTCCTTTTGGTGTTCTTTGTTCTTATTGGTTTTATCGCCTTTTCGCCTAAAATTGTTGAACCTGAGAATCCTCCTCTGCAGCAAGACACATTCCAGCAAGGCAAGCAGTTTGATCATGTTAATCCCTGTATTTTTAAGTATTTATGTTGTTTACAAAATTCTATGTATGCATTGCTAGTTTGTGTTAAACTATTGTCGTTAGTTGACCTAGTAGATGCATTTCCTTAGGCAAATGATTATTCTCTACTACTGTGAGCCTAGGTTATTACTGTGATTAGAGCTCGTGGATGAGCTCTTGTCACTTAGTAGTTGCGAATTAATTGCTTAGCCATGCTTAGCTTCCGGTAGAGATGGGCAGTTATCGACTTGTCGATAACCTTGATCACATAAAACTTATTATGATTTATGATTTCAGCCTTGTGCCTTGTCTACTTATGACAACTAAAACTGAAAACAAAATGATTTAGACTTGGGCACAATGGTATGATTGGTGTGCTTTTGGGTGTGACTGGAATGGTGCCCGAGTCAACAAGGACCGAACATCTTGTTACACTAAACCAATCATTTTAGCGTGCTAACCACACTAGAGGGTATGGGACCTCTCTTGACTTAGTACTTTGGCGTGTGTTAGCTTTGGGTCGCAGGGAGTCGCAGGAGGGATGGTGTTGGGAGCATTGCAGTGTCCGAAAGGCTTCCCCCGTGATGGCTGGTTGTCTTTCGGCTTGCAATGTAAGCGTATGGATTCCGATCCATACGAGCGGCTCTGGGTTAATACACAATATTGGAAAGCGTCTCGTAGGACTTAGCCGTGCCGGCATACCTTCGGAAGTGTGCTTTGTGGCTAAAACTATTCGAATAGCCTCGTCCTAGCTTATGGACACGCTTGGCAAGGTCTTTCAAGAGTTAGACTACAACCTTTTAATTAAAACTTGATGGGTGGTACGAATCGGGGATTCGTGCTATGTTGTGGTGGCTATTGGGATAGTCACTTCCAGGTGGTTATTTGTATGTATCTTTATTTCGCTGTTATTTTGACAACAAAACAGATTTGCAAACTTGCTTTTAAATGTATTACATCATTGCAAATGAAGTTGGCTTTGTGCAAAATGAGACATACAACCTCCACCTAATTAAGCTTGCATGTAGTTTATGAATAGGTCTGCTATTCCACACGTCAGTCTTGCGAGTACCTTTGTGTACTCAGTTATCTTGCTTAAATGTATTTGTTCCAGAGGAAGAAGGTGAGCTCGAAGGGCCTCACTTCTGTGAGTTGTGCTGTGGTAGCCTTAGAGGCGTCTAGCTTGGCGGCCCAGTCGGTTGCCTTGTGGGTTGTGTTGGCTAACCGATCGAGTTTTGTTCTAGCCATCTCATGGCACCTTTTGCTTCCACTGTCATTCTTGTATATTGTGCTATTTGGCCGGTCGGCTCTTTTGTAATAACTTACTTTATGTATATCCTTTACTAGACTTGTTAATGTATGTTGTATGGAAATGATGTGTAATTTTGTGATGATGTGCATGTGCTGCAATCCTGGGAAGCATATGTCCATCGAGGCTTAGAATGTTTAATTAGTAATGCTAGAACCAATTGGAGGTTAAGTGTTACTAGTTAAATATTCCGGGTCCTCACAAAGTTGGTATCAGAGCCATACTGACCGTAGAAACCCTTAGCTTGGTCGCCTTTAGGATATTTTGAAAACCTATGTTCAAGTGTCAAAAAGGTTTATGAAAATTTAAGTAAGTTTTCAGACTTTACTCCTTACCTGTCTTAGCTTGCTCATCTCACCTTACTCTTGATTAAGTTTTGAAAAAGTTGTTCCTCTCTTCCTTTCAAAAGCTAGCTATTTATCGATTAAGTTTGGTTTTGGGAGAACCCTGAGTGTTGTAATTTGAAGGGTTGGCTGTCCATTAGTGAGATTGGGAGCTTCTGGAACAGGAAGTTTCGGCCACGAGCTTAAAGGGGCAGATTTGGACAGCTAGCTAGTAATTAGTATAGGAGGTAGGAAATGAGAGGTTAATTCAACTAAAACTTGAAGGAATAAAAGGGTAAGAAGTGATATGAGTTAGCTAAATACCTAACGCTCTATTAGGTGATTATACCTCTGTTTTTGGGCTGTTTAGAGTAGGGTTAAGTTCTGAAATTTTACCTTCCGAAACGATTACTCGTTCTTTCCATACGGGTTATTCGTTTCGGGAAGTTGATTTGGTGACTTATGGTCTTATGCTCTCTTATGGTTATTCTTTGGTCATTTTAACTGAGTTTGGATTTCCGTGCTTTTGGGTCTCGAACTGTACCTAACTTATCTTAATGAAACAGGATAGCTGGAGGGACCCGTAGTGGTCGGAATCAGCCGGGTAGTCCCGGTGAGGAGCTTCCACCTCCTCCGACCATGGCTGAAGTCCTTATGCAGATCGAACGCAACCGTTCGGAGGACCGCAGGGTGTTGGAGGTCATCGCGAGGAACACCTCTAGTCCCTCTGGCGCCTCTGGATCGGGAGGTGGTGGTCATCAGTCTCGTGGGGGACTTGCGGAGTTCCTTCGCACGCAGCCTCCCACCTTCTCCAGGTCCGAGGATCCCCTGGACGCAGATGATCAAGCGTGCCTGTTGGAGCGAAGCTCAACGCTGCTCGCGCCGGGAGCAGGAGTGGGCACTTTTCGCATCCCATCAGTTGGAGGGTGCGGCACTCTCATGGTGGGAGAACTTCCTCGCCATGCAGCCCGCGGGACACGTGTTCTCGTGGGAGGAGTTCAGGTGAGCTTTCCGTCGGGCCCATGTCCTCGCCGGCCTGATGAAGCTGAAGAAGAAGGAGTTCCTTGCGCTCAAACAGGGGCGCAAATCTGTGACTGAGTACCTCCATGAGTTCAATCATCTTGCGAGGTATGCTCCTGCTGAGGTGGCCACTGATGAGGCCAAGCAGGAGAAGTTCATGGAGGGTTTGTCTGAGGAGCTTCAGGACAAGCTCTCTATTGTGCACTTCCCCGACTTCCAGACCTTGGTGGATGTAACAGCCCTAACTTAGGGTTTGTATTTCAAATGTAAAATTTTGAGGAGAAATAAAAACTTTTGTTGTCTCTTCAAATCATTTGAAAGTTTCTACAATTTTCCCTAGCAATTTCCAATTTGTAGAATCTAATTCTTGTGATTGGAAATTGTTGTTATCAGATTCTTAGCCTTCAAACTTGTGATCATCCTCTCAAACTATTTTTCCTAGCATCTTGATCATCCTATCTACCTCCTCAATTATTTCACAATTTTTAGATTTTGTTTGCTATTTCAAATGGCCAAGTCAACTAAACGCATCAGCCGAGTCCAATCGATCGTGACCGTCCGATGCAAATCGAACGATCCACGCCGCGCATGCAACCGACTGTCCAATGCATACACTAATCTCAGCCGTCCGCTTTAGATCCAACGGCCGGCGCGATATTGATCGAGTTCTAACTCGGGCTCGCGCTGCTCGGCTGCTTGTCGCCGACAAGGCGGACCCACCGCAGTCATCCCGCCACGCCGCCGCCACCCCAGCAGCACCGCCGCCACACAGCTCTCGCCGGCCGCGCACAGCATGCACGCCGCCACCTAGCTTCACCGGTCTTTTCACCGCCCACACCTCACCTCGCGCCTCCGCCGCTCCTACAAAGCCATCGAGGGTTTTCCTACCTCGCTGTCTCCATTGCCTTTCTTCTCCACTGAGCTCCAGGAGCCGTGAGCGTCGCTGCGACGCCTCCGAGCATTTCAGCCGCTCCGGTGGGCTCCGGTCATCGCCGGCCGCGTCACGGCGTGTTCCACATCCCGGGGGAGTAAACCCCTCAAGGAATTTCAGGATTCATCGTCTGTGGAGCTGCGCGTGGACTTTCTTCTCCAAGTCCGGCCGAAACCGCCTTTTCCACCGCCGCATCTTCTCCGGTGAGCTCCAGCTCAATTCTTCGCTCGGTGAGCACCACCTGGACTCCACCTTTCTTCTCCACTCACTCTCGTGTCCTCTCGTTCACCCTGTGCTGTCGCCGTTAATCGCCTTGCGCCGCCGTGGGCTCTCGTCGCCGGGCCATCTCCGGCAGCCTCTTGAGCTCCGCGTCATTCCGGTGAGTTCCTAGTAACTCACTGATGCTCATGCGCGCGCTAACTTTCATTGTTTACCTCTCTGGTACAGCCGCACCTTGTCACCCCATCCGCCGCCGCAGGTTCGTCGCCGCGCCACCCCGCACATCTCCGGCTTCCCGCGACCATCCTTAGCTTCAAGAAACTCGGCGACCCATTTTGGCCGCCGACGCCCTCGCCGCCACTCCACCACGGCGACGAATCCAGTCCAGAGCGCTGAGATCCTTCGTTTTTTCGCTTGTGCTCTCTGCATGTCTGTTCGATGGTGGCCCACTCCTTCAAAACCAATTAGTTAGCTGCTAATCATGCTTATGATTGTTCTTTAGTTCACTCATGCATGATCAAAGTTTGTAATTGAGGTTTGAAAGTATATATGCAAGTTTCCTTGTAGCTCGCTCTGTTGTCATTTTTATCTCGTTGTCGAATCAAAATTTGTATCATGCTTGCTATTAGGTTTTGTTAAACTTGATGCCTCCTTTTGTTGTGGTGGTTAGCATGAAATCATTTAGTTGGTATCTTTAAGTTTCTAAGCTCTTGTTGTCATGTTTGTTCATAAGGGATAGTTAGTGCTCATTTTATTTGTCTCTGCACTTTTGAGTTGTCGGTGTTATAAGATTTGGGTAGTGACCAAATGTTGAAACTTGTTAGCCTTGCAAAATCTAGGTGTGATGCTTAGGGGTATGAATAGCTGAGCATCCTTAGCATCCTATCTTAGGTAGAAGATCTTTGTTTAGCATCTCATAGTTGGATACTTGATCGGTTAGTGTTGTCAATAGCTTTTGTAGTTTCGTAATATCGCTTAATAATGGTTGAGTTAGAGAAGCTAGTGTTGTTGATACATTAACTTGATGATTAAATAATAGATGTGCACACAATCACCATCAAAGCCTCCCAAAGTTTAAAGCATGTTAGAAGTTTGATTTGTGGTTAACCTAGCAAATGAGTGGATGGGTCTCTCAGAGTAATTATTTTGTCATTCTTTGTGATAGTCTAGCCTTGTGTATATATTGGTGTTTGTATTTGATGTTTGAGTTTTGCGGTGTTATTCGTTCTTATTCATTGCTTTGTTCGATCGTTAGGCTTCGATATTTGCGCAACCCCGAGGACGATCCTCCGCACCATATTGAGCAACAACAACTGTGCAAGCGGTTTGATCATGTTTAATCCCAGATTTTAAAGATTAATATTTTGTTTCACCTGTATGTATGCATTGCTTAATTTGTGTTAAATTGATTAGTTAAATCCGAGCTGCATATCCTGTAGACAAAATATTGATCTCTACTACTGAGCTTAGGTTATTTGTCGTGATTAGAGATCGCCGGATGATCTCTTGTCACTTAGTAGATCCGGTCAACTTGCTTAGACATGCTTAGCTATCGGTAGAATCAAGGTTATCGACTTTAGTCGGTAACCTTGATCACACAAAATTTCTATAGCTTTATGTTTTAGCATTTTTGCTATGTTTAATTGCAAAATAAAAAAATGAAAACAAAATGATTTAGACTTGGGCACAATGGTAAGACGGTGTGATCTGTTGGTGTGATCGAAAGGTGCCCGAGCCGCTTAAGGACCGAGTTACTTGGCGCCACCAGATCTGAGCATTTTGCGTGCTAACCACACTAGAGTATATGGGACCTCTCTTGACCTAGTACTTTGGCGTGTATTGGCTCGGTCGCAGGAGGTCGCAGGAGGGACGGAGGTGGGAGCATGGTAGTTGTCCAAAAGCTTTATCCCGAGTGGGTAGTTGTCTTTTCGGCTTTACCATGTAAGCGTATGGGTTTCATCCATACGAGCTGCTCGAGTTAATACACAATATTGGAAAAGTCTCGTAGGACTTAGCTGTACAAGATACCTTGGAAGTGTGTTTTGGCTAAAGGCGGTCCAAGTGTGGGTACATTGGTACACCTCGCAGGTTAAAACTATTCAATAGCCTCGCCCTAGGTTATGGACACGCCGGATACGCCCCAAGAACTAGACTACAACATTTAAATTAAAACTTGATGGGTGGTACGAACTGGATTCGTGTTATTGTTGTGGTGACTATTGGGATAGTCACTTCTAGGTTGTTTTATCTTTCGCTTTTGTTATTAATATCCAAATCATCGCTATTTCAATCTTAAAATGAATTGCAAACTTGCCTTTAAATCAGATTACCTTATTGCAAATGAAAATTGGCTTTATGCAAATGAAACATATGACTTCCACCAAATAAGCTCGCATGTAGCATATGAACAGTGTCGCTAGTTCACACGCTGCCTTGCGGGTACAAAGACAATCTTTGTACTCGTGTGCTTTGCTTAATGTTTTTGTTGCAGAGGAAGAAGGTGAGCTCGGGGCCTCACTTCGTGAGTCGTGGCTGCCGCTTGGGTGACGACTAGTCTTGGCGGTCCTGGCCGATGCCTTGTGGGTTGAAGGCACGATTGGCTTTGTTTATAGCCATCTTATGGCACTTTTGCTTCATTGTCTTTACGTTGTTATTTGTGTATCTTGTGGCCCGTCGGCCTATGTCCATAATATTGTTACTATTTGTTTATCTTCCGCTTGTAGTGTAAATGTTTGGACTCTATGTGTGAATGGAGTTGATGTCTAATTTTGTACCGGGTGTGTATACGCTCGGGAAGTATACATATCTCGAGGATCGATTTATTTGATTTGTGATGCTAGGACCGGTGGTTGGTTAAGCATTACAAACCAAATAAATCGGGGTCCTCACAAAGTTGGTATCGAGCCATTCTCGACCGTAGTAACCCAAGCATAGTCGCCCTTAGGATATTTTGAAAGTCTTATTTTCAAATCATAAAAGGTTTATGAAAACCTAGGCAGATTCTCGATTTTATTCCTTACCTATCTTAGCTTTCTACTCATCTTACTCTAATTTAAGTTTTGAAACTTGGTTTCTCTCTTTCCTATCAAAAGATAGTTAATACTGGTAGAATCACTCTTTGGGAGAACCATAGGAATTAGTTTAATTAAAAATTTTGTGGGGACATAAGGGTAAGATGTGTATGAGTTTGCTAAGTGTCCGATCTTTGTCGCTTGGTTTTGTAACTTAAAAGTCTTGTGCTTGTTTTCTTTGTTAGTGAGTTAATTGCGGTGGGTATTGACTTCGTGTTTCCCGCTATTGTTAGCTTGTCTTAGTAAAACAGATGGCGGGAGAACGCGTGGCGCATCAGCTGGTCATGATGAGGAGCTTCTCCACCGACCATGGTCGAGGTTCTCGCCGATCGAGCGAAACCGCATGGACCGCACGCGCATCTTGGAGGTTATTGCTAGAATACCTCCACTCGCCGGTGGTGGCGGCCACTGCACTCGTGGGGACTTGCAGAGTTCCTCCGCATACGCCGCCGACTTTCTCCCGCCTCGAGGACCTCTCGATGCGTGACGATTATCGCGCATGGTTGAGCGAAGCTCAACATAGCTCGATGCCAGCGCAGGATAAGGCACTTTTGCGTCCCACCGGCCTTGAGGGCGCAGACTCTCATGGTGGGAGAACTATCTCGCCATGCGACCCGCGCCATGTGGTCGCGTGAGGAGTTCAGATCGCTTCCGGGCCCACATCCCCGATGGCCTCGATGAAGTCAAGAAAAAGGAGTTCCTCGCGCTCAAGCAAGGGCGCAAATGCGTGACGGAGTACATGCGAGTTCAATCATCCGCTCGTTATGCTCCGGTGAGGTGGCCTCGTGATGAGGCTAAGCAGAGAAGTTTATGGATGGCTTGTCCGAGGAGCCGCAGACAAGCTATCTATTGTGGACTTCTCGCACTTTCAGCCTTGGTAGATAAGGCCATCGTTGCAGAGCATAAGGCAAAGGCGTGGCGAGTCCCGCAGCGCAAATGGGAGGCGATCGCCTACTCACACCACCTCGCTCGTCCTCGGTGGCCGCACCAGTGGCCGTTCTTTTGCTCCACCGCGCCGAGGCCATCTGCACAGCTCTCGCCCACCGCAGCCGTGTGTTTCAGCCACGCGCCGCGATCGGCCAACAGAGCGGCCTCCGCAATCCGGCGCCGAGGTTACTTGTTTCGCCGCCACAACAAGGGCCATTATGCGAATGCTCGCCGTCGAGTGTTGCAGGCCCTCGCCCTAATGGAGGACGCGGGCGAGTGGTCACCCACCGACCGAAGATTATCCAAGCCCGTGGATGCGAAAGCAACGGTCGAGTCAACCACCTTTCACCGAGGAGGCTCAGAGGCGCCAGATGTCGGATGGGTACACTTCTTGTTAATTCTCGTCCCGCTGCAGATATTTGATTCGGAGCATCGCATTCTTTTATTTCAAGATCATTTGCTGCTAGTGGTCTTCACCGTGTTCCTTTGGGAGTTCCTTTGCTCATCCTCTCCGGGTCGGAAATGAGAGCCGATTTACGATGTCGGGATGTTCCTATCATAGTCCAAGGAGGGGTTTTGGCAAACCTTATTCTCGCTCACCAATGAGTCCGATGTGATTCTTGGCATGGATTGGTTGTCCCAACACTTGGGGCAAATCGATTGTGCCAGTGAAGATTGTTTATCTTACCACCCTTCAAAGAGCAAAGTCGGATTTTCGCGCACTGCAGGGACACATCTATGTGTATTAGAAGCGAAGCCAACCTTGCGATTCGTGGATGTTCCCATAGTATCGACTTTGGGGATGTCTTTCCCAAGACTTGCTCGGGATGCCTCCGTTCGAGACCGAGTTTGTCATCGAGTTGCTGCCCTACATCGCCCGATTTCAAGGCGCCAGACGGATGCCTCCCAATGAGCTAGAAGAATTGAAGAAGCGGCTTGGTGAGCTCCAAGCAAAGGGTTTCATCCGTCCTGGTTCATCTACTTGGGGTTGTCCTGATCTTTGTGAAGAAGAAGGACAAGACCTTGCGCATGTGTGTTGACTACCGCCCTCTCAATGAAGTGACGGTGAAGAACAAATATCCTCTCGCCCGCATTGATGATCTGCTTGATCACCGACTCGAGCCAGTGTTCTCAAAGATTGATTTGAGAATGGGGTATCATCAGTGTCGATCGATCGAGGATATTCAAGACGGCCTTCACTACTCGTTATGGTCTCATGCAGTACACCGTCATGTCCTTTGGCTTAACCAATGCTCCAAATTTGTTCATGAACTTGATGAATTCAGTATTCATGGAGTTTTTGGACAAATTTGTGGTGGTCTTCATTGATGATATTCTTATTTATTCCAAGATCAAGCAGAGTATGCCGAGCATCCAAGATTGTTTTGGGCAAGTTGCGGAGCACCACGCTATATGCGAAGTTCAAGCAAATGTGAGTTCTCGTTGAAGGAAGTGGCATTCTTGGGCCATGTTCTTTTAGCCGAGGCATAGTCGTGATCCCAGAAGGTCAGCGATGTTCTATCTTGGGGCAGCCAAGTCACCATCGATGTGCGAGTTTTCTCGGCTTAGCGGGCTATTACCGCTTTATCGAGAACTTCTCCAAAATCGCAGCCGATGACCAATTGCTCAAGAAGGATAAGAAGTTTGTGTGGTCCTCTCGCTTGTGATGAGAGCTTTCGTGAGCTCAAGCAACATTGACTTCAGCTCCAATCCTTACTCTCCCGATATCCACAAGAGCTTCGATATTTATTGCGATGCCTCCTCGCCGGGGACTCGGATGTGTTCTTATGCAGAAGGCAAGGCGCTTGCCTATGCATCCAGCAATTGAGGCCTCATGAGCTCAACTATCCCACCCATGATCTAGAGCTTGTCTGTGGTTCATGCACTCAAGATTTGGCGGCATTATCGATCGGAACACTGTGAGGTGTATTCCGATCACAAGAGCTTGAAATATTTGTTCACTCAACAGATCTGAACTCGAGCAGAGGAGATGGCTAGAATTGATCAAAGATTATGACATGGGTATTCGGATCACCGGCAAGGCCAATGTGGTTGATGCACTTAGCCGAAAGGTATACGCAATACTTTAATGATCCAAGAGCAACGACTGCACTTCTTGCAGAGTTTCAAATGCCTCAACTTGGGTTTGGTTGAGCATGGCTCCTTTGCTGCCTTGGTTGTGCAACCGACCTTGGTGGATCAAATCAAGGCAAAGACAAAGAATCGATGATGGTGTGGGAAAATCAAGCGTAACATCGTGAATGGATCACCAAGTGTTTCACGTAAGATGAGCACGGTGTTGTGTGGTTTGGGCAGCGCCTTGTGGTCCCAAAGGTCCCGAGTTGCGGATTTGATTCTTCAGAGGCCCATGATTCGCCTTTGTCCATCCATCCCGGCCACTAAAATGTACCAAGATCTGCGCGCGAGATTCTCGTGGACTCGCATGAAGCGCGAGATTGCTGTGTTCGCTGCCGATGTGACACATGTTGTCGTGTCAAGGCCGAGCATCAGCCCAAGCAGTCTTCTTCACCCTTGCCTATACCGTAATGGAAGTGGGATCAGTAGGCATGGATTTTATCACTGGTCCGCCTGCATCTCGCGGGAAGGATGCATTATGGGTTATAATTGATCGATTGACGAAGGTGGCCCATTTCTTCCAAAGGCGATCGAAGATTGATGTGAATCACCTAGCGGATCTTTACATATCCCGCATTGTGAGTCCGCATGGTGTGCCACGAACGATAGTGTCGATCGTGGCTCTCTTTCACTTCGATTTTGGCACACCGCAGGAGGCCATGGGTACCGTCTTCGCTCACTTCACCTATCATCCTCGGATCGATGGTCGACGAGCGCGTCAATCAAAAAGAAGATATGCTCCGTGCTTGTGCTCTTTCCTATGGAAAGAATTGGGAGAAGTGCCTACCGCTTGCCGAGTTCTCCTACAACAACGCCTTCGAGCTAGTCTCGGTATGGCACCGCTTGAGGCTTTGTATGGGAGGCGATGCAGTAACCCCATTGAACTGGTCGAATCGGGAGAGGCGCTTCTTGGCCCGATTCCATCAATGAAGCCGAAAGTCAAGTGCGCTTGATTCGTGAGCACTTACGCCGTAGCTCACCCAGCGTAAGAGCTATGCAGATCGGCGCCGCCGTGAGCTGAGTTTCCGCCAATGACTTTGTGTATCTCAAAGTCTCACCTCAAGGGACATCGCGTGCTTCGTGTCAAGGGCAATCGCTCCTCGATATGTCCGCCATATCGCATCATCAAGAAAGTGGGAGCCGTTGCATACCGCTTGGAGTTGCCACTACACTTGAGGGGTGCATGATGTTTTCCATGTGTCACAATTGAAGAAGTGCCTCCGTGTTCGGTTGAGGAAACACCATTGGAAAATATCGATGTGCGGAAGATCTGCCTTATCGTGAGCGCCCGCTCAGATCCTCAAGAAGTCGAACGTAGAACAAGGAACCGTGTGATCAAGTTCCTTAAAGTTCAGTGGTCGAACCACTCCGAGGATGAAGCCACATGGGAGCGGGAAGATCGCCTCCGAGCAGATTACTCCGCCCTTCTTCTCTCAGAGATCGAATCTCTGGGCGAGATTCCTGTAAGGGGAGATTTGTAATGACCTAACTTAGGGTTTGTATTTCAAATGTAAAATTTTGAGGAGAAATAAAACTTTTGTTGTCTCTTCAAATCATTTGAAAGTTTCTACATTTTCCCTAGCAATTTCCAATTTGTAGAATCTAATTCTTGTGATTGAAATTGTTGTTATCAGATTCTTAGCCTTCAAACTTGTGATCATCCTCTGAAACTATTTTTCCTAGCATCTTGATCATCCTATCTACCTCCTGAATTATTTCACAATTTTTAGATTTTGTTTGCTATTTCAAATGGCCAAGTCAACTCTGTTTGAAATCTGGTCAAACTCCTGGACAGCAGCTTGTGAATTTTCTCTAGAACAATGCAGTGCATAAAAGTTCTAGAAAAATTATACAAGATTGTCCTCTGTCCCTAGTAGCTACCATAAAAATTTCGAAATTTTTGGAGCTCAGGAGCTACCTCTAAAAATTCCCAAACCTTCTCTGTCTTTTAAATCAAATCCCAAATCATCGTTCTCGGGCTCGACCCAACCTCGGCTCGAGTCCGACTCGCACCACTTGGCTCGGTCGCGTCAACTAAACGCATCGCCGAGTCCAATCGATCGTGACCGTCCGATGCAAATCGAACGATCCACGCCGCGCATGCAACCGACTGTCCGAATGCATACACTAATCTCACCGGCCCGCTTTAGATCCAACGGCCGGCCGCGATATTGATCGAAGTCTAACCTCGGCTCGCTGCTCACTGCTGCCGACAAGGCGGACCCACCCGCAGTCATCCTCGCCACGCCGCCGCCAGCTCCAGCAGCACCGCCGCTCACAAGGCTCTCGCCGGCCGCCACGCATGCACGCCACCTAGCTTCACCGGCCTTTTCACCGCCACCGCCTCACCTCGCGCCTCCGCCGCTCCTACAAAAGCCATCGAGGGTTTTCTACCTCGCTGCCTCCATTGCCTTTCTTCTCCACCGAGCTCCAGAGCCGTGGCGCGCCGCGACGCCCGAGCATTTCAGCCGCCCGGTGGCCTCCGGCCATCGCCGCCGCGTCACGGCGTGTTCCACATCCCGGAGTAAACCTCAAGGAATTTCAGATTCATCGTCCGTGGAGCTGCGCGTGACTTTCTTCTCAAGTCCGCCGAACCGCCTTTTCCACCGCCGCATCTTCTCCGGTGAGCTCCACTCAATTCTTCGCCGGTGAGCACCACCGACTCCACCTTTCTTCTCCACTCACTCGTGTCCTCTCGCTCACCCTGTGCTCCTGCCGCCGTTAATCGCCTTGCGCCGCCGGTGGCTCTCGCCGCGGGCCATCTCGGCAACCTCTTGAGCTCGCGTCATTCGTGAGTTCCTAGTAACTCATCGATGCTCATGCGCGCTAACTTTCATTGTTTACCTCTCGGTACAGCCGCACCTTGTCACCCCCATCGCCGGCCGCCGTGTTCGTCGCCGCGCCACCCCAAGACATCTCCGCTTCCGCGACCATCCTTAGCTTCAGAAACTCAGGCGACCCATTTTGGCCGTCGCATGCCTCGCCGCCACTCCACCACGGCGATTTAATCCAGTCCAGAGCGCTCGAGATCCTCTCGTTTTTTCAGCTTGTGCTCCTCTGCACCTGTCGACGGTGGGCCCACTCCTTCAAAACCAATTAGTTAGTCGCTAATCATGCTTATGATTGTTCTTTAGTTCACTCTCATGCATGATCAAAGTTTGTAATTGAGGTTTGAAAGTATATAAGTGCAAGTTTCCTTGTAGCTCGCTCGTTGTCATTTTTATCTCTGTCGAATCAAAATTTGTATCATGCTTGCTATTAGGTTTTGTTAAACTTGATGCCTCCTTTTGTTGTGGTGGTTAGCATGAAATCATTTAGTTGGTATCTTTAAGTTTCTAAGCTCTTGTTGTCATGTTTGTTCATAAGTGATAGTTAGTCGCTCATTTTATTTGTCTCTGCACTTTTGAGTTGTCGTGTTATAAGATTTGGGTAGTGACCAAATGTTGAAACTTGTTAGCCTTGCAAAATCTAGGTGTGATGCTTAGGGGTATGAATAGCTGAGCATCCTTAGCATCCTATCTTAGGTAGAAGATCTTTGTTTAGCATCTCATAGTTGGATACTTGACTGGTTAGTGTTGTCAATAGCTTTTTGTAGTTTCAGTAATATCGCTAATAATGGTTGAGTTAGAGAAGCTAGTCGTTGTTGATACATTAACTTGATGATTAAATAATAGATGTGCACACAATCACCATCAAAGCCTGTCCAAAGTTTAAAGCATGTTAGAAGTTTGATTTTGTGGTTAACCTAGCAAATGAGTGGATGGGTCTCTGTAGCAATTATTTTGTCATTCTTTGTGATAGTCTAGCCTTGGTGTATATATTGGTGTTTGTATTTGATGTTTGAGTTTTGCCGGTGTTATTCGTTCTTATTCGCTGTTTTGTTCGATCGTTAGGCTTCGATATTTGCGGCAACCCTGAGGACGATCCTCCGCACCATATTGAGCAACAAAGAACTGTGCAAGCTTGATCATGTTTAATCCCAGATTTTAAAGATTAATATTTTGTTTCAATTGTATGTATGCATTGCTTAATTTGTGTTAAATTGATTAGTTAAATCCGTGAGTCGCATATCCTGTAGACAAAATATTGATCTCTACTACCGAGCTTAGGTTATTTGTTGTGATTAGAGATCGCCGGATGATCTCTTGTCACTTAGTAGATCCGGTCAACTTGCTTAGACATGCTTAGCTATCGGTAGAATCGGGCGGTTATCGACTTTAGTCGGTAACCTTGATCACACAAAATTTCTATAGCTTTATGTTTTAGCATTTTGCTATGTTTAATTGCAAAATAAAAAAATGAAAACAAAAATGATTTAGACTTGGGCACAATGGTAAGACTGTGTGATCTCTGGGTGTGACTGAAAGGTGCCCAGCCGCTTAAGGACCGAGTTACTTGCGCCACCGCATCGAGCATTTTGCGTGCTAACCACACTAGAGTATATGGGACCTCTCTTGACCTAGTACTTTGGCGTGTATTGGCTCCGGTCGCAGGAGGTCGCAGGAGGGACGGAGGTGGGAGCATGGTAGTTGTCCAAAAGCTTTATCCCGAGTGGGTAGTTGTCTTTCGGCTTTACCATGTAAGCGTATGGGTTTCTATCCATACGAGCGGCTCGTAGTTAATACACAATATTGGAAAAAGTCTCAGAGGACTTAGCTGCCCAAAGATACCTTCTAAGTGTGTTTTGGCTTAAAGGCGGTCTGAAGTGTGGGTACATTGGTACACCCCCGCAGGTTAAAACTATTCGAATAGCCTCGCCCTAGGTTATGGACACGCCGGATACGCCCCAAGAACTAGACTACAACATTTAAATTAAAACTTGATGGGTGGTACGAATCAGATTCGTGTTATTGTTGTGGTGACTATTGGGATAGTCACTTCTAGGTTGTTTTATCTTTCGCTTTTGTTATTAATATCCGTCATCGCTATTTCAATCTTAAAATGAATTGCAAACTTGCCTTTAAACCAGTATACCTTATTGCAAATGAAAATTGGCTTTATGCAAATGAAACATATGACCTCCACCAAATAAGCCCGCATGTAGCATATGAACAGTCCGCTAGTTCACACGCTGCCTTGCGGGTACAAAGACAATCTTTGTACTCAGTGCTTTGCTTAATGTTTTTGTTGCAGAGGAAGAAGGTGAGCCTCGTGGCCTCACTTCGTGAGTCAGGCTTTGCCGCCGTGGGTGACGACTAGTCTTGGCGGTCCGGCCGATGCCTTGTGGGTTGAAGGCACGCGATTGGCTTTGTTTATAGCCATCTTATGGCACTTTGCTTCATTGCCTTTCTCGTTGTTATTTGTGTATCTTGTGGCCTGCCGGCCTATGTCCGTAATATTGTTACTATTTGTTTATCTTCCGCTTGTAGTGTAATGTTTGGACTCTATGTGTGGAATGGAGTTGATGTCTAATTTTGTACCGGTGTGTATACCGCTTCGAAGTATACATATCTCGAGGATCGCTTATTTGATTTGTGATGCTAGGACCGTGGTTGGTTACATTACAAACCAAATAAATCGGGTCCTCACAGTGGACAAGGCCATCATCGCCGAGCACAAGGCGAGAGCGTTGGGCGAGTCCCGCAAGCGCAAGTGGGAGGCCCATTAGTCTGCTCGGGCCGGTCTTGTTCGTCCCCGTGTTGGGCCAGCACCAGGGCCCACTCGCCTTCACTGGGCCGAGGCCTTCGCACTCAGCCTCCATGTCCTCCGCAGCCGTGACTCGGGCCACGCAGCGCCGCGATCCAAAGAAAGAAAGTTGCTCATCGCAACCCACCGCCGACGCCACCGCTTCTCTCGCCACAACAAGGGCCACTATGCGAGTAGTTTCCTAAGAAGATTGGAGCGCCTCGCCCTAATGGAGGACGCCGTAAGGGAGTGGTCACCCACCGACCGTAAGACCCCGAGCGTGGGAGCGCCGAGTCAACCACATCTCTACCGAGGAGGCACAGGAGGCGCCCGACGTGGTGTTGGGTACGCTTCTTGTTAATTTACGCCCCGCCAGAGTATGATTTGACTCTAGAGCCTCGTGATTCTTTTATTTCAAGGTCTTTTGTTGCTGCTTGTGGACTTCACGTGTTCCTTTGGGGATTCCACCGCTATTCGCCTCCGGTTCGGAAATGAGAGCCACCAGAGTGCCGGACATTCCTATCCACATCAAAGGAGTGGGATTCTGGCTAACCTTATCCTACTCGACTCGGCGCTACTGGATGTGATTCTTGGCATGGATTGGTTGTCCCAACACTTGGGGCAAATCGATTGTGCTGTGAAGGTTGTCTACCTCACCACCCTTCAGTGAACAAAGGTTTTCACCGCAGCTATGAGGGCCCTTCTTTGTGCACTTGAGGTGAAGCCACCTTGAGATCCGTGATGTTTCCACAAGATGTGATTTTGTGGATGTTTTTCCCAAGATTTGCCCGAGATGCCTCCTGCTCGAGACCTGGAGTTCGTATTGAGTTGTTGCCCTGCATCGCCCTATTTCAAAGAGGCCGTGATCGTATGCCTCCTAATGAGTTGGAGGAGTCAAGAAGCAAACTAGGTGAGCTGCAAGAGAAGGGTTTCATTCGCCCCAGCTCATCTCCTTGGGGTTGTCTAGTTATTTTTGTGAAGAAGAAGGACAAGACCCTGTGCATGTGTGTTGATTACCGTCCGCTTAATGAAGTGACGGTAAAGAACAAGTATCCTTTGCCCCGTATTGATGATCTTTTTGATCATTTGACTGGAGCCCAGGTGTTCTCCAAGATCGACTTGAGATTGGGCTATCATCAAGTCGATCGTGGTCAAGATATTCAAGACGCCTTTGCTACTCGTTATGGTCTTTACGAGTACACCGTCATGTCTTTTGGTTTGATTAATGCTCCTGCTTTATTTATGAACCATATGAACTCGGTATTCATGGAGTATTTGGATAGGTTCGTGGTGGTCTTCATTGATGATATCCTTATCTACTCCAAGAGTGAAGAAGAGCATGCTGAGCATCTTAAGCTTGTGTTGGGCAAGCTGCGCGAGCACCAGCTGTATGCCAAATTCAGCAAGTGTGAGTTTTGGTTGAGGGAAGTGGCATTCTTGGGCCATGTTCTTTCAGCAGAGGTGTGGTCAGGATCCTAGCAAGGTCGTTGATGTGTCGCCTTAGGTCACCAAGTCGGTCACCGATGTGCGGAGTTTTCTTGGTTTGGCTGGCTACTATCGCCGCTTTATCAAGAATTTCTCCAAGATTGCGGCCCGTGGATCGAATCGCCAAGAAAGACAAGAAGTTTGAGTGGTCCACCGCTTGTGATGTGAGTTTTCAGAACTCAAGAAGCGGTTGACCTCACTCAAGTGCTTGTTCTCCCGATATTCACAAGAGTTTTGATATCTATTGTGATGCTTCTCGTCGTGGTCTTGGTTGTGTTCTTATGCAGAAGGCAAGGTTGTGGCCTATGCATCGCGGCAGCTTGAGGCCTCATGAACTCAACTATCCTACTCATGACTTGGAGTTAGCTGTTGTGGTTCATGCACTCAAAATATGGCGGCATTACCTGATTGGTAACCATTGTGAGATGTATTCTGACCACAAGAGCTTGAAGTACTTGTTCACCCAAACGATCCGAACCTCGTGCAAAGAAGATGGTTGGAATTGATCAAGGACTATGACATGGGTATCCAGTATCATCCGGGCAAGGCCAATGTTGTCGCTGATGCACTTAGTCGGAAGGTGTGTTGCAACATGTTAATGCTCCAAGAGCAGCAGCCTACCCTCATTGCAGAATTTCAGCACCTCAATTTGGGTTTGATCGTGCCTCCTTGGTTGTGCAGCTGACCCTAGTGGATCAGATCAAGGCCGCACAACAGACAGATGTTGGTGTGAGTCAAATCAAGCAGAATATCAAGGATGGGGCAGCCAAGTGCTTTTCAGAGGACGAGCACGGAGTTGTGTGGTTTGGACGGCGCCTTGTAGTTCCTAAGGTCATGGAATTGCGGGATTTGATTCTCCGCGAAGCCCATGATTCTCCTTTGTCCATCCATCTCGGGGCTACCAAGATGTATCAGGACCTTCGTCAGAGATTTTGGTGGACCCGAATGAAGCGCGAGATCGCCAAGTTCGTTGCCGAGTGCGACGTGTGCTGTCGTGTGAAGGCCAAGCATCAGCGTCCAGCAGGTCTCCTTCAGCCTTTGCCTGTGCCAGAGTGGAAGTGGGATTCCGTTGGCATGGATTTCATCACCGGGTTGCCCCGCTCGTCCTCAGGGAACGATGCCATTTGGGTTGTCATTGATAGGCTAACTAAAGTGGCACATTTCCTTCCCCGCAAGACTCGACTGTGTGGGACCCCTAGCCGAGCTCTATGTATCGAGGATTGTGAGTTTGCATGGTGTGCCCAAGACGATTGTGTCTGACCGTGGGGCGCTGTTTACCTCTCGGTTTTGGCATGGTCTGCAAGAGGCCATGGGGACTCGTCTTACCTTCAGCACGGCCTTTCATCCCCAGACTGATGGTCAGACGGAGAGAATCAACCAAGTGTTGGAAGATATGCTCTGTGCTTGTGTTCTTTCCTATGGGAAGAAGTGGGAGAAATATCTGCTGCTTGGTCGAAGTTCTCCTACAACAACACTACTAGGCCGCCTTGACATGGCACCATTTGAGGCTTTGTATGGGAGGAGATGCAACCCTTTGAACTGGTCGAAATCGTGAGAGGTAGTTCTTCGCCCGAGTCGATTAATGAGGCCGAAGCCGTGTTCGCTTGATCCGCGAGCATCCGCGCACACACCCACCCGTGCGTAAGAGCTATGCAAATCGTCGTCGCCGTGAGTTGTGCTTTGAGCCCAATGACTTTTTGTATCTCAAAGTCTCACCTTTGAAGGGCCATCAGCGTTTTGGCATCAAGGGTAAGTTGGCTCCTAGATATGTTGGGCCTTATCGCATCATCGAGAGAGTTGGAGCTGTTGCATACAGATTGGAGCTACCAGCTGCACTTGAGGGTGTGCATGATGTGTTTCATGTATCCCACCTTAAGAAGTGCCTCCGTGTCCCAACTGAGGAAACTCCGTTGGAAGTTCTCGATGTGCAAAGAGATTTGACCTACCGCGAGCATCCTGTCCGTATCTCGAGGAAGTTGAACGAAGAACAAGGAACCGGGTCATCAAGTTCCTTAAGGTTCAGTGGTCAAACCATTCTGAGGATGAGGCAACTTGGGAGCGAGAAGATCGCCTTCGTGCAGATTTTCCTTCTTTCTTCTCCGAGTAAACGGAATCTCGGGTCGAGATTCTTGTAAGGGGGGAGAGTTGTAACATCCCAAGTTTCATACTTGTGTTTCCAATGTAAGAAAATGAGTAGAAATTTAAAACTTTTCTTACATCTTGTATTTCCTGTATGCCTGGGCATTTGTTGTAAAGAAGTTATGGGAATACAAAAGTCACAAGTCGTTTTAGCCACATCTTGTTCTGCTGAAACATTCTTGTTCCATCTAGTGATAATCTCCTGGAAATAGTTTTCCTAAATTCTTGGGTTGATGTGTAACCCCTCTGAAAAATTTCACAATTTTTAGAAATTGTTTGAATATTTTTGGAGGTCAGTCAAACCCAATTAAATTTTGGTCAAACTGTGGACCAGCACCTTATGGAATTTTTGGAGGAAAATGTATAGCACAAAAACCTCTACAAAATTTACACAAGGTCAATAACTCAGCTAGCAAGCTCCTGTAAAAATTTCATAATTTTTGGAGTTAGTTTGCTGCCTCAAATAATTCTCCCAAGATCAGCTCTTGTTGGAACTCAGATTTTGAACCCTAGGTCTGAGTCTGACTCGGACTCGAGTTCGACTCAGCCTATCGGGCTCGGTCGGGTTAGCTGTGAAGACCTCCTCGGGCTCGTTCCTTTGGACCATTGGATCTCCATCCAATGCCCAGACCTCCCCGCTGCTCTGAGAGAGCTCTTGAGCACCCTCACCGGCAGATCCTAATCCAAATGGTCGACGACCTCCCCGAACCTCCTCGCCGCAAGACCTCCTCTCGCCTCGGTGATCTGGGGACGCCCAGACCACCTGCAGCGCATCTGGGACGCCTAGGACCTCCTCGGTCCTATTTTTCTTCCTATCGACCTCCTTGAGGTCCGGTCATCATGGTTTTCACGCTGCCGCACTTATGTCGACCGAGCGCAATTGGGAGCAGTGAGATGTCATCTTTTGTCCTTGTCAACGGCTCTTTGGCTGCCATGCATTTAATGCCCTACGCCTTTAGCCCTAAAAGTCTTCACCGCTCGCCACTCGCCCTCCATGCGTGCTCTGGCGCAGGCATGGACCTTGTTCACAGTGAACTGGTCCGAGTCATTGCCGCCAAGCTCCCCGGCTATGTATAGCATATGGCCTTCTTCCTCCTATTCTTTCTCCATCCCTTGTGTGCTTGAACTCCCTCGGTGGTGAGTGAGAGCTCTAAGATCAAGCACCCAAGAACACCACCCCAGAAACCACCATTGCTGGGCTTTGAAGCTCCCTGATGACCAGCCGAGCTCTAGTGGTCCCATCATTATTCTTGCCTTCTTCACTGTCATCTTGATCACCTAGAGCTTGCTCTAACTTAGCTTCGATCACCATTGCAGAGGTGAACAAGTTGGGAGCTGCTTTGCGGGGTCGAGATCGTCTTCTTCCTCTTCACCGACGAGCGCTTGCTCGCCGGACTTCTTCGACCTTCACCGAGCTCCTCCGACCTCCCTGGTTCCCTCTCTGCCCTCAGGTGCCCTTTCTCTTAGCCAAGCTACCGTTTTCTAGTCATCGTAGAGCTCGTGTTGTTTTTCGTAGTTGGCCTTATTAGACTTCTTCCTCTCTCTCCGGCTCGCCGACGTTCCAGGCCGTCGCCGCCGTCGAGAGCACGTCCTTTAGGTTCTTGACATTAATTAGAACTCAACCATGTCCTTGATTCCCGCCGACGAGCTTCCCATCGCCGGCGGTGAGCTCGTTTAGGTGGTTGGGAGTTTTGCCGCATCGCATCTGCATGTGTCTCGTAGTTTTATGATTGGCATTAATAGTGTCCTGAGCTGATCGTTGATGCTGTCTTGCCGGCAAAACGCGCGTGCCGCTAAGTCCCAGACCTCCTAGAAGAAATCGTAGCCGTTTAAGATCACCCCAAGTTAGATCTGTACCGTAGAGTGTTTTCTGTGTAAATTCTAAGTCCCTGGACCTCCTTGGATCAATCTAGACCGTTAAAGACCTCCTAGGTTAGCTCTAAGCCATTGGATTCCTTGGCTGCGAAAAATTTTAGTGCCAGGACCTCCCCTAGAGTCGATCCTAGCCGTCTAGGACCACCCTGGTCAAATCCTAGCCGTTTAGATCTTCCTCGTGCGCAAAAGACCTCCCCATGGTCATTTTGCAAAGGCCACCCCTTAGACCACCCTCGGGGTCCTCTTTGTAAAAAGCCACCCCTGGTCTTTTATAAAGAAAACCTCGGACCTCCTCCTCGAATCAATCCTAGCCGCTCAAGACCTCCCGTGCTTAGATCCGAGCGTTAGATCTTCTTTGTAAAGTCCTTAGTCTCGTGACCTCCTCCGCCGATCCGGACCGCTCAGACCTCCTAGATCTAACTGGGCCGCCCGCATCTCCTCCCGCTAAAACCCTCGCGCATAGGACCTCTCTGCTAAATCCCGACTGCTCAAAGACTCTCCCCGAGAGATCTTGACCATCCAAGACCTCCTTGGTTAAATCCCAACCGCTCAGACCTCCCGAGAGATCTTGACCGCCCAGACCTCCTCGCTGATCGTGACCGCTGAAGACTTCCTCTAGAGATCGTGGATCGTTGAAGACCTCCCGTGAGATCTTAGCCATCCGCACTCTCCTTCCGTAGGTTTAGTCTTAGACTCTCTCGAGATCGTGACCGCCGATCTTGATCTAACCGCCCCGACTCTCCCTATGCGCTGCCGAGCACCTCCGCGCGGGATTTTCGCAGTCTCGGTTACTTCGCCGTGACCGCTGATTCGATCTCAACGTCCGCACTTCCCTAGGCGCGATGCGTGGTGCGCCGTGCTGAGGTCCGTGAGTCGCATGCGATGAAGGATCGACGCCACGACCTCCCGAATTGCCGCTTCTATTAGACCTCCCGTGAGCTCTGCTTTCCTAAGTTTTTGGCCGATTCAAATTTCAAAATGTGTAACTTTGTCATTTTAACTCCTTTTGGAATGATTTCAATTGCTCTAGCTTTGTAATAAATCAACTTCAATCTAAGAATGAACTTAGGCACTTTTCTCAGAAAGTAAACTAATGTAGGTTGTATTAACTTGTCTCAACATTAAATATTGTCTAGAAAATTCATTAACTTATAAAATGCATAACTTTTCTCTGTAATTCCAACCTGGGCAAACTAAACTTTGTTAAAATTATCTAGGATGCACTTTAGTGTAGCATAAGTCTTGTTCTTAATATTGCTTCTAAAGTGAAAGGTGTTAGTATTACATCCGAGAAAATCATACCTAAATCATTTCAACCCCAAATTGTGCAAACTCAGTTTTGTGTTGTTGGGATACTATTACCTACCCACCATAAAAATTTCAGACCTTAGATCATTCTGGAAATTTATGCCATGAACAAGAATGATAGGAATTAAACTGAATTTTCAGTGAGCAAAATTGATTTAGGCATAACTTTTTCATGCTAAGTCCAAATGAAGAAATTCTTGTTCCTAAAATTGTCTAAAATCTTGCTTCAGAGAAATTTCATGGGAATTGATGTTCTTTGTCGTTGAGTTCCTTTTGGTGTTCTTCGCTCTTATTGGTTTTATCGCTTTTCTCGTTAGGGTTCAAGAGTTTGTTGAACCGAGAATCCTCCTCTCAAAGAAGACACATTCCAAAGAAGGCAAGCGCTTGATCATGTTAATCCTCGTATTTTTAAGTATTTATGTTGTTTACAAAATTCTATGTATGCATTGCTAGTTTGTGTTAAACTACTGTCGTTAGTTGACCAATAGATGCATTTCCTTAGGCAAATGATTATTCTCTACTACTGTGAGCCTAGGTTATTGCTGTGATTAGAGCTCGTGGATGAGCTCTTGTAACTTTGTAGTTGCGAATTAATTGCTTAGCCATGCTTAGCTTCCGGTAGAGATGGGCAGTTATCGACTTGTCGATAACCTTGATCACATAAAACTTATTATGATTTATGATTTCAGCCTTGTGCCTTGTCTACTTATGAAAACTAAAACTGAAAACAAAATGATTTAGACTTGGGCACAATGGTATGATTGGTGTGCTTTGGGTGTGACTGGAATGGTGCCCGAGTCAACAAGGACCGAACATCTTGTTACACTAAACCAATCATTTTAGCGCATAACCACGCTAGAGGGTATGGGACCTCTCTTAACTTAGTACTTTGGCGTGTGTTAGCTTCGGGTCGCAGGGAGTCGCAGGAGGGATGGTGTTGGGAGCATTGTAGTGTCCGAAAGGCTTCCCCCGTGATGGCTGGTTGTCTTTCGGCTTGCAATGTAAGCGTATGGATTCCGATCCATACGAGTGGCTCGGGTTAATACACAATATTGGAAAGCGCCTCAGAGGACTTAGCCGCGCTGCATACCTTCAAAGTGTGCTTTGTGGCTTAAAGGCGATCAAGTGTGGGTACATTGGTACACCCTCGCAGGTTAAAACTATTCGAATAGCCTCGCCCTAGGTTACGGACACACTTGGCAAGGTCTTTCAAGAGTTAGACTACAACCTTTTAATTAAAACTTGATGGGTGGTACGAATCGGGGATTCGTGCTATGTTGTGGTGGCTATTGGTATAGTCACTTCCAGGTGGTTACTTGTGTGTATCTTTATTTCGTTGTTATTTTGACAACAAAACAGATTTGTAAACTTGCTTTTAAATGTATTACATCATTGCAAATAAAGTTGGCTTTGTGCAAAATGAGACATACAACCTCCACCTAGTTAAGCTTGCATGTAGTTTATGAATAGGTCTGCTATTCCACATGTCAGTCTTGCGAGTACCTTTGTGTACTCAGTTATCTTGCTTAAATGTATTTGTTGCAGAGGAAGAAGTTGAGCTAGAAGGGTCTCACTTCTGTGAGTTGTGCTGTGGTAGCCTTAGAGGCGTCAAGCTTGGCGGCCCGGTCGGTTGCCTTGTGGGTTGTGTTGGCTAACCGGTCGACTTTTGTTCTAGCCATCTCATGGCACCTTTTGCTTCCGCTGTCATTCTTGTATATTGTACTGTTTGGCCGGTCGGCTCTTTTGTAATAACTTACTTTATGTATGTCCTTTACTAGACTTGTTAATGTATGTTGTATGGCAATGATGTGTAATTTTGTGATGATGTGCATGTGCTACAATCCTGAGAAGCATATGTCCATCGAGGCTTAGAATGTTTAATTAGTAATGCTAGAACCAATTGGAGGTTAAGTGTTACTAGTTAAATATTCCGGGTCCTCACAAAGTTGGTATCAGAGCCATACTGACCGTAGAAACCCCTAGCTTGGTCGCCTTTAGGATATTTTGAAAACCTATGTTCAAGTGTCAAAAAGGTTTATGAAAATTTAAGTAAGTTTTCAGACTTTACTCCTTACCTGTCTTAGCTTGCTCATCTCACCTTACTCTTGATTAAGTTTTGATAAAGTTGTTCCTCTCTTCCTTTCAAAAGCTAGCTATTTATCAATTAAGTTTGGTTTTGGGAGAACCACGAGTGTTGTAATTTGAAGGGTTGGCTGTCCATTAGTGAGATTGGGAGCTTCTGGAACAGGAAGTTTCGGCCACGAGCTTAAAGGGGCAGATTTGGACAGCTAGCTAGTAATTAGTATAGGAGGTAGGAAATGAGAGGTTAATTCAACTAAAACTTGAGGGAATAAAAGGGTAAGAAGTGATATGAGTTAGCTAAATACCTAACGCTCTATTAGGTGATTATACCTCGGTTTTAGGGCTGTTTATAGTAGGGTTAAGTTCTGAAATTTTACCTTCCTAAACGACACTGCTCTTTCCATACGGTTATTCGCTTCGGAAGTTGATTTGGTGACTTATGGTCTTATGCTCTCTTATGGTTATTCTTGGTCATTTTAACTGAGTTTGGATTTCCGTGCTTTTGGGTCTCGAATTGTACCTAACTTATCTTAATGAAACAGGATGGCTGGAGGGACCCGTAGTGGTCGGAATCAGCCGAGTAGTCCCGGTGAGGAGCTTGCACCTCCTCCGACCATGGCTGAAGTCCTTATGCAGATCGAACGCAACCGTTCGGAGGACCGCAGGGTGTTGGAGGTCATCGCGAGGAACACCTCTAGTCCCTCTGGCGCCTCTGGATCGGGAGGTGGTGGTCATCATTCTCGTGGAGGACTTGCGGAGTTCCTTCGCACGCAGCCTCCCACCTTCTCCAGGTCCGAGGATCCCCTGGACGCAGATGACTGGCTACGTTTGGTTGAGCGAAAGCTCAACGTTGCATAGTGCCAGGAGCAGGAGCGGGCACTTTTCGCATCCCATCGCTTGGAGGGTGCGACACTCATGGTGGGAGAACTTCTCGCATGCAGCCCGCGGGACACGTGGTCTCGTGGGAGGAGTTCAGGTCAACTTTTCGTCGGGCCCATGTCCCCGCCGGCCTGATGAAGCTGAAGAAGAAGGAGTTCGTTGCGCTCAAACAGGGGCGCAAATTTGTGATTGAGTACCTCCATGAGTTCAATCATCTTACGAGGTATGCTCCTGCTGAGGTGGCCACTGATGAGGCCAAGCAGGAGAAGTTCATGGAGGGTTTGTCTGAGGAGCTTCAGGACAAGCTCTCTATTGTGGACTTCCCCGACTTCCAGACCTTGGTGGACATGGCGAGAGCGCTGGGCGAGTCCCGCAAGCGCATGTGGGAGGCCCATCAGTCTGCTCGGGTCGGCCTTGGTCGTCCCCGTGTTGGGCCAGCACCAGGGGCCCACTCTTAGCCTTCACCAGCGCCGAGGCCTTCGGCACCAGCTCCACGTCCTCCGCGGGTCGTGACTTAGTCACGTGCGCCTGCGATCCAGCAGCAGGTTGCTCATCGCAACCCGGCTGCCGACGTCACCTGCTTCTTCTGCCACAACAAGGGCCACTATGCGAGTAGTTGCCCTAAGAAGATTGGAGCGGCCCCTCGTCCTAATGGAGGACGCGGGCAAGGGAGTGGTCACCCACCTGACAAAGGTAAGGCCGGTACGATATTCATTTCATGGAATTGTATCGGTCTTCGCCAAACCACTGGCCAAGTTTCTTCCTTAACGCTTGGATCACCAAGCAATTTCAGACGAGAAGGTCTCCTTGATGTGGTCGATTTCGATACGCGCATATAATGTCATACTTGACGACCAACTTTGGCAAGATTGTTAATAGCTACTCATTATGGGTATCAATGTCTTAAGATGCCAGTCCCAAAGGAGTGATCACGATATATCGCGGACAAGAAGATGGCGACTCGCGATCGTTGTTCTCGAGATGGTTGGACAACCACTAACTCGAGATGAAAGTCACCTTCACTAGCAAGTCGGGCCTCAAAGTCGCACTCTGCCGAACGACTGTGTCAAAGAGGTTCCTCCGACGCGGAGGAGCCCTCAAGATCGCTCGCATTAGGGATTCTTCCGACCCCAAATAGGAAGACGCCTCATCACTTTCCACTGTGCAAACGCTGATGTCTTCGCGTGGCAAGCATCCGACATGCCCGAGTCCATAGGGAAGTGATCGAGCACGTGCTAGCTTTACTACCGATAAACTACCCAGAAACAAAAGTTACGAGATTTGCCCTGCATCGATGAGATGCTATTAGGTCGAATTGGACAAGTTGCTTATAGCATACTTCATAAGAGAAGTCAACCACCCCGTGGTTGGCCAACCTCAGAATGGTTAGAAAGTCGAACGCAAATGGCGATGTGTGTAGACTTTACTGATCTTAATAAAGCTTGTCCAAAAGATAATTTCCTTTACCTCGTGATCGATCACCGTTGACTCTCATCATGGATGAGATGTTGAGTTTTCTAGATGCATACTCGTTACCACCAGATCAAGATGTGTCGAGAAGATGAGGAGAAGACCGCATTTATTACACCGCTTGGGATATTTTGCTATGTCAAATGCCATTCAATTAAAAATACCGGAGCTTCTTTTCAGCGTTTGATGCAAACGACTTTTGCTCCTCAACTAGGCCGAAACCTGGAAGCCTACGTTGATGATTTAGTCGTAAAAAACAGCAAACGACTCAATCATATCACAGACTTACAGGAGACTTTCGACAACCTCAGAAAACACCACTTGAAAGTTAATCCCGAGAAGTGTGTGTTCGTGGTCTCTTCAGAAAATTACTTGATTCCTGGTCTTTGCATGAGGAATCAAGCAAATCCTAAAAGATAAAGGACATCACTCGATGCGCTCCACCACGAAGAAAGAAGTCCAGAAACTCACAGGATGCATGGCGGCGTTAAGTTGTTTCATAGCACGTTTGGGGGAAACATGAGGGCTTCGAGTGTAACACCCCAACTCAACACTGAGCCTGGAATGCTACTAAAATTTACTTAAACTAAGACCAAATACAAATTTTCGGCATAACCTCCTTTGTATAATCAACTATACCGAGGCTCTAACAATTAGTCATGGCAATTAACAATAAACTCCATATACAAGTTCTTTCAAGCATGCAAGATAATCTCATAAACATAACCAAAGTTTGCTATTCTCATTATTACAATTAATTTGAAACTCAAACCATCCCTAAGTAATTTTAAGCAGCTTACTTAATCTCGATTTGAAATTAAATGGCAAACGCCTTAAGGTCGTGGAGGTAGTGAGTGCATCCAACATCTATTCCCTCCCATGCATGTTGTTCCCGCCATTGTACCTAAAACATATCAAAGCAAGAGTGAGCCCAAAGACTCAGCAAGTATCAACAAGGCTACAAACAGAACACAAGCATAGCATCAATGATCCACAAGAACGCTACACTAATCATAGCTTTCATACTCATGGAATGCGATCAATGCAATGCACCTTTTGAACTTTATCTCTTTCGCATTTTACCGTGAATGCGGGTATACATCCATCAATGTACTCCTTGCCCGTGCCCTCCGCACAGGGATCAAGAGCCTATACACCACGTATAGGGACCTTTGCCCATCATCTTAATGATGGGGACCTCTTTAATCATTGCCCACATTCCACGAATGTGGGGATTTCAAGCCCGCCATCTACATGACGGGACCTCAAAAATGCATAGTCACCACTTGACCAAGCCTCCAATATGATAGCACGATGCACATGAACAAACCTTTAAGCTATCATACCAATGTATTCACAACAACGCCATACATGAACAAACTTATTCATAGCTCTTATTCATACTTCTAGCATTTCTCATCATTAACATTCATAGCATTCTAGCATCCATGAATAGCACATATATTCATAATACTAGCAAACATGAACAATCCTCATGGATAACAATTAATCATATCCCAAGTATTCACTATCCTTAAACATACATATCACATTATCAATCAACCACAATAATATATAACAAATTTTAGCATGTATCATAAACATTGATCATCTTTAACCAACATACCACACTATCGGTCAACCATAGCTAATATATATCGAATACTAGCAAGCATCATCAAACCATTCAAAATTACTCGACCAAACAGAGTAATTGCATCCACTAAGATAATTTGGAACTCATCGCATTAACATTCATTCATGGCTATTGTGAGGACTCCCAATTTATTTGGCTTGTAATGCTTAACCAACCACCTGGTCCTAGCATCACAAATCAAATAAATCGATCTCTAGATATGTATACTTCCTGCAAAGCATACACAACTCGTTACAAAATTAGACATCAACTCCATTCCAAACATAGAGTCCAAACACCACACTACCAAACGGAAGATAAACAAATAGTAGAGTTATTACGCATAAAGGCCGATGTGCCACACGATACACAAATAGACAAGAACGACAATGAAGCAAAGTGCCATAAGATGGCTATAAACAAAGCCAATCGTGCCTCCAACCCACAAGGCATCCGACCGACCGCCAAGTATAGTCGCCCACGAAACGGTAACACACTCACGTAAGTGAGGCCCTTGGGGCTCACCTTCTTCCTCTCGCAACAAAGACATTAAGCAAAGCACCTAAGTACAAAGATTGTCTTTGTACCCGCAAGACTGATGTGTGAAGTAGCAGACCTATTCATATGCTACATGCAGGCTTGTTTAGTGGAGGCCATATGTTTCATTTGCATAAAGCCAATTTTCATTTGCAATAATATAATACAGCTTAGAAGGCAAGTTTGCAATTCGCTTTTAATGCTAAAATAACAAAGAAGGATATTAATAACAAGAGAGTAAAGGTAACTAACCTAGAAGTGACTATCCCAATAGTCACCACAACAATAGTAACCAACCTAGAAGTGACTATCCCAATAGTCACCACAACAATAGCACTAATCCCGCATTCGCACTCACCCATCAAGTTTTAATTTAAATTGTTGTAGTCTAGTTCTTACGGGCGATCCGAGCGTGTCCATAACCTAGACGAGGCTATTCGAATAGTTTTAACCCGCAGGTGTACCAATGTTCCCACACTTCGATCGCGTTAAGCCAAGCACACTCCAAGGTATGCCGCACACCTAAGTCCTACGAGACTTTTCCAATATTGTGTATTAACTACGAGCCGCTCAGATGGATAGAAATCCACACGCTACATGGTAAAGCCGAAAGACAACTACCCACTCAGATAAAGCTCTTCTGACAACTACCATGCTCCCACCTCCATCCTCCCGCGACCTCCTCGCACCCGAGCCAATACACGCCAAAGTACTAGGTCAAGAGAGGTCCCATATACTCTAGTGTGGTTAGCACGCAAAATGCTCAAGACGGTGGCGCAAGTAACTCTGGTCCTTAATCGACTCGCACCTTTCCAAATACACCCAACAGATCACACCACCTTACCATTGTGCCCAAGTCTAAATCATTTTGTTTTCATTTTTAATTTTGCAATTAAACATAGCAGAAATGCTGAAACATAAAGTTATAGAAAATTTTAGGTGATCAAGGTTACCGACTAAAGTCGATAACCGCCCGCCCACCGATGGCTAAGCATGTCTAAGCAAATTGACCCGGATCTACTAAGTGACAAGAGATCATCCAAATGATTTCTAATCACAAAGAAATAACCTAGGCTCTGTAGTAGAGGAATATCGCTTGCCTCAGATTATGCATCTAAAGGATTATCTAACCAATTTAACACAAATTAAGCGATGCATACATACATTTGAAACAAAATATTAGACTTTAAAATACCGGGATTAACATGATCAAACCGCTTGTTCGGTCGCTGTTGCTCGTAATGCTCGACTGCTGCAGAGGATCGCCTCGTGGTTACCGCAAATGTCGGCTTCAACGATTGAACAAATAACAAATAAGAACGAATAACACCGATAAAAACTCAAAATTTCAAAAGCAACCACAAATCTAATCACGTAAGCTAGACCAAAACAAAAGGGATAACAAAATAGCAAATACAGAGATGATTCAAATAGACATGCTTTCAAGTGATTGATCTACCCACTCACTTATTTATCAAAGTTAACTACAAAATCAATCCTCTTATATGTTTTAATCTTTCGACAGACTTTGATGGTGATTGTGTGCACATCTATTATTTAATCATCAAGTTAACACATCAAAAACAACTAGCTACTCTAAAACAACCATTATTAGTTGAGAACACGTAACCTACAAGAAGTTATTGAAAATACTAACTAGATAATTAGCCAACTATTGGATGCTAACAATTTTCTAATTAAGGTTGGGCTTTAATAAAATTTCAGGTACTAACACACCTAAGCATCACACCCACAAATATTAAGGTTAATAATTTCAAGATGCTTCTACTACAAGACCTTACAATGCTTGATAAGGCAAGAACCATGATTACAGAGACAATCAACAAGATCATCTAACTATCCTTTGATCAAACATGATAACAAGAGCTTTGAAACTTAAAGATACTAACTAAATGTTTTCATGCTAACCACTACAACAAAAGGGAGTCATCAAGACTAAACAAGAATCCAAAGCATGAGCATGAAACTAGAATCGTTATCGACAAATGTAAACGATAACAAGAGGCAATTACAGAGAACAACACTAAATTACTTTCAAACTTCCAATACCAATTTTGATCATGCAATGAGAGTGAACTAATGAACAATTATAGGCATGATTAATAACTAACTACAAAGCTTAAGGAGGTGGGCCCCACTGCACCACAACAAAGAATGTGGAGCTCAAGGAAAACAGGAGGCTCGCCGATCAGAGCGGTGGTGATCGCCAGGTGGAGTGGTGGCGCGCGAAGGTGAGCTCAAAATGGGTCACCCAGAGTGAATGGAAACTAGGGGTGGCAGTGGTGTGGCTTGAGGGCACTGCATGGCACAACACACCATGCACATGGCGGCGGCCGTGGAGGTGATAAGGGGCACGGCGCCAAATAGGAATATGATGAAAACTAGCACGAGAACTCATGCGCGCGATCAAGGGGTCACCGAGGAGGAGCAACCTGAGCAAAAATAGGGGAAAAGAGAGATGGAGATAGCTCGAGTGAGTGCACTAGATGGAAGTAGCGCGAGCAATTGCTCTAGGAACCAACTCACCGGAGATGAGGACGAAGATCCAACTTTCGGCCGAAGAAGAGGGACACCAAATTCAACGGCCCCCGCTAGTGAAACTCAAAATTAGCCGAGGGGAAAACATGATAGGGATCTGAACACGATATGACGCGAAAGGAGAAGATGAGCTTCATCGTTGTGGTGTTGACACGGCGGTGGCGGCACTGGCCGTGCACCGCAGCTCGAGCACTACTATGGTTTGAGCTCGTAAGAGCAATGGGTGATAGGGGATTGCTTAATGGTGTCTAAAGAAGGAAGAGGGAGCTTTGGGTGAGCTTAAGTAGGGACGAGGCCGGAGGAAACAAGAGGCGGAGCTTCTCGGCACCGAGACGCAAGGAAGAAAAAGCGGTGAGGCAGAGAGGTAGATGACGGGCGATTAATGCCGCACTGCAGTATGGGCTAGCAGCGATGATGCGCCGAGGTGAAGCGCGCGAGAAACCGAGAATGGACGGCGAGGCGAGGTGGCACGCATGCATGCCGCCACGCAAGACTCACTCTCGAGCGAGGTAGGTGACGACCGACAATGGGGCCCGCTGTCACCGACAAAGCAGCAGCGCGCGAACCGAGTCAAGCGCGGCGTGAATAGTTGGTCCGACTCGATCAAGAGAATGTCGACCGCCGGATCTCAAATGGACGGCCGAGATTGGTGTATGCATTCTGACAGTCGACGAGGCAAGCAATGTGGACCGCTCGATCTTCATCGGACGGCCGACACCATCGGCTCGCACGGTAATCCAGGCGGTGCGACCGAGTCCATTAGGTGCGGTCGGACTCGAGCCCAAGTGGGATTTGAACCCGAGGAACAAGTTGATTTCAGATTTGAATTAAAAGACAGAGAGGGTTTTGGGAATTTTTAGAGGTAGCTCCTGAGCTCCAAAATTCTGAAATTTTTATGGAAGCTTACTGGAACAGAGAACAACATTTTGTAATTTTTCCAGGAATTTTCATGCACTAGATTTCTCCCAAGAAAATTCACAATTTGCTGACCAAGGGTTTGACCAGAAATTCAAACTAGTTTGACTTGGCCATTTGAAATAGCAAATAAAATCTAAAAATTGTGAAATAATTCAGGGAGGTAGATAAGATGATCAGGATGATAAGAAAATAATTTCAGAGGATGATCACAAGTTTGAAAGCTAAGAATTTAGTTGACGACAATTTCCAATCACAAGAATTACATTCTAAAAATTGAAATTGCTAGGAAAATTGTAGAAACTCTCAAATGATTTCATGAGGCATCAAAAGTTTTTATTTCTCCTCATAATTTACATTTGAAATACAAACCCTAAGTTAGGGTGTTACAAATCTCCCCTTTACAGAATCTCGCCCAGATTCTCGATCACCGAGAAGAAGGATGGGTAATCTGCCGAGACGATCTTCCCGCTCCCAAGTGGCTTCATCCTGAGTGGTTCGACCACCGAACTTTAAGGAACTTGATCACACGGTTCCTTGTTCTGCGCTCAGCTTCTTCGAGGATACGAATGGGGCGCCACGATAAGACAGATCTTCCCGCACATCGATATTTTCCAATGGCGCTCTCAACTCGAACACGAAGGCACTTTTTCAATTGTGACACATGGAAAACATCATGCACCCTCAAGTGTAGCCGGCAACTCTAACTTGTAAGCAACAGCCCCACTTTATCGATGACGCGATATGGTCCAACATACCGAGGAGCCAACTTGCTCTCGACAATCGAAACGACGATGTCCTTCAAAGGTGAGACTTTGAGATACACAAAGTCATTAGGCTGAAACTCAACTCATCATGACGCCGACCGCATAGCTCTTCTCGCTTAGATCGAGCTATGCGCAAGTGCTCACGAATCAATCGCACTTGACTTTCAAATTTCATTGATGGAATCGACCAAAGAACCGCTTTCCCGCCACTGGGCCAACGGTGTTCGCAGCCGCCCATACAAGGCCTCAAATGGTGCCATACCGAGACTAGCTCGAAGTCGTTGTTGTAGGAGAACTCGCAAGCGGTAGACACTTCTCCCAATTCTTTCCATAGGAAAGAACACAAGCACGAGCATGTCTTCAAGCACTGATTGACGCGCCCGTCCGACCATCACCGAGGATGATAGGTCGAAATAACGAAAGACGGGTCCCCATGGCTTCCTCGCAGACTATGCCAAAACCGAGAGGTGAACAGAGAACCACGATCCGACACAATTGTTCGTGGCACACCATGCGCACTCACAATGCGGATATGTAAAGATCCGCTAATCGATTCACATCAATCTTCGATCGCGACCGAAGGAAATGATCCACCTTCGCCAATCGATCAATGATAACCCATAATGCATCCTTCCCGCAGAGTACGGGGTAGACCAGTGATGAAGTCCATGCCTACAAAATACCACTTCCATTCGCATCGCAAAGGTCGAAGGAGACCTGCTAGACGCTGATGCTCAGCCTTGACGCGACAACATATGTCACATCTGGCCACGAACCTGGCAATCTCGCGCTTCATGCGATTCCACCAGAATCTCTGACGCAGATCTTGGTACATTTTAGTGGCCCCGGGATGGATGGACAAAGGCGAATCATGGGCCTCCAAGAATCAAATCCCGCAACTCGGGACCTTGGGACCACAAGACGCTGCCCAAACCATACAACACCGTGCTCATCTTCTGTGAAACACTTGGCTGATCCATCCCTGATGTTCTGCTTGATTTTACCCACACCAACATCTGATTGCTGTGCTGACTTGATTTGATCCACCAAGGTTGGTTGCACAACCAAGGCAGCAAGGGAACCATGCTCAACCAAACCCAAGTTAAGACGCTGAAATTCTGCAAGAAGTGCAGTTGTCGCTCTGGATCATCGTAGTATTGCAATACACCTTTCGCTAAGTGCATCAAGAACTACATTGGCCTTGCCAGATGATACCAATACCCATGTCATAATCTTTGATCAATTCTAGCCATCTCTCCGCCTCGAGGTTCAGATCCGCCGAGTGAACAAGTATTTCAAACTCTTGTGGTCGGAATACACCTCACAGCGGTTATCGATCAGATAATGCCGCCAAATCTTGAGTGCATGAACCACGGCAGCAAGCTCTAGATCATGGGTGGATAGTTGAGCTCATGTGGTCTCAATCGCTCGATGCATAGGCAACCGCTTGCCTTCCCGCATAAGAACACATCCAAGTCCCCGACGAGAGGCATCGCAATAAATATCAAGCTCTTGTGGATATCGTGAAGAGTAAGGATCAATAAGTCAATCGCTGCTTGAGCTCCCGAAAGCTCTCATTACAGCAGAGGACCACACAAACTTCTTGTCCTTCTTGAGCAATTCACCATCGGTTTTATGATCTTGGAGAAGTTCTCGATAAAGCGCGTAGTAGCCCGCTAAACCGAGAAAACTCCGCACATCGCTGGATCGACTTGGCTGACCCAAGATAGAACATCACGACCTTGCTGGGATCCACAAACTACGCTCCACCTGAAAGAACATGGCCCAAGAATGCCACTTCCTTCAACCGTAACTCGATTTGCTAAACTTTGCATATAGCCGATGCTCCCGCAGCTTGCCCAAAACTATCTTCGATGCTCAAGATGCTCTTCTTCATTCTTGGAATAGATAAGAATATCATCAATAAAGACCACCACAAATTTATCCAAAACTCCATGAATACTGAATTCATTAAGTTCATGAACAAAGCCGAGCATTGGTCAAACCGAAGACATGACGGTGTACTCGCATGCACTATAACGAGTAGTGAAAGCCGCTTCGAATATCCTCACCTTTGATCCGACTTGATGATAGCCCAATCTCGCATCAATCTTGAGAACACCGAGCTCCGCATAACCGGTCAAAAGATCATCAATGCGGGCGAGGATATTTGTTCTTCACCGCTACTTCATTGAGCGGACGGTAATCAACGACATGCGCAAAGTCTTGTCCTTCTTCTTCACAAAGATCACCTGGACAACCCCAAGGAGATGAACTGGACGGATGAAACCTTTGCTTGGAGCTCACCAAGCCGCTTCTTCAATTCTTCTAGCTCATTGGGAGGCATCCGATACGGCGCCGAGATAGGGCAGACGGCAGCAACTCGATGACAAACTGCATCTCGAACCGAAGCATCCTGTAAATCATCAGAAAACATCCTCAAAATCACAAACAAGTGGGAACCTCTCCGAATCTTCAAAGCTGCTTTGCCGCAAGTGCACAAAGGTGTGACCTTGCACCATGGGAAAAGCCAACCTGCTCGCCATAAAAGTTGGTGAGGAAACCATCTTCTTGGCACAATCGACCGTCCCAAGTGTTGGGACAACCAATCCATACCAAGAATTACATCCAGTGCTCGCTGAGTTGAGCAGATGAGATTTGCCAAAAATTCCACTCCTTTGACTACGATAGGAACATCCCGACATCAGAATCAGCTCTCATTTCCACCCCGAGAGCAGATGAGCAAAGAAATCCCCAAAGGAACACAAAGAAGACCACTAGCAGCAGAAATGATCTTGAAATAAAAGAATGCGATGCTCTCAATCAAATAATACTACAAAGCAGACGAGAATTAACAAGAAGTGTACCCATCACGACATCCGCGCCCCGAGCCTCCTCGCCTAAAAGGTGGTTGACTCGACCGCTTGCACCTCGGGTCTTCCGATAATCTTCCGTCGTGGGTGACCACTCCCTCGCCCGCGCTCCATTAGGACGAGGCTACCGCAACACTCGAGGGCAAGCGCTGGCGAGTGGCCCTTGTTGTGGCAATGAAAACAAGTAACCCCGGCCGGATTACGAGGCCGCCATCGCTGATCGCAGCGCACGCGTTCAAACACGGCCCGCAGTGGACGAGGAGCTGGTGCAGATGGCCTCGCGCGCGTGGAGCAAAAGAACGGCCCTCGTGGTAGCCCACCAGAGGACGAGTGAGGCCGGTGTGAGTAGACCGATGGGCCTCCCATTTGCGCTATGGACTCGCCAAACGCTTTGCCTTATGCTCAAGAACAATGGCCTTATCTACTAAGGCCCGAAAGTCGAGAAGTTCACAATAGATAGCTTGTCCTATGCCTCCTGACAAGCCATCCATAAACTTCTCCCGCTAGCCTCATCCGAGGCCACCTCCCGAGCATAACGAGCCAAATGATTGAACTCGCATGTGCACTCCGTCACGATTTGCGCCTTGCTTGAGCGCGAGGAATTCTTTCTTTTCAGCCTTCATCAAAGCCATCCGGGATGGGGGCCCGACGAAAGGTCGACTAACTCTCCCACGCGACTACACATTCCCGCGGCCGCATGGCGAGATAGTTCTCCCACCATGAGAGTGATGCGCCTCAAGCCGGTGGTACGCGAAGAGTGCCTTATCCGCGCCAGCATCGAGCTATGTTGAGCTGCCAACCATGCGCACTCAATCGTCCGCATCGAGAGGGTCCTCGAGCGGAGAAAGTCGGCGGCTGTGGTACGGAGGAACTCGCAAGTCCCCGCGAGTCCGTGGCCGCTACATCGGCAGGAGTGGAGGTATTCCTAGCAATAACCTCCAAGATGCGCTGCTCGTCCATGCGGCTCGCTGACCGAGCGAGAACCTCACCATGGCCTGAGGAGGGGAAGCTCTCATCATGACCACTGCTGATCGCCACGCTGCTCTCCCGCCATCCTGCTTCACTAAGACAAGTTAACAATAGCCTGAAAACACGAAGTCGACAACCCACCGCAAATAACTTACTAACAGCACAAAACAAACACAAGACTTTTAAGTTACAAAACCAATTGACAAAAATCAGACACTTAGCAAACTCATACATATCTTACCCTTATGCCCCCACAAATTTTAATTAGACTAATTCTCTATTGTTCTCCCAAAGACTGATTCCACCGGTAGTAACTTTCTTTTGAAAGGAAAGAGAGAAACCAAGCTTTAAACTCAAATTAGAGTAAGATGAGAGTAGAAGGCTAAGATAGGTAAGGAGTAAAATCTGCCTAGGTTTTCATAAACCTTTTTTATATTTTGAAATTAAGCTTTTTCAAAATATCCTAAAGACGACTAAGCTTGGGTTGTTACGGTCAGAATGGCTCTGATACCAACTTTGTGAGGACCCCAATTTATTTGGCTTGTAATGCTTAACCAACCACCGGTCCTAGCATCACAAATCAAATAATCGATCTCTAGATATGTATACTTCCTAAAGCAAAGATACACACCTCGTTACAAAATTAGACATCAACTCCATTCCAAACATAGAGTCCAAACACCACACTACCAAACGGAAGATAAACAAATAGTAGAGTTATTACGCATAAAGGCCGATGTGCCACAAGATACACAAATAGACAAGAACGACAATGAAGCAAAGTGCCATAAGATGGCTATAAACAAAGCCAATCGCGGCCTCCAACCCATAAGGCATCCGACCGACCGCCAAGTCTAGTCGCCCACGAAACGGCAACACACCACGTATGAGGCCCTTGGGGCTCACCTTCTTCCTCTCGCAACAAAGACATTAAGCAAAGCACCTGAGTACAAAGATTGTCTTTGTACCCGCAAGACCGACGTGTGAACCAGCGCACTCTATTCATATGCTACATGCAGCTTGTTTAGTGGAGGCCATATGTTTCATTTGCATAAAGCCAATTTTCATTTGCAATAATATAATACGCTTAGAAGGCAAGTTTGCAATTCGCTTTTAATGCTGAAATAACAGAAGGATATTAATAACAAGAGAGTAAAGGTAACTAACCTAGAAGTGACTATCCCAATAGTCACCATTAACAATAGCACTAATCCCATTCGCACTCACCCATCAAGTTTAATTTAAATTATTGTAGTCTAGTTCTTACGGGCGATCCGAGCGTGTCCATAACCTAGACGAGGCTATTCGAATAGTTTTAACCTCGCAGGTGTACCAATGTACCCACACTTCGCATCGCCTTTAAGCCAAGCACACTCCGAAGGTATGCCTACACACTAAGTCCTACGAGACTTTTTCAATATTGTGTATTAACTACGAGCCGCCGTATGGATAGAAATCCATACGCTACATGGTAAAGCCGAAAGACATCTACCCACTCAGATAAAGCTCTTCTGACAACTACCATGCTCCCACCTCCATCCTCCCCGCGACCTCCTCGCGACCCGGAGCCAATACACGCCAAAGTACTAGGTCAAGAGAGGTCCCATATACTCTAGTGTGGTTAGCACGCAAAATGCTCAAGACGTGTGGCGCAAGTAACTCGGTCCTTAATCGACCTGCACCTTTCCAAACACACCCAACAGATCACACCACTTTTACCATTGTGCCCAAGTCTAAATCATTTTTGTTTTCATTTTTAATTTTGCAATTAAACATAGCAGTAAATGCTGAAACATAAAGTTATAGAAAATTTTAGGTGATCAAGGTTACCGACTAAAGTCGATAACCGCCCAGCTTCTACCGATGGCTACATGTCTAAGCAAATTGACCCTGATCTACTAAGTGACAAGAGATCATCCAATGATTTCTAATCACAAAGAAATAACCTAGGCTCGTAGTAGAGGAATATCATTTGCCTACAGATTATGCATCTAAAGGATTATCTAACCAATTTAACACAAATTAAGCGATGCATACATACAGCTTGAAACAAAATATTAGACTTTAAAATACCGGATTAACATGATCAAATCGCTTGTTCGGTCGCTGCTGTTGCTCGTAATGCTCGACTGCAGCAGGATCGCCTCGTGGTTACCGCAAATGTCGGGTTTCAACGATTGAACAAATAACAAATAATAAGAACGAATAACACCGATAAAAACTCAAAATTTCAAAAGCAACCACAAATCTAATCACGTGGTTAGACCAAAACAAAAGGGATAACAAAATAGCAGCCTACAGAGATGATTCAAATAGACATGCTTTCAAGTGATTGATCTACCCACTCACTTATTTATCAGGTTAACCACAAAATCAATCCTCTTATATGTTTTAATCTTTCGACAGACTTTGATGGTGATTGTGTGCACATCTATTATTTAATCATCAAGTTAACACATCAAAAACAACTAGCTACTCTAAAACAACCATTATTAGTTGAGAACACAGAACCTACAAGAAGTTATTGAAAACACTAACTAGATAATTAGCCAACTATTGATGCTAACAATTTTCTAATTAAGGTTGGGCTTTAATAAAATTTCAGGTACTAACACACCTAAGCATCACACCCACAAATATTAAGGTTAACAATTTCAGCATGCTTCTACTACAAGACCTTACAATGCTTGATAAGGCAAGAACCATGATTACAGAGACAATCAACAAGATCATCTAACTATCCATTGATCAAACATGATAACAAGAGCTTTGAAACTTAAAGATACTAACTAAATGTTTTCATGCTAACCACTACAACAAAAGGGAGTCATCAAAGACTAAACAAGAATCCAAAGCATGAGCATGAAACTAGAATCTGGTTACTGACAACAGAAACGACAACAAGAGGCAATTACAGAGAACAACACTAAATTACTTTCAAACTTCCAATACCAATTTTGATCATGCAATGAGAGTGAACTAATGAACAATTATAGGCATGATTAACAAACTAACTACAAAGCTTAAGGGAGGGGCCCCACCGCCACCACAACAAAGAATAGGGAGCTCAAGGAAAACAGGAGGCCTGGCCGATCAGAGCGGTGGTGATCGCCGGCGGTGGAGTGGTGGCGCGCGAAGGTGAGCTCAAAATGGGTCACCAGAGTGAATGGAAACTAGGGGTGGCAGCAGTGGCTTGAGTGGCACTGCATGGCGGCGCGGCGACAACAAGCGCCGCGCCGTGGAGGTGATAAGGGCGACGGCGCCAAATAGGAATATGATGAAAACTAGCACGCGCATGAGCATCGGGTTACCAGAACTCACCGGATGACGCGAGCTCAAGTGGTCTGCGAGATGGCCCAATGACGAGAACTCATGCGGCGATCAAGGGGTCACCGAGGAGGAGCAACCTGAGCAAAAATAGGGGAAAAGAGAGATAGAGATAGCTCGAGTGAGTGCACTAGATGAAGTAGCGCGAGCAATTGCTCTAGGAACCAACTCACCGAGATGAGGACGAAGATCCAACTTTCTACCAAGAAGAGGACACCAAATTCAACGCCCCGCTAGTGAAACTCAAAATTAGCCGAGGGGAAAACATGATAGGGATCCGAAGACGATATGACGCGAAAAGGAGAAGATGAGCTTCACCTGTTGTGGTGTTGACACGGCGATGGCGGCATGGGCAGCACCGAGCTCGAGCACTACTATGGTTTGAGCTCGTATGAGCAATGGGTGATAGGGGATTGCTTAATGGTGTCTAAAGAAGGAAGAGGGAGCTTGGGTGAGCTTAAGTAGGAAGAGGCTGAGGAAACAAGAGGCGAGCTTCTCGGCACCGAGACGCAAGGAAGAAAAAGTGGTGAGGCAGAGAGGTAGATGATGGGCGATTAATGCCGCACCAGAGTATGGGCTAGCAGCGGATGATGCGGCCGAGGTGAAGCGCGCGAGGAAACCGAGAATGGACGGCGAGGCGAGGTGGCACGCATGCATGCCGCCACGGCACTCACTCGAGCGAGGTAGGTGACGACCGACAATGGGGCCCGCCCTCACGACAAAGCAGCAAAGCGCGCGAACCGCAGTCAAGGCGCGGCGTGAATAGCTGGTCCGACTCGATCAAGAGAATGTCGATCACGGATCTCAAATGGACGGCCGAGATTGGTGTATGCATTCTGACAGTCGACGAGGCAAGCAATGTGGACCGTTCGATCTTCATCGGACGGCTGACAGCCATCGGGCTCGCACGGTGCAACTAGGCGGTGCGACCGAGTCCATTAGGTGCGGTCGGACTCGAGCCCAAGTGGGATTTGAACCCGAGGAACAGTGATTTCAGATTTGAATTAAAAAGACAGAGAGGGTTTTGGGAATTTTTAGAGGTAGCTCCTGAGCTCCAAAAATTCTGAAATTTTTATGGAAGCTTACTGGAACAGAGAACAACATTTTGTAATTTTTCCAGGAATTTTCATGCACTAGATTTCTCCCAAGAAAATTCACAAGTTGCTGACCAAGGGTTTGACCAGAAATTCAAACTAGTTTGACTTGGCCATTTGAAATAGCAAATAAAATCTAAAAATTGTGAAATAATTCAGGGAGGTAGATAGGATGATCAAGATGATAGGAAAATAATTTCAGAGGATGATCACAAGTTTGAAAGCTAAGAATTTGCTGACCACAATTTCCAATCACAAGAATTACATTCTAAAAATTGAAATTGCTAGGAAAATTGTAGAAACTCTCAAATGATTTCATGAGGCATCAAAAGTTTTTATTTCTCCTCATAATTTACATTTGAAATACAAACCCTAAGTTAGGGTCATTATAAATATTATGACCCAAACACAACAAATACAAGATACAAGCATAATAATACGATAACCTTGATACTTGCCTCAACCGTAGTAGAACGGTGGACGCGGGCGTTGCCCCTGGATCTCGCTCCCACCTGAACATAAAGATAACCCAATCTAAGACCAACATACTGGACCAAAAGCATAAATAATAACACAAATGAACTCGCTAAACTCCTGCCGCTTCCAATCTTCCCACCCTAGTGATCGCTGGTGATCATCGCGACACCAACTTCAAATACATAACTTTCTCGCTCAGGGTCCAAATAAGGTGTTCTCAGATTTCTGGAAAGGTAATTTAATTACCTAAATAAACTTATTTGGGGAGCCCTTTTGATTATGCCAACTACTGCCTCTACCAAGCCAACCTATTGAGCAACAAATATCACGTCGGGTTCTCTGGAAAGATCACTAAAACCATCATAACTTTTGCTACGAAAGTCCAAATCTTGCGTTCTTTACCTCTCTGAAAAGTTATGGAAATTACCTACAATTTTCGTTATATTGAGATCCTCTGATTTCGTCTTTAACTGATAGATTAACTCATTTTTCTACACACTATCAGGATGTTGACAGATTAACCAGACAGCGGCACTAAACAATTCATAACTTTCTAACCGTTAATCGGATTTGGGCGTTCTTGGCGGCCACTGAAAGCTAAGAACATTATCTACCTAACTCTAGAAGATCAAAACTCCTAATTCGGCTTCTAAACACATGAAACTGGCCGCGCAACATTCTAAACAGAATTGCAACTTTAACAGACCGACTTCAATCTTGCCAAAACTACTCGATTTCGGTTCTACGACTAAATACACAACATCAAATAGTGCTAGTTACCCTTGGTGCAGCTGAAGATCGTGACTCCTGATGGGATCCTCTTCCTTCTCTTCTCCTCTTCCTTCCTCTTCTCTTCCTCCTGGCCGCCGCAATGGGGACTTTCCTTCTTCTTTCCTTGGCCGGCAACCATGGGGAAACTTGAAGGGGACCTTGGGAGGGGCGCAAGGAGGAGGGCAGCCAGGGAGGAGAGGCGTGGGAGGGAGGGGAAGGGGCGGCCACACAAGGGGAGAGGGTGGGGGCATGGGGGAAGTGGAGGGTCATGTTAGGTTTTGGGGAGTGGCGCCCCTGGTCGGCCGCCTTGGGCTCACATGGGCCGAGGCCCAAGCCCAGAGTGACAAAAACACCGATTTCCTTTTCAACTGTTGAACTGCGAATTAACCAAAAGGTCCTTTCCAAAACCATTGAATTCTCTCCCGAATATTTAATCTCCCGACAAAGCTTAACACACTTCCGGGTATTACATCGAGTGGCTCAAGAGGCTAACCTAGCCTCCGAGGATGTCAAGAGGTATCTTACGAGTGCTCCTGCCTGCTTCTCAAACCGTGAGAGACTCTCTTAATTTACCTAGCTACCACGCCACGCATGCTGAGCAGAAGGTCTGGTCGAGAACGTGAGAACATTCAACGACCGGCCTACTACGCTGAGGTTTTACACGACCTAAGGAGCGTACCCTCGTGTTCAAAAACTTCTATATGCCCTCCTCATGTCTTCGAGGAAATCGCAGATTATTTCCAGCGCACAAACTAGTCAGGCTGCCCGAGTTTCCCTTGGGAGCGATCCTCCGTATTAGGGAAACAATGGACGCATGGCAAAATGGTCACGAACTTGAGGCGCTCGACATCCATTTCGTGTCCCGAACGCCATTAAATCCCGGATCTTGCGCACTTTATCACCGAATGGACAAATCTCGAACTGCTCAGATCCCCAGACGATTCCCACGACGACTGGATCGATGTACTTTGACTGGTCACTTACGATAAGTGGCTCTGGGTCGGGTGGTCCCGAATCTCCTACCGAGAAACCTTAAAGTATGCCATACAATTAAACTTTCGTGACACTAATAACGCGGGCGTAGTATGAAGGTTTGCTAGTCGGTATACGAGCCGCAAAGCGCCTTCGATTCGACGATCACTCGTAAGAGGAGACTCTCACTAGTCGTGAATCCAATCTAAAAGAGTACCAAAGGTTTCTAATCCACCATGTCCCTGCATTTATCTAAGTTCAAAGTTAGAAAAGCACTTTTGGGCTTTGAGGTACAATTTATCCTCGAAGGATAATTTCTCGCACTAACCTGCTCGCCTAGCTTCTTCTCGATCTTTGGTACCGAAGGGTGTTTTGGAACAGCTTCAAAACCCGCCTATAGTCGAAGAACTAGAGATGCCTCCTATAGAAACAAATTTCTACAAGATTTAAGATACATGGATGACACCCATCTACGAGTACCTTCAGACGGGTTTCCTACGCGATGACGATCTAGAAGCAGATCGATTATCCCGAAAGGCCAAAATGTATACTTTGGTCGAATGTGTCCTTTATAAAAGAGGAACCCAAGGGTGTTCATGCGATGTATTCCGCAGAGTGAAGGTTTAAAACTCCTTCATGGCATACACGGAGGGATCTGTGGAACTCATGCTTCCTACAGAACATTGGTCGAAAAAGCCTTTCGACAAGGTTTTTATTGGCCAACAGCCCTCCACGATGCCAAAGAGCTGGTCAAAAAGTGTGTACAAAGGTTAGTTTCATAGTGCAAATACACCAACCACTTTGTGTTGCAAACAATTCCTCTTTCTTCGCCTTTTGCGACCTGGGGTCTTGATATCCTAGGACCGTTACCCAGAGCTCCAGGAGGTTTCGAGTTCCTTTTTGTGGCCATCGATACGTTCACAACATGGATAGATGCTGAGCCTATGACTAGAACTTAACAACAGATACCAACACGATGAACTCTTACTAAACTCGCTCACGCGAGACTTCAACTCTCAAGTGGCCTCTCTCTTAAACAGAAGAGACCACAACACCAGGACGTAAATCGACGCCTGCATTAACGCTCAACTCGACATTCCGTACACTCATCTGACAAGACTCGAGGGTAAGATCTCACTGATGGTCACGCGCAAACGAAACCTCAAACTCGATCTCCTGTACTCACCAACACCGTAACATACAAGACGTTACGCACTCCCACGCACGCTCGAGACCGCCCCGCGATACGCCAACTAGCGAGAACAAGTCAATGTATCTTGGGTTAAACTTCCCAAAGACACCGAACCACACGACATACACATGGAACATAAAACTCGTGTTCCACCTCTCAAATAAACTCCTCACAAAAGCAAGGATCACCTCCTTTAACCAGAACCACACAACAGAACTCGCTTTAAACACACTCTTTTACCGACATAGCCCAATCAAAAGAAGGACTCTCATCGCAACCAAACGTTACTAACTCGCATCAAAAGTCAAATCCGTAAATAGGAATTTCACACGAAAACCATTTCCATTTTTTTCCAAGTAGCAAAGTTGCTAATAAACGCCACGAAACCAAATGAGAAATCACTCAATGTTCAAGTCAAATATTTCTTTATTCCATCCGAATCGAAAGAATCACACACGCCAACGTAAATGCCGAGCTCAACTTACGAAAGACAATGATCAACAAAGCACGTAACTCAAACGAATCGTGAAAAGATTCACTTCTTGAGGAAACATCAATTTAGCGCTTTCTTTAGGACCAAAATTTCTCAAGCTATGGAATTCCCAATCATTGCACAACACACTAACTCTTAACTTGGCGATCTCAACGCTAAGCCCAAATCAAACGCCTTGTCTACACCTTGAAGAGGGACTCGATGATTTCACAAAATATTCTCTAACCGATTTCCTTTATCGACAAAGATTCATTTGACAGATGGCACTGTAAAGTATCCCCAAATTAGATCTCACACACAATCATATCACCTCAATCCTTTTGAGAACAAACATCTCGTAATTCACATCACACACTCTCATGTACTACATCGTAGGGTGTTATCAACCATCATCCCACCGCTTGCAATCCACCCTTATTCTACTTCCTCTACACATAATCTTTGGGCGACTCAAAGTTCTAGCATAACAATGTAAAGTCCACATTTAACCTCTAAGACTCTTGCAACTAACTTCTCATATAAAAGATAGGGAAATCCTCAGATTAAATCCGTAAAAATCCACCATTCCCACATACTCACTCGCTAACATCATCATGAAAATATTTTCTTGACCTGTTTACCTCTACAAAGATTATAACTCTCAGAAGGTTACTCATTAAAGCCAAATCATTCTTGACATTAACTTAACATTTTCCATTATCCCATTAATTGACATGACGATTCGATTACTTTATATTCCCACTCTCATTAAACCACATCTTCAAGAATAACTTTCATAGCCCCACAATACTACCAAATTGCGATACTCTATAGAATTGATCAAGATTTTCATACTTTCGATAATTCTAATGTTCCCTCGAAGTGAAACAAAGATCTTGGATCACAATCACTATAGGTTCTACTAGTTGTAACAATGCAATCAGTTTAACCTCCAAAGACAATCTTCTATTGAGATAAATTTCTCTCAAGGAACTATATTACGAAATTATTTCATCCTCCAATGCTCATTGAATAACTTACAAACCATAATTTCACAACTACAATTATTAAACACCTCAAAAGACTCGTGTGAAACGAATAGGTTGATTCTTTCTCAAAAGAAACAGAATGGAATCAATTTTTCATCAACTAGGAAAACATGTGCCACCGCAAAGGAACACATGACCAAAGAAAATAGTCACTTAAGCAAAGTACTAAAAACATAAGGGAAAGTCAACAATGAGGGCTCAAACCCACCGAAAGCTAATACCAAACCACAAATGAGAAGAAGGTAATACCTTTGAAGATTGATAAACTCTTATGGAACAACTGCATAAGGTTTAAGCACTCTCAAATAAACTGCAAGATGCGAAATGAGACTTAAAGCTCAATTACTTATAATTGACTCATTCCTTTAACAAGGAAGGTTATTTTCTGTGATTACTACATCACTTCATCAGCCTCTTAAGTTTAGAAGGGTTCTACTACCCAATTGAAAAGCTCCTACCAAAACTCTTTCATCAAAGACACATTATCATTCGATTATTTCACAATCATATGGGCACAAGCCACCTATTGTATCATATCAGTTCAACTTTTAGCGATGCTCATCATCAAACTTCAACGCACAACAGTTATACGACAACCATTGTTGTTATCAACTGGCTTCATTATGAAATCTAGGTGCTACTGTAACAGCCCTAAGTTAGGGTTGTGTTTCAAATGTAATATTATGAGGATAAATTAAAACTTTTGATGCCTCATGAAATCATTTGGGAATTTTCTAAGATTTTCCCCTAGCAATTTCTATTTTCTAGGACCATGTTCTTGTGATGGAAGTTGTTGTCAACAAAAACATCAACCCTAAACTCTTGATCATCCTCTGGAAGTATTTTTCCTACCTTCCTAACCTTCCTAGTCACCTCTCTGCAAAATCTCATAATTTTTAGATTTTGTTTGCTATTTCAAATGAGCTAGTCAAACTAGTTTGAATTCTGGTCAACCCTTTGGGACAAGCAGCTTGTGAATTTTCTTGGGAATGATGCAGTATAAAAATTCCTGAAAATTATACAAGGTTTTTCTCTGTCCCAGGAAATTCCCACAAAAATTTTGGAATTTTTGGAGTTGTGGAGCTACTCTAAAAATTCCCAAACCTCCTCACCTTTTAAAAGTCCAATCAGATCATCGCTCATCTGCTCAACTCGAGCCCGACTCAAGTCCAATCGACCACTCGGCTCGACTTGTCTCGACACAGCACTCTCTTCGCGCCGCGCCGCACTGCACTCCAACCCGAGCCTCTCTCTCTCTCTCTCTCTCTCCGACGACCCGGCCCCACCGGCAGACTCTTCTCCACGCGGCGCAGGCGCTCACGGGCCACCGCTCACAGACCGCCGCCATCGCCGCGCGCATGCATGCTGCCACGCCGAGCCTCCGGCCACTTCGCCGCCTACCGCTCCACCTCGCCGCCTCCGCTTCTCTTCAAAAGCCACCGAGCTCACCCGCCTTGGTTTTCTTCCTCCTCTGTCATCTTCCACCGAGCCCAGAGCCGCGAGTGTCGCCACGCCGCCTCCAAGCCCGCCGGCCACTCCGGTGATCTCCGATCATCGCCGATCACACACGGCGTGTCCCACCTCCCGTGAGGCGAACCCCAAGAGATTTCGAGTTTCATCGCTCGAGGAGCTGCGCGCACACTTTCTTCTCCAACTCCGGCCTCCACCGCCTTCTCTCCGCCGTGTCTTCTCCAGCTGAGCCCGAGCCCGATTCTCTTCGCCGTGAGCATCCTTGTACATCCCTCTTCCTCACCCCATCACTCACCCGCTCTCTCGTGCTCCACAGAACCTCCACAGTGATCACCCGCGCCACCGCCGGCCGTTGCCGCCGCCGCACTCCGCCACCTCCGTCATCGCCGACCACCCCGCCGCCCCGTAACCCATCGATGCTCATGCGCGCGCTATTTTCCGCCCCCTACCTCTCTGGCGCCGTCGCCCCTTGTCACCTCCACGGCCGGCCACCGCATCCTGTCGCCACGCCGCCGCAGTGCCCCTCCGACCACCCCCGAGACCACCTCTAGGTTCGGTAACCCGTAGGCGACCCATTTTGGTCCTTGCCACCACCTCGCCGCAGCTCCACCGCCGGCGCCGACCTCAGCCCCAAAACCAGCCCGAGCTCCCTCCCTATTTCTTCATTTTGTGTCCTCCTCTGTTTCTCTGAAAAGTGGGACCCACTCATATAATCTCAACCCTTAACTGCTAATCAATCTTGTGAATGTCCATTAGTTCACTCAAATGTATTCACAAAGTTGGAAGTTGAGTTTTGAAGGAAATTTAGACATTAGTTCTCTCAAGCGTCTTCTGTCAGAATCAAAGAGGTGAAATGCAATTGCTATTAGATTTTGTTAGTACTTAGCAAATCCCTTTAGAAGCAAAGTGTCTAGCAAATAAATTAGGTAGTTAGTAACTCTAGGTTTCAAACTCTTGTTGGAATGAATGTCTGAGAAGCTATTAAGATGAACAAGTTGTATTGTCAAGAATCAAGATTATCGATTTGATAAATAAGTTTATGACACTATTAATACAATGGTTAGAAATGTTTTGTAATCTTTTAACCATTTGAGCACTTAGGTCAGAGTAGTCAAAACCGAAACCAATAAGGAGGTGAGTTTTCTAAACCACAGAGAAGAGATGTTATGGTAAAGAGTTGTGTTGTCGAGGCTTTTGGTTTTGCATTACAGTAGTAAGGCCATAGAGTAGCAACATGTCGATAAAATAGTTAGCCTTACCATATTAGGTGTGGTGCTTAGGAGTGTTAATAGTTGAGTATCGAAAGCCCAAACTTAGTTAGAAAACCGCTTAGCATCTAGTAGTTGGATAATTAGCTAGTCGTTGTTCCTATAGCAAATTGTAGGTCTAATGATCTTATCACAGTTGAAGGTTATGAGAATAGCTGGTTAATTAAAATGTGGTAATTTGTCGCTTAGATAATAGATGTGTACACAATCACCATCAAAGTCCATTTAAGATTAGAACATATAAGAGGATTGATTTTGACTGTATGGTTATCTTAGAAAGTAAGTTTAGTTTGGGAAGATCAATCACAAGAAATCCTATCTAATTTAAATAATCTCCTAACTGGCTAAATTGTTATTCCTATTTTAATGATCTATCTTCTGTGTTATTGATTTTTGGATGATTTTGAGTTTTGGGTATTATCGTGTTATTCGTTTCATCGCTTTTTGCTCGATCGATAGATTGCGACTATTCCTGTATTGAGAGTGAACTCTCGCAATGTGTTGATCATTTTGAGCAAAGCAGAATGTGCAAGCGCTTGATCATGTTAAGCCCTTTATTTTCAAACTAATATTTTGTTTGCAACTTGTATGTATGCATTGCTATTTCGTGTTAAAATATGGTTAGTGGACCTCGTTAGTTGCATAATCTGTAGGCAAATAATATTCTCTACCACCAACCTAGGTTAATTGTTGTGATTAGAGATCGTTGAATGATCTCTTGTCACTTAGTAGATACGATTTCAACCGCTAGACATGCTTAGTATCGGTAGAGAAATGGGCGTTATCGACTTAGTCGGAACCTTGATCACACAAAATTACTATAACTTTATGTTTCAAAGATTTTTGCTATGTTTAATTGTGAAAACAAAAATGAAAACAAAATGATTTAGACTTGGGCACAATGGTAAGATGGTGTGCTTTTGGGTGTGATCGAATGGTGCCCGAGTCAATTAAGGACCGAACATCTTGTGAGTACCGTTATCCAGCATTTTTGCGTACAACTACACTAGAGTATATGGACCTCTTGACTTAGTACTTTACGTGTATTGGCCCGGTCGCAGGAGGTCGCAGGAGGGATGGTGTTGGGAGCGTGGTAATTGTCCAAAAGCTTTATCCCGAGTGGGTAGTTGTCTTTCGGCTTTACCATGTAAGCGTATGGATTTCATCCATACGAGCTGCTCGTAGTTAATACACAATATTGGAAGCGCTCAGGACTTAGTCAGGCAAAGATACCTTCTAAGTGTGCTTGGCTTAAAGGCGGTCCAAGTGTGGGTATAGTGGTACAACCTCGCAGGTTAGAACTATTCGAATAGCCTCGCCCTAGGTTATGGACACGCTTGGGTAAGCTTGACGAGAGTTAGACTACAACCTTTTAATTAAAACTTGATTTGTGGTACGAATCGTGATTCGTATATGTTGTGGTGACTATTGGGATAGTCACCTGTGTGGTTACTTGTATCTATCTTTATTTCACGCTATTTCAACAAGAAAATGAATTGCAAACTTGCCTTTCAATCAGACATTATTGCAAATAAAGTTGGCTTTATGCAAATGAAACATATGGCCTCCACTGATAAGCCTCGCATGTAGCATATGTATAGGTCTGCTAGTCCACACGCCGCCTTAAGTAGTAAAAACAATTTTTGTACTCATATGCTTTGCTTAATATTTTGTTGCAGTTGGAGGTGTGAGCCCCAAGGGCCTTACTCGTGAGATGTGCGAGTTCTGGGACGACTAGCTTGACGGTCCGGCTCTGCTGCCTTGTGGATAAGGCACACCGATTGGCTTTGTTTATAGCCATCTTATGGCACTTTTGCTTCCGCTATTTATTTACTTATCTGTTGTAATTTGGCCTGGCCTACCGTTGTAATAACTCTACCGTTGTTTCATCGCTTAGTATTGTGATGTTTGGACTCTATGTTTAGAATGGAGTTGATGCATAATTTTGTGAAGAGGCGTGCATACTGCAGCTGGAAGTATGCATGTCTCGAGGCTTAGTTTATTTGATTTGTGATGCTAGGACTGTGGTTGGTTACATTACAAACCAAATAAACTGGGTCCTCACAAAGTTGGTATCGAGCCATCCCACCATAGTAACCCAAGCATGGTCGCCTTAGGATATTTAGCAAAAGCTTATTTTCAAAGTAACAATAGTTTATGAAAGCTAAGTAGATTCTCTAATTTGCTCCTTATCTATCTTAGCTTTCTACTCATCTTACTCTATTTTGAGTTTTGAAAATTGGATTCTCTCTTCCTTTCAAAAGATAGTTACTTATCTAAGTTAAATTGGTTTGGGAGAACCCCGAGAGTTATAAACTAAGTATGATAGCTGTCTATAGAAACTTTCGTAAATGAAGACTTCTGGCCAGAGCTTGCAGAGGAAAGCCCAATGTACCACTAGGGTTTAGTTTGTAGTATCAAAATGAGAGGTTAACCAAAATTGTGGGGATAAAAGGGTAGGATGAAACATGAGTTAGTTAAATGTCTAACTTTTCTTAAAAGAATTTACTTTGCTTACCACCGTATTTCGAACTTGTCTTCCTAAAACTCGATTGCCTGCTCTTCCATACGAGTTGGTCATATTGAAGTTGATTTAATGAGTGCACTTTGCCTTGTTGTTATGAACTATTAGAGTTTATTTTGTAGAATGGATGCTTGCTATCTATGTTTTCTATAATAAAATTATTATTATTAACTTGCTTGGTGGAACAGATGGTCGTGGAACCCGTAGTGGTTTGATCACCACCGGTTCTGATGAGGAGCTTCCTCCTCCGACCATGGTCGAGGTTCTCACCGATCGAGCGGAATCGATGGACTGCACTCGATTCGGAGGTCATCGCGAGGAACACCTCCACACCGCGGTGCCTCGGGACCGTGGTGGCGGCACCGCACTGTGGGGACTTGCGGAGTTCCTCCGCACGCACCGCCGACGCTCTCCCGCTTGAGGACCCACTTGACGCAGATGATTGGTCGCGCCGCTGAGCGAAGCTCAACATCGCCGCGCCGTGAGCGTGAGAAGGCGCTGTTTGCATCCCACCAACTTGAGGGTGCAGAGTTTTTGGCAAATCTTATCCTACTTAATTCAGCAAGCCTGGACGTGATTCTTGGCATGGATTGGTTGTCCCAATACTTTGGGCAAATTGATTGTGCCAGGAAGATTGTCTTTCTCACCAGCCCCTCAGGTAAGCAGGTTGGGTTTTCACCGCAGCTGCAAGGGCCACACCTTTGTGCACTTGAAGCAAAGCCAGCCTTGTAGATTCAGGATGTTCCCACAGTTCGTTACTTCGTGGATGTTTTCCCCGAAGATTTGCCTGGGATGCCTCCAGTTCGAGACCTTAAATTTGTCATTGAGTTGCTGCCCGGTACCGCTCCGATTTCAAAGGCGTCGTATCGGATGCCTTCCAATGAGTTGGTGGAGTTGAAGAAGCAACTAGGTGAGCTGCAAGCGAAGGGTTTTATCCGTCCTAGCTCATCTCCTTGGGGTTGTCCGATGATCTTTGTGAAGAAGAAGGACAAGACTTTGCGCATGTGTGTTGATTACCGTCCGCTCAATGAGGTGACGGTGAAGAACAAATATCCTTTGCCCCGCATCGATGATCTTTTGATCGCTTGATCGGAGCCTGTATTCTCAAAGATTGATTTGAGGTTGGGGTATCATCGTGTCGATCGATTCGAGGATATTCAAGACGCCACTACTCGTTATGGTCCAGACGAGTATACTGTCATGTCTTTGGGCTTAACCAATGCTCCACTTTATTCATGAACCTTATGAATTCAGTATTCATGGAGTATTTGGATAAATTTGTGGTGGTCTTCATTGATGATATTCTTATCTACCCAAGAACGAAGAAGAGCATGCCGAGCATCCGGCTTCAGCCGGAAAGTCGCGTGAGCATCACCTATATGCAAAATTCAGCAAGTGCGAGTTCGTTGAAAGAAGTGGCATTTTGGGCCATGTCCTTTCGGCAGAGGCGAGTCGGATCCTAGCAAGGTCGTTGATGTGCTATCTTGGGGTCACCAAGTCACCACCGATGTTCGGAGTTTTCTTGGTTTAGCAAAGTTACTACCGCCGCTTTATCGAGAATTTCTCCAAGATCGCGGCCGATGACCGAATTGCTCAAGAAGGACAAGAAGTTTGTGTGGTCTTCGCTTGTGATGAAAGCTTCCAGAACTCAAGCTGCTTGACATCGCCCCTATTCTTGTTCTTCCGATGTACACAAGAGCTTCGATATCTTTTATGATGCCTCTCGCCGTGGACTCTGCTGTGTTCTTATGCAAGAAGGCGAGCAAAGGCCTATGCATCCAGCAGCTGAGGCCTCATGAACTCAACTATCCTACCCATGATTTAGAGTTAGTCGTGGTCCATGCACTCAAGATTTGGCGCATTATCTCGATCAGAATCACGTGAGGTGTATTCGATCACAAGAGCTTGAAGTATTTGTTCACCCAAACAGATCCAACCTCAGCAAAGAAGATGGTTGGAATTGATCAAAGATTATGACATGGGCATTCAAGATCATCCGGCAAGGCCAATGTTGTTGCTTATGCACTAAGTCGAAGGTGTATTGCAATACTTTAATGCTCCAAGAGCAGAACCCGCCTCTTCTTGAAGAGTTTCAGCTGCTCAACTGGGTTTGGTTGAGCATGGTTCTCTTGTGCCTTGGTTGTGCAACCAACCTTAGTGGATCAAATCAAGGCAAGACAAAGAATCGATGATGGTGTAAGTCACATCAAGGAGAACATCAAGAATGGGACAGCCAGTGTTTCTAAGATGAGCATGGTGTTGTGTGGTTTGGGCAACGGCTTGTGGTTCCAAAAGTCATGGAATTGCGGAATTGATTCTCCGTGAAGCACACGATTCCCCCTTGTCCATCCATCCCGGGGCCACCAAGATGTACCAAGATCTTCGTTAGAGATTTTGGTGGACCTTGATGAAGCGCGAGATTGCCAAGTTCGCTGGTCGAGTGTGACGGTGTCGCCGAGTCAAGGTCAACACCGCCCCAAGCAGTCTTCCAACCTTGCCGCTGCTCGAGTGGAAGTGGATTCCGCCGCATGGACTTTATCACCGGCCCGCCTGCATTCTTCCGGGAAGGATGCTATCCGGTTGTTATTGATCGATCGACTAAAGTAGCACACTTTCTCGCCAAGACGCATTTAATCTCGTGGTCACCAATCGCGGACATCTACATATCCCGCATCGTGAGCTTGCATGGTGTACCACTAACAATTGTATCGATTGTGGTTCTTTTTCACCTCCCAATTATGGCATGAATTGCAAGAGGCCATGGGAACTCGCTTTTCTTTCGGGCCAGATTTCATCCCCAAACCGACGGCCGATCGAGCGAGTCAACCAAGTGTTGGAAGACATGTTCGCGCTTGCATTCTTTCTTATGGAAAGAATTGGGAGAAGTGTCCGCCACTGCGTACTTCTCCTATAACAACAAATTTTCGTGCTAGTCTTGGCATGGCACCATTTGAAGCCTTGTATGGGAGGAGGTGCGAACCCCGTTGAACCGGTCGAACCGTGAGAGGCGCTTTTCGCCTGCATCCATCAATGAGGCCGAAAGTCGTTCGCTGATTCGCGAGCATCCGCGGTGGCCCACCCGCGCGTAAGAGTTATGCATCGTCGTCACCGTGAGTTGATTTTCTAGCCCAATGACTTTGTTTATCTCAAAGTCTCACCTTGAAGGGTCATCGCCGCTTCGTGTCAAGGGCAAATTGGCTCCTCGATATGTTGGGCCTTATCTCATCATCGAGAAAGTGGTGGCGTTGCTTACAAGTTAGAGCTGCCGCCACACTTGAGGGAGTGCATGATGTGTTCCATGTGTCCCAATCAAGAAATGCCTTCGTGTTCGACCGAGGAAACTCCGTTGGAAAATCTCGATGTGCAAGAAGATTTGTCGCATCACGAGCGCCCTGCTCGATTCTTGATGAATCGAACGAAGGACAAGGAACGCGCAATCAAGTTCCTTAAAGTCCAAAGGGTCGAATCACTCCGAGGATGAGGCCACTTGGGAGCAGGAAGATCGTCTCCGTGCATACTACCCATCCTTCTTTTCTCAGTGATCCGAATCTCGGGGCGAGATTCCTGTAAGGGGGGGGAGATTTTGTAACAGCCCTAAGTTAGGGTTGTGTTTCAAATGTAATATTATGAGGATAAATTAAAACTTTTGATGCCTCATGAAATCATTTGGGAATTTTCTAAGATTTTCCCCTAGCAATTTCTATTTTCTAGAACCATGTTCTTGTGATGGAAGTTGTTGTCAACAAAAACTTCAACCCTAAACTCTTGATCATCCTCTGGAAGTATTTTTCCTACCTTCCTAACCTTCCTAGTCACCTCTCTGCAAAATCTCATAATTTTTAGATTTTGTTTGCTATTTCAAATCAGCTAGTCAAACTAGTTTGAATTCTGGTCAACCCTTTGGGACAGCAGCTTGTGAATTTTCTTGGGAATGATGCAGTGCATAAAACTTCCTGGAAAATTTATACAAGGTTTTTCTCTGTCCCAGGAAATTCTCATAAAAATTTCTGGAATTTTTGAGCTGTGGAGTTACCTCTAAAATTCCCCAAACCTCCTCAGCCTTTTAAAAGTCCAATCTGTAATCATCGCTCATCTGCTCAAACTCGAGCCCGACTCAAGTCCGACCGACCACCTCGGCTCAACTTGTCTCGACCAGACTCTTCGCGCTGCGCCGCACTGCACTCCAACCCGAGCCGCCTCTCTCTCTCGACGACCTCTCCCCACCGGCAGACCTTCTTCCACGCGGGCGCTGGCGGCTCCACGCCAGCCGCGCACAAGACCGCCGCCATCGCCTCGCGCATGCATGCCGCCACGCCGAGCCGCCGTCACTTCGCCGCCTACCGCTCCACCTCGCTGCCACGCCTCTTCAAAAGCCATCGAGCTCACTTGCCTTGGTTTTCTTCCTCCTCTCGCATCTTCCACCGAGCCCAGAGCCGCGAGTGTCGCCGCCGCTTCCAAGCCCGCCGCCACTCCGTGATATCCGATCATCGCCGATCACACGGCGTGTCCCACCTCCCTAGGAGGCGAACCCCAAGAGATTTCTGAGTTTCATCGCTCGAGGAGCTGCGCGCACACTTTCTTCTCCAACTCCGCCCCACCGCCTCTCGTCGCCGTGTCTTCTCCAATGAGCCCGAGCCCGATTCTCTTCGCCGTGAGCATCCTTGTACATCCTCTTCCTCACCCCATCACTCACCCGCCTCTCGTGCTCCACAGAACCTCCACGGTGATCACCGCGCCACCGCCGCCATCGTCGCCACCGCACTCGCCACCTCCGCCAACGCCGACCACCCCGCCGCCTCGTAACCTCATCGATGCTCGCGCTGGCTATTTTCCGCCCACTCTCTCTCGGCGCCATCGCCTTGTCACTTCCACGGCCGGCCGCCGCCATGTCGCCACACCGCAGCGCTCTCCCGCCACCCCGAGACCACCTCTAGTTTCTGAATCTGTAGGCGACCCATTTTGGTCCTTGCCACCACTCGCCAGCCTCCACCACGCGCCGACCTCAGCCCCAAAACCAGCCCGAGCTCCTCCCTATTTCTTCATTTTGTGTCCTCCTCTGCTTTCTCAAAAGTGGGACCCACTCATATAATCTCAACCCTTAATCATAATCAATCTTGTGAATGTCCATTAGTTCACTCAAATGTATTCACAAAGTTGGAAGTTGAGTTTTGAAGGAAATTTAGACATTAGTTCTCCAAGTCGTCATGTCAGAATCAAAGAGGTGAAATGCAATTGCTATTAGATTTTGTTAGTACTTAGTAAATCCCTTTAGTAAGCAAAGTGTCTAGCAAATAAATTAGGTAGTTAGTAACTCTAGGTTTCAAACTCTTGTTGGAATGAATGTTCAGAGAAGCTATTAAGATGAACAAGTTGTATTGTCAGTAACCTGAAGATTATCAGATTTGATAAATAAGTTTATGACACTATTAATACAATGGTTAGAAATGTTTTGTAATCTTTTAACCATTTGAGCACTTAGGCTGTCAGTAGTAGTCAAAACTGGAAACCAATAAGGAGGTGAGTTTTCAGAAACCAGCAGAGAAGAGATGTTATGGTAAAGAGTTGTGTTGTCAGTAGGCTTTTTGGTTTTGCTATTACAGTGTAGTAAGGCCATAGAGTAGCAACATGTCGATAAAATAGTTAGCCTTACCATATTAGGTGTGGTGCTTAGGAGTGTTAATAGTTGAGTATCAAGAAGCCCAAACTTAGTTAGAAAACCGCTTAGCATCTAGTACTTGGATAATTAGCTAGTCGTGTTCCTATAGCAAATTGTAGGTCTAATGATCTTATCACATTGAAGGCTATGTAGAATAGCTGGTTAATTAAAATGTGGTAATTTGCTTCTTAGATAATAGTTGTGTACACAATCACCATCAAAGTCTCTTAAGATTAGAACATATAAGAGGATTGATTTTGACTATATGGTTATCTTAGAAAGTAAGTAGTTTGGGAAGATCAATCACAAGAAATCCTATCTAATTTAAATAAACTCGAATCTGGCTAAATTGTTATTCCTATTTTAATGATCTATCTTCTGTGTTATTGATTTTTGGATGATTTTGAGTTTTGGGTATTATCTGTTATTCGTTTCATCGCTTTTTGCTCGATCGATAGATTGCGACGATTCCGTGTATTGAGAGTGAACCTCAATGTTTGATCATTTTGAGCAAAGAAGCAATGTGCAAAGCAAGCTTGATCATGTTAATCCCTTTATTTTCAAACTAATATTTTGTTTGCAACTTGTATGTATGCATTGCTATTTCGTGTTAAAATATGGTTAGTGGACCTCGTTAGTTGCATAATCAGAGGCAAATAATATTCTCTACCACCGAGCCTAGGTTAATTGCTCGTGATTAGAGATCGTTGATGATCTCTTGTCACTTAGTAGATACGATTTCAACCGCTTAGACATGCTTAGTATCGTAGAAATAGGCTGCTATCGACTTATTCGATAACCTTGATCACACAAAATTACTATAACTTTATGTTTCAGATTTTTGCTATGTTTAATTGTGAAAATAAAAATGAAAACAAAATGATTTAGACTTGGGCACAATGGTAAGATGGTGTGCTTTTGGGTGTGATCGAATGGTGCCCAGTCAATTAAGGACCGAACATCTTGTGAGTACCGTTATTCGTGTATTTTTATGCATAACCACACTAGAGTATATGGGACCTCTCTTGACTTAGTACTTTGGCGGTATTGGCCCGGTCGCAGGAGGTCGCAGGAAGGATGGTGTTGGGAGGATGGTAGTTGTCCAAAAGCTTTATCCTGAGCGGTAGTTGTCTTTTCGGCTTTTTCATGTAAGCGTATGGATTTCTATCCATACGAGCGGTCGTAGTTAATACACACATTGGAAAGCGCCTCGTAGGACTTAGCTGTACAAAGATACCTTCGAAGTGTGCTTTGGCTTAAAGGCGGTCCAAGTGTGGGTATAGTGGTACACCTCGCAGGTTAAAACTATTCGAATAGCCTCGCCCTAGGTTATGGACACGCTTGGGTAAGCTTGACGAGAGTTAGATTACAACCTTTAATTAAAACTTGATTGGTGGTACGAATCGTGATTCGTATATGTTGTGGTGACTATTGGGATAGTCACTTCCGTGTGGTTACTTGTATCTATCTTTATTTCACAGCTTATTTCAACAAGAAATGAATTGCAAACTTGTCTTTCAATCAGACATATTATTGCAAATAAAGTTGGCTTTATGCAAATGAAACATATGGCCTCCACTGATAAGCTCGCATGTAGCATATGTATAGGTCTCTAGTCCACACGTTGTTTTATGAGTACAAAAACAATTTTTGTACTCATATGCTTTGCTTAATATTTTGTTGCAGAGGAGGCAGTGAGCCCCAAGGGCCTTACTCGTGAGATGTGCGGGTTCTGGGACGACTAGCTTGACGGTCCTGGCCGGCTGCCTTGTGGATAAGGCACACCGATTAGCTTTGTTTATAGCCATCTTATGGCACTTTGCTTCCACTGCTTATTTACTTATCTGTTGTAATTTGGCCTTACCGTTGTAATAACTCTACCGTTGTTTACTCTTAGTATTGTGATGTTTGGACTCTATGTTTAGAATGGAGTTGATGCATAATTTTGTGAAAAGGTGTGCATACTGCAGCCTGGAAGTATGCATGTCTCGAGGCTTATTTTATTTGATTTGTGATGCTAGGACCTGTGGTTAGTTAAGCATTACAAACCAAATAAACTGGGTCCTCACAACTACCTACTTTTATTTCCAAATCATATGAATACTAACAAACACATATTCGATCAAGCTCCTCACATTTGGATTTCGCAAAAGTACATTAAAACTTTAACAAAAATCGAAATCTTCTATCGATCAAAAGTCTTAACAACACTACAACCAATTTCATTATCCAATCTATATAGAGGAACTATATAGAACTCCTCTCATAAATTCTGATCCACCCATATTAAATCCCTTCAACCGCTTAAACACAATTTCGATATTTAATCATACTAAGGAATACGAAATCTGATATTCCTCTAATTTTCCTTTCCACACAATTAAATTAATCCATGGGAACTAAAGAACCCAATAAATTTAACAACCTAAACAGCTTTTAATGGCTGACTAGTTCATCAAAGTTCCATTCTTCTTGATATCTCTCACCACTACTCATATATACCGCTCATCAAGAACTAGAAAAAGACAACATCAACTTAATCAATTTCACCTCCAAGGTTACTAATTAATATTAGTTATGCACCATACCAATGACTCAACTTGATTCCCATACCATATCACATTATTTGATTACAATCTCTGATTTAACCACAACAAGGTATCACAAAAGGATTTTAACAATTTCCACTAAAAGATGCCTTAAACTTTAACACTAAATAATCCAAAAGGAACACATAGAGCCAAAGCTTTCTCATGCTAACAAACTTGCAATAGAAACTCTCAATACTCAACTATCAAACGAATAAATGAGTCAATCTTTGCCCAAGAGAAAGAAGGAACAACCAAGGAATTATCAATAATGCCAAGATTGAGGTCAAGAAAGAAATCAACTTTCTAAAACACTCACACTCAACTCCCGCAACTAAGGTATTCAGTGGTAACTACTTTATGCGCCTACCACGAATCTGGTATTTCCGACAAAGTCCAAGGCCACAACCACGACCTCCACTTCTTAACAACCATTATCGACACACATAAATAATATAATCACATATGATCATCTCATGACAATCATAGAATAGATTCATAGATATAGAATGTCATAACATATCATAGCATAGGCAAGAAGATAGCACAGAGGCAATTAAACAATTGCTCAACAAATAAAACATAACAACAGATAATGCGAAGCAATGTAATTCCTAACCCCACCCATCGTGTACAAAGTGTGTCAATTTAATACTTTTCTATTAACCACTGACCTAAAGCCCGCCTCGATACCAATCAGAACTCTCCACTCAACACCGAGCCCGAATGCTACTAAAATTTACTTAAACTAAGACCAAATACAAATTTTCAAGATAACCTCCTTTGTATAGTCAACTATACCGAGGCTCTAACAATTAGTCATGGCAATTAACAATAAACTCCATATACAAGTTCATTCAAGCATGCAAGATAATCTCATAAACATAACCAAAGTTTGATATTCTCATTATTACAATTAATTTGAAACTCAAACCATCCCTAAGTAATTTGCCAGCCATTTAATCCTCGATATGAAATTAAATGGCAAACGCCTTAAGGTCGTGAGGTAGTGAGTGCATCCAACATCTATTCCCTCCCATGCATGTCGCTCTCGCCATTGTACCTAAAACATATCAAAGCAAGAGTGAGCCCAAAGACTCAGCAAGTATCAACAAGGCTATAAACAGAACACAAGCATAGCATCAATGATCCACAAGAACGCATACTAATCATAGCTTTCATACTCATGGAATGCGATCAATGCAATGCACCTTTGAACTTTATCTCTTTCGCATTTTACCTGTAATGCGGGTATACATCCGTCAATGTACCCTTTGCCTATGCCCTCCAAGACAGGGATCAAGAGCCTATACACCACGTAGATAGGACTTTGCCCATCATCTTAATGATGGGGACCTTTAATCATTTCCCACATTCCACGAATGGGGATTCAAGCCCGCATCTACATGACGGGACCTCAAAAATGCATAGTCACCACTTGACCAAGCCTCCAATATGATAGCACGATGCACATGAACAAACCTTTAAGCTATCATACCAATGTATTCACAACAACGCCATACATGAACAAACTTATTCATACCTCTTATTCATACTTCTAGCATTTCTCATCATTAACATTCATAGCATTCTAGCATCCATGAATAGCACATATATTCATAATACTAGTAAACATGAACAATCCTCATGGATAACAATTAATCATATCCCAAGTATTCACTATCCTTAAACATACATATCACATTATCAATCAACCACAGCTAATATATAACAAATTTTAGCATGTATCATAAACATTGATCATCTTTAACCAAAGATACCACACTATCGGTCAACCATAGCTAATATATATCGAATACTAGCAAGCAATCACAAACCATTCATAATTACTCGACCAAACAGAGTAATTGCATCCACCAAGATAATTTGGAACTCATCGCATTAACATTCATTCATGGCTATTATGACCTAAACACAAACAAATACAGATACAAGCATAATAATACGATAACCCAATACTTGCCTCAATCAGAAGTAGAACGGTGGACGCTGGCGGGCGTTGCTCCCGAATCTCGCTCCCACCTGAACATAAAGATAACACAATCTAAGACCAACATACTGGACCAAAAGCATAAATAACAACACAAACGAACTCGCTAAACTCCTGCGCGTTTTCTCTTCCAATTCCTAGTGATCGCTTTGGTGATCACTGCAGACAGTCAACTTCTAAAATACATAACTTTCTGCTCAGGGGTCCAAATAAGGTGTTCTCAGACTTTATGGAAAGGTAATTTAATTACCTAAATAAACTTAGTTGGGGAGCCCTTTTGATTATGCCAACTACTGCCTCTACCAAGCCAACCTACAGAGCAACAAATATCACGTCGGGTTCTCTGGAAAGATCACTAAAACCATCATAACTTTTGCTACGAAAGTCAAAATCTTGCGTTCTTTACCTCTATGAAAAGGTATGGAAATTACCTACAATTTTCGTTATATTGATATCCTCTGATTTCGTCTTTAACTGATAGATTAACTCAGTTTTCTACAGACTGTCAGGATGTTGACAGATTAACCAGACAGCGGCACTAAACAATTCATAACTTTCTAACCGTTAATCGGATTTGGGCGTTCTGGCGTCCACTGAAAGCTAAGAACATTATCTACCTAACTCTAGAAGATCAAAACTCCTAATGCGCCTCTAAACACATGAAACTGGCCGCGCAACATTCTGGACAGAATTGCAACTTTAACAGACCGACTTCAATCTTGCCAAAACTACTCGATTTCGGTTCTACCACTAAATACACAACATCAAATAGTGCTAGTTACCCTGGTGCAGCTAAAGATCGTGACTGGATGGGATCCTCTTCCTTCTCTCTTCCTCCTTTCTCTCTCTCCTCTTCCTTCCTCTTCTCTTCCTCCTTGGCCGCCGCAATGGGGACTTTCCTTCTTCTTTCCTTGGCCGAAAAACCATGGGGAAACTTGGAGGACCTTGGGAGGGGCAAGGAGGAGGGCAGCCAGGAGGAGAGGCGTGAGGGAGGGGAAGGGGCGCCACACAAGGGGAGAGGGTGGGGCGTGGGGAAGTGGGAGGGGGTCATGTTAGGTTTTGGGGGAGTGGCGCCTTTGGTCGGCCGCCCTTGGTCACATGGGCCGAGGCCCAAGCCTGGAGTGACAAAAACACCGATTTCTTTTTCAATCGTTGAACTGCGTAATTAACCAAAAGGTCCTTTCCGAAACCATTGAATTCTCTCCAATATTTAATCTCCCGATTAAAGCTTAACACACTTCCGGTATTACATCGAGTGGTCTCAAGAGGCTAACCTAGCCTCCGAGGACGCCAAGAGGTATCTACGAGTGCTCTGCTCGTTTCCCAAACCAGAGAGAGACTCTCTTAATTTACCTAGCTGCCACGCCACGCATGAAAGGAGCGCAGCTGCTGGTCGAGAACGTGAGAACATTCAACGACCGGCCTACTACGCCGCTGAGGTTTTACACGACCCAAGGAGCGCTACCTCGTGTTCAAAACTTCTATATGCCCTCCTCATGTCTTCGAGAAACTGCAGATATTTTCAGCGCACAAACTAGTTGCACTATCCGAGTTTCTTGGGAGCGATCCTCCGTATTAGGGAAACAATGGACGCATGGCAAAATGGTCATCGAACTTGAGGCGCTCGACATCCATTTCGTGTCCCGAACGCCATTAAATCCGTGATCTTGCGCACTTTGTCACCGAATGGACAAATCCTCAACTCGCTCAGATCCCCAGACGATTCCCACGACCGCGGGATCGATGTACTTTGACGGTCACTTACAATAAGTGGCTCTGGGTCTGGGTGGTCTCGAATTCTCCACCGAGAAACCTTAAAGTATGCCTAAAATCACAAAGTATGCCAAGACGTCGGGCTAAAATCATAAAACGCAGAAGTAAGTCAACTCGTAAAAAACAAACAGTAAGTAGTTATTACACTTATGTTTTTTACATATGTGAGGACCCTGGTTTATTCGGCTTGTACTGTTTAACCATCCACTTGGTCCTAACAGTACAAATCAAATAAACTAAGCCTCGAGATATGTATACTTCTGCACTGCGTGATACACACCTCGTTACAAAATCATGCATCAATTCCATTCATACACATAGAGCCGAAGCAAAAACAACAACTGAAAGACATAGATAATATAAAGAGAGTTATTACAAAAGAGAGGCCGACTGCCAAATAACACATAGGTAACTAATTTAAACAATGGAAGCAAATGGCCATAAGATGGCGGTAATAAAGCCAATCGGTGTGCCTTTACCCACAAGGCAACCAACCGACCGCCAAGCTAATCGTCCCAAAACACAAGAACACAAACCACAAAAGTGGGGCCCTTGGGGCTCACCTTCTTCCTCTCGCAACAATTAATATTAAGCAGCGCATGAGTACAAAACTTGTTTTTGTACTGCAAGACCGACGTGTGAGATAATGTAACTATAATTAACTACATGCAAGCTTTATTTAAGTGGATGAGGCTCTAGACTTATTTTCAAAGATAAAGCAAGTTTTCATTTGCAATAAGGTAATAGATTCAAAGCAAGTTTGCAATTAACTTTTGTTGTTCAAATAAAAGAGAGACAAATATAACAATAGATAGATGACAACACTCAACCTAGAAGTGACTAACCCATAGTCACCACAACAATAGCATGAAGTACCCCTTCATACCACCCATGTCAAGTTTAAGTTTTAAAAGGTTGTAGTCTAGTTCTTGCACGACTACCAAGCATGTCCATAACCTAGACGAGGCTATTCGAATAGTTTTAACCTCTGCAGGTGTACCAATGTACCCACACGATAGACCGCCTTTCCACCACCCACTGTTAGCACACTTCCTTTGGTATGCATGCATGGCTAAGTCTAACAAGACGCTTCCAATGGTCGATGCTAATTAAGAGCCGCAACCCACTGGAGAAAGACACATTAGACAAATTCTAACCGGTCCGCTAATGCCCTCCAAACACCACACACAAGAACACACCCACCAACCAGCTCATAATTAACACCTCCCAAAGTACTTAGTCAAGAGAGGTTCCATATCCCCTCGTGGTTAGCACGCACAAGCGCTGGCTTTAGTGACACAAGTAACTCGGCCCTGGAGACTTAGGCACCATTCCAACACACCCAACAGATCACATCAACATACCATTGTGCCCAAGTCAAGATATAGTTTTGTTTTCAGCTTTTGATTTGTAAATCAATAAAACACAAGGGTTGGACAGAATGGAGTAGTATAAGTATTTAGTGTCACAAGATCATCGACTAAGTCGATGATCGCCAATACTACCGATAACTAGGCATGGCTAAGCAATATTCATTCGTAATTCACTAAGTGATAAGAGTTCATCCATCGAACTCTAACCACAAAGAAATAACCTAGGCCTGTAGTAGAGGATAACCATTTACCTACAGATTATGCAACTAGAGGTCTAACTAATCAATTTAACAACAAAATAGCAATGCATACATAGAAGTTAAACAAAATATTAGACTTTAAAAGTAATGGGATCAATGGGAAATGATCAAACTGCTTACCGCTTGTCGTTGCTCAATTTGTTATGGAGGGTCGTTTCTGGTTACCGCAAATATCGAATCCTAAGCGAAAGAGCTAAAAAACAACCAATAAGACGAGCAACACTTAAACAAAAGAGCAAGCAAAAATTATCCAAATGCGACTAAATTTATACACAAGGTAGAATACGAATATACCTAGACATAGGAATTGAAAACCTAGTTGGGATTTGTGGTGTAAAAGATATTCTCTAAAACCTATTTTCTACCAAATTAGATACTGTAGCAAAAATATTTTCTAGAAAGATTTGAAGCTGAAATTTTTATGCCAGCTACCTACTGGTATAGTGGTAACCTATATAAAATTTCAGGTCATTTGGAGCTATAATGAACTAGTTATGATTTTTCTAAGTTCTAAAACTAGGACATCATTTATATCGTGAGCAAAGACCACTAGCAAACTGGTCCTTTACTAAAGTTCATTCCTAAAGGAAATTAACAAAATTTAGTTCGCTCTATTTGGTCTTACAGTAATAAGTTACGGATTTTCTAAGTTTTATAACATTTTTGGAATATTTAATAAAGGTCAATGTAAAGGCAAAATCGATTCCCAACATCTCTCTCGTTCTTAATGGTTCGAATATTTCTAGATTAATTTTTATCCTAAAAGAAAATTAATACTACTGAAATCACCCAAAAGGACTTATAATGAAAAAGATATGAATTCCTAAAGTTTTAATAACATTTTCGTGAGAAAGATAAAGCTTACCGAGGAAATTATATCCTCAATCGAAAAGAAAAGACGTGGCTCAATGCGGGCCGACAAAGATCCGACGCCCACGCCAGACGGCCGATTCAACATGCGCGACGCGCTACAGACCGCTGATTTGATTCCAACGATTCGCATCATTGTGACCTTCTGATAACCCAATTGCTCGCACAACCGGACCGCTGATCAAGCGATGAAGGGTCGATTGAGGGAGCCTTCTGATACCCAATTGCTCCCACGATCCCGCCACGATCCAATATCAAACGCCGAGGTTGATTGGGCCGCTATGACGGAACAGGCTACCAAAATAGCCCACCGTCGCTGACGCTAAGTCACAAGTCGCTTTAAACACACGCGCATTGTGGGGTTTGAAGATGGCGGCCCACGTGTCGCTGATCAGGCCACGCGACACGCGGTTAGCGCATCGGCGCATTAAAAGTGCGCGCCCACATGCAAGTGATCGAGGAGGTGGGTTTAGGACACCTAATGATTACTAACCCATGATTAACAATGATTAGCATTAATGAACGCCATTACCGTGGTCCGAACGATATTACGCACCGCCGTTGTCCCGACAACAAAACCGAGGGCACCTTCGCTTGTCGCCGCGACCCAAGGCACGCGCATGGAGCTAAGTGCCAAAATGGAATCGCAATAGCATTGCGCACCCATCGGGACCACCCACACCGCTTGCATGTGTCCCGAATCGCGGGCTAGCCGACGATGAGCGGCATACCAAAACTACTAAATGCATAATCGCACCAAAGCTCCGCAATAAACCATTCCAATGGTGCCAAAGCTTCTAGGGGCTACTAGAAGGGTACCGAGGGTAGGGGAGGTCCAGGATGGACTGAGTTGCTCCAAATGACAAGAAGGTTGCTTTGACTTGGAGAAGACAACTCTGAGAAGGTGCTCGAGCAAAGATAACACGATCGCGACATCGGTTAGCTCCAACTGAGCTCAAAGAAGCCCCTGAGTAAAGAATTGAAGAATAGAGCTTCACCTGATGATGAAGAAGGTGCTCACTACTAGAAAGGAACACCTCTAAATTGGGTCGCCCCGTGAAAAGCAACCACAATTAGGTTAGGGTTTTGTTCCGTGAGGTGAGAGGCACACACCAAACAGTAAAGAGAGGAAGAAACGCCATCGAGCACGGTTGCACCGAGGAGCTCCCACTCAACAATGGCGGTCTTAGGTGCTTTTGGTGTTTTGAGCTCACAGCACCAAGGATGCTCTGCAAGACCACTGGGTTTTGAAAGGAACCGAGTGGGAGCCAGGAGCTATTTATAGCTCAAGGAGCCTGCTAGGTTAAGCCCAAGCTCTGGGTGGACAGGGTTCATGCCTCGCCATGGGCATCGTGGAGTGACGGGAGCAGTAGGGAGACGACTTTGGGGAGGAGGAGCTGGTGTGCATTTAATGCATGGCAGCATTTAGCCGCTTAAAGGGCTCAAGGAGGTGACAAGTCACCTCCTCTCTCTCGCCATGGCGCATGTGCGGGCATGCGCTGGTGCGGAGGAGGAAGATGACCAACGGCGCGAAGCGCCCACCACCGCGGGTACAAAGCGCTCGAGTCCAGTGTTTTAGTGGGTTGAGCCCAACCTCATTAGATGATGCCGCCGATGAGATTTGAACGGCCACGATGCGTATCGCTAATTGTAAAGACCGGCGAACCTCAGACGTGGTCTCGCGACCGTTGGATCAGATCCAACGGCCGAGAATCGATGGCAACCGAGTTGTCCGGTCGCTTACATCGCATGAGAGCCGCTCGATGGAAATCTAACTACCGATAGCGCGCTGGCTGTTGAACTGGCGCGGGCGCGTTAGTTGGCTTTGCTGAAATCAAGTGACTCAGTCCGAGCCCGACTCGAGTCCAATGAACAAGACAAACCGCTTAGGGTTTGATTTTTTTAACTCAAACTTTGGGGATTTAATTGAGGCATCAAATCAACTCCAAAATTTATGAAATTTTAACCGAGCTTCTGACTTAAGGATTAACCTTCCTAAAGTTTTTAGAGATTTTTGTGCTTTCTCCAAATTCCGAAGGTGATTTCAGAGGTTTGACTCAGGTTTGACTTGCCTCTAAAATATTTCAAATAATTTCCAAAAATTATGAAATAATTCAGAGGTGTTACCAATCAACCCTAGAACCTGTGAAAATTTATTACCAAGGGTTTGACATAGGATTTCACCTGTAAGGTTTTGACTTGAGATAAATGAGGATTTTGATTTTTAATTTCCCAAAATTCCTTTACAAGAATTTTCGTAAAAGTTTCAAGAGTAAAAGGTGAAGGAAAAGTTTTAATTTGCCCTCATTTTATTACATTTGAAACACAAGCCAAAATGGGATGTTACAACATACCGCAGGCGCCGACCTAACTCGAACTTGGGAGCAACCTTCCGACTAAGATTTCTTCTACTTCTTCTCAACCATCGCCGTCAAGATGCACTCTGACAACAGAGTCGCCTCCTCCGATTTCCCGGTGGTCGAGATCGCCTCAACCACCCTAAGAGCGCCGCTCCTCGGCCTCGCATCCCACCGAGCAAGCTGCTTTCTTCACAAAAGACATGAAGTTCTTCCACTTCTCCTTTTCTAGCTGCCTTATAAAGCCACGAAGTCAAACTGCGAATGACTTGTTGTCGTAATAGAAGGGTACCTTAACCTTGGGGACCTTGCGCTTAAGGGCAAGGGCCTCTCTTCTCTTTCTTCGCCGCACCATGTCCGCGACAAATTTAGCAAAAGGAGCAGGAGGAGCCGAACTCGAACCTCTTGTTGCCGATTTCACTACCGACGCTTGGTTGGAGGGGACTTCGCCGACCCGCTGGCTGCCGCTTCAACAACCACCAAATCGACATCCTCGCCGCCTTGGCGTTCTCCATGCCTACTTTCTAAGAAACGTAAAAATAGTGAACGTAAGTTTTTCTCACAACACTAGTCGGTGATAAGTACGACGAGCACAAAAGTCGTGAAGTGTTTCTACATTTGACATTGTGTAATCGTAGTCCACACGACACGTCCGTCGTAAGTTTTTCACGATCGAATTAGTCGTAAGATTTTCTACGACAAACCTATCACCGTGATTCGCTTCTACGACAACAAAACGCCTAAAGACAAAATCATTTGATTACCTTTAGGCGCTCCTTCTTTCTTCGCGTCAAAACCGCAAGGATTGGAGGAGCCACCATGTTGGCCGATGCTTCGCAGATAAGCCCGACGCGCGGATCAACCTCCGCCGCGAAGATCCTCAACGCATGGACAAAGCACGACAGCGTATCAAATCGGATTAATCAAGGATAAAGCCAAAAGAGTAAGTTTTTCTACTCACCGCCCTTGTAATCCTGGTTGTCGCTCTTTCCCGAGTACCTCCGATGGGAGGAACTTCGTACCTTCAAAGGGCTGATTTACGCGGTGATGAAGTCCTTCACCACGCGTTAACCGTGAGCCCTTCGACTTCAAGTCTTTGACAACTTGAATATAGGGGCTATCCGCCGAGATTATCGAGTCGAGTCTCTGAAGAAGACCGCCTGTACGCCATTCCGCGAATGAGAGGCTATCTTCCTGGTAACCACCCAAGAAACCACTTCTTTTCCACCCTACCATCACGACGTAAACATCTCAATGTACCTTCGACTTACCGTCGTGGAGCTGCATCATACGCCTACAAGAATCCCGACTTGACGAGCCATTCTATAATAATACCGAAAAGCTCGAGATCCGCCTAATCCCGTAGGCCTCACACAAGTACACTAACACACTCAAGATTGTGATGGAATTAGGACCAAGGTTCACTAATTCCGCCCCGGTGCTCGAGCACGAGTGTGAGGAAGGGTGAGCAAGCAACCGGAGGCCGCACTCATAGTACACCTAGAAAACTGAATTTGGCCTTCCTCTCCGATGGCCAATGTCGCTCATTCGCCGCATCCACTTTACGAGAAGTCCCTGGGATCTTCTACCGCGACTGAGCGGTCATCTTTGCATCATCCATCTCCGACTCAGCCCACTCAGAGACAATCCTAGCCATTTTCTCTCAATGGCTGGAAGAATTGGATTTGGAAAGCTCCAAGCAAGTGTACGGAATCACCGACGGCGAAGAGATGAGAAAGCAACAAACCGTTGGGTGAAAAGGTAAGAAACCTGTTTTACCTCCACAGTCTGCTTTATAACCACACACTGAACAAAACGCCGGAATCCCACAGTTTTCCACCGCTTCGAATTGCTTCGACGCATGCACTTTTAACCCGCCTGCCTCGTAAAGTCCCAAGACACTCTTTTCACACCTTAAGTGAAATTACCATCTTCACCCCGGTCAAATGAAAAGCCCATCTAAAAGTGTTGCTTCCGATCGAAGGCCACGATTGTTCAAGTCGTAAGTTATTCTACGACTATCTTGCAATCATAATATTGTTAACAAATTACCTCGGTCAAGCATATTTCTGGTCGAGAGAAACGTATGTTGAAGAGTTTTTCCTTCAACGTTCTTCCTACGATCTCCTACTGGTCAAAAGATCATCTACGACCCTTTGGTCAAGTAAGCTATTTTCACTTGAAGCTGGGGGGGCTAGATGACGAGGATCTAATAATCCTCATTTTATTATTCCATAATCATGTAATATGACGTCACATGGCATACCCCTTAATATTATAAGGGAAGAGCTAGTCAGGTATACGACTACCCCCCCCCCTAGTCGTAAGCATTTCTACGACTATAGTGTAATCGTAAGTCCTACTACGATTACGTCCAATCATAAGTCTTTCTACGCACCGCATCAGCTAGTAGCTTTTATACCACTACCCCCAGTCGTAAGTTCTGCTATGACTAAACAAACACAAGGTGATAAAGTCTCGACCTAAGAAAAATCATTACAACTACTCCCTTTACATCTTACCCTATTATCCCTACAAGTTTTAGCTGATTAAACTTCATGGTTCTCCCCACTAATTCCACCAAGAGTAAATCATCTTTGAAAGGTAAAGAGAGAAACCAAGTTTCAAAACTTAAATTAGAGTAAGATGAGAGTAGAAAGCCAAGATAGTAAGGAATAAAACTCGAGAATCCGCTGTAAGCCATAAACCTTTATGATTTGAAAATAAGACTTTCAAAATATCCCATGGACTACATGCTTGGGAACCAACCACCGGTCCTAGCATCACAAATCAAATAAATCGATCTCGAGATAACGATACTTCCAGCAAAGATACACACCTCGTTACAAAATTAGACATCAACTCCATTCAAAACATAGAGTCCAAACATTACACTACAAACGGAAGATAAACAAATAGTAATAATATTATGTATATAGGCCGATGTGCCACAAGATACACAAATAATGTAAAGACAAATGAAGCAAAGTGCCATAAGATGGCTATAAACAAAGCCAACTGTGCCTTCAACCCACAAGGCATCCGACCGACCGCCAAGACTAGTCGCCACCACTGCGACAAAGACACCACGATGAGGACCCCGAGGCTCACCTTCTTCCTCTCGCAACAAAACATTAGCAAAGCACCGAGTACAAAGATTGTCTTTGTACCCGCAAGATCGACGTGAACCCAGCACTGCTCATATGCTACATGCAGCTTGTTTAGTGGAGGCCATATGTTTTATTTGCATAAAGCCAATTTTCATTTGCAATAATGTAATACACTTGAAAGCAAGTTTGCAATTCATTTTAAGATTGAAATAACAGATTTGGATATTAATAACAAAAGCGAAAGATAAAACAACCTAGAAGTGACTATCCCAATAGTCACCATAACAATAGCACGTAATCCTGCATTCGCACTCACCCATCAAGTTTTAGTTTAAATGTTGTAGTCTAACCTCTTGAAAAGCTTACCTGCGTGTCCATCACCTAGGACGAGGCTATTCAATAGTTTTAACTCGCAGGTGTACCATCACCACACTTCGCATCGCCTTTGCCAAGCACACTCCGAAGGTATGCAACACACTAAGTCCTACGAGACTCTTTCCAATATTGTGTATCAACCTGAGCCTGTGATGGGTAGAAACACCATACGCTACATGGTAAAGCCGAAAAGACAACTACCCACTCAGATAAAGCTTTGACAACTACCATGCTCCCACCTCCATCCTCCCGCGACTCCCGACCCTGAGCCAATACACGCCAAAGTACTAGGTCAAGAGAGGTCCCATATACTCTAGTGTGGTTAGCACGCTGAAATGCCTGGATAAAAATTCACCACAAGATGTTCGGTCCCACTGACCCGGCACCTTTCCAAACACCCAAAAGATCACACCAATCTTACCATTGTGCCCAGCCCAAATCATTTTTGTTTTCATTTTTAGTTTTGCAATTAAACATAGCAGATATGCTAAAACATACATGTAGTAAATTTTGGTGATCAAGGTTACCGACTAAAGTCGATAACCGCCTGGCCTACCGATAGCTACATGTCTAAGCAAGTTGACTGATCTACTAAGTGACAAGAGATCATCCAAATGACTCTAATCACAAAGCAAATAACCTAAGCTCGTAGTAGAGATCAATATTTTGTCTACTGTGATATGCAAACTACTGATTTAACTAATCAATTTAACACAAATTAAGCAATGCATACATACAAATAAAACAAAATATTAATCTTTAAAATATCGATTAAACATGATCAAACTGCTTGCCGGTTGTCGTTGCTCAATATGGTGAGGATCGCCCTCGTGGTTGCCGCAAATATCGGCCTCAACGATCGAACATAACCGCAAATAAGAACGAATAACACCACAACACTCAAACATACAACAACATCAAACAAGCCAAAACTCACACAGCAGCCTAAGCATGAAATAACAGAACTTTAGAAACAGAGAACAAATCATTTTAAGTTATAGCAATTTTCTATGAATTTTCTAAGCTAAAACACATCAAAACACTAGTTAATTACTTAACAAATTTTCATGAACAGAAACAGTGTATAAAACCTATCCTACTAATTAGTACATTAAAATGACAAATTACAAAATTGGTTTCACGGATTTGGACAAATATTGAAAGAGATATGCATTTTCTAATCTAGAAGATACATAAAACATCATTTTATTAATTAATGATTATTTTATTAATTAACAGATTTTTGCTACGAGACATGGGTGAAACTAATTTTAGTAAATAATACATTTGAAATGAAAATAAACAGACTGGATTCATGCAATTTGGATAAAAATTGAATTAGTTACGCATTTTACAAGTTTAATTGAATTAACAAAGGCAAACGTAAAAGCATTACGATTTACTAAAGCATTTAACTTTTCTACCCACACCAACTAACCCAGACACGACAATGGCCCGCCACAAAGTGCTGACTAACAGCCCGCTCACGAAAGTGACGCCGAAGGCGATTCTAAGAATACGCTTTGACATATCAAAGTGTACTTCTAACACATACTCACAGAGAAATACGCTTCAAACAGAGAAAACATATCGCCAAGGGTTACACACCACTAATCGACATCATGGGCCCACATGGCGTAGACTCAAAGGAAATATAACTTGGATTAGAGTTTACTAAACACGATTACCGAGAGGCCCACAAATCGCTGACATAACTAAACAAATATTAGTGCTAATCGAACGCCACCGGCGCTCACCGCGAACACGGTACGGTGGCGCCGCCGCAGCGGATCTCGCGAACTAGTGGGTTTCAAAGCGAGCTAGTGATACCTTCGGTTCACGAGACTCGCAACCTGGGCGGTGGCGACGGGTCCGATGGTCACCGAGTTGAGCTCACGACGACCGGAGGCGAGAAGAAGCTACGGCTCGCGAGAAGACGCCACAGCCTTCGAGAAGCTTCGAAGGTGCGCCACTAATCGCTTGACTCGTGAGCAATAAGCACAAGATAAAGTCAAGAAGAAGGTCCGAGACGGCCGGAATTGCCACCGCGCGAACACCGTGATTGAGAAGAAAGGGTCGCGAATTTCAACGATGCACCAAAGACAAAATGAAGCCTCATTAACTTCGCGCATCAATGCGATCCGGCGACCGTGTCGCCGAAACTCACCGAGCACTAGCAAGCTTGCAGCGAGACCAACGGAGTTGGGGACGGAAGGGTCTGACGATCCACCGGATGCTACGAGCTCGGATGGGAAAATGGATGCGCACCGAGTGTGGTTCACGGCGGTGAGGTTGCGGCTCAAGGGCTTCCAACGCGGCAGGTTATTTCGCCTTCTCCTACCAAACAAGAAATCCGCGAGATAACACGAGAACGCAGCGAGAAGAAGTGATGAGCTTAGGCTTTATGAAGTCACGCGATGCCTCCCACCGACACTAGGCATAAAGGTGGCAACGACGCAGGCACGTGGCAAACATGCACGCACGCCGCGAGCCCGAGGTGCGAGAAGACGAGGTTGATGCCGACAGGGACCACATGTCGGGCCGCATGACGCGTGCGAATCGGTGGTTTGATTTGATCAAGAACACACCGACCGTTGATCCGAAATGGACTACCGATTGGTGTATGCATTCGACAGTCGTTGCATACGCACGCGGATCGCTCGATTGCATCGGACGGCCGACACCATCGCTCGCGGCGTGCAGCCAGGCGGTGCGACCAGTCAAGTGTGCGAATGGACTCGAGCCCGAGGTTGTTCGGCCCGAGGAACAAGATTTTTAGAATTTGGTTTAAAAGACAGAGAAGGTTTGGGGAATTTTTAGAGGTAGCTCCTGAGCTCCAAAAATTTTGAAATTTTTATGGTAGCTACTAGAGACAGAGGAAAACCTTGTATAATTTTTCCAGAACTTTTATGCACTGCATGGTTCTAGAGAAAATTCACAAGTTGCTGTCCAGTGAGTTTGACCAGATTTCAAACAGAGTTGACTTGGCCATTTGAAACAAAGAAACAAAATCTAAAAATTGTGAAATAATTCAGGAGGTAGATAGGATGATCAAGATGCTAGGAAAAATAGTTTCAGAGGATGATCACAAGTTTGAAGGCTAAGAATTGATAACACCAATTTCCAATCACAAGAATTAAATTCTACAAATTGAAATTGCTAGGAAAATTGTAGAAACTTTCAAATGATTTGAAGAGACAACAAAAGTTTTTATTTCTCCTCAAAATTTTACATTTGAAATACAAACCCTAAGTTAGGGTTACAAATCTCCTCTTACAGAATCTCGCCCGAGATTCTCGATCACGGAGAAGAAGGACTGCACCGCCGAGACGATCTTCCCGCCTCCCATGTGGCTTCATCCTGAGTGGTTCGACCATCGAACTTTAAGGAACTTGATCACACGTTCCTTGTTCTACGCTCAGCCTTCTTCGAGGATACAACGGACGCCACGATAAGACGATCTTCCGCACATCGATATTTTCCAATGGTGTTTCTCAACCGAACACGGAGGCACTTCTTCAATTGGCACATGGAAAACATCATGCACCCTCAAGTGTAGCCGCAAGTTCAACTTGTAAGCAAAGCCCCACTTCTATCGATGATGCGTAGGGTCCGGCATACCGAGGAGCCACTTGCCCTGACGAAACGACGATGACCTTTCGTGAGGTGAGACTTTGAGATACACAAAGTCATTGGGTCGAAACTCAACTCACGGCGACGCCGATCCGCATAGCTCTTCCGCTCGATCGAGCCACACGCAGCGCTCACGAATCAATCGCACTTGACTTTCACTCATTGATCGAATCCGCCAAAGAACCGCTTTCACCAGCTTCCAAGGCAATGGTGTCTCGCAGCCGCCCATACAAGGCCTCAAATGGTGCCATGCCGAGACTAGCCTCGAAGTCGTTGTTGTAGGAGAATCGCAAGCGGTAGGCACTTCTCCCAATTCTTTCCATAGAAAGAACACAAGCACGGAGCATATCTTCAAGAACTTGCTGACGCGCTCGCTCACCATGGCCCGAGGATGATAGGCCGAAATAACGAAGACGGTCCCCATGGCTTCCTCAGAATCGTGCTATAGAGAAGTGAAAAGAGAGCCACGATCGACACAATCGCTCGTGGCACCCCATGCAAACTCACAATGCGGATATGTAGAGATCCGCCAATCGATCGGACACTCGAGTGGTGGCACGCGGGAAGTGCGCTACCTTCGCAATCGATCGATAACAACCTGTATAGCATCCTTCCCAAGAAGCACGGTAGACCGTTGATGAAGTCCATACCAACTAATCCCACTTCCACTCCAGATGGGCAAGGGTCAAGAAGACTCGCTGACGCTGATGTTCGCCTTCACGCCGACAACATACGCCGATTCGCAACGAACCCGCAATCTCGCTTCATGCGAGTCCACCGTAATCTCCGACGCAGATCTTGGTACATTTTAGTGGCCCCGGATGGATGGACAAAGGCGAATCATGGGCCTCAAGAATCAAATCCCGCAACTCGGGACCTTTGGGACCACAAGCCGCCTAAACCACACAATACCGGCTCATCTTCTCGTGAAACACTTGGCTAATCCATCCTTGATATTCGCTGATTTTGCCCACACCATCATCGATTTGTCGCTTGATTTGATCCACCAAGGTTGGCTGCACAATCGTAAAGAAGGGAACCGTGCTCAACCAAACCCAAGTTGAGACGAAATTCGCAAGTAGCAGGTTGTTGCTCTGGATCATCAAAGTATTGCAATACACTTTTCGCTGGTGCATCGAAGAACCACATTGGTTTGCCCGATGATATCAATACCCATGTCATAATCTTGATCAATTCCAACACCTTCCTCGCTCGAGGTTCAGATCCGCCGAGTGAACAAGTATTTCAAGCTCTTGTGATCGAATACACCCACAGCTACCGATCAAATAATGCCGCCAAATCTTGAGTGCATGAACCACGCAGCAAGCTCTAAATCATGGGTGGGATAGTTGAGCTCGTGAGGTCTCAATCGCCGATGCATAGGCAACCGCTTGCCTTCCGCATAAGAACACATCCGAGCCCACGAGAGGCACGCAATAAATATCGGCTCTTGTGGATATCGTGAAGAGTAAGGACTGAGTCAAGTCAACCGCCGCTTGAGCTCCCGAAGCTCATCACAAGCGAGGACCATACAAACTTCTTGTCCTTCTTAGCAATTCACCATCGGCTTTGCGATCTTGGAGAAGTTCTCGATAAAGCGCGATAGTAGCCACTAAACCAAGAAAACTCCGCACATCGGATCGACTTGGCCGGCCCCAAGATAGAACATCACGACCTTGTCGGGATCCACACTATGCCTCCAAACTGAAAGAACATGGCCCAAGAATGCCACTTCTTCAACCGTAACTCACATTTGTCGAACTTCGATATAGCGTGCTCCCGCACTTGCCCAAACAATCTTCGATGCTCAAAGATGCTCGCTTCACCTTGGAATAAATAAGAATATCATCAATGAAGACCACCACAAATTTATCCAAAAATCCCATGAATAACCATCAAGTTCATGAACAAAGCCGAGCATTGGTCAAACCGGAAGACATGACCGGACTCAGACAGCCATAACGAGTAGTGAAAGCCGTTTCGAATATCCTCACCCGATCCGACTTGATGATAGCCCGATCTCGATCAATCTTGAGAACACCCGAAGCCCCGCATAACCGTCAAAAGATCATCAAGCGGGCGAGGATATTTGTTCTTCACCGCCACTTCATTGAGAGGACGGTAATCAAACACATGGCAAGGTCTTGTCCCTTCTTCTTCACAAAGATCACCGACAACCCCAAGGAGATGAATGGGACGGATGAAACCCTTTGCTTGGAGCTCACCGCCGCTTCTTCAACTTCTAGCTCATTGGGAGGCATCCGAACGGCCCAAATGGGCGAACGGGCAAAGAATCGATGACAAACCTGTGTCTCAACCGAGGATCCCTGCAAGTTTCAGGAAAGACATCCCCAAAGTCGATACTTGGGAACATCCCGACCGCAAGGTTGGCTTCGCTTTAATACACATAGATGTGTCCCCGCACCGCGCAAAATCCACTGCCGTCAAGGGCCGGGTAAGATAAACAATCTTCCCGCACAATCGATTGCCCTGGGGACAACCAATCCATGCCAAGAATCACATCCCTCAAACCGGAGGCAATTGGTTTGCCAAAACCCCACCTTGACTATGATAGGAAATCCCGACATCAGAATCCCTCATTTCCAACCCCGAGAGCGGATGAGCAAAGGAACCTCAAAGGAACACGGAAGACCACTCAGCAGCAAATGATCTTGAAATAAAGAATGCTGCTTCCGTAATCAAATAATCCGCAGCAGACGAGAATTAAAGAAGTGTACCAATCACGAATCCGCGCCCCGAGCCTCTCACCAAAGGTGGTTGACTCGCCGCCGCACTTCGGGCTTCGATCATCTTTCCGGCCGTGGATGACCACTCCCGCCCCCTCCATTAGGACGAGGGGCGCAAAACTGAGGGCGTGATTCGCGATAATGGCCCTTTTTGTGGCAAAAAAACAAGTAACCTTCCCGCCGGTTGGCAGGCCGCCGGGCCGATCGCAGAAAGGGTCAAAACACCCCGCGGGGCGAGGAGTCGCAGATGGTCTCGGCGCCGGTGGAGCAAAAGAACGGGCCATCAGGCCGGGTCCAAACCAGGACCAGCGAAGGGGGTGAGTAGACCGATGCCTTCCCATTTGCCATGGACTCGCCCGGCTTTTTATGCTCGAACAATGGCCTTATCTACCGGTTGAAAGTCCGAGAAGTTCACAAAGATAGCTTGTCCGCAACCCTCCTGACAAGCCATCCATAAACTTCTCCCGCTAGCCTCATCCGAGGCCACCCTCCTGAGCATAACGAGGGATGATTGAACTGCAGTACTCCGCCAGCATTTCGCCTTGTTTGAGCGGGAATTCTTTTCTTCGCCTTCATCGTGCCATCGTGTGTGGCCCGACAAAGCGATCCAACTCCTCCCACGCCGACCACCAGGCTCGGGCCGCATGGCGAGATAGTTCTCCCACCATGAGGGCCGCGCCTCCACCCGGTGGGACGCCGAAGAGTGCCTTGTCCGCTCGCATCGAGGCTATGTTGAGCTTCCGCCAACCATGCGCCAACCAATCATCCGTCGAGGGGTCCTGGCGAGAGAAAGTTGGCGCCGGTACGGAGGAACCCGCAAGTCCCCACGAACCGTGGCCGCCACCACGGCAGGAGTGGAGGTATTCCAGCAATAACCTCCAAGATGCGCGCCGTCCATGCGGCCAGACCGAAAGCGAGCACTCACCATGGTCGGAGGAGGGGAAGCTCCTCATCATGACCACCACGACCCAAGCTTTCCCGCCATCCCGCTTTACTAGGACAAGTTAGCAACAAATTTAAGAGCAAGAAAGCCCAAAATTCATGAAAGCAAATTAAACAAACACAAGGTGATAAAGTTCACCAAAGAAAATCGAAACATAACTATCCCTTTACATCTTACCCTATTATCCCCACAAGTTTTAGTTGGATTAAACTTCATGGTTCTCCCCACTAATTCCACCAAAGAAAATCTTTGAAAGGTAAAGAGAGAAACCAAGTTTCAAAACTTAAATTAGAGTAAGATGAGAGTAGAAAGCTAAGATAGGTAAGGAATAAAATCGAGAACTCCCAGGTTTTCATAAACCTTTTATGATTTGAAAATAAGACTTTCAAAATATCCTAAGGACGACTATGCTTGGTTATTACGGGTAATGGCTCGATACCAACTTTTAAGGACCCCGCTTATTTGGCTTGTAATGCTTAACCAACCACCCGGTCCTAGCATCACAAATCAAATAAATCGATCTCAGATACGATACTTTAAAGCAAAGATACACACCTGTTACAAAATTAGACATCAACTCCATTCAAAACATAGAGTCCAAACATTACACTACAAACGGAAGATAAACAAATAGTAACAATATTACGTATATAAAGGCCATGTGCCACAAGATACACAAATAAAAAGAAAGACAAAAGCAAAAGTGCCATAAGATGGCTATAAACAAAGCCAATCCGTGCCTTCAACCCACAAGGCATCCCGACCGACCGCCAAACTAGTCCACCCAACGGCGACAAAGACAACCCGTAATGAGGACCCCGAGGCTCACCTTCTTTCCGCAACAAAAACATTAAAAGCACCGAAAGTACAAAGATTGTCTTTGTACCCGCAAGACCGACGTGGTGAACCCAGGCAACTGCTCAATGCTACATGGGCTTGTTTAGTGGAGGCCATATGTTTTATTTGCATAAAGCCAATTTTCATTTGCAATAATGTTCACTTTGAAAGCAAGTTTGCAATTCATTTTTAAGATTGAAATAACAAAGAGGATATTAATAAAAAAGCAAAGATAAAACAACCTAGAAGTGACTATCCCAATAGTCACCATTAACAATAGCACAATCCCATTGCATCACCCATCAAGTTTTAGTTTAAATGTTGTAGTTCAACTTTGAAAAGCTTACCCAAGCGTGTCCATCACCTAGGACGCAGGCTATTCGAATAGTTTTAACCCCGCAGGGGTGTACCATTACCCACACTTCCCAACCCTTTGCCAAGCCACACTCCAAGGTATGCCCACGCCTAAGTCCTACGAGACTCTTTCCAATATTGTGTATCAACCCCGAGCCCCAGATGGGTAGAAACACCATACGCTACATGGTAAAGCCAAAAGACAACTACCCACTCGTGATAAAGCTTTTGACAACTACCATGCTCCCACCTCCATCCCTCCCGCGACCTCCCCACCCGAGCCAATACACGCCAAAGTACTAGGTCAAGAGAGGTCCCATATACTCTAGTGTGGGCACGCTAAATGCCCGGATAAAAATTCACTCACAAGAGTTCGTCCCAATTGACCCGCACCTTCCACCACACCCAAAAGATCACACCAATCCCATTGTGCCCCTGGCCCAAATCATTTTTGTTTTCATTTTTAGTTTTGCAATTAAACATAGCAGATATGCTAAAACATACAAATTTAGTAAATTTTGGTGATCAAGGTTACCGACTAAAGTCATAACCGCCTTCTACCGATAGCTAACATGTCTAAGCAAGTTGACCTGATCTACTAATGACAAGAGATCATCCAATGATCTCTAATCACAAAGAAATAACCTAAGTCGTAGTAGAGATCAATATTTTGTCTACGGATATGCCAATTGGATTTAACTAATCAATTTAACACAAATTAAGCAATGCATACATAAAAAAACAAAATATTAATCTTTAAAAATCGATTAAACATGATCAAACTTTCCGGTTGCCGTTGCTCAATATGGTGCGGAGGATCGCCCCCGTGGTTGCCGCAAATATCGCCTTAACGATCGAACATAACCGCAAATAAGAAACGAATAACACCGAAACACTCAAACATACAACAACATCAAAAAGCCAAAACTCACACAGCAGCCTAAGCATGAAATAACAGAACTTTAGAAACAGAGAACAAATCATTTTAAGTTATTAAATTTTCTATGAATTTTTGCTAAAACACATCAAAACACTAGTTAATTACTTAACAAATTTTCATGAACAGAAACAGTGTATAAAACCTATCCTACTAATTAGTACATTAAAAATGACAAATTACAAAATTGGTTTCACTGGATTTGGACAAATATTGAAAGAGATATGCATTTTCTAATCTAGAAGATACATAAAACATCATTTTATTAATTAAAGATTATTTTATTAATTAACAGATTTTTGCACAGAGACATGGGTGAAACTAATTTTAGTAAATAATACATTTGAAATGAAAATAAAAAAGACCGGATTCATGCAATTTGGATAAAAATTGAATTAGTTACGTTTTACAAGTTTAATTGAATTAACAAAGGCAAATTAAAAGCATTACAATTTACCAAAGCATTTAACTTTTTCTACCCACACCAACTAACCCCAGACATCGACCGGGGGCTCCCAAAGGTGCCAGAAAACCCGCCACAAAGTGACGCTGGGCGATTCTAAGAATACGCTTTGACATATCAAAGTGTACTTTCCACATACTCACAAGAAATACGCCAAACAAGAAAACATATCGCCAAGGGTTAACACCCACTAATCGACATCATGGGCCCACATGGGAGACTCAAAGGAAATATAACGGTTGGATTAGAGTTTACTAAACACGATTACCAGAGAGGGCCCACAAATCAGTGACATAACTAAACAAATATTAGTGCTAACTGAACGCCACCGGCGGCTCACCGGCGAACACGGCACCGGTGGGCGGCCGCCGCAGGATCTCGCGAACTAGTGGGTTTCAAAGCGAGCGAGTGATACCTTCGGGTTCCAGAGACCCGGGAACCAAGGGTGGCGACCGGGTCCGATGGTCACCGGAGTTGAGCCTCACGACGAACCGGAGGCGGAGAAGAAGCCACGCCGCGAGAAGACGCCCACCTTCGAGAAGCTTCGAAGGTGCGCCACGAATCGCCTTGACCCGTGAGCAAAAGCACAAGATAAAGTCGAAGAAGGTCCGAGACGGCCGAATTCACCGCAAACACCGTGATTGGAGAAGAAAGGGTCCGCAACCTTTCAACGATGCACCAAAGACAAAAATGAAGCCACAAACTTCGGCATCAATGCATCCGGCAACCAAGGCGCCGGAAACTCACCGAGCATAGCAAGTTTGGCAAGCCGGACCAACGGAGTTGGGGACGGAAGGGCTCCGACATTCACCGGATGAGAGCTGGATGGGAAAAATGGATGCGGCACCGGTGGGTTTCACGAGGGTGAGGTTTGGGCTCGGGCTTCTTCCAACGCGGGCGTTACTTCGCTTCCTTCTCCCCAAACAAGAAATCGGGGAGATAACACGAGAACGCAAAGGAGAAGAAGTGGATGAGCTTAGGGCGAAGTCCACGATGCCTCCCACCAACCAGGGCATAAAGGTGGCCTACAGGTACGTGGCAAACATGCACGACGCCGCGAAGCCCGGGGGGGAGAAGACGAGGTTGATGCCGGCTGTGGGACCCCATGTCCAGATGTGCACGGGCGAACCTGGTTTGATTTGATCAAAGAACACACCGACCGCTGGATCCTAAATGGACGGGCCGGGATTTGGTGTATGCATTCGACGGTCGGGGCATACGACGCGATCGCTCGATTTGCATCGGACGGCCGAAGCCATCGTCCGGCGGTGCAGCCAGGCGGGGCGACCAGCCGGGGGCCGGACCGAGCCCGAGGTTGGGTTCGGGCCCGAGGAAAAGATTTTTAAATTTGGTTTAAAAGAAGAGAAGGTTTGGGGAATTTTTAGAGGTAGCTCCTGAGCTCCAAAAAATTTCTGAAATTTTTATGGTAGCTATTAGAGACAGAGGACAAACCTTGTAAATTTTTTCCAGAACTTTTATGCACTGCATGGTTCTAGAGAAAATTCCAAGTTGTTGTCCAGTGGAGTTTGACCAGATTTCAAACAGAGTTGACTTGGCCATTTGAAACAAAAACAAAATCTAAAAATTGTGAAATAATTCAGGAGGTAGATAGGATGATCAAGATGCTAGGAAAATAGTTTCAGAGGATGATCACAAGTTTGAAGGCTAAGAATTGATAACACCAATTTCCAATCACAAGAATTAAATTTACAAATTGAAATTGCTTAGGAAAATTGTAGAAACTTTTCAAATGATTTGAAGAGACAACAAAAGTTTTTATTTCTCCTCAAAATTTTACATTTGAAATACAAACCCTAAGTTTAGGGCCATTAAATTTCCCTTTCTTCCACCTCCCCGAAACCGGAAAAGGATTGTAATCCTTCGGAACTTCCCGCCCATGGGCTTCATCCCTCCTGATTGGTTCGGACCATCCGAAAATTTAAAACTTGGATCCCCGGTTCCCTGTTATTTTCTTCAAAAACACGAATAAACACTTAAACATTTTAATGGGTTTTAACCAAAGGGGCACTTTTCCAATTCCAAAGGCTCAAGCACCAAGTGAGAAAAGGGTCCAACTTGAAGGCCCCACTCACCAAGGAGGGCCGAAAGAGGGATTTGCCCACCTCCCGACGGTTTCAATGGTTTGGCCAAACCATTAAATCCCCACCCTTTTGTACCTTTTCCTGGGATCCCACCAAGGCTAATTTTCAATCCTTCGCCCAGATCCAATCCCCGAAACCCCCGCCACTAGAACGAACAGGCCCATTTTCCTCCGAAAGGGAAGATTTGTTGGAAAAAGCTTAAGGAATTTCCCAATTTTTCCTGGAAAGAAACCAACAAATATTTGAATTGGGAAAGGGTAAGGGCCCTAAGGGTCACCCCAAACGGGCCCGGTTTTAAATCGACGCCGAAATGAAAAGGCCCGTTGGAAAACCCTCAACCCTGCCTCCAACCGTTGGGAATTGCCAACGATGCATCCTTTTAAACGGCGGAAAATTGGGCCCTTTTCCCAACACCCAAACCCGGAAATTCCTTCCCTTGGGCCAAGGATTTAAGTCCAAAAGGAAATACCACCCCTTTAAAGGCTTTACCCGATTTCGAACCACAACATCCCGATTCCAAAGAATTTCCAACTCCTTCGGAGTCCCTGAATTTTCGAAAATTCCTTGGACCAAGTATATTTGGCAAAGGGAAACAGGGTTAAGAATTTTCCCCTTCAACCTTTACCCACAACCACCGGGTTCAAAACCTAGACTCCTTTCCAAAATTTTTTCCACCTTGAATTCCGGGCTTATTTGCCCAACCAATAATCCGATTTTCCCTATTTATCCCCAATTGGTTTAAGGGGAAATGGAACCCGGCCAACCAAACCCAATTGAGAACCCAAATTTGCCAGAAAGTTTTTGGTATCAAAGTTTTTCAATACCACCCTTTGTAAGTCCTCAAGAAACCAATTGGTTTCCCGATTATACCAATACCCAACATAACCTTTTCAACCCCACCCCTTTCGGAAGGTTTTCAGACCGCCGATGAAATTTCTTTACGGAATAATCCCGGGTCCAACTCCGCCAAATTTAAGTGAGAACCTCAAGAAGCCAAATAGGGTGGTTATTCTCTGAATTAACCTCAGATAACCAAATCCTTTTGTTTGATAAGCCACAAGTGGGGAGGACCAATAAATATTCTCTCTTATTCGGAAATAAATGGGAAGCAACCCCGCTTGGCCGAAACCTCCTCCCGCAAACCATAAAATTTGCCTTTTAAGAAAAATGGAAGGACTTGGGAAGGTAAATCAAGTAGCCAATAAACCAAGCTTTCCACCGTTGAACCGATTTCCCAAATAAAATACACCCCGGATAAGGGTTTATTCTCTCCAAAGGAAAGCCCGGCCCAAAAAATCCCTTCCTTTTCCCGCTCCATTTGAATCAATTGTGGGCCCCCAATTCCCAAAACAATCTTTAGTTAAGATTCGGTTTAAAAAAACCACAAAAGCCCTACAAATTTATTCCAAAACTTCCAAATTCCTAACCAAGTTTGCAAACCACATTTCAAACCGGCTGACGGTATTTTGGCCATTAACAAAATTTCAATTTTCCTTTTCCCGATCCCACTTGTGGTGGCCCGACCCCGCCCATTCAATTTAAACCACCACCCCATTGGGGTCGACTAACGGGCAATTTGCTTACCGCTACCCTTGGGGCTATCAACCTCCAAGGTCTTGCCTTTTTTTCCCGAAAATAAGGGTTTCGCCAAAATTGGCTTGGACCACCAACCTTCCAATTTTTCCAAAGCCTAAATTTGGACCATACCCCAATGGGACACCACAACCATGAAACCTGGTTAAGGGATTGGCCAAAAAGACATCCCAAATTTTCACATTTATTTGGAAATTTCCACCTGATTTTTCCTTTAAATTGTTTGGCTAAATCCATGGAATTAAATTCCAAATTTGACAAGATTGTTTAATTTTTACAAAATCCAAAGAAATCACACCTTTTAGGAAGGTGGAAATTTGGAAAACCCAATCCTTTAAGGAAGGAACACCCGGCACCAAACCGCCTCTGAAGAGACATGGCAAAACCCCAAAAAAAAGGGTTTAAGCCACTCAAGCAGCAATGTTTTGAAATTTAAAATATTTGTAATTAAAAATCCCAAAACAAATTGAAAAATTACCAACCTTTAAATTGGGCCCTCCAACCCTAAAAATTGGTTGCTACCCGGATCCTTCGAAATAATTTTTCAAATACTATTTAATTAACACCGTTAAATTTTTTCCCAAATTTGGGCCCTTGGTTTGGCCAAAAAAACAAAACCCGGCCTTTAGGCCGTTTGTTTATAATTCAAAACCCCTTTAAGGAACAGGTAGGTTTAAAAAAAGGCCACAGGCCTTCCCAGGAACCCCGTAAATTATTTAGATTTGAAATTCCATTTTGCCTTAAAATGGCCCTTTTTAAATTTCGCAAAACCCTAAAGGCCCAAACCAGAAGTTCCTTAGGCTTGGTCCGAACCCGGCAAGGCCACCCAAAACCCCCACCTAATCGGGCCACCTTCCTCCGAGCTTGACCAAGGTTAACCCGCATTCTCATTGGCCGCCGTTTGAACGCCCAATTTCCCTTCGCCTTTCGGCCATCAAAGGGCCCGGAAAACCTTATCCAACCCCCACCACCCCATGGCTCGCCGGGGCCCATTGGGCCAGAAGTTCTTCCCCCTTGGCCGCCCCACCGGGTGGGCCGGAGGCCGCCCGCGCCGAGAGCCTTTTGAGTTCCGCCAACCTGCCACCCAACCCCAAATTGGAGGGTCCCGAGCGGGAAAGTTAACGGCCCTCCGGGCCCGCCCTCCCCACCTTTCCTGGCCCCAACCCCAGAATTATTTCCTCTTTAACCCCAAGAGCGGCTCCGCCATCCCCTCGGCTTGACCCGGTTCACCTTCGGGGGAATTTCTCGCCCCTCACTTCCCCAAGGCCTCCCGCCATCCCTCAACTGGACGTTGAACAAATTTGGCAAAACCCAAATTTCAGGCCCAAAACAATTTTCGCCTCCCACTTTTTTAATTCTTACCCTTTTCCCCACAAGTTTTGTTGGTTCTTTGGTTCTTCCTGCACAATTTCCACCAAAGTAACATCCCAAATTTGGGCCGGTTTCAAAATTAAAAGAAAATTGAGGGTAAATTAAAATTTTCCTTCTCCTTTTTCTTAAACCTTTTTAATTTAAAAATTTAAATTTCAAAAATCCAAAAGGCCTCATTTTTAACCCAAAATCCTTGAAACTTTTAAACCCCGTTAATTTTTCTTGGTTTAATTGCTTAAAACCACCCTCCTGAATTACAAATTTTAAATTAATTTGAAATATTTTAAAGGGAATCAAACTTGGTCAAAATTGAATTTAACCCTTCAAAACTTGAGAAAATTCAATCAAACAAAAAACCTTGGAAATTTTATGGAATTAACCCGAGGCCAAAGTCCAAATTAAAAAACAAAAAAGGGTTGATTTGATGGCCTAATTAAACCCCAAAGTTTTCAACCCAAAATCCAAACCTTAACGGTTTCAAACCCCGTAAGGAGGACCCCGAGGCCAACCCTTCCGGCACAAAAACTTAAAAGCACCGAGTCAAAGGGCGCCGCGCCGGACCGTTGAACCAACACGCTCCGCCATGCAAATTTTTGGGACCAATGGTTTTATTTGCAAAGCCTTTTATTTCAATTGGGTAATCCCGGAAAGCCGTTTCAATTCCGGATTGTGTTTAATTTAATGGGAAAACCGGAAGGCTTCCCGCCTCCTCCTTCCCATCGCACCCATCGTTTAGGGAGCCCTTTGGGCCCAAGCGTTGTCCCATCCGGCGACTTTCCAAAGTTTTCCCCGCAGGGGACCAAATCCCTCCCCACCGCCCGCTTTTGCCGCCCTCAATTGCCCCGCCGCCCACGGGATCCCAAATTTGCAATGAGCCCCGAGGGGAAACAAACGGCCTTGGTGCCAAAAGCCCCCACCTCCGGGCTTCCTTTCCTCTCCCACCTCCTCCTCCCGCACTCCCGGCGACCCGAGCCCAATACACCCAAAGCCGGAATTTCCCATTCCAGGTTTGAGCCCCTGCCGCCCACGGTGCCCGGGTCCCCCTCCGGATTCCCCCCCTCCCCTCTTTCCATTGGTGCCCCCCAAACTTTTTTCCATTTTTAGTTTTGCTTCAAGGAAGCCCGAGATTTTTATTCAAATTCCCGCAAAGCATTTCCGCTCGGCCACCGGTAGTCCTTTCAATTCCCTTGCTCGCAAAGCATCCCCGATCCAATCCAAATCCTTAAGCCGGTGGTTTTTTGCTCAGGTTGCTTTCCAGGGTTTCCTTCTTTCCCCGGCAATGCCCCAAAAAAAATTTTCCCGAAAACCTGCAAACCGCCCCTGTTCGGTTGCCCCTAGGTGCTGAGGAATGCCCCGGGGCCCTTTCGCTTTCCCGCGAACTTTAACCGCCCGGGCCTTCCCGCCCCTCAAATCCAACCAAACCGCCCTTTACCAAGGGGCCAAGCTAAATTCGAACTTTAGAAACCCGGCCCAAACCTTTTGGGATTGGCCAATTTTCTTGGTTTTCAAGCCCCACCCACTGGAACCCCCCAAATTTTCCCGGGCAGAAACGTGTTTCCCTTCCTACTTAATTGTACCCCATTAAAATGACCCAAATTCCAAAATTGGGGTTTCAATTGATTTGGACAAAAGAAAGAGATTTGGGCATTTTCCTTCTAAAATCCATCATCATTTTATTAATTTGATTAAAATTAACGGTTTTGGCCAGGCTGGGGCCGTTTAAATTGTGAAATAAACGGCCCATTCACCAAGGAAAAATTTTATGAGTTTCCAAAGCTTTATTTGCAAATCAAAAAGGTATTAAAACTTCAAAAATACATAATTAGTTCATTTTAAACCTAAATCGGTTGATTCAAATTTTGTTAGCTTTAGATTGAGTTGTTCTTAATTTAAAATGAATAGGAGTTTAGTTCGCCCGTAAAACAGATTTTAAAATTTGTTTAGAAATAGGTTCTACTTATTATTCTAAAATTAGCAATTAACTTGTAAATTGCATAACTAATTCTCTGAAAATCAAATTTAGTGGAAACCAATTTTGTTAGCTTCCTAATACAGTACTAAATGATAAAATTGGTTTTAGGCAGGTTACTATGTTTAACAAGATTTCACATGCAATTTAAATTGGTTCCTTTTCATGACTTGACAAATCATAACTCTTTCAATATAACTCTAAATGACCTGAAATTTTATATGGGTTACCACTATATCAGTAGGTAGCTACCATAAAAGTTTTAGCTTCAAAATCTTCTAGAAAATATTTTGCCAAGCAGTACACTATATATTAAAATGAGTTTTTAAGTAATATCTTTGCACCACAAATCCAAATTAGGTTTTTCCAGTTTCCATGTCTAGGTATATTCATATTCTACCGATGTGTAAATCTGTCGTGAGACGGTTAAGTTTTGCTTGCTCTCTTGTTTATTTGTGGCTCTGCCTTATTGGTTGTTCTGGTTCTTTTTGCCTTAGCTTAGGATTCGACATTTGCAGAATCCCAGAACGACTTCGCAATAAATTGAGCACAGTTAATGTTGTAAGCAGTTTGATCATTTCCCATTGATCCCATTACTTTTAAAGTCTAATATTTTGTTTAACTTCTATGTATGCATTGCTACTTTGTTGTTAAATTGATTAGTTAGACCTCTAGTTGCATAATCAGTAGGTAAATGGTTATCCTCTACTACCTCGAGCCTAGGTTATTTGTCTGTGGTTAGAGTTCATGGATGAACTCTTATCACTTAGTAGATTACTAATGAATATTGCTTAGCCATGCCTAGTTATCACCAGTAGGTATTGGGCATCATCGATTTAGTCGGTGATCTTGATCACACAACTACTTATACTACTCCATTATGTCCAACCCTTGTGTTTTATTGATTTACAAATCCAAATCTGAAAACAAAACTATATCTTGACTTGGGCACAATGGTATGTTGATGTGATCCAAGGGTGTGTGGAATGGTGCTCAAGTCCCCAAGGACCGAAGTTACTTGTGTCACTAAGCCAAGCGCTTATTGCGTACAACCACACGAGGGGATATGGAACCTCTCTTGACTCAAGTACTTTGGGAGGTGCCACTATGAGCCGGTCGGTGGGTGTGTTCTTGTGTGTGTTTTGGAGGGGAGCATTAGTGCACCGGTTAGGCTGCCTAATGTGTCCTTCTCCGTGGTCGTGCTCTTAATTAGCATCGCCCATTGAAAGCGCCTTGTTAGACTTAGCCATGCTCGCATACCAAAGGAAGTGTGCAACCGTATCGTGGAAAGGCGGCCCATCGTGGGGGTACATTGGCACCCCCCGCAGGTTAAACTATTCGAATAGCCTCGCCCTAGGTTATGGATACATGCTTGGTAAGGTCGTGCAAGAACTAGACTACAACCTTTTAAAACTTAAACTTGACATGGGTATGAAGGCATACTTCATGCTATTGTGGTGACTACTGTTAGTCACTTCTAGGTTGGTGTTGTCATCTACCTATTGTTATAATTGTCTCTCTTTATTTGAACAATAAAAGTTAATTGCAAACTTGCTTTGAATCTATTACCCTATTGCAAATGAAAACTTGTTTATGCTCAAAATAAGTCCGTAGCCTCATCCACTTAAATAAAGCTTTCATGTAGTTAATTATAGTTCTGTTATCTCACACGTTGGCTTTATAGTACAAAAACAAGTTTTGTACTCATCCGCTTTGCTTAATATTAATTGTTGCAGAGGAAGAAGGTGAGCCCCAAGGGCCTCACTTTGTGAGTCAGGTTGCGCGCTGCTGGGACGCATTAGCTTGGCGGTCCGGTTGGTTGCCTTGTGGGTAAAGGCACACCGATTGGCTTTTGTTCATCGCCATCTTATGGCCATTTTGCTTCCACTGCAGTATCCGCTCATCTTATGAATTTTGGCCGGTCGGCCTCTTTGTAATAACTCTCTTTATATTATCTATGTCTTTCAGCTTGTTGCTTTGCCTCGGCCTATGTGTATGAATGGAATTGATGCATGATTTGTAGCTGGGTGTGTATACGATTTCGGAAGTATACATATCTCGAGGCTTGTTCTATTTGATTTGTATCGTTAGGACCAAGTGGATGGTTAAACAAGATAAGCCGAATAAACCGGGTCCTCACAAAGTTTGGTATCGAGCCATTCCGACCGTAGTAACCCAAGTTTGGTCGTCTTAGATATTTTGAAAACCTTATTTTCAAAGTATCAATGATTTATGAAAGCTAGTAAGTTCTCTGATTTTATTCTTACCTATCTTAGCTTTCTTCTCTGCCTTGCTCTAAATTGAGTTTTAAAAAGGTGTTTTCCTTTCCTTCTCTCAAAAGATAGTCATTATCGATTAATTGGGTTTTGGGAACCGATGAGTTTGGCAAATTGAAATGTTAGTCACTTCTACAAGATTTTGAAGCTTCAAGTTGAAGAGTTCGCTTAGAAGCTTGGATGCAAAAACTGACAACATCGCTCAATTTCCTGACAGCAAGCTCAAAGGTTCTAAATAGGTAGAAAATGAGAGGATAATCAACTAAAAATATTGTGGGAATAAAGGGTAAGAAGTGATACTAGTTAGCTAAGTATCTAACACCTATTTCGCTAAGTTAACCTTTGCTCTTGAGAAATGTTAGACTTGAGGTAGCGTATTGAAATTCTATCTTCTCACACCATTGCTCGCTCATTCAATACGGGTTGATGGCATTGGGAAGTTGAGCTTATTGAAGTTCCTTGCGGCTTGGAGCTTTTTGGAAACATTTAAAGTTTGCTTTACTTGTTGTTCTTGGCTTTCGCTAGGTGATATCTCATTCTCTAATCGTTAGCTTTTCGCCATCAACTTCTAGTATAAGTGTTTTGGTTTCTAACCTAAAATTTTGAAGCAGATGGCCGAGGTACTGAGCTGCCGAGGTCGCACTGGTTTGATGAGGAGCTCGCCTCCTCCAACCATGGCCGAGGTCCTTCTTCGATCGAGCGCAACTGCTCAGAGGACAGGAGGGTCCCCGCCGATGTTATTGCGCCGCAACACCTCCGCCTCTTCCGGTGCCTCGTGATCCGGCAAGGGGTGGATCGTCCCGTGGGGCCTTGCCGAGTTTCTTCGCACTCACCCCACGCCTCCGTGTCCGAGGACCCATTGGACGCAGATGACTGGCCGCTACGCGTTGAGCGTAAGCTCGACGCTGTCAAAGCGTTCGACCAGACAAGGCACTCTTTTGCCTCCCATCGCCTTCGGGGGCGTGCACTTCCGTGGGAGAACTTTTGGCCATGCAAATCACGCCACACCGCTCTTGGGATGAGTTCCGACGGCGCTCCGCCGAGCTCATATCCCCGCCGCTTGATGAAGTCAAGAAGAAGGAGCTTTCGCGCCAAGCAAGGGCGTAAGTCGCTGATGGAGTAATTGTGATTTAGTTCAACCACTTGCCTGTTATGCCCATCCGAGGTGGCCACCGGCGAGGCCAGGCGGAGAAGTTCATGGAGGGTTTGTCCAGGAGCCGCAAGACGTTTCCATTGTGACTTTGTCGACTTCCGTGCCTTGCAGACAAGGCCATTGTTGCCGAGCACAAGGCCAAGGCGTCCGGCGAGTCCGCAAGCGCAAGTGGGAGGCCCGCCGTCCGCACAGCCGCCTCCCGCCCCGTGTCGGGCCTACCTCAGGCCCGCTCTGTCGGTTTCACTACCACCGAGGCCGCCAAAGACCAGCCTCCCGCCTCCGCAGCCGTGCCCTCGCCACGCGGCGCCGCAACCAGCAGGTGGCCCCGCAACCCGGCCGCCGGGTCACTTGCTTGCGGCAACCGTGGCGGCATTATGCCAATAGTTGCCCTAACAAGATCGAGCGGCCTCGCCCTAATGGAGGACGCGGTGGAGGTGGTTCTTCCCAGACCGTATAGTTGTCCCCGCTACCCAAGGTGTGGGTAGTGGTCGCCAACCTCATCTCCCGCGGAGGAGGCATGTGAGGCACCGCACGCCGTGTTGGGCACCTTTCTGTTAACTCTTCCTCGCTATGCTTTGTTTGATTCAAAGCATCTCATTCGCTTGTTTCTCGAGTCTTTGTCATTGCCGTGGGTAACCCTTTACTCCATTGTTGGTCCCGCCGCTTCATTCGCCTCCCCGGTTCGGAGTTGAGAGTCGAACTGAGTGTAGGGATGTCCTCGTTGAGATAGAAGGGGTAGGATTCTGGCAAACCTTATCCTCCTTCGATCGCGAGCTTAGATGTAATCCTAGGCATGGATTGGTTGTCTCAAAGACATGGGACAAATTGATTGCGCTAGGAGACTCATCTACCTCACTAGTCCTTCCGCGAGGTGTTCGTTTTCGCAAGTCCGCAGGTCCGTGATCTCTTCGCACTGGCTGGCCGCCTCCTAGATATTAGTGAAGTCCCAAGCGGTATGTGACTTTGTTGATGTCTTCCCGACGACCTTCCCGGATGCCACCAGCCGAGACCTCGAGTTTGTCATTGAGTTACCTCCTGCACCGCCCGATCTCAAGAGACTCCACCAATGGACCCAATTGAGTTGGTGGAGTTGAAGAAGCAGCCAGGTGAGCTTCAAGAGAAGGGTTTCATCCGCCTAGCTCATCTCTCTGGGGATGCTCACCATCTTGTCCCGGAAAGGACAAGACGTCACAAGATAAAGCGCTGATTACCGCTCCACTTAATGAAGTAACTAAAGAACAAGTACCTTTGCCCCGTGATCGATGACCTTTTCGATCAATTAATCGAGCTCGAGTTTTCCAAGATTGATCTGAGAGTGATATCATCGTGTTCGGATTCGCCGAAGATGTTCCAAAGACGCTTTTTCTACTCGTTATGGCTTGTAATGAGTATACCGTCATGTCGTTTCGCTTAACCAATGCCCCCGCCTTGTTCATGAACCTCATGAATTCGTGTTCATGGAGTATTTGGATAGGTTCGTTGCTGGTCTTCATCGATGATATCCTTATCTACTCCAAGAGCGATGAGGAACACACCGAGCATTTGAAGCTTGTGTTGGGCAGCCACAGCACAAGTCAGATGCAAAATTCAGCGCGCGCTGCTCGCTTGAAGGAAGTAGCCTTCTTAGGCCATATTCTTTCTCGCAGGCGAGGCTGTGATCCTAGCAAGATCGACGCTTGCTCGAGTCACCCTACTTACCACCGGTTCGGAGTTTTCTGGTTTAGCGGGATATTATCGCCGCCTCATCGAGAATTTCTCCAAGATAGCGGCCGGCGACGGAGTTGCTCAAGAAGGACAAGAAGTTCTCGTGGTCCGCCGACATGCAGGAAAGTTTCCAAGCACTTAAAAAGCGATTGACCACCGCCTCGCTCTTGTTCTCCCGGCGTCCGCCGGCTTCGATATCTTTTGTGACGCTTTCGCCGAGGCCTCTACAGTCCTTATGCAAGCAGGCAAGGTAGTGGCCTATGCATCAAGGCAATTGAGACCTCATGAACTCAACTACCCTACCCATGATCTGAGTTGGCCGTGGATCCATGCACTTAAGATTTGGCGCACATTACCTAATCTGTGAATCGCTAAGCGGCGTATTCGATCACAAAAGCTTAGTATTTGTTCACCCAACCAGATCCAACCTCGTGCAAAGGAGATGGTTGGAGTTGATCAAGGACTATGACATGGGTATTCACTACCATCCGGCAAGGCCAATGTCGCTATGATGCGCTTAGTCGCAGTTTATTGCAATGCATTGTTGCTTCAAGAGCCTCACCACCCTTCCGAGGAGTTTCAGCTGCCTCAACTTGGGTTTGCTGAGCATGGTTCCTCGCCGCTTGGTTGTACAACCAACCTTGGTGGATCGGATTAAGTCTCGCCGCGCAATGGATGTTGGAGTAAACCGCATCAAGGAAAATGTCAAGAAGGGAACAAGGCTGCGTCCGTGATGAGCTTGGTGTCGCGAGGTTCGGCAACGCTCGTGGTTCCAAAGGACATGGAGTTATGGATTTGATCCTCCGCTAAGCCCATGATTCTCCCTTGTCCATTCACCCCGGCCACGAAGATGTATCATGATCTCCGGCGTAGATTTTGTGGGACCCAATGAAGAGGGAGATCGCAAGGTTCGCGTCCGAGTGCGACGCGTGTCGCCGTGGTCAAGGCCGAGCATCGCCGGCCGATCGCCACCTTACCAATTCCGAGTGGAAGGGATTCGCCGATGGACTTTATCACCGGTCTACCTGCCTCCAAAGAAGAATGATGCTATCCGGGTCGCCATCGATCGATTGACTAAGGTGGCTCATTTTCTTCCCCGCAAGACCGACTTCGAGTAGGTTTTCCGCGGATCTCACATAGCCCGTGATCGTGAGTTTGCATGGTGTGCCAAAGACGACAGTCGTCGATCGTGGTTCGCTGCTCACGCCTCGATTTTGGCATAGCCTCGCAAGAGGCTATGGGAACTCGCTTTTCGCTTTTTCAAAGATTTCACCTCAAATGTATGGTCGACCGAGAGGGTCAACTAAGTTTTGGAGGACATGTCTGCGAGCTTGTGTCCTTTCCTATGGGAAGCATTGGGAGAAGTGCTTGCCATTCACCGAGTTTTCTTATAACAACAGCTTTCCAAGCCGCCTCTGCATGGCACCATTCGAGGCCTTATACTAAGAAAGTGTAGAACCTCGTTGAACCGGTCTCGAGACCGTGAAAGACCTTTCTTTGGCCCGGCTCGATTAATGAGGCCGAGAGTCAAGTCCAGCCATTCGTGATCGCCACGCACACCTCAATCCTGCAAAAGAGCTATGCGCAGACGCCGCCGCCGTGAGTTGAGCTTTGAGCCCAATGACTTCGCTTATCTCGGTTTCTCTCCAAGGGTCACCAGCTTTGGTGTCAAGGGCAGTTAGCTCTCGATATGTCGGTCCTCACCGATGACATCGTGAAGAAGGAGCCATTGTCTACAAGTTGAGTTGCTCGCCGACACTGGCAGGGGTACATGATGTGTTCCATGTGTCCCACTAAAGAAGTGCCTCCGTGTTCCAACAGAGGAAGCTCGTTGGAGACTCTTGATGTTCAGAGGATTTGACCTATCGCAGCACTCCGCTCGTGATACTCGAGGAGGCTGAGCCAAGAACAAGGAACAAGACCATCAAGTTCCTTAAAGTTCAGTGGTCAAACCATTCGAGGATGAGGCTACTTGGGAGCGAGAAGATCGCCTGCCGTGCACTCACCCCCTCTTTCTTTTCCGAGTGAACCAAATCTCTGGACGAGATTTTTGTAAGGGGGAGGTTTGTAACATCCCAAATTTTGGCTTGTGTTTCAAATGTAAGAAATTGAGGGTAAATTAAAACTTTTCCTTCATCCTTTTACTCTTGAAACTTTTCTGAAATTGTAAAGGAATTTTGGGAAATTCAAAATCAAAAGCCTCATTTATCAAGCCAACAACCTCCTTGGTGAAATCTGTTTCAAACCCTTGAAATAATTTTTCTTGGTTCTAGGGTTGCTTGGTAACACATCTGAATTATTTCATAATTTTTGGAAATTAATTGAAATATTTTAGAGGCAAGTCAAACCTTGGTCAAACCTCCGATTTAACCTTCTGGAATTTCTTGAGAAAATTCTAGTGCACAAAAATCTCTGAAATTTTATGGAAGGTTAACCTGAGGTCAGGAAGCTCCAGTTAAAATTTCATAAATTTTGGTGTTGATTTGATGCCCAATTAAATCCCCAAAGTTTCATTTCAAAATCAAAACCTAATCGTTTGCATCGCTCGGTAAGTAGTCGACTTGCTCGAGCCAACCGACTTGGCCGAATCCAACTAATCGTGACTGCACGTTAATCGGGCGCGCGCCTCGACCGTTGATTCAATCGACGGCGCGCGTCAGGTATGCATTCGACAACCCGCTGCTCTTGATTCGCAGCCGTTGATTTCAATCGCGGCCGACATTCGCCGATGCCGCTTATCGCGATCGCGTTCTCACCCTTGATGCGACCGACGGCCGCGGCGCTGCCGCCCTCCTCGCCGCGCGCAGCGCCATGGCGTAGCCGAGCGTGGCGCAGCCGCTTGTCCCATCCGCGATCTCGCAACGGGTGTCCGCAGCGCGATTAAATGCCCGCTACCCACCGCCTGCTTAGTCGCCGCCTCAATCGCCCCGCCGCCACGGCGACCGCAGCGCGCGCAGTGAGAACTCGAGGCGGAGCAACGGCGCTTGCTTCTCGTGCCTACTTAAGCCCCCGTCACCTCCGCGGCTTCCTTTCTCTCTCTCGCAGCTCTCTCTCGCACCTCCGAGCTTGAGCGAGCCCATAGCACCTCAAATACCATTTCCGCATTGCCGAGCTTGAGCCCTGCCGCCGACGGTGCTCCAGCTGGCTCCTCGCCGATTCTTCCTCCCGCTCCTTCCTTTTACCTTGCTGTGCTTAACCCCACTCCATTTCGTGTTGCTTCAACGGAGCGCCGAGATTTTGATTCCCCAAATCGCCGCGAGCACCTTTCTTCGCCTCCAGCCGGTGAGTCCTCCTCCTTTCGATTCCTTGCTCTGCAGCATCCCGAGTCGCTTGAATCCATCTTGATGACGCGGTGGTTGGTTTTGCTCGTGCCGCCCGCTCCACGCCGCCTTCCTCGTCCGCCGCAACTCGCCGCCGAGTCGCCCGACCACCGCACTCACGCTGCCAGCGTAGCCTCGTAGCCCTAGATGCTCGCACCGCTGAATGAATCGGCCGCGGAGCTCCTTGTCGCTTGTCGCCGCTATCTTTACCGCGCCGCCTCGCCGTCGCGCGCCGCTCGTCCACCACCGCCGGTGTGGTGGTACTGGCAGGGTGCGCAATGCTATTGCGCACCTGCTGCTAGCATCCTCGCGCCGCCGCGCCTTTGGTCGCCGGCGATTGGTTGGCGGTTTTCGTCGCGTTGTCGGACGCTGCCGCCAGCAGGCGCGACGCGGCCCAACGTGGCGCTGGCCCATCCTTAGATCTCGCGTCGAGATTTCGTGTTCTGCGGCGGTGTTGTGTAGCGTTGATTGTGAGCCGCCCATCTCACGATCGACGGTCCATCCATACCGCCTCCGCACGCACGCGCTGCTGCCAAACGCTGGGCGGCGTGGTTCAATTCGATCGCTGGATCAAGATCAACGATCGGATTGCGGCGCATTCGCTCGTCCAATGCCATCATCATTTGGACCGCTGATCTTGATCCAACGGTGAGCCTCTGAGCGCTGTAGGCCGCGGCGCGCTGCGCATGCGGCCGTCCGATCCAGATCGACGGTCCCTATTCACCACGCCGTAATAGCCTTTATGAGTTTCCAAAGCTTTATTTGCAAACCAAAAAGGTATTAAACTTCAAAATACATAACTAGTTCATTTTAAACCCAAATCGTTGATTCAAATTTTGTTAGCTTTAGATTGAGTTGTTCTTAATTTAAAAATGAATAGGAGTTTAGTTCGGCTCAGAAAACAGATTTTAAAATTTGTTTAGAAATAGGTTCTACTTATTATTCTAAAATTAGCAATTAACTTGTAAATTGCATAACTAATTCTCTGAAAATCAAATTTTAGTGAAACCAATTTTGTTAGCTTCCTAATACAGTACTAAATGATAAAATTGGTTTTAGGCAGGTTACTATGTTTAACAAGATTTCACATGCAATTTAAATTGGTTCCTTTTCATGACTTGACAAATCATAACTCTTTCAATATAACTCCAAATGACCTGAAATTTTATATGGGTTACCACTATATCAGTAGGTAGCTACCATAAAAGTTTTAGCTTCAAAATCTTTCTAGAAAATATTTTTGCTACAGTTGCTAATTATGGTTAAAATGAGTTTTTGGAATATCTTTGCACCACAAATCCAAATTAGGTTTTTCCAGTTTCTATGTCTAGGTATATTCATATTCTAGCTGATGTGTAAATTTCACGATTTGGTTAAGTTTTGCTTGCTCTTTGTTTATTTGTGGCTCGCCTTATTGGTTGTTCTGGTTCTTTTGCCTTCGCTTAGGATTCGACATTTGCGTAATCCCGAGAACGACTCCTCCGCAACAAATTGAGCAACAGCAAGCAGGCAAGCTTGATCATTTCCCATTGATCCCATTACTTTTAAAGTCTAATATTTTGTTTAACTTCTATGTATGCATTGCTACTTTGTTGTTAAATTGATTAGTTAGACCTCTAGTTGCATAATCTGAGGTAAATGGTTATCCTCTACTACCGAGCCTAGGTTATTTGCCGTGGTTAGAGTTCGATGGATGAACTCTTATCACTTAGTAGATTACGAATGAATATTGCTTAGCCATGCCTAGTTATCAGAGTATTGGGCTATCATCGACTTAGTCGGGTGATCTTGATCACACAACTACTTATACTACTCCATTATGTCCAACCCTTGTGTTTTATTGATTTACAAATCAAAAACTCAAAACAAAACTATATCTTGACTTGGGCACAATGGTATGTTGATGATCTCGTTGGGTGTGGAATGGTGCCTAAGTCCCCAAGGACCGAAAGTTACTTGTGTCACTAAGCCAAGCGCTTATTATGTACTAACCACACGAGGGGATATGGAACCTCTCTTGACTAAGTACTTTGGGAGGTGCTAATTATGAGCTGGCCTGGGTGTGTTCTTGTGTGTGTGTTTTGAGGGAGCATTAGCGCACCTGGTTAGGCCGCCTAATGTGTCCTTCTCCCGTGGGTTGCGGCTCTTAATTAGCATCGCCCATTGAAAGCGCCTTGTTAGACTTAGCCATGCTCGCATACCAAAGGAAGTGTGCTAACCGTGGTGGTGGAAAGGCGGTCTATCGTGGTGGGTACATTGGTACACCCTCGCAGGTTAAAACTATTCGAATAGCCTCGCCCCAGGTTATGGACATGCTTGGTAAGGTCGTGCAAGAACTAGACTACAACCTTTTAAAAACTTAAACTTGATATGGGTGGTATGAAGGGGTACTTCATGCTATTGTTGTGGTGACTACGGTTAGTCACTTCTAGGTTGGTGTTGTCATCTACCTATTGTTATAATTGTCTCTTTTATTTGAACAATAAAAGTTAACTGCAAACTTGCTTTGAATCTATTACCCTATTGCAAATGAAAACTTGCTTTATGTCAAAATAAGTCCGAGAGCCTCATCCACTTAAATAAAGCTTGCATGTAGTTAATTATAGTTCGTTATCTCACACGTCAGTTTTAAGTAGTACAAAAACAAGTTTTGTACTCATCCGCTTTGCTTAATATTAATTGTTGCAGAGGAAGAAGGTGAGCCCTGGGGGCCTCACTTTTGTGAGTCAAGGTGCGCGCTGTTTGGGACGATTAGCTTACGGTCCGGTTGGTTGCCTTGTGGGTAAAGGCACACCGATTGGCTTTTGTTCATCGCCATCTTATGGCCATTTTGCTTCCACTGTATCCGCTTCATCTTTATGAATTTTGGCCACGGCCTCTCTTTGTAATAACTCTCTTTATATTATCTATGTCTTTCGCTTGTTGCTTTGCTCTCGCTCTATGTGTATGAATGGAATTGATGCATGATTTTGTAGCGGGGTGTGTATACTGATTGGGAAGTATACATATCTCGAGGCTTGTTCATTTGATTTGTACTGTTAGGACCAAGTGGATGGTTAAACAAAGACAAGTTCTAATAAACCGGGTCCTCACACTCTCCGACCTTCTCAACCTCGCCCAAAGACTGTAGACCTCAAGAGCCCTTAGAACCTTAGGCACCACCGGTATGCGCTGCAGAGCTCTTTGCTTTGAGTACTTTTGCCGAAACCGCCGCCGCCGACCGGCCAGCCATCAGCACAGCCGGTCACCCGCCGAGGTTGCTCTCATTAGATCGACATTATTGTGCACGTGTTCAAGCTCTTGGTCGGCGCCGCATGGTCGGAATCGCGCGTGATCCGCGGTGAAACGACGGGCAAAAGCCCGTTGTCGTACGCCGACAACATCGTAGAAGAATGATTAGGAGTTAAGTGGTAATCATTATCATTTAAGCATCGCCGGAAGAGATCGGCTAAACTCGCTACACGCGGCCCTCGCACGTAAATCCGAGGGATTAAATGATACGCGCAGCCACCGACAGTGGAACCAGCCGCGTAAGCACCGTATGCTGACACGCGCCATGCGGACCTAGTTCCGTGGACCGATCACCGATACAGCGTGTCGGGACCCAAAATGCACTCTGACCCTCCGTGTATTCTCGCACTAGTCCAGATCACGCTTAGTGCACACAGCCGTAACATAGGTGAATATCAATCCACACAGTTAAATATAACATAAACGAATAGTTTGAGTAATAACTTAGAGTTTTGACCTTAAGGTCGGGTTACAACTTATTAACAACGCAGGCTAACACTAGAGAAATATCCGCAATGAACGAAATAAACTCCTGCAACTCCAATCAAGACACCACAGTAACCGATCGGGATCGATGACCTAGCGATCAACCTTCTTCCACAAACTCCTCAGCAAAGAAGACTCCTCCACTTCAGAGGGTTTGGACGCAAGTTTTACAACAAGCGTGAGTACACAATCAGCACCGCAAATCATACCACGTATGCAATATATAGATGCGTGCTTATTCCAAAGGAATGGCTTCGTGGTTATTTTTGCAAATGCAACATTTGCAATTGAATACAAATAATAGATTGAAAGCATAATTCAAAACAAATAGACAATAATAATTTAATGTTGTTTCACAAAGACACACAGCCTAAACTGATTAATTCACACAACCATATGATTGAGATCACACACCCCAATCCCACATTTTATGAACACTACCCTTATGTGAAATCCTCAGCGTTGTCCATGACCGAGGACGCGCTATTCGAATAGATTGATTAACACTCGCAGAGGTTTGTACACTTTACCCACACGATACAACTAGTGTAGCTAGCACTAATCGTAATAAAATAAAGCTTCGCAACTTCGCCTCAACATTGACGTTCTTATTCACACAAATCCCATATCACAAAGCTTAACCTATCCACCAACCCCAATGTTGAAACTCCGTAATCCTACTAAGTTAGGCCTCACACTGATATGTGGTCGTGACAAAGATAGCTCGTACCAATGGCGCACAGTTAAGTCCTTAACTGACCAAGGCAAGACTTCCAGCTTTTCTAACTAAACCACACAGATAAATCCCAATCACAAAGCCACCAGCCACACAAGATCCACCACTTGCTCTACCTAAATCTTTTACCACCTGGGTTGGTTTAGTGCAACACATGCCATCACGAGTAATAAAGACACAAGACACACGCTTTATCACATGGCCCATAATCACTTAGTCAATTTCATAATTGCACCTACATGAGATGATGACTGTAGCATGGCTAAGCAATTTAGCTCGGTCTACCCAACCATGTTGGCAATATGTTAATACCAACTAAATAATAAACCAATCTAGGCGACAAAAGATTAAGGTATACAAGTAGGCAAGGTGAACATAACAAGTGGGATCAATAACTAGCCCAAAAGCATTTAAATACATAATTAAAGTAAATGCAATAATTTAACACAATGTAATTTGGGAAAATCGGGACTCAGAACATCCCAAAGTTATGTTACCAAAATAAATTAAAATAAAGTTATTGTTTTATTTGATTTTCCTGAGAATTTGACAGAGTTTGTTTGCTTTATTTGAATCTTTGAAATTTTGAAAGCCAAATTTGAAAATTATTTCAAGTTATTGAAGTTTTATTGATTTAAATTGAAAATAAAAATTTACTTAATTTCTGGAATTTTCTGAGTTTATAAAAGCTTTTTCCTAAGTATTTTCAAGCCAAAATAATTTATTTGCAAATTAAAAGCCAACTTAAAGTTGGAACTATTTTATTTTAGTCCAAAATAACTCTAGGAATTTCTGTGAATTTTTCTAGAATTTTTGGATGTATTTTACTATTTTCTAAAAATCCTTTTGAATTTCTCGAAATAAATCAATTAAGAAATCCATTTAAAATCCCAAATTACCTTTGGGCCGAAACCCACCGGTCCGCCCATCTCCACACGCCCCGCCCACTCCACGCCGCCCGCACCGCTTCTCTCTCCTCACTCTCCTTTCCACCGCCCGATCGCCATCCGACGGCTATCCATCGCCCCACGCCCATCTCTTCTCTCTTTCCCGCACCGCCGATCTTCATCGAACGACACTCACGCAACCACGCTTTCACCTCTCCCGATCGCCGATCTCAAACCAACGATCGATTTCAAGTCATTCGGTGGTCCAATATCACGAGATAAGGACCTCCGATCCACATCGGACGCCACCAAGCGCCACGCCACGACGCCGCCTCTCACACCATCGATACCCATCCGACGCCCACGAGCACCGCGACTTTATTAATTCACCGTGGTCGCTTCGATCTAACGTGATCGCTGGATCAAAATCCAACGGCCGCGCAATGACCCCACCACGGTTCACATGTTCTATTTCCACCGCTCGATCAAAATCGACGCCACCGCATCGTCGTCTTTCCTTTATTCTCCCACCCTCTTCTTCTTCCCACGACGCCGCGCCCGCCATTATTGCCGCGTGGAGCTCCGCTACGCCCGCTTTCCCCACGCCCTCGCCATCGCGCGATTCAAAAGCCCTCATCACGCCGCCCCACTTCCCCACTTTCCCTCTCTTTACTCACCGGCTTGCCCACACGCCGCAACGCCGCCGCCGCACACCGCACACCATCTCCTCCTCCGTGCCCCTCCTCCCCTATAAAGCACGCCCGGTGCGCTTCCTCCGCAACTCGCCGCCATTCACCTCTCTCTCCGCCGCCGAATTCGCAATCTTCTGCCGCCGCCGCAGCACGCCGCCGCTCTAGCGCCGCGCATCGACTCTCCGCCACCCCGACCACCAACGGAATCGCCACCCCGCCGCCTCGCATCTCTCACCGCCACCGAGCACCGCCGAGCCCCATCGCCGCTATAAGTCGCAACGCCGCCGCCTTCGCCGCCGCCGATCATCGCCGCATCCAACCGCCACCACGGTGAGCCCCGAGATCCCCGTAGTTCTCTTCCATTTGGTACCTTCCATCGCCACAAACGCCGCTGCCACGGCGAAGCTCACGCCGAGGCCGTCGCCGATGGGTGACGTGACACTTCCGCTGGCGCCACCTCACGCCACGCACACGCCACCTCACCATCCCACCAACGTGGTCGCCACACGCGCATGCGCCGCCACCTCAACCCCAACCCCGAGCCAAGTCCCATGGACTTGGTCCATGACGACCGTGTTCTATGACACCGGACCCCACTTGTCGCTGAAACAAATCATTTTCTTTAGAAAATAATTCGGCGGAAAATCATTTCCTCGCTGACGCTCATGCTTGCTAATAATTAGGATTTCCTTTAGAAAATAATTCGGGAAAATCAACAAAATCTGATTTTAGGTTTTATTTAGATTTAAAACTTCCGGGGTTCGTTTCTCCTCATACGAACTCCGATTTCACGATTCAAATTTCTATATTCCTATAAAATCAAGATCTAGCCATCTAAACAAAAATCATTTGATTTTGGGTTCATTTGACCTGCAATTCCTTTAAACCCTAGTTTATCATTCCATGTATTCCCAATCTTCTAAAATTTTATCTTTGCATCCAAACTCCGATTTGGGTGATTCAAGTTGCAAAATCTTTATAAAATTATAATCTAGCCATTTACACTAAAATTATTCAATTTGGAGTTCATTTGAATTGTTATTTGAATTTAGTTTGAATTTGGCTTATTTTCACGTTAGATTTCGACGACTTCGAGAATCGATTTCGACATCGCTCAAGAGCAACATAAGAGGATTGATTTTGATCAGTGATCATCAACGACATCGAGAATCAGATTTCATTCAAGAGCAACATAAGAGGATTGATTTTGATCTGTGATGATCATCGTGATCGACACTTGGACTACCTAAAGATAGTACTTGTGAGTACTAGGTGACTCGTTAAGAAAACAACGCCACCTCAACACCGTAAGTTCTGTTAAGGTGGTCTGTTAAGAAAACAACGCCACCTCATCAAGCTTGGTGTTATACCATTGATCATATTCATCCTACTATTTCAAATTATTTATATTCTGCTTTAAATTATTATCGCATGCTTATTTATATCAAGATCTTAAATTCTGTTTTAAATCTATAGTTATGCCTAAAATCCTTTGTATGGCCAATGTTGATATTGAATCAAACACATTGTCACCCTATATCAAACCTCGTTGATACAATAGTATGAACTAGGATCATTTAAACGTATTGCTTAGCCATGCTTTTAGACCAAACTTGTTTTTGTGGAATTTCACCATCAATCAATTATTGATTAAATTGTACCTGGCATCTCGTGTGTCATGGAAGTTTTACAAATGACTTGGAAAATAAAATAAAATGATGGTTTGGACTTGGGCGGAATGGATGATTGGTGGGTGCAGTTCATGCACCCGCTTAACCAAGTTAGGTTAAGGCCTGTGGTTTTATGGAAAGTCGCCAAGTCGCTTAAGGACCGGTCTTCGAGCGCATGATGCTACGCCTAATCAGACCACCACATGTCCCGTATGGGCGGACTTGGCTAAATAATTTATGACGCCTTGGTGTCGCTTGTGCTATGTTGTTGGTATGGGTGTTGGCCGCATAATAGACCCATCTCGCGCAAGAGGGGGCTTCCCGAGGATGGCCACCCAATAGTAGCTAAACCTTTGAGCGCATAAATGCATTAAGACGTAACATTGTAAAGGCCTCGACACGTGCTCTAGACCGCTTACCAAAGGTAGTGAGCGGTGGCATAGATATATGCCTGACAAACTAGAGAAGTCTTGTCATGTGGGTAAAGTCGCACAACCTCTCGCAGAGTGTAAACTATTCGAATAGCCGTGTCCGCATGTTATGGACATGCTAGCGTAACTACTCAAAGTTAGACTTTGGTTTTGTTTGAAAACAAACTTCTTCAAAATCGGTTTATCCAATTGGAAATTAGGCAAACAACCATGTGATAGGAGGATATCCTTCACCATTCATGTGTGAACGTTATCCACTATAAAATTGAGAATTTTATAAACTTTAGTTATAGAATAATCGCCGAATCTAGTACCAGATTTAAAGAAAATGTCGCTTTATGCAAATAACTTTATAAGCCATCCTTTGTTACATCCATATATGCATGTCATTCGGTACTTGACGGTGTAACTTGCGAGCACGGTTGTGCTCATTCTTGCTTATGCAAACAAATTTCAGAGGAAAAGGACTTTGCTACCGATGTGGATCTCGACGACTAGGCCGCTTCCCGGTACGATTGCTCGTGGCAGTCAGCTGGACCCTACTACTTCTTCGCCTTCCATTGTGTTTATTTTATTGTGGGCTCAGAACCCCTTTGTAATCAACTCGTTGTTATTTATTAATAAAGTTGTGATATGAATTTGTTATCATTTTGTTTATCAGGTGGACTAGCTAACATCATGGGACTAGTTCTAAATGCACAGAGGATCTGGGTGTATTAATACCCGTTCGACAAAGTGGTATCAGAGCCATATCGATCGTATGTCGTGACCTAGTTAGAACGTCACCGTTAGTTGAAAACTTCAAAACTTATTTTATAAACAAGAAAAATAATTTGTTCTCTCCTCATCTTGGTCATCTATCTATAGCTTCTTCATAGAAATTCTTTCTTGTCTAATTCTTTCTTCATCATTTTATAAAGTTAAATGGATCCTCTCTTCCTTGAAATTTCTATTGATGGTCAACACGCTTAACCCTACGCTCAAGACTACCAAACGTGGAGCCATCGAGAAAGTATCGTTGTCTTCACCATCCAAGGACAATGGATAAGATATACCAAGATCGCTTTAACAACCAAGCCATATAGCTTAAGTGTGTCCGCACTCATTCGTGTAATCGAGTCGCCGCACTGATTAAGAATCTCGATCGATAGAACGTTTACAAAGTTGTTCAAAAGCTTTTTCGCTTGGTTCTTTTGTTTGAAGGTTTTGTTTCGCCCTATTCCTTAGTTCCTCATATTTGTCTCTTCCCTATCCTTTGTTCTCCTTTCCTAAATCTTTGATGTAACCGGCATATGAAGAACACCTATTATTCAAGACGATACCAACACCAACAAGGATATCCTCATCAAGGCAACCCACAATCGATAGCGAAACCCTTCGAATATGAACCAATTTTTCATCACCTGCACTCAATTAATGCAACATTGATGCAACAAATGAGAAGCAACAATATCGCCTCACCATCGCCTCCTACAACACAAGAACAACGTGATCGCACTAAGTGTTCCAAGAGGAAGATGGTGGATCAAGAACAACATGATGCAAGAAACCTCAAGGCTCGTGTGATTCAACCCCAACCCAACCAAGCACCAATGACGCATCGTATTCAAGACTCCAGATCGGCATCACATCCACCGATGCGCACGCCCGCAACATCAAGGATGGCCAAATTCAACGTAACAAGACATCAAAGGCAGGAATACAATGCTTTGCTTGTCATGATATGGGACATTATGCCAATCAATGCCCAAAAGGACGCTTAGCGCCACCGACAAAGATTCCGTAGCCGCTCGATCGCAACAATAACACCGCAGCAGGAAGAAAAGCCATCGCGAGAATTATGTCACAAGTACAAGAGTACGTGTTTGGGCTTACTAATACCCCAAAATGAAGCAAAGGAACCACCAAGCTAGCCCTAGCACCTCCAAGTTATCCGCTCAAGGGCAACATCAAGAAGTTTCTTTATATTGCAAATGTCACTTGTTTTCATTGCCAAGAGAAAGGACATTATGCCCACAATCGTCCAAAGAAACAACAGGTCGCAACTCCAAAGCCCCAAAGGGAAATCATTCAAGCAAACAAGAAGCCGCAAAATTCTGGACAAGGGTATCCGTGCAATGTCACAATTCTGTCAGATGATGAGTAGGATTCAGCCGACAACAAATCCATTGAGAACCGTGTCCCAGTTTTCTTTCTAGCCACTCCGAATCTCGTGGACGAGATTCCTTTTATAGGTAGTTTGTAACATCCCAAAGTTATGTTACCAAAATAAATTAAAATAAAGTTATTGTTTTATTTGATTTTCGAGAATTTAGCGAGTTTGATTGCTTTATTTGAATCTTTGAAATTTTGAAAGCCAAATTTGAAAATTATTTCAAGTTATTGAAGTTTTATTGATTTAAATTGAAAATAAAAATTTACTTAATTTCTGGAATTTTCGAGTTTATAAAGGACTTTGTTACCGATGTGCATCTCGACGACTAGGCCGCTTCCCTACCGATTGCTCGTGGCAGTCACGGACCCTACTACTTCTTCGCCTTCCACGTGTTTATTTTATTGTGGGCCTGTAAACCCCTTTGTAATCAACTCATGTTATTTATTAATAAAGTTGTGATATGAATTTGTTATCATTTTGTTTATCGTGGACTAGCTACCGATCATGGGACTAGTTCGTAAATGCACAGAGGATCGGGTGTATTAATACCGGTTCGGCAGATTCAATATGATCAAAGGTATGACTTGCCTTGGAATAGATCTATGTACTGGTCTTGAACTTGGTTGAAGCCTTCTTCGACTAAACCCCCAAGTATCGACGCTCACGCACAAACGGCTAACAACCAAAACTTATAAATAACAGAGGCAAAACAAACTCCAAAAATTAAATAAAAATCTCAGATAAAAGATCTTGAATTTAGACAAATTTAGAAATTTGAATGGGCTCAATCGAGTTAGGATGCAAAAGTTATGGCCTTTGGAAGATTGATAATACATAAAATGCTAAAAATCAGTATTTCATGAATTTCCCGAATTATTTTCCCAAAGGAAAATCAGATTATTGCGCAAGCTCATGTCAGCGGAGGAATTTCGGAAAAAGAAATAATAAAAGAAATCTCTGACATGTGGGACCCACATGCCAGAGGCTAGGCTCACGGTGGACTAGGTCCACCGAGCCTCGGGACTCGGGGACCGGTGGACTACCCACATAGGCGCACCCGTGGCTGCCACGTAGGCGCCACGCAAGCACAACCCCGAGCTGGCAGTGGAGGTGGCGCATGCAAAGCGCCGTGTCGGCTTATCGGCGGCGCGCCGGGACCAAGGTCCCGCGAACGTGGCTCGCCGCGGTGACGGCGGGTACCAGGGGTACAGGCGCTAAGGGAGCACGCTGGTGTACTCGTTCGGTCTCTGGACAACCAGAGCGCCGGCGCGCGAGGTCTGAGCGGCGGAGTCGCCACGGCCGTGTCGGACGAGCGAACCGGTGGTGCTCGGCGGCGGGATGGCACCAGAGCTAGCCCAGCTATTGCGGCCGAGGTGCACGATGAGGTCACGGCAGATCGACGGCGCAAGGGAGCACGAGAACTTGCGGGTGAAAACCGAAAATCAGCAATGGCGGCGGCGCAGGGCTCTCGGTGATCTAGGGTTGGGGTTTTGTGCGGGTGTTCAAGCGATCCGGGTCCTATTTATAGGAGCTCTGGGTCCGGGAGGCGCGCAAACCCTAAAACAAAGAGTCCGAGAAGGGCACGAACTCAATCTCGTGCTTAAAAGAAATTCGGATATGATTTTACCGGAATAGGTACGGGAGATTAGGATAAGATTTGGCAAATAAAACAGGGAGTTTTAGTTAGGAAAGCTCGTTGTCGGATTGAGCTTCTAGAAGCTCCAATGGCGGGCGCACCGACTGGACGCGAGAAGAAGCCGCGCGAGACGACGACGATCTCGGCGGCCCACCTGTCGAGTGGGCGGAGAGCGCGTCGATTTGATCTCGAGCGCCCGATCTTGATCCAACGGTCCACAATCAATTAGACGATCGGACCCTCCGGCACCTCACGCACATCTAGCCGCCCAAATCTGATCGAACCGGGATGGCGCGCGCGAGAGAGAGAGAGAGGGGTCGATAAAGCGGGTCCACTGCTGGCTGGGAGGCAGTAGCATGCACATACTGGTGAGCGGGTGGCGAGCGAATAGGAGTTGGGCGAGAGATTCGCCCAAGGAGATTTCTGATATTTTAATAGATTTTCTATTTTAGAAATTACCGTAAATTCAAATAAGCAATAGAAAATAGCAAATGAACTCAGAAAAATTCTAGAAATTTCTAGAAAATATATCTGAGCACATAGAACCCGAATAAAATAGTTTTAGCTATTGTTCATGTTGGGATTATTCACATTAAATGTTTTTGATTATAAAGTCCAATATTAAGCTTTTGAATTAAATTCAAATAAATCCAAATGGTGAATTTTTCCCTACTAACTATTTAAAAGATTTTTAAGCTCGTAAAATTGGGATGTTACACGGGACCCACCGATCGTAACGCGCTTTGAATCGAGTTAAAATAGAAAACACCCTATTCACCGCCCGCTGGTCGCTGATCATGCTAGGCTAGCGCCGTGAGAAAAGGGTAAATACTTTATAAAATCCGAAAATGAATTATCTCGGTAATCAGTAAAACATGTATAACTTTGAAAATACATAACTAATTCATCTCAACTCCTAAATGAGTGAAACCACTTTGATAATTTTCATATTTAATAAACTTTATATTAAAATTGGTTTCAATTATGTCTCTGTAACAAAGACCATTATTTTGGAAAATGAGCTATACACACTTTTATTTTTACAAAAGAAAAAGGCTGATAACTTTGAAAATTCATAAGTAATTCTTGGAAACTCCAAAAACAGTGAAATCAGTTTTGATAATTTCTATTTAAAATGAACTTAATTATAAAAATGTTTTCAAACTTACCTCTGTCACAGAAACTATAGTTTGAGGAAAATGATCCTAAAGGGCATTATTTTTACACTATTCATCTCGATAACTTTAAAAATCAATAACTAAATCATGAAAACTCCAATTGGAGCAAACTCAACTTTTTTGAACTTATAATAATATTGCTTATTTATCCATGTAATCCATGTACTCACCACTGCTCTACAAAATTTCACCTTATAATTAAATTACATAAATGGAGGCATATTGAAATCAAATTCAAACCACCATAACTTTCATATACTAAATCAAAATGAAATAATTCCTTCACCAAAAATCATCTAAAATCATGACTTAGCTACTGTAGAAAAATCATGCATTTTTAGCATCTTGATTTTTGAGTATTTCTCGATGTTTATTCTGTGATTGTATTTATATAGATTCTGAGCTCGTTGATATTGATTCTTACGCCATCAAGGAGAGCAATTAGCCTACCAGCAAGGCAAGCATCCTTTGAACTTTCTTTTGCGTCATATTTGATCCCAATTTTGTTAGGGTAGATGCAATGATAATTGCTTGCATGATAGTTTTATAATGTCGCTATTTTTGTGATGAGTAATTAGACACATCCTATTATCTTGGCAATCGTGGCTATCCATGAATTACTCCAGATCAAATGGTTATGATAGGATGTGGAAATAATATTGTTCGAGTTTGCTTAGCCATGCAAGTCTAGAAACGGTAGTTGATTGTCGGGAATAACCCGACAATTATGGGTCAAACACAACTCTCATTATATATACTTTTGTTTTAGATCTTCGTATTTGTTTTCTAAGTTAAATTTTATCATTTTAAATGAGCTTTTGGTCTGGAAAAGTGATGGCTAGTGATGGTGCCTTCGTGCACGAGAATTGGGTATGTGGTTTGGACTTGTCTGGACAATTAAGGACCAAACTTTGGTAACGTCGTTGATTCAAGTACATTTGTGCTATCACACGCAGGTTAGGAGCCGCCTGGTTAAGTAGGGAGAAGGTTTTGTTGGGTTGAGTCTCACGGTGGTGAAATTGTAAGGGCATGGGACCGTGAAATCCCGTGTTTCTTTTGGGCCAATAGGATGGAGATGTTAACGTCTTGTGTTTCCTAGGAGCCCCGGTTGAGGACTTAGCTCAAGGATCTTCTTGCTAAAACGACCATATCTTGATTTATCCGACCAAAGATACCATAGGAAGTATGCTATATTCGGAGGCATCCGGAGGATTACGCTAATCAAGTCGTGTGGGTAAAGTAGTACACCGCAGGTATAAATCTATTCGAATAGCCGTGTCCAAGGTTATGGACAACCGCTTGAGTTCTGGAGTTACTATTGTTAGACTTGGAATTAAAATTTGTGGTGAACTCGGTTTTGTCATGAATGGGAGGTTCATGCTTGTTGTTGTATCAAAGAGGACCGCCACTTTGTTTTTGGTATGATTCATTTATTATTGAATTTATCACTTGTTCACATGCTTTACTTCTACTTCAAATCTGATTTTGAAATGGCACTTGAAAAACTAGTATGTGTAGGTTGTTCAAGATTATGCTGTTGTTTTTGCAAAATTATACCAATATGAGCCTTCCTTGAATGACCTTATGCATAACTATTTTTATTTGTGTAAGACTTGCAGTACTCTTTGTACTCACCAAATGTTTGTTGGCTTTTAAAGGTGAGGAGGATATTGAGACCGATGAGCTTGTCGGTGTCGATTTAGGCGACACCGATGAGTAGTGTGCTATCTTTAGCTCCCGGCTGTTGCGATGGGTTATGTGGCATACCACCGCAGCATTTTGGTTTATTACTTGCTTCCGCTATGAACTTGTTTAATTTGGCCGCTCGGCCACTTATGTAGTTGTAAACTTGAAACTGTGATGTATCACTTTTGTACTATTTATGTATGAGCGTTGTATGGATGTGATCAACATTGTAATAAGAGTATGGATATATTGGTCGCTGATCTTGGGAGCCAATATAGGTCATGCTCGCTGTTCATGGCTTCCCATTTAACTCGCTAAGTGTAGTGCTTGACTAGTTGGAGAACTGACAATCATGTAGTGCCTGCAGAGGAGCGGCGTGCATGATCGTCGGGGCTCTAAATTTTAGTTGAGCCTCTCATTTGGTGAGTTAAGTTGGAATCCATTTACTAGAGGTCCAGAGTTATGTCCCTAAGATCTTGATTAGTCTCGGTCTTACGGAGATAACTCCGGGGTCCCCACACTATGGGTTGGGGTACAGTCCAGACCACCATACCAAATTCCCATGGCTTCGCCACACCAAATAGAATAATATTTGTGAAGGGTCCGAGATAGTATTTGGCTTCTTGGTGGTGCAAAACCCTTCAAAGTGGTGAAACCCTGGGAAACTACTATTTGAAGAAGCTAGATCGCATCTACAAAGGAGAGACGAAGATAGGAACACCAAGGGAGAGCCACCACGTCCAGAACACCATTTCCACCATTGTCCATCCATTTTTTCATCCTCTCTTGTAACAATTCATCTATTGGTGTACCAAAACATCACCAACATTTTGGTTGAATATATCATTGTTATTTCAAATTGTTGCTATTATGTTTTGATGTAGTTATCCTCTATTCTTGGTCACCATGATGATGCATGAGTAGCATCCTAAGGGCTAAGGGTTGTAATGAGCCATGTAGCAAAGAGAGATTATAGGGATATACTAACATTTTGGCATGCTTTTGTAATTATCTCTCGGTACTAGTGTTTATTTATATCGTCTCGCGATACTAGGACTCAAGGGCCTCGATGCTCCATAAGTTGGCACAAGGAAAAGAAACATCGTGAGGTGCGTAAGATTGATCGGTAGAGTCGGTGGTGATTAATGCAGCAAAGATAGACTTTTGAAACAAGTTACTTGAGGAGTTCGACATAGCCATAGAACTTAAGGCATTGGTACAGTAGTAAGATGGTATGCAGTAAGACCTTAATTGTGAGTGAAGCGCACTGCTGTGTGCCCATGAGCAGGATAATATATTCTCCTATATGATGTGCGTCCGAGGGAGATATGTCCAAGGTGCGCTGCTTACATGAACTCTCGATATTATTACAATTGCTCTCATATTTAGACCATAATATATTTTATCCACATATCATCTACTATTGCAAGTGAACCGAATACCCTAGGCCATAACTTCATCTATAGCACAACCATCTCATAGCTTAGCATTAGTCATAGCTTTAGTCATAGTCTTTATTATTATGTTCAATCTCATTATTGATGCCCTCCTGCTATTATTTAAATTGTACTTTATTATTAATTGCTTGATGATAGGTAGCACAATCGATGTGCCATTTTCGGTTCAATATTTAACCTTGGAATACTACGAGAAAATGCTACACCAACCTGCTCGCTGTGTCATTAGAGGTGCACTGCCATTGCCTTGTTAGCCGGTCCCCGCCGTCCTTCCCGCTATAGGAGAGGGAGAGGGAGAGGAGAGGAAGAGAACAAGAGACAGAGAGACGTGAGAGACATGCGGTGTAGTGTGGTTGTGGGTGGTGTATACTGGGGCCACCATGTGTTGTACGACTCTACATGATTTATAATATTCATGTATTTTTATTTTGTATTTACTTATGCACAAATCTCAAAGCTCACATGGACGGTACAAATTATGCGTGCAGATAATCCATATTCATGTCATGCTATCCATGTAGGCCCTAATGTCGGGACCCAAAATGCAATTATAGATCCTTTGTGTATAATGCACTAGTCTAGGATCAAACTAGTGCACATAGTGTCAACATAAATGAATATCATTCCACACAAGACAAATATAAAAATAAACGACTAATTTGAATAATAAATAACGGTTTTGACCTTATGGTCGAGTTTACAATTATTAATACCACGCAGTATCGACACTAAATAAAGAAACGGCAATAAACAAAAGCAACTCCAATGAAACCTATCAACTAGCCACAGCAACCGATCGGGATTAAAACCTAGCGATCACCATCCTCACAAAGCTCCTCCTCAAAAGCAAGCAATGATTCCTCCACTTTAGCTGAATGATTGTAGCAAGAATGAGTACTTCGAGTACTCAACAAGTTGTACCACGAATACAATTATAGATGATAGCTTATTACAAAGAAAATGGCTTCTATGGTTAATTTGCATAAATACAACATTTGCAATTAAATACAAGTAATAAATTGAAAGCGTATTCAAAACAAATAAACAATAACAATTTTAACAATTATTTTCACAAAGACACATAGCTTAATCAATTTGTTTCACATAGTCGCATAAGTTATCCCACATAGCTGTCCTTCCCAATTATTTTTATAAAAATCTACCCTCGTGGAAATCCCTAAGCATATCCATGACCGTGACGCAGACTATTCGAATAGATTGTTTAACACTCTACAGGTAGTACACTTTACACACACGATGTAACTAGTGTAGCTAGCACCAATCATAACAAAACCTTTCTAAAACTTCATCTCAACTATTGACCTCATTGATGTGTTTTACCATCGTACCAACCCTAACAAAGTGCTTTGATGCGACACACACCATTGGACCTGGAAGCGGTGAACCGTCCATCGATGTGACTTTCAGAGTAGTCCACATCTCCACCCATCACTGAGCACCTAACCTACTATACACCCATCCTATCAGGCATGTGGTTGTATAGTTGTGGCTTAGTTCAATGGCGCACAAAGTTAAGTCCTTAATTGACCAAGGCGAGACTGTTGTTTCTAACTACATTACCATGATTCATATTTCCCAATCACATAGCCACCATATCACACAAGCACTCATCCACTCACCTCGGTCTAAATCTTTTCCCACTGGTTGGTTAAGTGCAACACATGCTATCAACGAGTAACAACATACTACACAGTTTTTACACAAAGTTCCATGATCACTTATTCAAATTTATATTTACAACTCAAATGATATCAATGACTCGTTGCATGGCTAAGCAAACTATTCATATCTAACCAACCCACGTTGGTGCTATGATAATACTAACTAATAATTAACCAAGCTAGGTGATAAAAGATCATGATATTAAAATAGGCAAGGTGGATATGAACAAATGGTGTCTAACTAATCCCAAAGTATTTAAATAAATACTTAAAGTAAAATGTGGTAATTTGAATATAAGTAATTTTAGAAAACTAGGCACAACATGGTCAAAGATACAACTTGCCTTAGAACAAGTCTTGGTACTGGTCTTGAGCTTGATGAACTCCCCTTCCTCAAAAGACAAAGCCCCTAAAGTATCAACGTCTACTCGTAAACAAAAGCAAATGACTAAAACAAGTACAAAAGAGAGAGATAATAAGCTCCAAAATTAAATAAAAATCTCAATAACGTAGATCTTGAATTTATATAAATTTAGAAATTTGAATGGGCTCAATCGAGTTCGTATGAGGAAGTACTGGCTTATGGAAGGTTTAAATCTAAGAAAAAGAAAAGAAATTACTATTTCAAATTTCCGAATTATCTTTCCATCGAAATTTGAATTATTGCGTCATCCTCGACATCAGCCATAATTTTGAAATTAAAAGAAATAAAAAACAATACTAACATGTGGGACCAGGGATCTATTTACCGGGTTCATGGATCTAGTCTATGGGTCTATGGCTCACAAGTCTATAGCATAGTGTGAACTAACATGCGAGACCCACATGGCAGAGACTAGGTTTACAATGGACTGGATTTAGTTGGGTTTTGGGCTAGGGTTTGGATCTTGGTTGACACACGTGCACTGACGTGGATGACACGGGGGTAACACGTAAGCACAAAGGCTTTGTTGGCGATGAGGTGGCAGACACATGGTGCTGACTTGGCATCCATGTCACTTCAGCGACAGCGAGGCTCTAGGCCCAAGGGTATCCAGCAAACAGTGGCTCTCCAGCGATGGCGAAGTAGCACATTAGGTAGGGATGCAACGGGGTCATGTTGGTGTACTCACGGACTCAAGGGAACCATTGTGCTGGCTGGCGGCGAGGTCGAAGCAGTGGTAAAGGTTCGGTCTCGATGGAATCTGAGTTCCGATGATGCTCCGACGAAGTGAACGGGTCAACGATGTAGATCAAGACCTTGCGAACTAAATGGTGGTCATGGTGAAGCTTGAGGTGCTCTGACGGCGAAGAAAAACACGTCGTCGATTTCAGCGCCGCTCTGCTTCTTCAGCGATTTCCAGCATCTAGGGTTTCGCTCTTGGGCTAAGGTGGCTATGGTTGAGATGCGGGGAACGAGGGCTTCCTCCCCCTTTATGCGCTGGCAGCCGGGAGAGTTCGAAGCATGCACGCCAAGGAGGTCCATGCAGCGGAGGGTTCGATTTGCAACCGAATCAGGGAAGATAAATAATAGCTCAGTAGGCCCACAAGTCAAGAACATAGGCTCGGGAGAAACCGCGTGGCAAACGATGCACGTGAGATTGGCGGTTGGGGCTGGCAAGAGGGGGAGATGGGTCATGGGGATTGGGCGGAATGAATAGGAGATGGGCCAAGGAAGTGGGTTTTGGCCCATAGGAAATTCTGAGATTTTCATTAGGTTTTGCATTTTAGAAATACTAGTAAGTCCAAATAGCAAATGAAAAGTAGCAAATGAACTCAAAAAAATTCCAAAAAAATCTAAAAAATATTTCCAAGCACAAAGAACTCAAATAAAATAGTTTTGGAATTAGTTGATGTTCAAATTAGTCACATTAAATTATTTTGCTATTTAAAAGTCCATATTAAGCTTTGTTAAACTTGAAATAAAATTTGGTGAATTTTCCTGCAAGCTAAACTGCTCAAAAGGATTTTGAAAATTCAAAAAAATCGGGATGTTACACCTGAATGCTACAGGCCATATTTTCACTAACATAATATATATAATACATGTCCACGATTCGGTAGTCCAACTGTAAAGAAATGGAGCCTTGGGACACCGTTTGTGGTGCAAACTGAGCAGATAGTTCCCGATCGTCCATCTGAAAAAATTTGGATCTTATTCAGAGTGTGAAGCTAGATATCCGAGTTTTTTTTCTTGGATTTCGGAGCTGGATAGGTTTTGCCGGATGCGAAACGTATTCGGGAAAAAGGTATCCATCGGATTTGGAGCTATCCGAAAATTTTGTCAGATAGTATTTGGTAAACACTATCCCGGATATCCAGTAAACTCTAGGCCCAATGGATCAGAGAGAGAAATCAGCCCATGATGCTTTTCTAGTATTTAAATTAGGCTTTTTGATACGGGGTGCCCGATCTTCACGACTTAGGATCTGAGATACTTGAGTAACCCACCAAATTTGACGAAGCCAATCAATGCCAATGCAACGACCTACGATGAAGAACTCGCTGAACCACACGCTTGAATGCTTTCACTTGGCCACGAACAAGTGGAGATGATCTTGCAATCAACCCAAGAGCAAGCAAGAAAATCACCAAAGGGATTGCACAATTCCAAGGGACATCAATTCAGCTAGCAAGAACCCTAGAACGATGCAAGATGCAATCTAAAACCACATTAAAATTCATGGTAAACAGTGTTTCAGGATCCCTAGGGTTAATAGGGCATCCCACCCATCCCACATATGCATGGGCTAGGCCCAATTACACTCCATGCGCCTAAGTGGCCAATTCGGTTAGTAGGGTCGAATTCAACTCAAATAGTTTTGACATGAAAACAAAGTCCAATAAATATGAAATCAACTCTTGCTTATTTGGGCCCAAGTAAAACCAAAAATAAATAAAGAGTGCATTGGGCTTCGCTTTGAGTTGGATTTCCACTTCATATGCCTCTTTCTCCTCTTAGCCGATGGGCTGATTTATGCGCATGGGCCACTTGTTTCTCTCTCCTTGGTCGATGGTGGGGTGGAAATCCTCTCCTTCCTTGTTGGACCTGACCTTTCCACCTTTGGGTTTGTTTTTCTACCAAATAGCCCATTTGTTCTCCTTGTGGCCGTAAAGCTCCTCCATGGTGGGTGCTTCCTCCTGACAAGTCCTCTTCAAATCTAAGCACATTCAACACATTTGAATTATGTAGTAAAAATTCCCATGAATATCACAAGGATGAGCAACAAGAAAAGAAGTCACCTCATGTTGTATTTGTTTAGTCCTAGCTCTTGTCGAGGACCCTTATATGTATTGTCCTCTCCAGCAGATTTGATCACTTGTGTCATTCACAATAGGATGAGAATCATCGTGAATAGTAGTGCAACTTGGGATGTCCTCATCACTTCTATTTTTAGAAAATACGGAAATCCAAATAAGCCAAAAAATAGCAAATGAAATCGTAAAAATTCTAGAGAATTTGGAAAATACTTTTGAGCATAATGAACTTAAATAAAATACTTTTGAATTTAATGGATGTTTGATTTATTCATATTAAATCATTTTCATTTATGAAAATTCTATTTAAGCTTTGTTAATTTCTAGAAAATCATGAAAATATTATAAAAGATTTTGAAAAACTTGAAAATTGGGATGCTACAGACTTACTATCAGTCAACGTTCTGTGTATCCCTAATTAGTTTTTGCTACTGGTCTGCAGGCTTTATATACGTTGTATATGTCTTGTTATGTAGTTGGCTAGTTAGATTTTAGATATCTTTTATATTGCTATCACTATGACTTGCTACTTGCTAGTTACTACTTTAACTAGCCGTTGTGATAGTGTGATATAGTTAAATTTGCTTGTTGAATTGATATAACTATATTTTGGACATGTAGTATGGTTGATGGGTTTTTATATGTGCGACATATATGGTTTCTGTTTTCGTGCAATATCCAACTAAATATTCGTAACCAAGACAATTTGTATTTAGTTCGGCATATATTCGCTCTGTATTCATGACCAAGACTATTCGTGTTTGTATTCGTATCTGGCACTGTTCGGGTCCGACTCCAATTCCGAGAAAAAAAATATGAAATAGGATACGAGATGAGCGATATTCGTCCGTATCCACTCCGATTGCATCCTAGACACCGTGTACCATGTCAAGTAGAGTGCCCGCACAAAGTGGAGCTATAACTATTGGAATCTCCTATTCTCTCAATGGACCATTGCAACCAACCTCAGCCTAAACAGACTAATAGTACAAGCACGACCTAAAATTCCAATACCTTGGCAACCTGTCGCCAGGTTGCCCGTGTTCTGCCACGCTTTAGGTTAGCGGCAGGTAGCCTATTGCAGCATTTTCGCACGGTAAGAGTGTCATTTTTAACATTTAATTTGTGAGGACTATTTTTACTATTTTGCTTTAAAATCGTGTTAAATGAGCGACAAGATCTATTTCATGGTCTTATCCATTTCACAGTTGACTGTTGAGTCCTCCAATTAAGTAGAGAGGCCACTTGACAACAATGACATTCAGTGCTTTCACGTGACATGGTAGGCCCGTGGATGCAGCACAAGTGCGGTGTTCCCATCCAGTCAAAATCGAGATCGCACGAGTCAGCAATGGGGACCACTGATCCTCACAAACCGTGCACTTCATAGCAGGAGTAGTGTCCTTCGTTAGTTGACCCGAGCACTGCAACAGGACGAGATAACTGGCGACCTGTACCGGATAAAACATGCTCATCATCTGTAACTTCTTATACATGCTCGTGAAGTGGATTTTTGGTCGTATCAGCGTTTTTTCGCCCTATATTTATAAAAGTGGTTGTCGTTGAATTTTATTGGTAATAATAACCTCCTATCGATGACCACCGCATGCAGGCCTTGCCTGCCCACCGCCTATGCTCCTGCCGCACCGCCACCGCCTGTCGCACGACCACCATGCGGTGGCTAGCCTGCCGCATGGCCACCGTGCGGTGAGTCGTCACTACCCGCCATACGCCTTCCCCTCCCCTCCCTCCCGCCAGCCACCCCCTCCCGCCACCGCCAAATAAAATCCTAAAACCGATTCGATTATCCGAGAAACAAAAATCGGGCGATGACCACCTTTCCCATCGCCCGCCCTCCCTACTCCGCACATCTCTGACTCGCCGCGCCGTCCCCCTGCCCGCAGCAGCTGTTGTGTGAAGACAACGATCCGAATTCCAGCGCAACGCAGGCTCCTCCTTCGCCGCTATAAATACCAAAATCTCGCCGCGCGCCATCCCAATTGCATTTCGCTTCATTCGATGCTCGTCGAGAGCTTAGAGAACATAAATTTTTTTGGAGATTAAGTATTTGCTTACTTCGCCCATGGCTCTACCTATTTTGATAGCTTCCCCAAGGGTAGGTAATTTGTCGGATACTTTTGTTGTTATTACCGTAGTCGTAGTTAATCACTTAGTTAGTAAGTCGTAATTAAATAGTTTAGTAGTAATTAATTAGTTATAATTAGTTAGTTTAGTTGTAATTAATTAGTTTAGTAGTAAGTATTTAGTCGTAATTAGTTTAGTATTTATCATGATATTAAATTAGTGGAAATAAACTACTTGTAATTTATTTAGTGGTAATTAATAGGTCATAATTAGTTAATTTAGTGGTAATTAACTGTCATAATTAGTTAGTTTAGTCATAGTTATTTAGTTTAGTGGTAACTAATTAGTTGTAATTAGTTTAGTGGTTATCACCTAGCATATTAAATTAGTAGAAATTAACTACTCATAATTTATTTAGTGGTAATTAATTAGCCGTAATTAGTTTGTTTAGTCGTAATTAATTTGTTTAGTGATAACTAATTAGTTGTAATTAGTTTAGTGGTTATCATCCACATATTAAATTAGTGCAAATTAACTACTCATAATTTATTTAGTGGTAATTAATCAATCATAACTAGTTTATTTAGTGATAATTAATCAATCGTAATTAGTTAGTTTAGTTGTAATTAATTAGTTTAGTGGAAATTAACTACTAGCAATTAGTTAGGCTTAACTAATTTAGTTTAAATTAGTTAGTCATAAGTAATTAAGTGGTAATGAACATGTGGTTTAATAGTGGTAAACACGATAGTAATATATTACTCGTAATTAATTTTCTCAAATTATTGTATGTTAGGTAATTTCGAACATGCAAGACTTGTTAGTCTTTTATGGTGATGGTCTCGTATGGGCCTGACCTCATGGGTTGGACCTATCGAGATGCCAGTACAAGGTGGTCCGGACGGAGGGGCTCAACGCGATGAATATTCACAAGCTTTGAAACTGCATCCGGAGGGAGTTCGTCACGGAGGCAACGAGGAAGAAAGATGTGATCGAGGGGATCACTTGCACGAATACCATGTGGGAGCTTGTCAAGGTGAATGTAAGCATAGCATAGAGCCAGTACATGCAGATTGCCTCCCAGTCCGAGGCGACCATTCACGGGAGGCCGATGATGTACATGAATTCCGTACGTAGGGCGCCGGAAAACCTTGATGATGCCAGGGCCTCTACAAACGGGCAAGCGTAGCCCGAGCCTTAAGACAGTAGCACGGCATGTGCTGCCTTGGAGGGAAGACTCATGCATAATTTTGTACAAAATGAGGGGGGCAGAATTGTGGTGGTCGGCCCGCATTAACTGCCACGAGTATTTACCGGACCAGCCTCTCGGGTTGGGGTCTGACGAGGACACCGACCCAAGCTAAGATGGTAGCGACGAGGACGCACACCAGCCCGGTGGTCCAACCGGGAATTGTGTCATCGAAGGTGCCTTATGTGGCATTGAGACTGGATGATATCGTGGTGTGTTCGCTCATACTACCACAAGAAGAAGGCTCCTAGTGGGGCTTTGATGTCGACGCCTCTTAGTTGGACAACGCTCTCTAGCAAGGCGGTCGGCAACAAGCTATAGCACGGTACACCTTGTCCATCAGGCGTGTGTATTGAGTTCACTGGTCCAACCCAAGGATGTACGCAGTGAAGTGCATAGTGGAAGGCTTCCCTAGCAAGGTTAGTGCTTGACAAGCAAATATCTTTGGCTCGGTCTTCGGGGTCAAGGTGATGATCGACCACACTTGCAAGCTTAGCGAGCCCCTAAGGCAGCATCGAAACGTGACGTCCACATATGTGGCAAACCTCATCAGACATCTAGTTGCGGTGGACGTGTCCGTCTTCCCAAGATGCTGATGTCAGAAGTTGCCAATCTATTTGGGTATCTAGTCATCTACAGCAAGATCTGACGGGCCAAGCAGAAGGTCATCGAGTCTATGTACGGGACATACGAAGAAGCATACAACCTTGTACCGGGATTGCTTGACCAGATTGCCGAATCAAACCCCGGCACGCACATAAACAAGCTTGAGAGTGGAGATGCTGATGGAGGGTCCAACTGCTTCATACTAGACCGAGTGTTATGGGCTTTCACCAAGGCCATTCGGGGCTTCAAGTTATGCCGACCTATACTCACGATGGATGGCACTTTTTTCACGGGGAGGTACAAGGGCACCATTCTCACCGCGGTGATGGCCGATGCGAATGAACAGCTTCTATCGGTGGTATTTGCCATTGTGTAGAGCGAGAACACATCCAGTTGGCTGTGGTTCCTAGCAAACGGAAGCAAAGTCGTGGGAGACCAACGCGATCGTATGCCTTATCACGATCGTAATATTGGGTTGTTAGCAGCCCTCAACACTATGCAGCATGGGATGGAACCCCCTCATGAGTGGAACGACATGCAAACCAAGTGGTGAATGAGACATCTTGCATCTAACTTGTTCACGCGGTTCCGCAGTCAGGACGTTATGAAGATGTTCAAGGCATTGTGTCTACAGAACCAGAGGTGAAAGTTTAAGTGCATCTGGAGAGGCCTCAACACCGAACCACCTGCAGGGAGAGCAACCCAAAGATGCCATAAGTTTCTGAGGGATTCAATGCCACACTCGAATTAGAGAAATGTTCCATTTTCTCATACGCACGGGCAAGTAGGTACGGAATTATGACGACCAATATATCCGTGGTGTACAACAAATACTCAAAGGTGTGTGGTGCCTCCCTATCACCACGATCATCGAGAAGACATGGACACTCACTGTTGGTTATTTCATCAACAGAGCCATCGTAGCTAAGCGATAGATGGGGGAGGCAAGCAGTGGTCCGAGAACATGCAGATGCAAATGGACCAGAAGATGGAGAAGATCCGAATACATAACATTAGGGTGATCGATGGCCTTAGGAGGAAGTACAAGATTACGCTCGATAGAAATATATCAACAATGTGTGTGGGGAAAGGAAACAGTATGCACTGATGATGCGCGACATGCACCTACAACAAGCCAAAGCTCTCGTGACAAGACATGCTCGCATGTGTACAAGGCGTGTGAGCAAATGAGGCGGATGTTCACGCCTGCACATCTCCAAGTACTATGACATGCAGCACCTATTCAAGACATGGAGTGTAGAGTTTCACTCAGACGGCTTGATATGAACTACAAGGATCTTTAGCCGGACAGGGTGCAATGGGACCCGAACAAGACCTTGAAGACAATAGGGAAGGGACGACGGCAGACACGGTGCTTCCGGAATGACATCGATGCCAGCCAACATACCAGTATTAGACGCCCAAACAAGTGCAGGATATGCAAGACCCTTGGGCACGCAATGAAGGATTACCCCAATGCACTCCAACTCGTCCGGTCATCATTTAGTGTCGAATGTAATATTTTTCTACCTTGTTTTGTTATGTACAACGTAACTTCTACGATACCCAGATATAGACTTATCCTTGTTACGTTTCACATTGTACGTCCTTGTTATGTTTTTTACTGTACTATGTACTTACATCATAGAATCGCGGGACATAGACGACTTCGACTTATGACTCCGACATGGGGAGTCCCACGACTAGGGGAAGCGGAAGGCTCCTCCAATCGAGACCGGCCGACGTCGTAGCGTATCTGGCCGCCAGAGGGCACTCTGTATCGAAGACGTGAGTTATAAACAATTTACATCCTTGTTACGTTTGTTATTGTATAATCCACTTACATCATAGAATCGCAGGACATGGATGACTTCGACACTCGCCGCCACCGTGGGTAGCCCTAAGACAAGGGTAAGTGGCTATGGCACCGCAGAGACTAGTTGTAGACATCATAAATGATACATAGGATATTCTTTATTAATTTATCGGCCCATGTGGATGACGTTTTTAACACTCTATTGTACCACATGCTAGATAGGCTTGTACATGACTAACTGAGGGAAATACGTAGCATGCAGATCATATAACAACATACTGTAGCCTTCGAAATGCACACGAGTCGGAAGTGGCAGTACATTGTTATATAATCTGCATGCTACGTATTTTCCTCAGTTGGTTTATGCACAATCTCTTTAACACTATATTGTACCACAGGCTAGATAAGCTTCTATATGAACCAACAGAGGGAAATACGGGGTATGAAGATCATATAACAATATACCATAGCCTGCACATTATTATATGATCTGCATGCCAAGTATTTACCTCAGTTGGTTCGTGCACAAGCTTATCTAGCCTGTTGTACAATACAGTATTAAATAATATCATCCGCATTAAACTGATAAATTAACAAAGAGTGTTCTATTTGATCGTGGTACATGTGATAATACCCCCTCGTCCTTCATCCCGATTGTAATAAACCTGCACGGGTATCATGTAATGATTGTAACTCTTCAAATGTTGTCAATTTTATGTATAAACACGTACATTGCAACTCCATTGCAAACCCTAATTTTCGAAACCCAACGAGGCAGCTTTGCGTAGTGACGTAACCCAACGAGGAAGCTTTGCGCAGCAACGTGATGCAACGTTGCAACAAAATTCCTCCTCGCGGACGCGAATTCGCTTCAACTGGATTGTACTTCGGTCGGGTATGCCGCACGGGCTTGTCATATAAATACTACCCCTTCAGTTGAGGGTTCTCTTACATCAGGACTACAACACTAGCTCGCTTGTATGGAGAAGCAACAGGAGGAGATCACCCAACTCGCAAGGGCCATCAGAGTCCGGATGCCGCCACCCATAGCACCAACCCCTACCTCAACATTCCTAACGAGCATTTACCGCAAGACCTGCCCGAGGGGGAAATACCGCTCCTCTGTTGGTGCAGGGACACATGCAAGTTCTTCAAATCCAAGGAGCGGCTGAGCCTTGGAACGCGCTACTGGGGTTGCGCTAACTACGCCTAGGACTATCTTGACCGCCGTTGGGACGCGGTGCGCTACTGACAGCTGGTAAGGAACGGCTATAGTATATCCACTAGCATTTCTCTTTGAAAGTATGCACTAACGACCTCTTTTGTCTACCCGTAGTCTCCAGATCCACTATGTGTCTATCGCAACTGGATCGACCAGGAGATCCACCCAAACGACCAGTGGCGTCTTGACTACAAGGAGTGGGATGCCTAGAGGGACCGCGAGAGAAGGAAGGAGCGGCATCGCGATGAAGAGCGCAGTGAGCATATCCGCTGGGAGATGCAAGCTCATCTTGAGGCATGCAGGCGGAGGGAGCGCGAGGCTCGTGGGGAGGAGTGCGAGAGAAAGCACGAAATGGCAATTGGCAAGGAGTACAACACCGAGGATGCCAGGAAGGGCAAATGGCTCCGGTCCACGTAGTAGATTGGGCCATTCCATAGTGGTCCCCATCCCACCTGCCATGTTTTTTCTTTCATGAAGGCATGTATGCATACATGGTTCGGATGCTTGTGTCGATGTGTACCGTAGTAGAAGCGTGGTTGATAGAAGCAATTAGTCGAACCATCATGCCATGCAACCATGTGTAATATCCGTATGAAGTTGCAATATAGCTTTTTTCCATACATTCCAAGTCATATAAAATCATGAAACCCTAATTTCCGAAACTTAAAATCTAAATTTTTGAAACATAAATCCTTAATTTTTGAGATAATTTTAGAACACATATAAAATTGTTGAAACATTACACAATCAATTCCACTGTGTGAGGAGTCTTCAAAACTAAATTCATAATTTTTGGAGCTGTTTTCTAGATTTACAAATTCATACAAACAATACACTTATATGATATTGTGAGAAAATTTGAAATGAATAAAATTATGAAAAATTACACAAACAAGTACATCAGACGTAAAGCTACACATAAAATTTCATAATTTATTGAACTCATTTGCTATATTTTAAAATTCCTACAAACAATGCTGAAACCACACCGAAACCTTAATTTCAGAAGCGCTAAAACCCTAATTTGGGAGGGGAGATAAACAGCCCCCACCGCACAAAGGCCGTATAAGAGCGCCATCGCACGGTGACCTGCAGCAGGGGGGTGTGTAAATGCCCCAATCTTATCAACAATAATAATCAGATTATGAACAGCAATAGGCTACTGCTCATATCATTATCGTTTAATCTCATTGGGAGTTGTTGCTACTAAATAAAACCTTCCTTTTGCCAAAGTCCAAAACCTACTTAGAATATTTAAAGGAATACAAGGTAACACTTGTATTATGACTGAAGTATTTTTATTAAAGCCTAGATAAATTATCTTGGCTAAAAATATTTTCGTTGCATTTTAGAAATTATTTGGACTTAAAGAAAATTTATGGTCTTTAAATAAACATTTTCGCCTGCAATAGATATTTATGTATTTTATAAAGTGAAAATGTGGTTTATGAAATTTATCTGGGAAATATATCATCCCAGAGCTTACAGAAAAATTTCATGATTTTATAAATTTATTTGCTATTTTTAAAGTCCCACCAAACCTTTTAAATATATGAATAAGGTTTGTCAACCAAACCGGTCCAAACCCGACTTGCATCAGTAGCGACCCACCTCATGTGTCTCGGTCCAACCCAATCAAATTTGTTCTGCTCGGTCACGCTCGAGCGCGAGCCCAACTCCACGATCGACATGAGCCGTCGATCTTCCATCGAACCGCGGCAATAACGCCCGCAAGTCGCCCACGTGTCCACTTAGATCTCGCCGTTGGATCTTAATCCAACGAGCGTGATCGTTGTGTGCAATCGACAACTTCGTCCATGTTTGATCTCCACCGCTCGTTCTTGATCCAACAACAGACTCCTTTTCGCTTTAAACCTAAAGCCGCTTTATCTCACCGTTAGATTCAAATCCTACGCTTTTCCATTTTTCCCGCGTTATAAAGCCCGCACTCTCCGGGCCGCTGGATCTTCCTTGTATGGCCCGGACCGTATGCATTCGACGACTCCGATCCCCGCACAATCGTGGCCGCCCATCCTTGATCTAGCTGATCGCTTATTTCTATTTGAAACCGAGACGCGCGCTAACGTGGGCCTTTGATTTCAACTCTACGCACTCCATTTAGACCGTGGGCCTTAAAGCCCAAAATCGATGGGTCGTTGGATTTTAATCGCGCGGACCACATGGGTGTATGCAATCGGACCATCCGGTTCAATTTACATCCCGACCGTAGAAATTAAATCCAACGGCATCGAGCCATCGCATCTAAAAGGGTGATGTGTATATCTTTTAATTGATCGTTGGATTTCAATCCAACGCCTCGCTTGAAAGCGAACCCGCAGCACCATCGGGATTTCGCTTTAATCTCGCTCGATCGATCTTGATCGTGCGGTCCATATTAAATGATACCGATTCAAATCATTTAATCTCTATTTATCGTAGCCGCTTATTTCCAATCGGACGGTGACATTTGTTCGAGCCTTTCGAGGTGCGCGGTCGAGGATGACAATGGGGCCCACATGTCGCTTGGCTCTTATCTCCTTCCTCTCTCACAAGCAGATTTCTCTGAAATCAAGGAGAGGATTATCCCAAAGTTTTTGCAACTAAATTTTTGGGATAATTAGCCCTAAATGGACACCTCATCAACTCTAGATCTTTCTCTCTTGCTCAGAGCTCCATATCCACATATATAAACCCTAGTTTTTGAGTCAGCAGCCATTGTTGACCACCAAGCTCATCCTTTCTTGTTAACCGCTGGAGTTTCTTGCTTCTTGCTCATCGCTTATCCATCTTAAACTCGTTACACTTACAATCAAGATTGGTTATCTTTGTAGGTTAAATCGAGTTTAACTCTCGTTGTTCAACATCGGCCGTCGTAACCCTTAGCATATTTCTTCTTCTCGTAAGTTAAACCCTAGTCATAACATCTTGAGCATCTTAAGGACTTGAGAAGCTCCTGTGAATCATTCTTTTAAGCATCGTGAGTTTCAATCGACTTTAAACCGAAAAGTGGATATTATACCTTTCGGTTTTCATGTCATTTTCAAGACCTAGGTATCTTCCTGTCAACTTATCATCTTATTTAGATTTTGACTAAACCCTAGCAAAGATGATAAGTTGATCTTTCAATTCTTGTCATCATCTATTTTGACTCTTAGTTGAAATCTGTCTGTTTCTCTTGTCTACCAACCGACAAAATAGGTTCTTGCTTTAGCTTTTGCAATCTAACTAGTTAGGTTAGACTAAGGTTGGTTTGGGATATTAATTATTCTAAAAGATCATGCTAAGATTCATTTATGAACTTTTGCATGATCTATACCTCTTTTCCAAAAATTGCAATCATCCTGCTTTCACTCTTTTCAAATCAAAACCGAACTTTGCAATAAACTCTAATTTCTCGCTTTGAAAAAAGTGAGCTAGATAATGGGTTATTATCATTATTATGGGTAGTTATGGCTTACATACCGTAATCATGCATTTCTAGATTGATCATGCATATTTCTTCCATGTTGGACTTATTGTCGGGCTTTGGTATTTATTGATCTTATTGTTTCTTTAGAATCGTTCCGTTGAAGCCATCGAATCTTTTCTCGAGCAACTGAGCTCGCAATGTAAGTCTATTATTACCAAGGCAAGCATTCTCTTTGCACCATATTGAACCCAGATTTTGTACAATAGTCTTTACAAATCCAAAGATATCCGAGCATGCTATTTGTCCTAAAATACAAAATATGACTTGTAATAGCTAGCTATGACCGACATGGTGGATTACCTTGATTATGACCATACACTCCACTCTAGTGTAGTACTGTATAATATATGGTCTATTCTCGATTTGGCTTAGATATGCAGCCTAGAGATTTTAGAGTTTGACAAGCATATCTTGTCAAACATGGGAATCACAATCGAATCGTTGTCATTTAAACTCTTTGTCCAGCCTTTAAATCAGTCTTGTATTTGAAATTTAAAATGATCTCGACAAGAGGAAGCTAGTGATGGTGCTTTGCACGAGATTGGGTTTTGTGGTGGACTTGTCCGGTTAATTAAGGACCGAACTCGATTATTCAATTCAAGTCCCCACGCATTTCCACATGCAAGGTATGGGCGCTGCTTGGTTAAGTAAAATGTTGAGACTATTGAGTTGGAAACAGAGAGTAAGGATATGTGTATTGGCCTTGCATGGCATAGATGCTTAGGTCCGAGGACCGTGTCTTATGCCATGTGAGCTTTGTATGTCAAGACGATGTTCTTAGAGGGTGAGGGCGTATATGTGCCTCGCCGCATATACGATACCTTAATGGTGCCGATAGCATTCTATTATGGGTGGTGAGCCCAATTTGTTTTTAAATTGTTTGGATCGGCATTATCGACACAACATGTGTGCCCTGTGGTTAGTAGGTGGTGTAGCCTACACTATGGGATTAGTTCACACATGGGGTCCAACTCAATAGTGTTAACTTGTTGAAAATACCAAATCTTAGTTTCCCTGGCCGGCATACCAAAGGAAGTGTGTCATCATTCGAGGCATCCAAGGCAACGGCTAACTAAGTCATGTGGGTAAGATGTACACCCCGCAGGTATAAACTGCTCAATAGCCGTGTCCACTGGTCATGGACGATAACTTGAATTGATGTCATCTCAGATAGAAGTTTTGATGTTCAAAAATCTGTTTTGGTTTGTTTTCTACCGGCATGAGGGAATCATGCATCGCATCGCTTACCTTTACGCCATTTACTTACTGCTTTAAGCAAACTTGGATTTATTAAATCGCTTTATCAAAATTTAGCCCTTGTAGGTTAAGATGTATCGCTTATGCAAATTTGAACCTTTATACCTTCCTGTTGTAACCTTATGCATGTAAAAACTCTACCCTTTGGTTAGGCTCTAATCACCACTTTATTTTATTAGTTTGAGTAAGACTTGCCGAGTACCTTCCGTACTCAAGGTGCTACCACCTATTGTTGCAGTGAGGACGGTTTTCAGATGAAGCACCCGTTAGCGCCGATCGCATGACGCTAACGAGTAACGCTACTTCTTTCCTCCACGCAATTGCCTCGCGGTGGATGGGGCCATTGGTGGACCATTTTCCGCTTATGTTGCTTCCACAGATATCGTTATAGTGACCAAGTCACTTAATATTGTAGTATCAACGAATGATGTAACCTTATGTTTAATTATATCAATGTATGACTTGTATGTATTTGATGCAATGTTGATGAAGGATATATATGCAATGGTCATTGATCCCGGAACCATTGAGAATCATATATATCCGAATCTCACATCGATTCGTCACTTGTTAAATTTATATCTTTAGCATGGTTTTTAATAAAGGCGTGATCGTTCCTTCATTAACAATTGTGCTACAGTATAAATTTAATTAGTAACATTTCCAATAACCGGGGGTCCTCACACAGGTTGTGGACGAGGAGAGCCTACCACACGGTGGCCATGCGTCAGAGGGTCATTTTTGCACAAAAAAAAAATCCGACGACGGTCATTCTTGTAATTACAGTAAAAAATACTCCAATCAATTCCGTGCAAGGACAGTTTCTTGTTGTATGAGTAATAACTCAAGTCTCAAGAGTGACCATTTCACTCACTTTTAACTCACCTGGCCTGAGGAAATACAAGGGCTATTTAGTTTGCTAGTCTTGTAAACCAAAATTGCAAACCAAACCAAATATTGTAGCTAACAAAAAATGATTGTTGTTTAGTTTGCTATCAAAATTATGTAATGTCTATGAAATTTTAGTAACGCTGATAAAATCGAATGTCACATACAGACAATCTGAGGATGAGAAAACCGCTCAAGAAAATTTTGGTAATACCAAAATTAGACTTGGTCACAATTCAAACAACGTTATTTTGTCAATATTTGGCTTTGCCTAGGCTTTGTCTATAACAGTACGTGCTAAGATTAATTGTTCTTTTTTAAGGAAAAGGCGCCTCAGGGCACATGGATTTATCATTTATCTGAATAATCCAAAAGTTGAGTACATGTTCCACCATATTACAGAAGAACCCTACAGGAAATAAGAATTACATTCAAGCCCCGGATTCCTTTGTTGAGTGTTGCCTTGCCGGAGAAGCTGGTGATGGTGTTGAGGCTTCACTGGCACCAGGTAGGAGGCGTTGACGACCAGCGCCCGCCGTGCAACCACTGGAGATCTGTGAAGAGGGCGTCATCTTGTTGATGACCAAGATCGGTGGGTGGCGTCGACCAGATATGCCCGCCTAGCTGCCACCGGGGATTCTGAGGGCCTTGCAATGGAGGTTGAAGGCAACCGAAGCCAGGAGGGACCACATCGACGACGACGCGCCGCCGTAGAAAAATCCGACTAGCGAGAAGGAGCCTTGGGGACAAATTGGTGGAAGAGGGAGCGGATGGGATACATACTAGATCCATATCCCTGAACAGGGGAACTTCCGAGAAACCAAGTGGTGGAACCTGCTCAGTTGCGGAGGGGAAGGAGGTGGGAGGGCAAGGCGATTAACGCCACTTCCAGATGGGTAGGATCTTTATTGTGGGTAGAGGAGCACCCTGCTGCACAGCACTAAGGAGGAAGAAGGCCATCAGCATGGAGAAGAAGACATCCATGGCTGACGGAGGAAAGAAAAAGAAAGCTAGCTAGCTATCCTAGGTGGTGGGACCCCCTCCTGCTCGCCGGAGATTATAGGGGCGCGGCTGGATTTGGGCAAGAAGAAGACTACTGTAGAAGGGGAGCTAAAGCAACGAGGGATCTGGATCCTCCGTGGACAGTGTTCCGTGAGGAGGAACAGCGCCTAACGTAGCATCAGAGCGAGAGGAAAATATCGTTGATAAATCGTCGCTGACGAGTCCAGTCCGATCGATAACCTCGTAGACGAAATAGAATCGTACATAACAATGCAAGAACAAATATTAGGTTAAACACAGAAATATAGGGGGATTTCTTGCTTATCTTTATTTCTCTTCTCATGATCAACTTTTTACAATGATTAGCACTATTTATTTATAGACTAGAGACTCTGCTAAGATTTGAATGGAGCGCCCACCCATGGGCTCACTTCCGGGCTGCCTATGGTTTCCCAACACTCTCCTTGGACACCTATCCTTACATATTCATTCCTTGTTAAAACTCCGTAAAAATCTAGTGAAAAATTTTTGGAGAAAAAGTATATGATACACGTTCTACTGCATTGCACGAATTGCTTTATTAAAAACCTTAGCCGAGAAACTTTAGAAAACATCGTCAAGGGAAAAAGAGTACAATCCATCCAATTTCATTTAATCTCTAGGATTTTCTCTTTGAGTACTCGATCTCCGTGGCCAAGTTTCAATAATAAGTTCGTGAAGATTCTCCCGCTGAATTCTGCACTTCTGTAAGTCTCATCATTCCAATTCTACGTATGCATCTTTCAAAGCTAGATGTTGGAAGTGACTTAGTGAATAAATCTAGAAGATTTTCACATGAGTTAGTATGTAGTACTTTAATTTTATCCATCTTTCGCAATTCATGAGTATAGAAGAACTTGAGGTTGATATGCTTTGTAAGATGACTCTTCACATGACCCATCTGCACTTATGCAACACAAACTACATTATCTTCACAGATAACAGTGGGGGTTTACGCGGTATTCAATCCACATGACTGCTGGATATGATGAATCATCCGCTGAAGCCAAGCACATTCTCGTGAGGCCTCGTACAGTGCTATGATTTTCAAGTGGTTCGTCGAAGTCGATACAAAACTTTGCTTAGACAATTTTTATAAAACTACAGTTCTATCACATAGGAATACATAGCCTATTTTATGACTTGGTCAGATGATCCGATGTGATACTTGACATCCGATAGCTAGTCATATTCGTGTCTTAGTTCTTTCAGAGAATGTACTCAAGGTCTTCACTTCCTTAGAGGTATCTGAAGATGTCCTTTATCCCCTACCAATACTTTTTGGTAGGTTCTGCACTATACCTTGCTAATAGGTTTACGACAAATGTAATGTCCGGTTTAGTACAATTTGCTAAATATATGAGTGCTCCTACTGCACTTAAGTATAGGAATTTTGGTCCCAAGACATTCTCCCCCTCTTATTTAGATCTCTACGGATCCTTATCTTGCTGCAAAGATCTCCTAACCATTGACACTTTTGAAGGGTATGCCTTTTCAAAGTCGAACCATTCAAACACTTTCTGAGTGTAGGCTGACTGATGCACTAATATCCCTTTAGGGGCATGCTCAAGCTGCAAGCCTAAACAATATTTGGTTTTACCCAAATATTTCATTTCAAACTCCGACTCTAGGTAAGAGGTTGCTTTCTTAATATCCTATATGGTTCCGATGATATTCAGATCATCTTTATAAACTGAGATTATACAAAATCCATTATGAGATCATCGTATAAATACACATGGATAATTCTCATTATTTGTGTAGCCTTTCTTGCATAGAAAATCGCTCAAGCAATTATACTACATCCTGTCTTATTGCTTAAGTCCGTATAGTGACTTTCTGAGTTGCACAATGTACAGATTTTTGTTTGCTCTGTCTTGGTTCGGGACAGGAATACATTCAGGTATCTCCATATAAATGTCCGAATCTAAATTTCCATAAAGGTATGCATGTATCACATCCATCAATTTTATTTCTAAATTCAAGTTTACTGCCATTGAGATTAAATATCTAAAGGTAGTTCTACCCATGACCAAGGAATATGTTTCTTCATAATCAAGTCCTAGACGTTGAGTGAAATATTATGCAATAGTCTTGCTTAATTTTATTTCTTTTTGAACAAATACCCACTTATACCTTACGGGTGCCTATGGGGAGGCGTATGCTCATGTGCCTAAACATCTTTATTTTATTCAGATATAATAATTCAGCTTTCTATTGCCTTATTCTAATCTTTCCCAACTGATCTTTTCTTACATCCAACGAGCGAAGGGTGCTCTAAATCAAGATCAATGATTGTGGCAATTTTCTTTGCAAAATAAATATCGACATTGGCTATTGTCTTATTCATATATTCTCCCGTGGTCACGAAGTTTATAGCTATATCTTCATGAGGCGATTCTTCTAATACTTCCACTTGCTCACCGTTGTTTCCAATTACGGCAAGTCCCTTTAGTTTTTCAGCTGATGTGTGCTTACACATCCATGCCGTATCTCCTCCGTAGGAATGTTCAAACTGATATGTCTTTTCAAGGTTCTATATCGTGCCAAATCTCAACTGCTCCTCTTCTGGTTCTAGGGAACTTTGGTGATCGGTTGTGTTAAGTCCTTCTTATCATTTTTCACTAGACGTCCCGGATTACTTGGGACTTGAGGGGCCGGAGTTCTTGTCCTTTTTGAGGCCTTAAGACGGGATTAGAGATACCTTTAATTTTCTTTGGTATTTCAACCCTCTCTGGTGCATTACGTGCAAGCACATGCGACTTAGTCACGCTCTTCAAATCACTAAAGTGGTCAGGAAGTTGATTCATTAATGCTTGCAAATCCATTATCTTCTCGACTTCTCTATTTGCTTCACAAGCGTGCGGGTCTTGTGCATGGATTCCCGTGGCTTGCCACGTTATTTTCTGATATTTTTATCAAGGGGTTGATGATGGCTACGGTGTCCCGATCTTCCGATAGGTTCGATTGATTTCGTCGTGGGGACGTTGACGCTTTAAGGCTTTCGACCAGCAGATCGTCGCCGCATTCGCTACACCGCACGATCGCCGTTATCGAACACGCCGCACGCCGATCGACCTTACCACGAGGGTTATTGTTCCCGCAAGCAATCAAGCAACTCACAAGAACAAGGAAGATGCAATCTGATTTGTATTGCGTAATATAAATGAAGATTAACAAAGTGGGGTTCTCAAACCGCATAAACGCGAAACCGCAAGTGACAATTCTAAGAAAACCCAACCCTAAACTATGACTACTTGTATATATATATAGGGCGTGAGGAGGTTGACCTAGGATTGTGCGCCATGGGAAGAGGCATACACAACCTAGGCTTTGACCCCGACACGCTTACAAGGCCCTATTAGGCCCAAAACAAAGGTCGCAAAGACCTAAAGACTGGTCGTAGAGCTTGAGACCTAGTCGTAGCGCTGGCTGGTCTGGTCATAGCGCTGGCGAACCTAGTCGAGGAGCTTGAGACCTGGTCGTAGCGCTGGCTGGTCTGGTCATAGCGCTGGCGAACCTAGTCGAGGAGCTTGAGACCTGGTCGTAGCGCTGGCAGGACTGGTCGTAGGGCTTGTAGACCTGGTCGTAGACCTTGGGGATCCAGTATTCCTAAGTAACAAAAGATCACAATTATTAGGTAGTATACCATTCTGCATAGATAAATTATTAGCACCTAGAAACGAGCTCACCTCATAATTTAAGTGACGTGCACGAGCTCTTGTCATAGGTCCTTGTAGTTTAGCAACTAGATCTGGAGGATTTTGTGTAGGGCGTGTATCCGAAGGAGTGATGTCCTCATCATCCTCCCCCTCTTGAATTGGAGTCGTCCTCGACTCAAGCTCATCTACTTCTCCCACGTATGGCTTCAAATCAAATGTTAAATGTGGGCTAACCCCAAAATCTGCAGTAGCTCCAATTGATAGGCATTGTCATTTATCTTCTTAATTATCTTAAATGGTCCATCCGCCTAGGCATCAATTTTGATTTTTGTAACTCCGAAACTCGTCTTTCCTCAAATGCACCCAAACTAAATCACCTTGCAAATTTTATTTATTTCTTACCTTTACTTCCAAAGAACCCTATACTTTTCAAATATACGCTCTATAATTTCTTTAGTTGTTTCATGCAACTTAAGAACAAATTCAGACACTTCTTAGCATCTAAATTAATGTGTTCAGAGGTAGGCAAAGGTAGTAAATCAATGGGTGGGGTTAAAACCATACACTACCCAAACGGACTTACCTTGGTGGCGAGTGTACCGACCTATTGTAAGCAAACTCAATGTGCGGTAAACACTCTTCCCACATCTTCAAATTCTTCTTTAAAACAGCACGCAACATGGTGGATAACGCGGCGTTGACAACCTCCGCTTGTCCATCGCTTGGGGATGGCACGTAGTAGAAAACAGCAGCTTTGTCCCCAATTTGTTCCAAAGTGATCTCCAAAAGTGGCTCAAAACTTCGCGCGATCCGAGACAATTGTATTGGGCACTCCATGTGCGAATGATTTCTAAAAATAAATCAGCTATGTTTGTAGCATCATCGCTCTTAGTGACAAGGTATAAAATGTGCCATTTTAGAAAATCGATCCACTACTATAAATATACTGCCTCCCCTCTTTGTCCTACGCAATCCTAAAACAAAATCCATAGAAATATCCTCCCAAGGGGCGCTAGGAATAGGGAGAGGCATATAAAGTCCATGTGGATTGAGACGGACTTAGCTTTGTTGCATGTAGTGCAATGAGCCACGTGAGCGCTCAACATCGCGCCATCTTTGGCCAAAAGAAGTGGACGACCAGCACATCTTCTGTCTTCTTTGCTCCAAAATGCGCCATCAAGCCTCCTCCATGTGCCTCCTGCAACAACAAAAGACGAACGGAACTAGCTAGAACGTATAGCTTGTTAGCACGATAGATCAAACCATCAATTATCACATATTTATTCCATGTTTTCACTCCTTTACAATGTTCAAGTACTTCCTTAAAGTCCAAATCAGTAGCATATAACTCCTTAATAGCCTCTAAACCAAAAATCTTATAGTCAAATTGAGATAACATGGTATAACGTCAAGAAAGCGATCAAGAATCACATTGTCCTTACCTTTCTTATGCTTTATGACATATGGAAACGACTCAATAAATTCTACCCATTTGGCATGTCGCTTATTTAGGTTAGCTTGACTTCTAATATGTTTTAGCGATTCATGATCCAATGTATTACAAATTCTTTGGGCCATAGATAATGTTGCCAAGTTTGAAGCACACTAACTAAAGCATACAATTCTTTATCATAGGTAGAATAATTTAGATTAGGCCCATTTAGTTTCTCACTAAATATGCAACTGGTTTACCTTCTTGAATCAATACACCACCTATCCCACCCGCTAGCATCACATTCAATCTCAAAGGTCTTACCAAAATCGTGGAGTTGGAGTAGGGGTGCTTGGGTGAGCATCTCTTTCAATAAGTGGAATGCCCTCTTGCGCAGTCCCCATTGGAAAGGCACTTTCTTTGTCAATTCATTCAATGGTGCGGCAATGGTGCCAAATCCCGCACAAAACGCCGATAGAATCTAGCAAGTCCATGGAAGCTCCGCACTGCGACACAGCTGGTAGGCGCCGCCACTTTGGATGGCTGCAGCTTTGCCTCATCCACCTCAATGCTCTGTGGTGTCACAACATAACCAAGAAACACAACTCGATCGGTGCAAAAGGTGCACTTCAAGGTTACCAAACAAACGGGCATCTCTCAAGGCATTAAAAACAGCACGATATGATTCAAGTGTAGCTCATGTGACTTGCTATAAATCAAGATATCATCAAAATAAACCACCACAAATTTCCCAATGAAAAGACGTGAAACCTCGCTCATTAATCGCATGAAAGTACTAGGTGCATTAGTTAGACCAAAAGGCATCACTAACCACTCATATAGTCCGAACTTAGTTTTAAAAGCAGCTTTTCATTCATCTCCCGCCATTCTAACTGTGGTAGCCACGTAAGTCAACCTTTGTGAAAATAATAGAGCCACTCAACTCATCAAGCATGTCGTCTAGCCTAGGAATAGGATGACAATATCTTATGGTAATATTATTAATGGCTCTACAATCAACACACATACGCCAAGTTCCATCTTTCTTAGGAACCAAAAGAACATGAACAAAGACAAGGATTAAGGCTTTCTCGTAGTACCCACGGTCCAAAAGATCTTGGACTTGTCGCTGAATTTCTTAGTCTCTTCTAGGTTGGTCCTATATGCCGCACGGTTTGGCAAAGTCGCCTCCCGGATCAAATCAATTTGATGCTCTATCCTCGAATAGGTGGCAACCCCGGGTATCTCCACTGAAATACATCCACATACTCCGCAAAGGTTAGCAACAACAGAGGCAAAGAGCTAGATATATCCTCAAGTGAAAATAAAGCATCTTTGCATATCAAAGCACAAAGATGGCAGCTCATTATCACAAATTTTAGCAAGCTCAGATTTAGTGGCAAGCATGACACACCCTTTCAATTTAATTCCTCTACCTTGGAACTAGGTGCCACTTTCTCCCCTTTAGGTGGAAAACACGCCGCTACTTGCTGATTTTCGTAATCATGTTCAGTGATGTTTCTTTCATTTCTAGCACGCCTACTTGATCTTTCACAATTTCAATGGAGTCAAAGGCAACAACTTAATCTTCTTACCCTATGTGAGAACGAGTAGGTATTAGCTCTACCATAGTGCAAAACATCATTATCATATATCCAAGGTCTAATGAGCAACAACGAGCATGCTTGCATAGGCACTACATCAAAGTTGGTACTATCTTTGTAATTACCAATTGAAAATTGCATTCTCACAACTTTGTTTACCTTTAACTTACCACACGAATTGAACCATTGGATGTAGTAGGACGGGTGTGGTTGTGTGGTGAAGCCAAGCTTCGACCATCTCAGAGCTTGCAAGGTTATTGCAACTCCTCCATCAATGATGCCTCTATGGGCTCTCTCCTTCACGAGGAACTGATTGAAACAAGTTGTGCCGCTGATTTTGCTCCGCCTTCCACTTGTGCGCCAAAGACTCACCGCACAACAAGGCTCACATGAGTCCCTATGTCAACAACAAACTACTTGTTCTTCCACATCATCAAGATCACCGCTCTGCCTCGCCTCTCCACTGCAATGTTAGCCGCAAGCACATACTCATCCTCAATATCACTAGCACTTACATAACCTCCGCTTCGGTGGCAAGGTATGCCCACGACTTGGGCACCCCGCATGACGGGGCCCATTCCCTTGCGACGGTGGCAAATAACCCCGCCGTATGCGACTGTGGAAGCAACCAAGAAGAACTTTGGCCGAACTCGCACACTAGTAGATTTGTTTACCTCGGTGCATGTGATGGTGTCGGCGTCGCTGAACGCGCCCTACTCGAGGAGGGCAGCATCGTGGAGCTGAAGGTGGGGCTGTTTTAACTTGCCCGATGTTGTTCTTGGTGTAGACGTGCTTCCAAAATTGTTCCTTGGCCTCTCGCCGTCGCCCCCGCATTCTTTTTCGCCAAATATGCAATGTGGAACAATCTAGGGCACTATCATATTCTTTGTAATCAACTATGTCCCGAATTTCACGTATTAATCCTCCATAAAAATGCCATAGCAGCCTCTTCGTCCTCAATAATATCACAACGCAACATACTAATTTGTAGCTCCCGATAATATTCTTCTACGATATATTGCCTTGGTTTGCGCTGCAATTTCTTATGCAAGTCATATTTAAAAGATGGTGGAATAAATCACACGCATCGCAACCTTCAAAGCATCCCATGTAGTAGACGCTAATCCATCATTGCAAACTCTACTCCACCAAATGATGGCAAAGTTTTTAAATTCACTTGTGGCTTGCCTAACTCTATGCACTTCAGGAACTAAGTGAGCGTTAAATTTTTGTTCTACCGTCATCTCCCAATCTAGATATACTTCAAAGATCATAAGCACCCGCAAAAGATGTTATAGTGAACTTGACTTTAGCGTATGGATCATCATTATCACGCATTATGTTGCTGAAAGTTATTACCTCTCATACCTTGACGGTTGAAGTTCAATCGGTTCCGCTGTCGCGCATCAAGGGCATCGCGTTGCGCACTCATTATCGCTTGTCGATCTCATGGTCGTGGGCTGCACCTTGAGGATCCACACGACCATTGTTCGGCGTTGATTGGCCAAACCATCAATACGCATTGAGTGTTGCAATACTAGCATTGAGTTGTTGTAGTGTAGCATTTGTCTCCGCAAACTTCCTTTCGATGTCGCATTAATAGCATGACGGTGCTCATCCAACACCCTTGTAAGCTCTTCTCTCACAACACACTCTTGCGCATTCAATTCCTCACCGCCATTGTTAGTAGGAGGCAAAAGACAACACAAATGTATTATCCCTACCAACTACTAGGTGGTGGAAGGTGGAATCACACACTCAAGCCGTCGTATCAAGCTCTTATGAATTTCTTACCAAATTGCAGCAGTGGTATGATCGGAGAAGGTGGGATGTATGATCACAAGTGAGGCGAATGCGAGGATCCAAACCGAGGGCCAAAAGTACGTGGAGCTCTGACAGCAATGTTTAGTAGCAAGGAGCAGCAATAATGAAATCAGATTAGCAAAGTTAAATCAAAGTCCACAGACTGACTACGCTTGTTGGCCCAAACACGCCCTAGCACTAGCTCAAGCAAGCCGAAAGATAGGGTAGATACAAGCACAAAGGAACAAAATTGGCAAAGCAACCAATATCTCTTGTGGGTGGTCGAGCACCTGTGAGGGTGGTCGTGAGCCAACCGGAGTGGTCCTTTTTATTCTCTTTTTCTTTTCCTTTTTTTTGATTCTTTCTTCTTCTTTTTTTTTGAGTGACTAAACCCAACCTAGGGTTCCCTTTTTTTTGCGCAAGTGACCTTAACTCACAACTCTTCAAAACCCTTTTCCAGGCCTAGGGATATATATAGGTCACAAACTTTTTTCCGGAGAGCAGGGGTGTCGGTGTTTTAGAACCGATCTTACGTAAAGATTGTTTGATTCGGGGGTCTCCACAATTGATCACGCAGACGAAAGAGACACGGGGATTTTTATACAGGTTCGGGCCTTCTCTAGTGAGAATAATAACCCTACTCCTGTGTATCTTGTATTGGGTATCTGGATTACAATCCGCTGAGGGTTTTACTAATTGTCTTCCAAAAATGCCTCCCCTCTCTATCTCTAAAAGACACCTATTTATACTACGCAGTTGGTGGTCATGGTCGCCCAAGCTCATTAGTCGCCATTATTGGGCAATAATGAGAGTAATTACTGAGTAGTAACCTCCCATGCCACAAACGGTTATCATCGAGATAGTGGGCATTATCTCGTAGTTATCTCAAGCATAACTACGTATTTTGACTACATGGATTCTCATCATTAAATGGGCCTTCCGACGGTGGACCCGCTAGTCGTGAAGAATTTGTAGCACACTAGTCATAGTAGGACTTACGACTAGGGGTAGTCGAGGAAGACTTACGATCGATACCGGTCGAAAAACTTACGACCGACGTAATCGTGAGCAGACTTACGATTACACCATAGTCGAGAAATGCTTATGACTAGGGGTAGTCATAGAAGAACCTACGACTTCTGATTTGTTCTTCCTTATAATATTAAGGGTATGCCATGTGACGCCATATTTCATGATTATTAAATAATAAAATGAGGATTATTTAGATCCTCGCCATCTAGCCCCCACTTCAAGTGAAAATAGCTTACTTGACCGAAGGGTCGAGATGATCTTTTGACTACTAGGAGGTCGCGGTAAAACGTTGAAGGAAAACTCTTCAACACTCGCTTTCTCGACCAGAATATGCTTGATCGAGGTAATTTGTTAAGACCATTATGATTGCAAGATGTCGAGAATATCTTATGACTTCGGCGTCAGGCCTTACGACCTAAGCAAAACCTTTCCGATCGATTTTTCATTTGACCCGGGTCAAGATGGTAATTTCACTTGAGGTGTGAAAAGGTGTCTCGTGACTTTCGACGGCAGTAAAAGTCCGTCTGTTTAAACAATTCCCAAAGCGTGGAGATCGGGATTCCACGCGCTTCGCTCTGTGCGTGTGGTTATAAATCTGGTCATGGAGGTAAAACTTAGGTTCTTACCTTTTCACCCAACACCATTGCTTTCGCCTCTTCCGCTCACGGTGACTCAGACTTTTCTTGGAGCTTTCCCAAATCCAATTCTTCCCGCTTGAGAGAAAATGGCCGTGATTGTGTCCGAGTGGGCTGAGTCGAGATGGATGACGCGAAGATGACCGCGAGTCGCCGCGAGAAGATCCCCGAGGGACTTCTCGTAAGGTGGATTGCGCGACGAGCAAGATTGGCCATCGTGAGAGGAAGGCCAAATTCGGTTTTCCAGCGCATCGTGGAGTGCGGTTCCGATTGCCCACTCACCCTTCCTCACACTCGTGCTCGAGCACTTTAGGTGGACTTAGTGAACATTGGTCCTAATTCCATCATAATGCCGAGCGTGTTCGTACTGCGGTGAGGTTTACCGGGATTCCGGCACTCGAGCTTTTCCAAAGATTACTACGAATGGCTCGCCGTCGAATCGCCGTAGTCGTGGTCCAAGCTCCACGACGCAAGTCAAGGAGTACATTCAGATGTTTACCCGGTCGTCATGGCCGGGGTGGAAGAAGAGGTGGTTCTACTGGGAGGTAACCAAGGAAGACAGCCTCTCATTCGCCGGAAAGGCCGCCGAGCGGTCTTCTTCCTGGTACTCAACTCCCAGCATCTCGACGGATAGCCCCTACATCTGTTGTCAAAACTTGAAGTCGGAGGGGCTCACCGGCTGGCACGGTGAAGGACTTCATCACGCCACCGAATCGCCCTTTGAAGACAAGGGTTCCTCCCATGTGGAGGTACTCAGGAAAGGACGACCCAACCAGGGACTACAAGGATGGTGAGTAGAAAAACTTACTCTTTTGGCTTTGTCCTTGATTAATCCTGACTTAGTTTGTTTAATCGTGTTGTCCTTGCATTCGCATCTTCCGCAGCGAGGTTGACGCGCGTGTCGCCTAATCTGCGAGAAGCATCCGCCAACACAATGGCTCTCAAATCCTGCGGTTTTGACCACAGAGGAGAAAGAGGAGCGCCAAGGGTAATCGAACGATTTTGCCTTTAGGCGCTTTTGTTGCCGTGAAATGATATACGACTAACGGGTTTGCCATAGAAAAACTTACGACTAGATATCGATCATAGAAAATCTTATTTATCGAACGTAATCGTAAGATGACTTACGATTAGACAATGTCGAGAAATACTTACGACTTTTGAGCTGGTCGCATTAGTGACCGCTAGTGATCGTGAGAAGATCTTACGACCACTTTCTCTTTTTTAATAGAAAGTTGGCATGAGAACCGCCAAGACGACGAGAAAGTCGACTTGGTGGTCATTGGGGCAATCGCACAAGCAGTCTCATAAATCCTCCAACCAAGAAGCGCCGATCGTGAAAGTCACGACAAGGGGGTTCGAGCTCTCCCTCCCGCTCCTTTTGCTAAGTTTGCCGCGACATAGCTATGGCAAAGAAGAAAGAAGAAGAGGCCCTTGCCCTTAAGCGCAAGGTCCCCAAGGTTAAGGTAACCTTCTTTACGACAACAAGTCATTCGCAGCTTCAGCTCGTGGCTTCATAAGACAACTAGAAAAGGAGAACTCAAGGACTTCATGTCTTTTGTGAAGGAAACCGCTGCTCCGGTGGGATCTGAGGCCAAGGGGAGCAGCGTTTTGAAGGTTGTCGAGACTGATCTCGACCACCCGGGAAGTCGGGAGGAGGTGACTCCTGTCGTCCCGAGTGCATCTCGACCAGCGGTAGTCGAGAAGAGGTCGAAGAAATCTTCTGTCGGGAAGGTTTCTCCCAAGTTTCGAGTAAGGTACAGCACACAGAGGTATGTAAAAAACATAAGTGTAATAACTACTTACTGTTTGTTTTTTACGAGGGGACTTACTTCTGTGTTTTGTGAGCTTAGCCCGACGTCTTCACTTCCTCAGGACACTCCCATGGAGAATCTCACCGTCACCCTCCAATCGACGAGGAGGATCGCAGAGTAGCCAAGATCCAGCCACTATTCCCGCGCAGTAGAAGTTGCGTCGCCGAGGTCGCACTACCGCCGAGGATGTCGAAGTCGCTACGACAACCGGCCGCCGAGTGGTCGAGAGGAGGCAACAGAGGCCTTGAAAGGGATACCGAGGTAGGTGGCAGAGAGGCCGATCGCCGTTTGTGAAGGAGATTGCCAAGACATTCTTCCGCCCTCCGGTGGTGTTCCCGCCACGCAGTCGAGGAAGAAGAGTATTTCAACTTTGCTCGATTTCTTTGGTCCCGACTCCATCGTAAGATCTTCGCCACCGCTCGCCACGAGTTCCCATCCCAAAGAGCATTCCCAATTGTGGGATGTCTTCGACAATGAGCGCTTCAGGGGTCCGTGGAAACGAGTCGAGAGATGGATGGGTCAAGGATCCATCACGAATAGTTTCCATGCTTGCTTGGTCAAACATGAATGTAAGTATGCATCGATACTCACTTATGGTTTTATCTCTTTCTCTTATCGTGTTTCTCTCTTGCAGAGAGCCGTGGAGCAAGTCGCTACGATTTGCGAATACAATCGGCAACTTGTCCAACTTCGACAAGAGAAAGCAGTTGTAACAGCCCTAAGTTAGGGTTTGTTTTTCAAATGTAAAATTTTGAGGAGAAATAAAAACTTTTGTTGCCTCATCAAATCATTTGGAAGTTTTCCAAATTTTCCCTAGCAATTTCCATTTTCTAGAAATAAATTCTTGTGAATGGAAGTTGTTGTCAACAAAATTCTTAGATTTAAACTTGTGATCATCCTCTGAAAATATTTTTCCTATCATCTTGATCATCCTAGTTACCTCCCTGAAAAATTTCACAATTTTTAGATTTTGTTTGCTATTTCAAGTGGCCAAGTCAAACTAGTTTGAAATCTGGTCAAACCTTTGACAGCAGCTTGTGAATTTTCCTGGGAACAATTATATGCATAAAAATTTCTAGAAAATTTATGAAAGGTTGTTCTCTGTCCATGGTAGCTACTATAAAATTTTGGAATTTTGGAGCTCTAGAGCTACTCTAAAAATTTCCCAAACCCTCTCGCCTCTTTATTCCAAATCTGAAATCACTATTCATTGGCTCGAACCGAGCCCGACTTAAACTCCGATCGAACCACTGTCTCGGCTGGAACCAATCGTCTCGGCGGAGTCCAAACGCGAGTCGGACCCGAGTCAAACTCCGACCGACTTTTCATTTCCGTCCGACCGAACCGCTGCCGCCGAAGCCGCACTTTTCCTCTCGCCGACGAACCGCCCCACTCGCAAAGACTCTCTCCACGCGACGCCGCGCCACGCCGCCTTCTCCCGCAGACTTCGCCACCGCCGCCGATGCGTGCTGCCACGCCGAGCCACGGCCACTTCGCCGCTTACCTCCACCACTCGCGACTCCGCCGCTCCACAAAAGCCGCCGAGAGCTCACTTCCTGCTTTTCTCTTTCTCCCTCGTCTTCTTCTCCACCGAGCTATGGAGCCCGCGAGTGCCGCCACGGCGCCCAAGCCCGCCACCACTCGGTGATCCCGACTCACCGACCGCGCCACGGTGTGTTCCAGATCACCAGAAGCAAAACCCCAAGGAATTTCTGCTCGCTACTCGTGGAGCTCAAGCACGGACTTTCTTCTCCAACTCCGCCGAATCCACTTTTTCCACGCGCGCTTTCTTCGAGAGCTCGAGCTCGATTCCTACCTTCGTAAGCATCCTCCGTTTCTCTACCTTTCCCATCACTCACTCGCCTCTTTCACCTCGATCCTCGCCGACGGTGACCACCTCGCGCCGCCGCAGCTCGCCGCCGGTCGCCCGGTGCTCACCGTCATCACCAAACACGCCGTGAGTTCCTCGGTAACCCACCGATGCTCATGCGCACGCAATTCATTTAGGTCCGACCAAACGCGCTGCGCCGCTTTTGCCGTAGGTTCCTCCGCTCCGCCGCCCGCCCGCCATGTGGCCCACCGGTGAAGTTCGACCATGGTCGGGTGCGCAATAGCATAAGGATTCCATAAGGCTCGAGTTCGGCCGGCTCTGTTGTCGGTCGCGCGTTTTGTACTGAGATCGCTGCGAGCCGTCCGTTGTCGGATCAGCGGCCCAGATAGAACCACGTCTATTTCTTTAAGTTATTATTTTGATGTAACATCCCAATTTTGGGCTTATGTTTCAAATGTAAGAAAATGAGTAGAAATTAAAACTTTTTCTTACATCATGTATTTCCTATGTGTACTGAACAAGTTTTGTACAAGAAGTTTTGGAAATGCATTGTCACAAGTCTTTGATTCAAATTTTGATCTGTCAAAAACATTCTTGTTTCATCATGTTATAACCTCCTAGAAATATTTTTCCTGAGTTCTTGGGATGGTATGTGACTCCTCTGAAAAATTTCACAATTTTTAGAAATTGTTTGAATATTTTTGGAGGCCTGTCAAACCTATTCAAAATCTGGTCAAACTGTGGACCAGCACCTTATGGAATTTTTGGAGGAAAATGTATAGCACAAAAACCTTTGCAAAATTTATACAAGGTCATTAACTCAGCTAGCAAGCTCCTGTAAAAATTTAATAATTTTTGGAGTGAGTTTGCTACCTCAAATAAATCCCCAAACCTCAGATCTGCTTGAAACCCAACCTGTGGTCGAAGTCAGACCAGTCCGACCCACCAAATGGCTCTGGCCGAGTCAAGCTCACCGAGTTCGGCTCGACTCGCGCGCAAGTGGGGCCGGATGGGGATCGTGTGGCTCACGACTCCTCGACCTCCTCGCGCCGACCTCTCGCCGCCGTGATCCGGGACGCCCAGACTCCATCGGCTCTATTCTTCTTCCTCCGTGACCTCCTCGAGCCCCGGGTCATCATGGTTTTCCGCACCCGCGCGTGTGTCGTGGTCGTGAGCGCTGGGAGCAGTGGGCTGTCACTTCTGGTCCTTCCCAACGCCTCTTTCGCCATGCATTAAATGTGCCGTAAGCTTTGCCCTAAAGAAGTCGCCCTCATCGCCTTGTCAAGTCCTATAGGTCATGGCAAGGCATGGCTCTTGGTCACAGTAGCCTTTTGCCCATGCCATTACCAAGCTCCCCGGCTATGTATAGCATGTGGCTTTCTTCCCCTATCCTTTCTCCATTCCTTGTGTGCTTGAACTTCCTCGGTGGTGAGTGAGAGCCCCAAGCTCAAGCACCCGAGAGCACCACCCCCTGCCACCATTGTCACACTTGGAGCTCCCTGCCGAAGCTCGAGCTCCATTGGTTCCATCAACGTTCTTGCCTGTTTTACTTGTCATCTCGAGCACCTCGAGCGTTCTCTAACTTGCTGTGGTTATCCATCGCAGAGGTGGATGAGTTGGGGAGCTGTTCGTGGTCGGGACCACTTTCTTCCTCGCCTCCGCTGGTTCCTAGTCACCGAGCGCCTTCTTCGCTTCCTCCTCTCTCCCGCTTCCTCGACCTTCCCTACACTCGGGTGAGTTCATTTTAATCCCTTAGAGCTTTGGGTCTAGCTAGGATAGCTCAGTAGCGCCCTTTCGTGTTTTCGGTTTTTGCCGAAACCTGCCCTCCACTCGCCCACCGCCGGGCTGCTCAAGGTCACGCCGCCGCCGAGCACCTCCGCTAGGTTCGCAATACTATTATCTTCGCTTTGGTGGCTTTGGTTCCCGCCGCCGGGTCCTCGTCGTCGGCGACGCGTCGACGAGCTCACCGCCGAGCTCGCACTTGTCGCGCTTTTGTCGCGTCATTGACCTCCTCGTTCATCATGGCCGCCTAAGACCTCCCTAGGCTAGATCTCGACCTTTAGATCTTTTCCGTGAAAACCCTTAAGTGTAAGACCTCCTCGTTGTATCTTAGCCGCTTAAGACCACCCCAAGTCGATCCGGGTCAGAGAAGGTTTTCCTGTAATTTCTAAGTCCCAAGACCTCCTAGAGCAATCTCGGCCGTTAGAGACCTCCTAGGATTAGCTCTAAGCCGTTAGATCTGCTCTGTAAAATCTTGCGCGCTTGGACCTCCTTGTTGATCCTAACTGCCTAGGACCACCCTGCTAGATCCTAGCCGCTTAGATCCTTTCCTGCGCGCAAAGACCTCCCTTGGTCATTTTTTCAAAGACCACCCTCGGGTCCTCTTTGTAAAGCCACCCTCGGTCTTTTACAAAGACAATCTCGCAGCACCTCTTAGGCTCAATCTCGACTGCTCACGACCTCCCGGCTTAGATCCGAGCGCTAGATCTCCTTTGTAAAATCTCTAGCGCTCGCACTCCTCCGCGCCGATCCGGACCGCTCAGACCTCCTAGGCCTAATCCGAGCCGCCCGGATCTCCTCCGATTAGAACCCCGCGCTAAGACCTCCCCGAGTAGATCTTGGCCATCCATGACCTCCTAAATCCCAACCGCTCAGACCTCCCCGTGAGATCTTGACCGCTTAGGACCTCCTCGCTTGATCACGCCCGTTAAAGACCTCCTCGGGATCTAGACCGCTGGGACCTCCCCGTGAGATCCTCGACCGCCCGACCTCCTTCCTTGGATGTAAAGCCTAGGACCTCCTCGTGTTTCTGGACCGCCAGATCTCGATCTGACGGTCACGACCTCTGTTAGGCGCGAGGACCTCCTTTGCGTGCGCTGTGCATGCACTGGTCGTGACCGTTGGATCAGATCTCAACGGCCCACGACCTCTCCTTATTCGTTCAGTTCATTTGGACCTCCCGAGAGCTCAAATTTTCTAAGTCTTTTATTGTTTCAAATTTCAAAAGTGCATAGCTTTGTCATTTTAACTCCTTTTTGAATGATTCCAGTTGCTGTAGCTTTGTTGAAGAATGAACTTTAATTTGAGAATGAAATTAGGCACTGTTATGTAGCAGAAAATGATTTTAACTACATGATCTTGTTTAGGGAAAAATGATGTCTAGAAGTTCATTAAAAATTTAGAAAATGCATAACTTATTCTCTGTAATTCCAATCTGAGCAAACTCAACTTGGTAAAAATTTTCTGTGGCCATGCTTTAATATGAACTAGGCTTTGTCTTTATTCAGGTTCCTGAAAAATGATAGATGCTAGGTTTAGAGCTTAGAAAATCATAACTAATTCACTATAACTCCAATTTGTGCAAACTCAGTTTTGCTGTTGTTAGGATAACCATATCTACCTACCATAAAAATTTCAGACCTTAGATTATTCTGGAAATTTTTGCCATGAACAGTAACCGTAATTAATTTAATTATGATTTTTCAGGCTGAGCAAAATTGTTTAGGCATAACTTTTCATGCTAAATCCAAATGAAGTGATTCTTGTTTCTAAAATTGTCTAAAATCAACCTCTAGCTGCTGTAGAAATTTCATTGATTTGGATGTTCTTTGTTGTTGAGTTCCTTTTGGTGTTCTTCGCTCTTATCGGCTTTTATCGCTTTTCACGTTAGGGTTCAAGAATTTATTGAACCTGAGCACTCCTCTGCAGCAAGAACAAATCCAGCAAGGCAAGCAGTTTGATCATGTTAATCCCAGTATTTTAAGTATTTATGTTGATTACAACTTCTATGTATGCATTGCTACTTTGTGTTAAACTATTGTCGTTAGTTGGCCTAGTAGATGCATTTCCTTAGCAAATGATTATCCTCTACTACCATGAGCCTAGGCATTGCTGTGATTTAGAGTTCGTGGATGAGCTCTTGTCACTTAGTAGTTTTCGAATTAATTGCTTAGCCATGCTTAGCTTCCGGTAGAAATGGGCGGTTATCGACTTGTCGATAACCTTGATCACATCAAACTTATTATGATTTATGATTTCAGCCTTGTGCCATGTCTACTTATGAAAACTAAAACTGAAAAATCAAAAATGATTTAGACTTGGGCACAATGGTATGATTGGTGTGCTTTTGGGTGTGACTGGAATGGTGCCCGGTCATTAAGGACCGAGTTACTTGCGCCACCAGATCGAGCATTTTTGCGCATAACCACACTAGAGGGTATGGGACCTCTTGACTTAGTACTTTGGAGTGTATTGGCTTCGGTCGCAGGAGTCGCAGGAGGGATGGTGTTGGGAGACAGTGTCCGAAAGACTTCACCCGTGATGGGATTTGTTGTCTTTCGCTTGCAATGTAAGCGTATGGGTTTTCATCCATACGAGCGGCTCGTAGTTAATGCACAATATTGGAAATGTCTCAGAGGACTTAGTCTGCGCTTAAGATACCTTCTGAGTGTGCTTTGTGGCTTAAAGGCTGTCCAAGTGTGGGTACATTGGTACACCCTCGCAGGGTTAAAACTATTCGAATAGCCTCGCCCTAGGTTTTGTAAATTTTCATTTTTAGGTACTAATTGTCGTGTTAGGTTTTAGATACTATTTCTGCTCATAAAATTTGTTAAGTATTTAACTAGTGCTTTATTGTGTATGTTAGCTTAGAAAATTACTAGAAAATTCATCACCACTTTAAGTAGGTTATTTCTCTGTTTCTAAAATGTGTTAGATCATGCTTAGGCTGTGTAAAGTTTGGTATGTTTTGTTGTTGTTGAATGTTTGAGTTTTGTTTGTTATTTGTTCTTATTCGCGTTAATTGTTCGATCGATAGATTGCATTTATTCGTATTCTCGAGTGATCCTCAAGAAGACATTGAGCAACAGCCAAAAAGCGCTTGATCATGTTAATCCTAGTATTTTAAAGTCTAATATTTTGTTTCAACTGTATGTATGCATCGCTTAATTTGTGTTAAACTCGTTAGTTAAACTCGTATATGCATATCCCGTAGGTGAAATGTTGATCTCTACCACCGAGCCTATGTTATGTGCTGTGATTAGAGTTCGTTGGATGAACTCTTATCACTTAGTAGATTACGAGTTCAGTTGCTTAGCCATGCTTAGTTTCCGGTAGATTTGGGCGATCATCGACTTAGTCGATGATCTTGATCACACAAAATTATTATTGTTCTTATGTTCCAGCTTGGGCTATGTCTAATTGCAAAAACTAAAAATGAAAACAAAAATGATTTAGACTTGGGCACAATGGTAAGATCGGTGTGAATTTTGGGTGTGATCGAATGGTACCCGGTCATTATGACCGAGTTACTTGCGCCACCGCATCGAGCATTTTTATGCTAACCACACTAGAGGGTATGGGACCTCTCTGACTTAGTACTTTGGAGTGTATTGGCTTCGGTCGCAGGGAGTCGCAGGAGGGATGGTGTTGGGAGACAGTGTCCAAAGACTTCACCCGTGATGGGATTTGTTGTCTTTCGCTTGCAATGTAAGCGTATGGGTTTTCATCCATATGAGCGGCTCGTAGTTAATGCACAATATTGGAAATGTCTCAGAGGACTTAGCCAGGCTTGCAGATACCTTCTGAGTGTGCTTTGTGGCTTAAAGGCGGTCTCAAGTGTGGGTACATTGGTACACCCCGCAGGTTAAAACTATTCGAATAGCCTCGCCTTAGGTTATGGATACGCCGCTACGCCCGTGAGAACTAGACTACCACATTTTAAACTAAAACTTGATTTGTGGTACGAACTGGATTCGTGCTATGTTGTGGTGGCTATTGGGTTAGTCACTTCCAGGTGGTTACTTGTATGTATCTTTATTCCGCTGTTATTTTGACAACAAAATAGAATTGCAAACTTGCTTTTAAATGTATTACATTATTGCAAATAAAGTTGACTTTATGCAAATGAGACATACAACCTCCGCCTAAATAAGCTTGCATGTAGTTTATGAATAGGTCTGCTATTCCACACGTCAGTCTTGCGAGTACCTTTGTGTACTCAGTTATTTTGCTTAAATGTAATTGTTGGAGAGGAAGAAGGTGAGCTTGAGGGGCCTCACTTCTGTGAGTTGTGCCGTGGTAGCCCGAGAGGCGCCTAGTCAGCGCCCTGGCTTGCCTTGTGGGTGTATGGCTAACCGGTCGACTTTTGTTCTAGCCATCTTATGGCACCTTTTTCTTCCGCTGTCATTCTTGTATATTGTTCTATTTGGCCGGTCGGCTCTTTTGTAATAACTTTACTTTATGTATGTCGTTGTTGATCTTAGTGATGTTTGTTGTATGGAATTGATGTGTAATTTTGTGATGATGTGCATATGCTGTAATTCTGGGAAGCATATGTCCATCGAGGCTTAGAATGTTTAATTAGTAATGCTAGAACCAATTGGAGGTTAAGTGTTACTAGTTAAATATTCCGGGTCCTCACATTTGATTTCTCCCGGGAGGGTTTATTTTCCATTTAGAAATTGTGTTAAACTTTAGAAATTCATAACTAATTTGTTTTAAGTCATTTTCGGTTGTGTCAAATTTTGTTAATTTTGGTATTGACTAAAATTTAATCTAAAAATGAATAGAAGTGTGGGTCGGCTCCAGAAGTTGGATTTCAAAATTTGTTTAGAAATAGGTTTAATTAATATGCTAAAACTTGCACTTAAATTGTAAAGTGCATAACTAATTCAATTTTTCTCCAAATCGCATGAAACCAGTGCTGTTAATTTTCATTTTAGATGTACTATTTACTAAAATTAGTTTCAACCATGTCTCTGTTAGCAAAAATCTGTTAATTAATTAAATGGTGTATTATGTATTTTCCGATTAGAAAATTCATATCTCTTGCAATAATTGTCCAAATCCAGTGAATCCAATTTTGTAAATTTTCATTTTTAGGTACTAATTGTCAGGATAGGTTTTAGATACTGTTTCTGTTCATAAAATTTTGTTAAGTATTTAACTAGTGCTTTATTGTGTATGTTAGCTTAGAAAATTACTAGAAAATTCATCACCACTTTAAGTAGGTTATTTCTCCGTTTCTAAAATGTGTTAGATCATGCTTAGGCTGCTGTAAAGTTTGGTATGTTTTGTTGTTGTTGAATGTTTGAGTTTTGTCGGTGTTATTTGTTCTTATTCGCTGTTAATTGTTCGATCGATAGATTGCGACGATTCTGGTATTCTCGAGAGTGATCCTCAGCAGCACATTGAGCAACAAACGCAAAAAGCAGCTTGATCATGTTAATCCTAGTATTTTAAAGTCTAATATTTTGTTTCAAATTGTATGTATGCATCGCTAATTTGTGTTAAATCGTTAGTTAAATCCGTATATGCATATCCTCGAGGTGAAATGTTGATCTCTACTACCGAGCCTATGTTATGTGCTGTGATTAGAGTTCGCTGGATGAACTCTTATCACTTAGTAGATTACGAGTTCGCTTGCTTAGCCATGCTTAGTTTCCGGAGATTTGGGCATCATCGACTTAGTCGATGATCTTGATCACACAAAATTATTATTGTTCTTATGTTCCACTTGGGCTATGTCTAATTGCAAAACTAAAAATGAAAACAAAAATGATTTAGACTTGGGCACAATGGTAAGATCGTGTGAATTTTGGGTGTGATCGAATGGTGCCCGGTCAATTAAGGACCGAACATCTTGTGAGTACCGTTATCCAGCATTTCGCGCATAACCACACTAGAGTATATCTGACTCTCTTGACCGAGTACTTTGGCGTGTATTGGCCTGGTCGCAGGAGGTCGCAGGAGGGATGGTGTTGGGAGCATGGTAGTTGTCTCAAAAGCTTTACCTCGCAAAGGTAGTTGTCTTTTTCGGCTTACCATGTAAGCGTATGGATTTCTATCCATACGAGCGGCTCGTAGTTAATACACAATATTGGAAAAAGTCTCGAGGACTTAGCCGTGCTCAGATACCTTCTTCTGTAGTGTGCTTTGGCTTAAAGGCGGTCTCAAGTGTGGGCATAAGTGGTACACCCTCGCAGGTTAAAACTATTGGAATAGCCTCGCCCTAGGTGATGGACACGCTTGGGTAAGCTTTTCAAGAGTTAGACTACAACCTTTAAAATTAAAACTTGAAGGGTGGTACGAACTGGGATTCGTGTATATTGTGGTGACTATTGGGATAGTCACTTCTGTGTTGTTTTATGTTTAATCTTGTATTATTACCTCATCATATTTCAACACTAAAATGAATTGCAAATTTGCCTTCAAATCATTACATTGTTACAAACAAACTTGGCTTTGTGCAAATGAAACATATGGCCTCCACCAAATAAGCTCGCATGTAGCATATGAACAGTCCGTTAGTTCACACGTCATTTCTAAGTAGTACAAAAACAATTTTGTACTCACCGCTTGCTTAATGTTTTGTTGTAAAGGAAGAAGGTGAGCCCCAAGGGCCTCACTTGTGTGAGTTGTGCTGCCGCTTCGTGTGTGACGACTAGGCTTGGCGGTCCGGTCAGATGCCTTGTGGGTTGAAGGCACGCTGATTGGCTTTGTTTATAGCCATCTTATGGCACTTTTGCTTCCGCTGTCTATCTTGTTTATTTGTGTATCTTTTGGCCGGTCGATCTTTGTCTGTAATAACTCTTCTGTTGTTACTTTCTGCTTAGTAGTGTGTTGTTTGGACCCTATGTTTGGAATGAAGTTGATGCATAATTTTGTGGCAAGGTGTGTATACTGCTTTCTGGGAAGTATACATATCTCGAGGCTCGGTTTATCTGATTTGTGATGCTAGGACCAGGTGGTTGGTTACATTACAAGTCAAATAAATTAGGTCCTCACAAAGTTCAGATTGAGCCATTCGACTCGTAGTAACCTAAGCGTAGTCGCCTTTAGGATATTTTGGAAAAGCTTATTTGAGAACTATAAAAGGTTTATGAAAACCTAGTTAGATTCTCGATTTTATTCTTATCTATCTTAGCTTTCCACTCTCACCTTACTCCAATTTGAGTTTTAAAACTTGGTTTCTTTTTCCTTTCAAAAAGGATAGTTACTACCGTGGAATTAGTTTTGGGAGAACCATGGAAGGTTAATCTAACCAAACTTGTGGGAACATAAGGGTAGGATGTGTTGTAAGTCCGCTAAGTGTCTAATTTTTGCCGCTTGGTTTGCTTTGCTTTTAGTCAGATTGAACCAAGTTTTGAATTGTGAAACCTTGCCTTCTTGAACGATGGCTCGTTCACAATACGAGTTGGTCGTTTCGAGATTGATGTTTGAAGTTTAAATGCTTGTGCTTGTCACTAGTTATTTTTGAGTCGTTTCAAGCTTTATCGAATTCTTGCCTCGCCTACCACTAACCTATCTTAGCAAACAGATGGTCGAGGACGCGTGGCGCCACCACCTGGTCATGATGAGGAGCTTCTCCTCCGACCATGGTCGAGGTTCTTGCTCGACGAGCGGAACCGTATGGATCGACACGATTTTGGAGGTTATTGCAGGAACACCTCCACTCCTCCGGCCTCGGATCCGGAGGTGGCGACATCGAGTCGCGGGACTTGTAGAGTTCCTCCGCACGCAGCCACCCACTTTCTCCCGCTCCGAGGACCCTTTGACGCGGACGATTGGTCGCGCATGGTTGAGCGAAAGCTCAACATAGCTCGCCGCAGGATAAGGCACTCTTCGCCCCACCGCCTTGAGGGCGCGACTCATGGTGGGAGAACTATCTCGCCATGCAGCCCGCGCCATGTGGTCGCGTGGGAGGAGTTCAGTCGCTTTCCGTCGCCCACATCCCCGATGGCCTCGATGAAGTCAAGAAGAAAGAATTCTCGCGCCAAGCAAGGGCGCAAGTTCAGATGCAGAGTACCTCACGAGTTTAATCACTTGGCTCGTTATGCTCGGGAGAGGTGGCCTCGATGAGGCTAAGCAGAGAAGTTTATGGATGGTTTGTCCGAGGAGCCGCAGACAAGCCGCCTATTGTGGACTTCCCAACTTTCGTGTCTTAGTTGATAAGGCTATTGTTGCCGAGCATAAGGCAAAGGCGCTGGTGAGTCCCAAGCGCAAATGGGAGGCCCATCGACCGCATGTGTCACTCACTGCCCCGGTTGGGCCAAGCACCAGGGGCCCGCTTCTTCTTCTCCACCAAAGACCGAGGCCATCTCGCACTCAGCTCGCCCCCACAGCCGTGAGCCACCACGCGGCGCCGCGTTCAGCCAGCCAGGTGGCCTCGCAACCGGCCGCCGATGTCACTTGTTTCGCCGCCACAACAAGGGCCATTATGCGAATACCGCCTCGTATCGTTGCAGAAGAGCTCGCCCTAATGGAGGACGCGAGCAGGAGTGGTCACCCACCGACCGTAAGATCATCTAGAAGACCTGTGGTGCGAGCAATGGTCGAGTCAACCATCTTTCACCAAGGAGGCTCGTGAGGCGCCGCACGCCGTGGATGGGTACACTTTGTCAATTATCGCCCCGCCGCAGATTGTTTGACTCGCGCATCGCATTCTTTTATTTCAAGATCATTTGTCTGCTGCTAGTGGTCTTCACCGTGTTCCTTTGGGATTCCTTTACTCATTCGCCTCCGGTTCGTAAATGAGAGCCGATTTAGAATGCCGTATGCTCCTATTGAAGTCAAAGGTAGGATTTTTGGCAAATCTTATTCGCGCCAGCCAACGAGTCCGATGTGATTCTTGGCATGGATTGGTTGTCCCAACACTTGGGGCAAATCGATTGCACCAGAAGATTGTCTATCTCACCACTCTTCAAAGAGCAGTGTTGGATTTTTGCCGCGACTACTGTGGACCGTGATCTGTGCATTGGAAGCGGCTGCCTTGCATTCGTGGATGTCCCTATAGTATCTCGACTTTGTGGACGCTTTCCGAAGATTTGCCCGGGATGCCTCTAGTTCGAGACCTTGAGTTCGCCATTGAGTTGCTGCCCTGCATCGCCCGATTTCAAGGCACCAGACGATGCCTCCCAATGAATTGGAGGAATTGAAGAAGCAATTAGGTGAGCTTCAAGCAAAGGGGTTCATCCGTCCCAGCTCATCTCCTTGGGGCTGTCCGTGATCTTTGTGAAGAAGAAGGACAAGACTTTGCGCATGTGTGTTGATTACCGCCCGCTCAATGAGGTGACGGTGAAGAACAAGTATCCTTTGCCCCGCATTGATGATCTGCTTGATCGCTTGACTGGAGCCTGTGTGTTCTCAAAGATTGATTTGAGGTTGGGGTATCATCGTCGTCGATCGATCCGAGGATATTCAAGACGGCTTTCACTACTCGCTATGGTCAGACGAGTATACCGTCATGTCTTTCGCTTAACCAATGCTCCAATTTTATTCACGAACCTTATGAATTCAGATTCATGGAGTATTTGGATAAATTTGTGGTGGTCTTCATTGATGATATTCTTATCTACCCAAGAATGAAGAAGAGCATGCCGAGCATCCAAGATTGTTTTGGGCAGTCAGCGAGCACCAAATTGACGCCGGTTCAAAGAAATGCGAGTTCTGGTTGAAGGAAGTGGCATTCTTGGGCCATATTCTTTCAGCAGGAGGCGTATCTGTGGATCCTGGCAAGGTCAGCGATGTGCTATCTTGGGGTCAGCCCAAGTCAGTCATCGATGTGCGGAGTTTTCTTGGTTTAGGAGGCTACTACCGCCGCTTTATCGAGAACTTCTCCAAGATCGCAAAGCCAATGACTGAATTGCTCAAGAAGGACAAGAAGTTTGTGTGGTCTTCTGCTTGTGATGAAAGCTTCCAGGAACTAAAGCAGCGTTTGACATCAGCCCTTGTTCTTGTTCTTCCCGATGTCCACAAGAGCTTCGATATCTTTTATGATGCCTCTCGCCGTGGACTCCTGATGCTTCTTATGTAGGAAGGCAAAGCAGTTGCCTATGCATCTAGGCAGTTGAGACCTCATGAGCTCAACTATCCCACCCATGATTTAGAGCTTGCTGCTGTGGTTCATGCACTCAAGATTTGGCGGCATTATCTCGATCGCAGAATCACGTGGAGGTGAATTCGATCACAAGAGCTTGAAATACTTGTTCACTCACCGATCTGAACCTCGTGCAAAGGAGATGGTTGGAATTGATCAAAGATTATGATATGGGTATTCAGTATCATCCTGGCAAGGCCAATGTGGTTGCTGATCGCTAGCCGAAAGGTGTATTGCAATACTTTGATGATCCAAGAGCAAGAACCGCACTTATTGCGAGTTTCAGCTGCCTCAACTTGGGTTTGGCTGAGCATGGTTCCTTGTCGCTTTGGTTGTGCAACCGACCTTGGTGGATCAAATCAAGGCGCACAAAGAATCGATGATGGTGTGGGTAAAATCGCGTAACATCAAGAATGGATCACCAAGTGTTTCACGTAAGATGAGCACGGTGTTGTATGGTTTGGGCAGCGCCTCGTGGTCCCAAAGGCCCCATAGTTGCGGATTTGATTCTCCATGAAGCCCATGATTCGCCTTTGTCCATCCATCCCGGCCACCAAGATGTACCAAGATCTCGCGCGAGATTCTCGTGGACTCGCATGAAGCGCGAGATTGCCGTGTTCGCTGCCGATGCGACGATGTTGTCGTGTCAAGGCCGAGCATCGCCCAAACAGTCTTCTTCACCCTTGCCTATACCGAGTGGAAATGGGATTCTCGTGGGCATGGATTTCATCATCGCTTCGCCTGCATTTCTTCTGGGAAGGATGCTATCCGGTGGTTATTGACCGTTGACAAAGGTAGCACACTTTTGCCGCTGTGTACCACCTCGCGTCGCAGAAATTGGTGGATCTCTATATCTCCCGCATCGTGAGCTTACATGGTGTGCCACGAACGATTGTGTCGATCGTGGTTCTCTTCACCTCTCGGTTTTGGCACAGTCTGCAGGAGGCCATGGGGACCCGTCTTTCCTTCAGCTCAGCCTACCATCCTCAGACTGATGGTTAGACGGAGCGAGTCAATCATGTGCTTGAAGATATGCTCCGTGCTTGCATTCTTTCCTATGGGAAGAATTGGGAGAAGTGCCTACCGCTTGCCGAGTTCTCCTACAACAACAGCTTCCAGGCTAGTCTTGGTATGACACCATTTGAGGCCTTGTATGGGAGGAGGTGCAGAACACCATTGAACCGGTCGAACCGGGAGAGACAGCTTGGCCCGATTCCATCAATGAGGCCGAAAGTCAAGTGCGCTTGATTCGTGAGCACTTGCGCGTAGCTCACCCAGCGTAAGAGCTATGCAGACGGCGGCGCCGTGAGTTGAGTTTCAAGCCCAATGACTTTGTGTATCTCAAAGTCTCTCCTTTGAAAGGTCATCTGCTTCGCATCAAAGTGTTGGCTCCTGCATGCTCTGACCCACCGCATCATCGATAGAGTGGGAGCTATTGCATACAAGCTAGAATTGTCGGCTACACTTGAAGGAGTGCATGATGTTTTCCATGTATCACAATTGAAGAAATGCCTGTGTTCAAAATGAGGAAACGCCATTGAAAATATCGATGTGCAAAGAAGATCCGCCCTACCGTGAGCATCCCGCGCGCATTCTTGAAGAATCGAACGAGGACTAGAAACCGTGATCAAGTTCCTCAAAGTTCAGGGTCGAATCACTGAGGACGGCCACTTGGGAGCGGGAAGATCGCCTCCGTGCACTCACCCATCCTTCTTCTCCTAGCTTATCGTAATCTCTGGCGAGATTCCCGTAAGGGGAGATTTGTAAGCCCTAAGTTAGGGTTTGTTTTTCAAATGTAAAATTTTGAGGAGAAATAAAACTTTTGTTGCCTCATCAAATCATTTGGAAGTTTTCCAAATTTTCCTAGCAATTTCCATTTTCTAGAAATAAATTCTGTGAATGGAAGTTGTTGTCAACAAAATTTTAGCTTTAAACTTGTGATCATCCTCTGAAAATATTTTTCCTATAATCTTGATCATCCTAGTTACCTCCTGAAAATTTCACAATTTTTAGATTTTGTTTGCTATTTCATGGCCAAGTCAAACTAGTTTGAAATCTGGTCAAACCCTTTGGACAGCAGCTGTGAATTTTCCTGGGAACAATTCTGCATAAAACTTTTGGAAAATTTATGCAAGGTTGTTCTCTGTCCATAGTAGCTACCATAAAAATTTTGGAATTTTTGAGCTCTAGAGCTACCTCTAAAAATTTCCCAAACCCTCTCTCGCCTCTTTATTCCAAATCTGAATCACTATTCATCGGGCTCAACACGAGCCCGACTTAAACTCCGACCGAACCACTGTCTCGGCTGGAACCAATCGCCTCGGCCGAGTCCAAACGCGAGTCGGACCCGAAATAAACTCTACCGACCTTTTCATTTCGTCCGACCAACCGCGCCGCCGAGCCGCTCTTCTTCTTCGCCGACGAACCGCCCCACTCGCAGCACTCTCTCCACGCTGGCGCAGCGCACGCCAGCCTTCTCCACAGACCGCCGCTCACAAGACTTCGCGAGCCTCGCTCGCCAGATGCGCCGCGCCACGCCGAGCCGTCACTTCGCCGCCTTTCCCTCCACCTCGTGACTCTCCGCCGCTTCCTACAAAAGCGCCGAGAGCTCGCCTCGGCTTTCTTTTCTCCCTCGTTTTTTCTCCACCGAGCTCGAGCCCGCGAGTGCCGCCGCGCCACCCAAGCCCGCCACCACTCGTGATCCCCGACTCACCGATCACACACGGTGTTCCGTGATCTCCGTGAAGCAAAACCCCAAGGAATTTCGAGTTTCACACCGTGGAGCTGCGCACGGACTTTCTTCTCCAACTCCGCCGAATCCACTTTTTCCGCCGCCGCGCTTTCTTCGAGAGCTCGAGCTCGATTCCTACCTTCGTAAGCATCCTCTCGTTTCTCTACCTTTCCCCATCACTCACTCGCCTCTTTCACCTTAGATCCTCGCCGACGGTGACCACCTCGCCGCCGCAGCTCGCCGCCGGTCGCCCCGTGCCTCACCGCCATCACCAAACACGCCGTGAGTTCTCGTAACCCACCGATGCTCGCGCGCACGCATTCGCTTAGGTCCGACCAAACGCTGCGTCCGCTTTTGCCGTGAGGTTCCTCCGCCGCCGCCGCCGCCGCCGCGTGGCCCACCGTGAAGTTCACCATGGTCGGCGCGCAATAGTATAAGGATTCCATTTTGGCACTTAGCCGCATCGCGGGGCCTAGCTCACGGCGCACGCCGCGCAGCTTGAGTTCGGCCGCTCGTTGTCGTCGCGCTGCTTTGTACCGAGATCGCCATGAGCCATCCGTTGTCTGATCGCCCGTATAGAGCCATGTCTATTTATTTAAGTTATTGTTTTGATTTCTCCCGGAGGGTTTATTTTCCATTTAGAAATTGTGTTAAACTTTAGAAATTCATAACTAATTTGTTTTAAGTCATTTTCGGTTGTGTCAAATTTTGTTAATTTTGGTATTGACTAAAATTTAATCTAAAAATGAATAGAAGTGTGGGTCGGCTCCAGAAGTTGGATTTCAAAATTTGTTTAGAAATAGGTTTAATTAATATGCTAAAACTTGCACTTAAATTATAAAGTACATAACTAATTCAATTTTTCTCCAAATCGCATGAAACCAGTGCTGTTAATTTTCATTTTAGATGTAATATTTACTAAAATTAGTTTCAACCATGTCTCTGTTAGCAAAAATCTGTTAATTAATTAAATGGTGTATTATGTATTTTTCGAATTAGAAAATTCATATCTCTTGCAATAATTGTCCAAATCCAGTGAATCCAATTTTGTAAATTTTCATTTTTAGGGTACTAATTGTCAGGATAGGTTTTAGATACTGTTTCTGTTCATAAAATTTTGTTAAGTATTTAACTAGTGCTTTATTGTGTATGTTAGCTTAGAAAATTACTAGAAAATTTATCACCACTTTAAGTAGGTTATTTCTCTGTTTCTAAAATGTGTTAGATCATGCTTAGGCTGCTGTGTAAAGTTTGGTATGTTTTGTTGTTGTTGAATGTTTGCGTTTTGTCGGTGTTATTTGTTCTTATTCGCTGTTAATTGTTCGATCGATAAATTGCGACGATTCTGGTATTCTCGAGAGTGATCCTCAAGAAGACATTGAGTAGCAAACCGCGCAAAAAGCGCTTTGATCATGTTAATCCTAGTATTTTAAAGTCTAATATTTTGTTTCAAATTGTATGTATGCATCGCTAATTTGTGTTAAATCGTTAGTTAAATCAGATATGCATATCCTCGTAGGTGAAATGTTGATCTCTACTACCGAGCCTAAGTTATGTGCTGTGATTAGAGTTCTGGGATGAACTCTTATCACTTAGTAGATTACGAGTTCAGCTTGCTTAGCCATGCTTAGTTTCCTAGATTTGGGCGATCATCGACTTAGTCGATGATCTTGATCACACAAAATTATTATTGTTCTTATGTTCCACTTGGGCTATGTCTAATTGCAAAACTAAAAATGAAAACAAAAATGATTTAGACTTGGGCACAATGGTAAGATCGTGTGAATTTTGGGTGGATCGAATGGTGCCCGGTCAATTAAGGACCGAACATCTTGTGAGTAATTGCTATCCAGCATTTCGCGCATAACCACACTAGAGTATATGGGACCTCTCTTGACCGAGTACTTTGGCGTGTATTGGCCTGGTCGCAGGAGGTCGCAGGAGGGATGGTGTTGGGAGCATGGTAGTTGTCCAAAAGCTTTACCCCGCAAAGGTAGTTGTCTTTTCGGCTTTACTCATGTAAGCGTATGGATTTCTATCCATACGAGCTGCTCGTAGTTAATACACAATATTAGAAAAGTCTCAGAGGACTTAGTCAGGCTGGCATACCTTCTCGTAGTGTGCTTTGGCTTAAAGGCGTGTCTCAAGTGTGGGTATAGTGGTACACCCCAGGTTAAAACTATTCGAATAGCCTCATCCTAGGTGATGGACACGCTGGGTAAGCTTTTCAAGAGTTAGACTACAACCTTTAAAATTAAAACTTGAAGGGTGGTAATAACTGGGATTCTGTTATGTTGTGGTGACTATTGGGATAGTCACTTCTGTGTTGTTTTATCTTTAATCTTTGTATTATTACCTTACTATTATTTCAACACTAAAAATGAATTGCAAATTTGCCTTCAAACTCAGACATTGTTACAAACAAACTTGGCTTTGTGCAAATGAAACATATGACCTCCACCAAATAAGCCTCGCATGTAGCATATGAACAGTCTCATAGTTCACACGTCACCTTGCTGAGTACAAACACAATTTTTGTACTCACCGCTTGCTTAATGTTTTGTTGCAGAGGAAGAAGGTGAGCCCAAGGGCCTCACTGTGAGTTGTGCCGCTCATGTGTGACGACTAGGCTTGGCGGTCCGGTCAGATGCCTTGTGGGTTGAAGGCACGCTGATTGGCTTTGTTTATAGCCATCTTATGGCACTTTTGCTTCCGCTGTCTATCTTGTTTATTTGTGTATCTTTTGGCCGGTCGGCCTTTGTCTGTAATAACTCTTCTGTTGTTACTTTCTGCTTAGTAGTGTGTTGTTTGGACCCTATGTTTGGAATGGAGTTGATGCATAATTTTGTGGCAAGGTGTGTATACTGCTTTCTGGGAAGTATACATATCTCGAGGCTCGCTTATCTCGATTTGTGATGCTAGACCGTGGTTGGTTACATTACAAGTCAAATAAATTAGGTCCTCACAGCAGCATTTCACGAGCAAGCAGAGAGGTGGTGAGTACTGATTCTCGTAATCATTCGATTACTTATTCGTGACTCATAGAGGGTTGTCGAGAAGACTTACGACTTGGTACTAGTCGAGAAAGACTTATTTGACTAGGGGTAGTCGTTGAATAACTTACGACTACTCATTGGTCGTGAGAAAAGCTTACGACCACTTGTTTAAGTGTGCTCATGTTCACCCTTTGCCCTTCGTGTTTAAGAGTGACGAAAGGACTCTGGTGATTCACTCGACTTTGAAAAAGACGAGTCTAAAAAGCTAAGGATAAAGCCACCACCTCCTAAAGAAGCTTTAGAGGTTAACTCGCAACCCAATGCTGCAGAAAAATAAACAGTACGTGTAATTACGACTGCTTCTGATTTTGGTTTCCACCCCTCTTTTTTTAACCTCTCATTCTATTATAGAATAAGAAGTCGAAAATAAGGCCCTTCAGGCCGAGGTGGGGGTTCTCCCGATCGAAGTCCAGGAGAAATCCTCAGTTTTCCGTGAAGTCTCCCGCATCGCGAAGGAGAAAGGTCGGGAAATCGAGAACTTGGTTTCTCAATTAGCTGGTAAGTAGAACTTTTACCTGCTATTGATTTGTTTTATCTTCTCATAGAATTGCTTCATCTAATCAATCCTTATTCTTTCCAGATCGATTGATTGAATAAAACAACTCCACGAGGCTTCGACTTATTTGCAGGAGGAGACAAAATCAATGAAGATCAATCTTCAAGATAATATCTCACTCCTGAACAATGTACTCGATGGGCTTCGTGCCGGGAGGATTGCTCCTCGCGATGACACGATGGTTTTTCATACGAGTGCCATTGGGGAACAGGTCGGTACTCTGAACGAGTTGGTGTCTACTCTGAAGACCAATCTGAATGATTCGATAAGGGAAGCGGTCAAAGGAGCTGTGAGTTTTGTTTTAGCAAAACTCAAGGCCCGTGATCCTAACCTTAATCCTCATTCCGTTGAAGCTGACTTCGACTACACTGTAACATCCCCATTTTGGCTTGTGTTTCAAATGTAATAAATTGAGGATAAATTAAAACTTTTCTCACATCCTTGTTTCTGAGCTTTTATGAAATTCTTGTAAATGAATTTTGGAAAATCCAAAACCAAAATCCTCAGTTATCTCAAGTCAATTGATCTCCTTGGTGAAATCTTGTGTCCAACCCTTGGAAATAATTTTCCTTGGCTCTAGGGTTGCCTTGTGACACCTCTGTTTTATTTCATAATTTTTGGAAATTAATTGAGTATTTTAGAGGCAAGTCAAACCTTGGTCAAACCTCTGAAATAACCTTCTGGAATTTCTTGAGAAAATTTCAGCCCACAAAAGTCTCTGGAAATTTTATGGAAGGTTAGTCCTTCAGTTATCAACCTCCAGTTAAAATTTCATAAATTTTGGAGATGATTTGATACCTCAATTAAATCCTCAAAGTCCCAGCTCTTAATTTCAAAACTCCAAACCAGTGCATCTGCTTCCTGCTCGAGCTAACCATTTCGGCTCACCAACTAGCTGCACCGAGCCCGTTTCAAAGTGGTGTGCTGGTTTGAGACGTGGGATGGAAATCCAATGGCCCCAAAAAAAAATCTTTGACTTAAATCTTAGGGTTGGGCTCAACCCACTAAAACACTTTGGGCTCGAACCACTTTGTGTCTCTCGATCGTGGGGCCGCCGAGTCGCTGGTCATCTTCCTCCTCCCGTCGCGCGGCGGCGTGCATGCTCAGACGCCATGGCAGAGAGGAGGTGCCTTGTCACCTCCTTGATCCCCTTTAAACGCTCCTCTCGCGACGCATTAAATGCACGCTGCACCGCCTCTAAGTCGCCGAGCTTACTCGCCTCCCATCGCCCGCGCGACCGCACACCGCTATGGACCGGAGTTCACCCATGAGCATGCGCCGTTGTTCTCTTTGTTCCTCGGCTATTTAAGCCCTCAAGTCCTTCGCTGGCTTTCTTTACACCCCCTTGCTCTAGCGCACCCTCGCCGCTGCTCGAGCTCAAATCGCCAAAACCATTTCGCCGCCATTGTGGAGCTTGAGCTCCTGGCGCAACTCGTGCTCCAAAGGGCTTTTCTTCCTCTCTTTGTTTCGCATCAGCCTCTCACTTCTTGAAACGAAACCCCTAACTTAATTGCAGCTTTGCTTCCATAGGAGCACTCAATTTTGGGGAATTATTTTTGTCTACTAATCACCCCTTCTTCCTCATCACGAAGGAGTTTTATTTCCTAATTCCTTGCTCATGGGTCATCTATGAGCTATTATGGAGCTTTTGGGATGACGCGGTCTCAACCATTTTGCTCGGCCGTCGCTCCACTTCTTCTTCTTCGACGCATGCAGGTTCATCGTCACGAGCAGCCCGCCACCTTTGACCTCTCCCTCCTGTAACATTCCGTAGCCCCTAGAAGCTTTGGCACTAGCTTTAGTGAACAATGTAGAGCCTGGCCAGCATTTTCGCTGCCGCGGCATGGCGCGCGCTTCTTTCCCGCCGCCGATGTGGTCCTCCTCCGTGGTCGCCACCTACACCAGTGTGTGCGCGTGGCTATTACGGTCTCATTTTGGCCCTTGGTTCCCACCACCGTGCCTTGGATCGCCAAATGATAAGCCGGGAACACGCTTGTCGTTGTCGACGAAACGGTAGCTCGTAATCTCATTCGGCACAACATGACATCATTTAATTGCTCAATCATTGCACCCATTAAATATGTCTTAGCCGTTGCTTATCAGCCGCTTACATGTGGGTCCGCACGTTTTAATCACCTCGTGCACTAAACCCATGTGTGCGTGGCCCACGGTCTCTGACCGGTGGGCCCGCCATGTTCAAATCCCCGTGCGCGTGCGCTTAACCCCGCTGCGACTCGTGTCACCGATGGGCCCGCATGTCGCCACCATCCGCTCAAGTCGAGAACGGCCCAATCCTTGTCGATCACAATCTCGCGATCAACGGCCTAGATCTAGGTGACTTTCGACCTCAAACCTCGACGCCCCGGATCGTTGATCTCATGATCTACGGCCGAGATTCGTGTGCCGCTCGGGTCACCCAATGGACTCATACTCGGGCCGCCATCTCCGTGATCGGGCCGAGATTGAGTGAAACGCTCGCGACGGCCGAATGTCTCCTCTCGTGGACCGTTGGATCTAGATCCGACGGTGGGCTTCTGAGGTCACGAGCGCGCGCTATTATCGCGCGCAGGCCGCTCGATTTCTATCTAAGGCCCAGTTCCTCCACGCCGATATGAATTTTGGATTTTCCCAAGAGGTTTATTTGCAAACCAAAAGGTATTAAATTTCAAAATGCATAACTAAATCATTTTAAATCCATTTAGGTTGATTCCAATTTTGTTAGCTTTAGTTTGAGCTTAAATTTAATCTAAAAATGGATAGGAGTTTGTTCGCCTCAAAACAGATTTCAAAATTGATTTAGAAATAGGTTTTAATTGTTATTCTAAAACTTGTAATTAACTTGTAAATTGCATAACTAATTCTATGAAATTCATTTTTGAATGAATAGAACTTTGTTGACTTCTCTAATAATGAACTTACTAATAAAATTGGTTTTAGGCATGTTACTATTTTCAATAATATTTCATATGCAATTTAGTTTTGTTCATTTTCATAACTTGAAAATCATAAGTAGATCATTTTAACTCTAAATGAAGTGAGACCACTTGTGTTAGCCTTAAAATGTCATATGCGACCTATCATAAAATTTTCATATTCAGAAAACCTCTAGAAAATTATTTATGAACAAGAAAATCATTTAATTGCATTTTCAAATTAATTGATTTGTTTTAATCATATCTTTGCATTAAGAATCCAAATCAATTGATTATTGTTGCTAAATTCATTAAAAATCTTGCCCTTGCTGCTGTAAAATTGTCGAGCATTTGGAGCATTTTGGTTTTAGAGTCTTTTTCGTTTTCTTCGTTCTTATCGGCTATTTTCGTTTTTTCGATTAGGTGCCGACGAGTGTGTTGACCGCGAGAGTGATCCTTAGCAACACATTGAGCAACAGCAACAAGGCAAGCAGTTTGATCATTTCCCATTTGATCCCATTACTTTTAAAGTCTAATACTTTGTTTAACTTGTATGTATGCATTGCTATTTTGTTGTTAAATTGATTAGTTAATCCCTACTTGCATAATCTGTAGGTAAATAATTATCCTCTACTACCTGAGCCTAGGTTATTTGCTGTGATTAGAGTTCGTTGGATGAGCTCTTGTCACTTAGTAGATTACTTAATAAATACCGCTTAGACTTGCTTAGCTATCGGTAGTATTAATATCATCGACTTAGTCGATGGTCTTGATCACACAAATGATAATATTATTCCATTATGTCCAGCCCTTGTGTTTTGCTAATTTGCAAATCAAAACTGAAAATAAAAATTATATCTTGGCTTGGGCACAATGGTATGTTGGTTTGATCTCTGGGTATGCTCTAATGGTGCCTAAGTCCCCAAGGACCGAGTTACTTGCGCCATTGATCCAAGCAATTGTTGTGTGCAACCACGCGAGAGGGATATGGAACCTCTCTGACTAAGTACTTTGGGAGGTGTTAATTATGAGCTGGTTGGTGGGTGTTTTAAAAATATGGTGTTGTGAGGGGAGCATTAGCGCACTAGCTTAGGTGCCTAATGTGTTCTTCTCCCGTGGGTTGCGCTCTTAATTAGCATTGTCCATTGGAAAGCGCCTTGTTAGACTTAGCTGCACTGCATACCAAAGGAAGTATGCTAACCGTGGTCGTGGAAAGGCGGTCATCATGTGGGTACATTGGTACACCCCGCAGGTTAAAACTATTCGAATAGCCTCGCCCCAGGTTATGGACACGCTTGGTTATTTCCCGCAAGAACTAGACTACAACCTTTTAAAAACTTAAAACTTGACCTGGGTGGTATGAAGGGGTACTTCATGCTATTGTTGTGGTGGCTATTGGGTTAGTCACCTCCAGGATGTTGTTGTCATCTATCTATTGTTATAATTGTCTCTCTGTTATTTGAACAATAAGAATTAATTGCATACTTGCTTTTAAATGTATTACATTATTGCAAATAAAACTTGCTTTATGTTGAAAATAAGTCCAGAGCCTCCTCCATTTAAATAAAGCTTGCATGTAGTTAATTATAATTCTATTATCTTACACGTCAGTCTTGCGGGTACAAAAACAATTTTTGTACTTATTTGCCTTGCTTAATATTTTTTGTTGCAGAGGAAGAAGGTGAGCCCCAAGGGCCTCACTTTATGTAGATGTGTGGTTTCTGGGACGACTAGCTTGGCGGTCTGGTCGGTTGCCTTGTGGGTTTGAGGCACACTGATTGGCTTTTGTTTATCGCCATCTTATGGCACTTTTGCTTCCGCTGTTTGCTTAGCTTTTGCATGACATTTGGCTGGTCGACCTCTCTTTGTAATAACTTTATATTATGTATGTCTTTCAGTTTGTTGCTTTTGCTTCGGCTCTAAGTGTATGAATGGAATTGATGCATGATTTTGTAATAGGGTGTGTATACTGCAATTCTAGGAAGTATACATATCTCGAGGCTTGGTTTATCTGATTTGTGATGCTAGGACCAATGGATGGTTAAGCATTACAAGCAGCCAAATAAACCGGGGTCCTCACATGCACCAAATCTAAAGCAGAGAAGCTGATCGAAGAGATGTAGTCGGTTGGCGAGAAGGTCGCAGAGGAGATGCAAATAGAATCTCCTAATGTAATAGTCTTGTAATACAAACTTGTAAAGACAAGTCTTTTTGGTGGTGATGTATAAATATATGGTCCTTTCTTTTTCCTCGCAAATTATCTCGTGGAGTAGTTAGTAACTCGTAAGATAATGAAAAAGGAAGAAATAATCGACTAACTATGAGCGATTCCTCCTTTCTCCTTCATTTTCCCAAATAATCATCTCGAGAGTAGTTAGTAACTCGTAAGATGATAACTCGAAAAGTTAAGACTAAGATATGAAGTCATGTTTATAACTTTATCCTAGTTCTCGACTACTTACTTAGTTTATGAAAATAAACTAAGAAAGTAGTAAAGAAAGGGTTTCAAAATACAGAGGTTTGTTTAACTTATAGTTGGTGAGTATCGACTTTTTGCACTAGTCAAAGAGTGAAAACAGATCGACGCTAGGAAGTTCCTCTAGTGGGCGTAACCACATGCAGAGAAAAAGGCTTCGACTAGGTGATGTTACCATCTCCACTGATTAATCAAATCAATAACAACATCTTGAGCAAAACAAACATCTAGAGGACCTTAAGAATTCATTCGATGCTTTTCGTTATTTCTCACAAAGTTGTCCCGCCGCAAAAGTAGGAAACAGACGACGCTTAGGAAGTTCCTTCTAGTGGGCAAGACCACGTGCAGAGAGGAGAGGCTTCGACTAGGTGTGTTTCTTCCTCCGGCCAGTAAAAACCAATCAAGTTAATTGAAAAGTAGTCGAACGCATCTCGAAAAGTGCACACTTCTTAGGTTATTTTTTAAAATAAATAAGCTAAGATGACATGAATTTGCTTAACAATTTTTGACCATGTTGCTGAGCCCAATGAACGTTGTACTGGTTGCTGAAGCAAAGAACAAAGCGACATTAGGAAGCTCCTTCCAGCAAGGGTGACCACATGTAGATAGGAGAGACTTCGACTAAATGTGTTGCCCTTTTGTTGACCAGTATACATGAGGAATGAGCGTGTGAAAATGGTCGAAAAGAAAAGCGAAATTCATGAATAGACAAAAAAGGTAGGGAGAACCTGATACTTCATTGTCGAGAAGCCGCCACACATAAAATTTGGCGTAATTGGTCAATGTTCCAAGAGTTTGAGAGAACGCGCCGCCCTCCATTGCAAGTCGTGATCGATCCCGACGCGCTACTTCAACCACATCGTAAGGACCTTCCCACTTGGGGAAAGTTTGTTCCGATTAGACGGGATTGATAAGCCTCAATACCAAGTCACCTTCAAGAAGGTCGCGAGGTTGACCTTACGATCGTAGTATCTCGCGTAGGGCTTGTTGGTAGACCGCGAAATGGATTAAAGCTCGTCCTCTTTTCCTCGAGCAGTTAATGTCGTCCGCCGGTTGTTCTTGAGTGAAGTCGTTAAACTTGTCGCACTCGTGCCGACTGATCTTTAGTTCGCGGAAGCATGGCTTCGCACCAAAACTAGAAAGAAGGTGTTTCTCCCGTAGCTCGCTAGTCGTCGCATTTAATTGCCCATAATATTGAAGGTAATTCCCGCACTCCAAGCCCCGAGTGCTTAACAAGTCGATCAAGACTCGGTTTTGATTCCTTCATTATCCGCCATTCGCTCTCGATCGCCCGCTGCTTTGGGGTGGGCAACGAAGCGCAACACAAACGAAGTTCTCAACTCGCCGCAAAATTCCCAAATTTTGGCGCTTGTAAACCGCTTGCCGTTATCCGTGATAATTTGACTTGGTACTCCAAACCGAGTGATCACGCATCTCATCATGAAACGCTTTGTCGCTTTCGTTATTATCCCACCACAGCTCAACTTCTATCCATTTTGTGAACGATCGATGGCCACAAAAGGAACTCAAAACCTCCCGAGCTCGGGTAACGGTCCTAGGATATCAAGACCCCGCTTGCAAAAGGCCGTGACAGAGGAATTGTTTGCAACGCTCGAGCTGGTTGGTGTATTTGCCGCTATGAAACTAGCATCAGCACACACTTTTAACTAGCTCCTAGCATCGAGAGGGTTGTTGGCCAATAAAACCTTGTCGAAAGGCTTTACCAACCAAAGTTCTCAGAGGAAGCATGAGTTCCACAGATCCTCCGTGTTTGTCGTGAAGGAGTTCTATTCCTTCGCTCTTCTAACACATCGCATGAGCACCCCTTGGGTTCCTCGCTTATAGAGGACCCTTCACCAAAGTATACATTTTAGCCTTCGATAATCGATTTGCTTCGATCGCCATCGGTAGGGAACCCGTCTCAAGGTACTCGTAGATGGGCGCCATCCATGTATCTTCATACTCTAGAGAGGTCGTTTAATAGAGGGCGCTCTAGTTCCTCGACTATAGATGGCCTTTGAAGCTCCAAAACACCGCTGTACTGTGGATCGGATGAAGCTGAGAGAGCCGCTTGGTCCGCGAGAAATTATCCTTTCGGGGATAAATTGTACTCAAAGCCCAAAAGTGCTTTTCTAGCTTGCGAACTTCCGATAGGTACCGGACATGGTCGGATTAGAGCACCGTACTTCTTTCCGACTTGATTCACGACTAGTTGAGAGTCTCTCTACGAGTAGTCATCGACCGAGAGCGCCGCGCTCATATACCACCTAGCAAACCTTCGCATCGCCACATTATTAGTGGCCTCAAAGTTTAATTGTATAGAATACTTTAAGGTTTCTCCAGAGGAGATTCCAGATCGACTCACCTCGAGCCACTTATCGTAAGTGACCCACAAAGTACATCGCCCATCGGTCATGGGAATCGTGATCGGGATCCCGAACAGTTCAGATGTGTCCATTCGCGACAAAGTCCGCCAAGATCTTGATTTAACAAACCGCTCGACACGAAATGGATGTCTAACGCCAAGTTCGATCGACCACTTTGCCATGCGCCCCATTGTTTCCTATTCTCGAGGATCGCCCCAGGGAAACTCGACGACACGCCTAGTTTGTGCGCTCAGTAATGCCACGCTTTCTGGAAGACATGAGGAGGGCATATAGAAGTTTTTGAACTCGAGGGTAACGCTCCTTAGGTCCGCAAAACCTCACTAACGTAGTATACTAGTCGCTGTATGTTTTAACGTTTCTACGACCAAAGATCGCGCTTTATCGCTCGTGGCGTGGCAGCTAGGTAAATTAAGAGCATCTCTCCTAGCTTCGGGAAACTAGAACAGAGCACTCGTAAGATACCTCTTGACTTCCTCAAGGCTAGGTTAGCCTCTTCTCACCACTCAAACCTTCGTGTTTCCTTAGAAGTTTGAAGAAAGGCGTCCTTTTTCCCGCCGTGCTATGAAACGACTTAACGCCGCCATGCATCCCGTGAGTTTCGGACGCTTTTTGTGGTCGTGGGGCGGCGCATCCGAGTTATGGCTTTTATCTTTCGATTTGCTTCGATTCCTCGTAGAGACCAGAATCCAAGTAATTTTCCTGAAGTTACCCCAACACACACTTCTGGATTTAGTTTCATGGTGTTTTTCGAGGTTGTCGAAAGTCTCTTATAAGTCCGTGATATGGTTGAGTCGCTTGGTGCTTTTTACGACTAGATCATCAACGAGGCTTCTAAGTTTCGCCTAATTGAGGAGCGAAAGTCGCTTGCATCAAACGCTGAAAAGAAGCTCCAAAGATTTTTAAGTCTAATGGCATTTTGACGAGCAAAATATCCCAAACGGTAATAAATGTGGTCTTCTCTTCATCTTCTTGACACATACTAACTGGTGGTAACCAGAGTATGCGTCTAGAAAACTCAACATCTCACATCCTCCTGTAGAGTCAACCACCTGATCGAAACGAGGTAAAGGGAAATCATCTTTTGGACAAGCTTTATTAAGACTACGCACATACGCCATTTGCCGTTAGACTTTCTAACCATTACAGGGTTGGCCAACCACTCTGGGTGATTGACTTCTCTTATGAAGCCTGCTTTAAGCAACTTGTCTAATTCTGACCTAATAGCATCTCGCCGATCAGGGGCAAATCTCCGTAACTTTTGATTTACGGTAGTTTATTAGGCCGTAGTTAGCCCGTGCTCGATCACTTCGGGACTCGGCATGTCGGATGCTTGCCACGCCAAGACATCGCTTGCTCAGAGGAAAGTGATGAGGGCGCCTTCCTACTTGGGGTCGGAAGAATCCCAATGCGAACAGCTTTAAGGGCTCCCCGCCCGTGAGGAACCTCTTTGACCTGGTCGCTCGGCTTAGGTGTAGCTTTAGGCTTCGACTTGCTAGTCGGTCGACTTTCATCTCGAGCCTGAGTTGTCTAACCATCTCGAGGAGCGACGGTCGCAGGAGTGCGACATCTTCTTGTCACAATATATCGTGATCACTCCTTTGGGACCTGGCATCTTAAGACATTGATACCCATAATGAGTAGCTATTAAGAATTTTGCCAAAGTAGGTCGTCCGAGTATGGCATTATACGCCGTATCAAAGTCGACCACGTCAAATGAGACCTTCTCTGTCCTAAAATTGCTTGGTGACCCAAACGTTAAAGGAAGAGAAACTTGGCCAATGGGTTTGGCCGAAGACCCCGGTACGATTCCATGAAATGAATATCGTACTGGCCTTACCTTTGTCCTGGGTACCTACATCTTGTCCAGAGTACTCGTAAACAGTATGTTTAGCGAGCTTCCACCATCAACTAAAACTCGATTGACTCGACAATTGTTGATGGTGGGTTCGACCACTATCGGAAATCGACCGTCGAGTCGGCGGATCGGCAATCACCTTTATCAAAAGTAATGGTGACTTCCACCACTTCGTAATTTATTGACAAGAGGAGTCGATCGTGTTTACCTCACGCTCAACAAATTTTCAACCGCCTTCGAGATTCGTGATGTCAAGATCCCCATAGATGTGATCAATGGTGTGTTGTGGATCCCGAACGACATCTCCTCATCATCCGACTCTTCTCGCCCACCGGTTTGACGCACTGCTCAAGAGTAGGAAGTGGCCCTGCCGAGTAATAGTCTTCGAAGCTTCGTGAGGAAAACTCGGCAGCTACGAAGATCATGCCCTTCTTTTTATGAAAAGGACACAACCTGGTTTGTTGTTTCTCCGATCTTGGCGCTTACCTTTACCTTGATCGGATTTTGCTTGGGGTTGCGTGGCTCTTGTTGCTCACGGCTAGGACCTCCTTAGAACCAAAGAATCGAGATTTGTGTCTTTTGCCTTGTTCTTAGATTTCCATGCCTTTTTATCCTTTTTCTACCACTTTCGCCGCTTCGGGGATGTCGTTTTGCGATCAATAGTATTATTCCACTCGATCGCTTCAAAGAAGAAATGATATCTATCGCCATCTCAAAAGTTCGCGACGGTGGCAGTGGATGTAGAGCGATGTCCTCTCTTATCCTTCGCACGGACTTCGCTTGAAAGCCCCGATCACGATGAGTCGAAACTTCCGTAATAGAATTTCAACTCGATCAAGCGCTGATGAATTGGCGAGCATTTCATGGTCGCTTTGCCTTATCCGGCAGTGTCATCCTCCTTTCCTAGGCGTTGTAAGTGCCTCGAAATTTGCCAACCGTCGGTGTTTTAGAACCGATCTTACGTAAAGATTGTTTGATTCGGGTCTCCACAATTGATCACGCAGACGAAGGAGACACGGGATTTTTATACAGTTCGGCCTTCTGATGAGAATAATAACCCTACTCTCGTATCTTGTATTTGCCCTTTGATTACAATCGATCAAGGTTTTCCTAATCGCCTTCCAGAAAGCTCTTCTGTCCCAAAAAGGGTCCTCCTCTACTATCTCTAAAAGACACCTATTTATACTAAGCGTGGTGGACGCCGCCATTCCAAAGCTAATTAGTCGCCATTATTGCTTAGTAATGAGAGTAATTACCGAGTAGTAACCTCCCATGTCACAAACGGTTATCATCGAGATAGTGGGGAATTATCGCAGCTATGTCAAAATATAACCGTATTTGGACCGTTTGGATCCTCACTATTTAGTGAATCTTCCGACTGTGGGTCCAAGAAATCATGAGGAATCAGAGTGAGCCATCGAGAAAGACTTATGACCGCACGTAGTCGTAACGATTATACCATAGTCGAGAAGAACTTACGACTAGAGGGTAGTCGTAACGATCATACCATAGTCGAGAAGAGCTTACGACTAGGGGTAGTCGAGGTGTAACATCCCCATATTTGGCTTGTGTTTCAAATGTAATAAAATGAGGATAATTTAAAACTTTTCTTACATCCTCGGTGCTTTTGAACTTTTCTCAAAATTCTTGTAAAAGAATTTTGGGAAATTCAAAATCAAAAGCCTCATTTATCAAGACAACAACCTCCTTGGTCAAATCTTTGTTAAACCCTTGGAAATAATTTTCCTTGGTTCTAAGGTTGTTGGTAACGCCCTAAATTATTTCATGCTTTTAGAAATCATTTGAATAATTTTAAAGGTGTCAAACCAACATTTCAATTGGTCAAACCCTAGTTTATCACTTCGGAATTTTTAACATAAAATATATTGCATAAAAACTTCGAAAGTTTTAGGAGTTCAATCATCTAACTACTTAGCTTCAGCTTAAAATTTCATCAAATTTGGAGTTCATTTGGCCCTCCAATTAAATCCTCAAATTTTCAGCACAAAAATTCAAATTAAATCGTGTCTAGTATCGTTTCACCCGACCGAAGCTCGAACTCAAGTCCGACTCGCCGAAGTTGGCTCGACACGCAAGGCCCCACCGACCGCACTCCACCGCTCGCGCTCTGCCGTCGACCAGGCCCGTGTCGCCGCTGGTCATCTTCTTCCTCCGCCGCCCACGCCGTGCGATCAGGCGGCGCGGTGAAGTCGGGCCGAGAGCAGCCGCCAGTCACCTCCCAACCGCTCTCGCGGCATGCATTTATTGTGCTCGAGCTTGACACGTAAGTCTTCTTCTACTCGCCCCCGCCGCCGCCTCCCATGACCATAGCCGACCTCCGTGCGAGAGCCGCTAGGACCGAGCTCCTCTCGCTACTTAAGCATCCAAATTTCCTTCTTTGTCCTCCTTTCACCTTTCGCAGCCCCGCTTGGCACCCTCTCTTCTTGCTTGAGCTCAATCACCAAGATCACCCGACCGCCATTGTCAAGCTTCGAGCCCCGTGCACCCGGTGCTCCAGCTGGCTCTTTCCTTCAAACTTTTGCTCCGCCCCTTCCTCCGTCCCCGGAGTGTTGACGCTAATCCTATTTCTCGCTTGTGTCTTCATGCCTCTTCTCAATTCGATTCCCTTTTCGGCCAAAATCGCCGCTGGCCCTCTCCTCTCCTGAAGGTGGCTCCTCCTTCAATTATGTGTTCCAGTGTCTTTCGTGGACCTCCGGTTATCATCACCACTCTTGGTCCTCTATTGCTCAGATTGCTTGCCCGCTGTTATCTTCCTCGGCCCGGTGGCGGCCGCCGCCGCTGAACTCCTCGACCTCCCTTGACCTCCCAGGCCCAGTGAGTTCACAATGACCTCCGTAGCTTAAGCACTCGATAGTTTAGGTTGCGCAAGTCTTTCTCGGTTTTCACTTTTCCCGCATTTGATCTCCGCTGCCCGGCCACCGGCGATATGAGTCGTGTCCGCGACATTTGTGCCCTCAAAATGTTCGGAATAGTATTGCGAACGCTTTTGCCCCGCTGACCGCGCCGCCGGGTCGTGGTCGCCGCGACGAGCCGGTGACCAAAGCCGTGTCCCGGTCCGTTGTCGCTTTTTGTCAAGTCACTAGACCTCCTCGTTCATCGTGACCGCCTAGGACCTCCCCGTGTTAGATTCGCATCGGGATCTTGTCGGCAAAAACTCTAGCTCCCAAGACCTCTTCGATTTAATCCTAGCCCTTAATGACCTCTTCCTGCTTAGATCCACCCGTAGATCCTTTGTTCTATAAAAGCTAAGTCCAAGGACCTCTCGCTGTGGTCTTAGCCGCTCATGACCTCTTCGTTGTTGATCCGACCGTTAGATCTCCTAGTCTAAGTCCTAGCCGCCGTGACCTCCCACCATTTGGAATCCCGGCCGCAAAGACCTCCATAGGTAAAATCCCACCGCTTAGATCACCCTCCGCCTTGGGGTCCTCTTTGCAAAGACCTCCTTGAGGTCCTCTCAGGCAAAAAGGTCACCCTGGCTGCTTTTGTCAAACCTCTCAGTGTCCTCTTTGCAAAAGACCACCCTTGGTCTTTTGTAAAGAGAACCTCAGACCTCCTCGTATGGGTCTTAGCCGTGAGGACCTCCCCGCCTAGATCCGACCGCCAGACCTTCTCCCATGGAGATCCGAGCCATCCGCATCTCTCTGCAAAGCGCTGTGTTGGAGGACCTCCCGAGGGAAGTCTCGACTGCTAGGACCTCCTCGGTGAGATCCTAGCCGCCAAGACCTCTCACCGTTAAGCTCACCGCTTAGGTCCTCTCTCCGATCAGTCTAGACCGTTAAGACCTCCCTCGGAAATCTTAACCGCCTGCACTCTCCCCATTAGTTGATAGCCGTAGACCTCCTCGTGGAGCTCGGGCCGCCAGATCCAGATCCGATGGCCACGACCTCCCTAGCGCGAGGAGCTCCTTCGTGCCGTGCACCCGTGGTCGGGCCGCTGGATTCAATATCAACGGCTAAGACCTCTCCTAGGCGCGCAAGGCCTTTGCGCCTGTGTGCTCATGCGGTTTTGAGATTCGAGATCGTGAGCCGTGCGATCTTTGATCAACGCCCACGACCTCCAGCTTTATTGGTTTTCCGATTTAGTCCCGAGAGCTTTTATTTGCACATATTAATTGTTTTAAACTTCAAAATTGCATATCTTTTCTCTCAGTAGCTCAAAATGTAACAAACTAAAGTTCTATAAATGCATCTCATAAAGTACTTTAGCTTAGTATAGGTTTTGCAAGAGTCTTTAATACTCGAAATTACTCATGTCTTAGATTTATAACTTAGAAAAATCATAACTAAATCATTTTAACTTCAAATGACCTGAAATTTTACATGGCTTATCACTATACCAGAGGTAGCTACCATAAAAGTTTCAGCTTCAAAATCTTTCTAGCAAATATTTTTGCTACAACTAATTATAATAGAAAATAGGTTTTTAGAGAATATCTTTGCACCGCAAATCCAAATTAGGTTTTTCCAGTTCCTATGTCTAGGTATAATTGTATTCTACCTTGTGTATAATTTTCACGCATTTGGGTAATTTTTGCTTGCTCTTTCATTTAAGCGTTGCTCGCCTTATTGGTTGTTTTCGCTCTTTCGCTTAGGATTCGATATTTGCGTAACCCCGAGAACGACCCTCCGCAACAATTTGAGCCACAACAAGGTGCAAGCGCTTGATCATTTCCCGTTGATCCCATTACTTTTAAAGTCTAATATTTTGTTTAACTTCTATGTATGCATTGCTATTTTGTTGTTAAATTGATTAGTTAGACCTCTAGTTGCATAATCAGAGGTAAATGGTATCCTCTACTACCGAGCCTAGGTTATTTGCTGTGATTAGAGTTCGTTGGATGAGCTCTTGTCACTTAGTAGATTACGAATACACATTGCTTAGCCATGCCTAGATATCGGTAGTATTGGGCGATCATCGACTTAGTCGGTGATCTTGATCACACAAATGCTATTATTATTCCATTATGTCCAACCTTGTGTTTTACCAACTTACAAATCAAAAACTCAAAACAAAAATTATATCTTGACTTGGGCACAATGGTATGTTGGTGTGATCTTTGGGTGTGATTGAATGGTGCCTAAGTCCCTAAGGACCGAGTTACTTGTGCCATTGATCCAAGCAATTATTGCGTACAACCACACGAGGGGGATATGGGACCTCTCTTGACTAAGTACTTTGGGAGGTGTTAATTATGAGCTGGTCGGTGGGTGTGTGCGTGTGTGTGTGTTTGTGGTGTGCGAGGGAGCATTAGTCTGTCCTAAGTTAGGTCGCCTAATGTATCCTTCTCCGTGGTTGCGGCTCTTAATTAGCATCGCCCATTGGAAAGCTGCCTTGTAGACTTAGCCGTGCCTCGCATACCAAAGGAAGTATGCTAACCGTGGTCGTGGAAAGGCGGTTCATCGTGTGGGTACATTGGTACACCCTCGCAGGTTAAAACTATTCGAATAGCCTCGCCCCAGGTTATGGACACGCTTGGTTATTTCCCACAAGAACTAGACTACAACCTTTTAAAACTTAAACTTGACACTGTGGTATGAAGGGTACTTCATGCTATTGTTGTGGTGACTATGGGTTAGTCACTTCTAGGTTGGTGTTGTTCTCATCTATTGTTATTATTGTCTCTCTTTATTTGAACCATAAAAGTTAATTGCAAACTTGCTTTGAATCTATTACCTTATTGCAAATGAAAACTTGCTTTATGTCAAAATAAGTCCAGATCCTCATCCACTTAAATAAAGCTTGCATGTAGTTAATTATAGTTCTGTTATCTCACACGTCACCTTGCGTAGTACAAAAACAATTTTTGTACTCATCCGCTTTGCTTAATATTAATTGTTGCAGAGGAAGAAGGTGATCCCCAAGGGCCTCACTTTTGTGAGTCAAGTTGTTATGCGCTGTTTGGGACGATTAGCTTACGGTCCGGTTGGTTGCCTTGTGGTAAAGGCACACCGATTGGTTTTTGTTTATCGCCATCTTATGGCCATTTCGCTCGCTGCTTAAATTAGTTACTTATGTGTTATTTGGCCGCCGCCTCTCTTTGTAATAACTCTCTTTATATTATCTATGTCTTTCAGCTTGTTGCTTTTGCTTCGCTCTATGTGTATGAATGGAATTGATGCATGATTTTGTAACGGTGTGTATAATTGCATTTCGGAAGTATACATATTCGAGGCTTGGTTTATTTGATTTGTACTGTTAGGACCAAGTGGATGGTTAAACAAAGACAAGCCAAATAAACCGGGTCCTCACAAAGTTGGTATCGAGCCATTCCGACCGTAGTAACCCAAGCTTGATCGCCTTTAGGATATTTTGGAAAACTTAATTTCAAAGTATCAAATGATTTATGAAAGCTCAAGTAAGTTCTCGATTTTATTCCTTACCTATCTTAGCTTTCTATCTCGCCTTGCTCTAATTTGAGTCTTAAAGAGTGTTTTCCTTTCCTTCTCTCAAAAGCTAGTCATTATCGCTTAAATGGGGTTTTGAGAACCAATGAGTTTGGCAAATTGAAGTGTTAGCTGCCCTCTACAAGGTTTTGAAGCTTCCGGTTGAAGATTTCAATTAGGAGGCTTGGATGCAAATCCGACAGCGATCATTCAATTTCCTGACAGCAAGCTCAAAGGTTTCTAAATAGGGCAGAAAATGAGAGGATAATCAACTAAAACTTGTGGGAAAAAAAAGGGGTAAGAAGTGATACTAGTTGGCTAAGTACCTAACACTATATTAGTAGTGTTTCGCCTGCTCTTTAGATGTGCTAAGGTTTGAGTTAGGTGCTGAAATTTACCTTCCTAAAACCGATTGCTCGCTCTTTCCATACGAGTTAGTCGTATTTAGGAAGTTGATCTTGTGATTAAGACCTTGTGCTGATTTTTTGTTTGTTTTTGAGTTTTTGAGTCCATTTCCTGGTGAGTTATTGTTTCCTTGCCTTCGCCGAGGTTGGCCCTTATCTCACATAGTATCTATCCCCACCCCCAACTTTCCGCAGATTTCAGCCCTGGCTTTTCTAATCGCGCCCTTCCGCTTAGTTTTCGGTTGCGTTGCTAACCCATCTCTTCGTATTAGGATGTCCGACAAACCAAAGAGCCGACTAGGTCTGCAAGCCGGCCGAATAAAGATCTTCCGATCTCCGATCGTCCGAGAAGGCTTGCTTGCGCTCCACTCAAAGCGACAGACGGAGTGTGTTCCCATTGCCCTGGGAACGGCAATTGCCTCCCTTTTCATTGGTTACGGTGAAGGGAGCCATGTCGCCAAAGGTCGTGGAACTAGGAAAGGTCAAGATCTCACAACGATGTGGTGAGGAAGGACACTACAAAGAACGAGTGTACTACAGCCTTGTCCAAATCGTGACGAAGACCACTTGCCCGAAATTGTCCGATCGCCTCGAATCACTTGTTTCTTCGTGAGGGAAGCAATCACCGCCCCAAGGAGTGTAGCTTGAACTCGTGATCGCCAAGTCACTAGAATTTCAGCGACTACTTCTTCTGGTCATCTACAAGTATCGCACGCCGATGCCTCCGACTGCAGAAGTTCTCGAATGATTTGTCTAAGGAACCGCATGATAGATTACCGCCTATACCTTCCCGACTTTCGGATTGTGGTGGAAAATCCCGCTGTTGCTAAAGGCGTAAAGGAAAGCTAAAGGATCGCCGCAAGCGCCAACAGATAGCCGATGTCACTTGTTTCTTCCGCAACAACAAGGGTCACTATACGATAATTGTCCTAAGGAGAGTGCAACACTCACCCTCTCGCAGCCATGCCTCAATCACGCACTCGCGAGTCAGCAAGACGCCCCCGCAACTCGCTGATGTCACTTGTTTCTTTTGCAAGCTCCGTGGTCATTATGCTAATAATTGTCCTAAGAAGCTTGCAACAACCTCTCGCTTATTTTCGTGGCCCGTGATTCGATCACATGCACCAATAAACATCCCGACCGAGGGTTGTTCGTACTCAAGACAACTCCATTTCAGCTGGAAAGCACAGAGGTACCCTGATCGTAGGCACGCTTTCTTATTACCTCTTGCCCCGATACGCTCAGAGCATCTCATCCTCTTGTATCCCCATCTTTTGCTATTATTGGTGGTCTTTGTTTTGCTCTTTATCCGCTGCCAAAGACCACCTCTGGCTTATCAAGCCTTGCTAGCCTACCCTGCTTTCCCTAGAAGAATGCTACCATCTGGTTTGTCCTCGGTCGCTTGACTTGAGTGGCCCCTTCTGTCCCTCAGACATCCAAGGGCATCACCTACTAGGTATTGCCTCAAATTCTCAGAGCCTAATTGGCCATAGCTCCTCTAACAAAATAGTCATGAGGGATGACTCGTATAGCTAGTTATCAAGCCGAGGTCTCGCTCGTTAGTGGAGTAACTGCACAAATTGCTCCACCAACGAGAATGGCCTTGGTCGCCTAAGAAGCTAGTTGCGGAGGGATGACTCGCATAGCTAATTAACAGCCGAGATCCCGCTAGGGCGGAATTGACCGCACAAATCGCCTCCACCACTAACAACGGCCTTGCTCCATCAACCTTAGGATCTAGAAAGACCTCTCACCACAATCCTTGTTTTATCCGAATTGGTAAGTTTCTCGTGTCAACTAAAGTGGCACATTTTCTACCGTGTCGCACTCCAAGATTCGCATCGATCGCTTGTTTGAGCGTTATGTCTCAAGGAACGAGTGGGAACAATATGCTGATAAATAAAGTGTCAATTGGACTGAGCAGAGTTCGAGAATTAGATCCAAGTACAACAAACAAATATTATAAATGGATAAAGAAATCTTAAAGGAAAATTTGTATCGTTGAAGAGGTTGAACGAAGAACCAGGAATAAGACCATCAAGTTCTCAAAGTTCAAAGGTCAAACCATTCCGAGGATGAAGCTACATGGGAACGAAGATCGCCTCCAAGTGCATCACCCCTCTTCTTTTCCGAGTGAGACAAATCTCGGACGAGATTTTTGTAAGGGGGGGAGGTTTGTAACATCCCCATATTTGGCTTGTGTTTCAAATGTAATAAAATGAGGATAATTTAAAACTTTTCTTACATCCTGGTGCTTTTGAACTTTTCTCAAAATTCTTGTAAAAGAATTTTGGGAAATTCAAAATCAAAAGCCTCATTTATCAAGACAACAACCTCCTTGGTCAAATCTTTTGTTAAACCCTTGGAAATAATTTTCCTTGGTTCTAAGGTTGTTATAACGCCCTAAATTATTTCATGCTTTTAGAAATCATTTGAATAATTTTAAAGGTGTCAAACCAACATTTCAATTGGTCAAACCCTAGTTTATCACTTCTGGAATTTTTAACATAAAATATATTGCATAAAAACTTCTGAAAGTTTTAGGAGTTCAATCATCTAACTACTTAGCTTCGCTTAAAATTTCATCAAATTTGGAGTTCATTTGGCCCTCCAATTAAATCCTCAAATTTTCAGCACAAAAATTCAAATTAAATCGGTCTAGTATCGTTCACCCGACCGAGCTCGAACTCAAGTCCGACTCGCCGAGTTGGCTCGATCGCGCGCACGCCCCACCGATCGCATTCTCAGCCGCTCGCGCTTCGTGCCGACCAGGCCCGTGTGTCGTCGCTGGTCATCTTCTTCCTCCGCCGCCACGCGCGCATCGTGGCGGTGAAGTCACGGGAGAGCAGCGCCTAGTCACCTCCCCAACCGCTTCTCGCCGCATGCATTTATTGTGCTCGAGCTTGCCACGTAAGTCTTCTACTCGCCCCGCCGCCGCCCCATGACCATAGCCGACCTCCGCGCGAGAGCCGCTGTGGACCGAGCTCCTCTCGCTACTTAAGCATCCAGCTCTCCTTCTTTGTCCTCCTTTCACCTTTTCGCAGCCCAGCTTGGCACCCTCTTCTTGCTTGAGCTCAATCACCAAGATCACCCCGACCGCCATTGCCGGCTTCGAGCTCCCGTGCACCGGTGCTCCAGCTGGCTCTTTCCTTCAAACTTTTGCTCCGCTCCTTCCTCCGGTCCCCTCGGAGTGTTGACGCTAATCCTATTTCTGGTTTGTGTCTTCGTGCCTCTTCAATCTGGATTCCCTTTCGGCCGAAAATCGCCGCTGGCCCTCCTCTCCGTAAGGTGGCTCCTCCTTCAATTATGTGTTCCGTGTCTTCTCGTGGACCTCCGGTTATCATCACCACTCTTTGGTCCTCTATTGCTCAGATTGCTTGCCCGCTTATCTTCCTCGGCCCGTGGCGGCCGCCGCCGCTGAACTCCTCGACCTCCCTTGACCTCCCAGGCCTGTGAGTTCACAATGACCTCCTGAGCTTAAGCACTCGATAGTTTAGGTCGCGTAAGTCTTTCTCGGTTTTCACTTTTCCCATACTTGATCTCCGCCTCGCCCGGCCACCGCGATATGAGTCGTGTCCGCGACATTTGTGCCCTCAAAATGTTCGGAATAGTATTGCGAACGTTTTGCCCCGCTGGACCGCGTGCGTCGTCGTGGTCGCCGGCGACGAGCCGTGACCAAAGCCGTGTCCCGTCCGTTGTCGCTTTGTCAAGTCACCGACCTCCTCGTTTCATCGTGACCGCCTAGGACCTCCCCGTGTTAGATTCGCACCGTGGGATCTTGTCGGCAAAACTCTAGCTCCCAAGACCTCTTCGATTTAATCCTAGCCCTTAATGACCTCTTCCTGTTTAGATCCACCCGTAGATCCTTTGTTCTATAAAAGCTAAGTCCAAGGACCTCTCGGTGTGGTCTTAGCCGCTCATGACCTCTTTGTTGTTGATCCGACCGCTAGATCTCCTAGTCTAAGTCCTTAGCCGCCAGACCTCCCACCATTTGGAATCTCGGCCGTTAAAGACCTCCATAGGTAAAATCCCACTGCTTAGATCACTCCTCCGCCTTGGGGTCCTTTTGCAAAAGACCTCCTTGAGGTCCTCTCAGCAAAAAGGTCACCCTATCGCTTTTGTCAAACCCTCTGTGTCCTCTTTGCAAAAGACCACCCTTGGTCTTTTGTAAAGAGAACCTCGTGACCTCTCGTATGGTCTTAGCCGTGAGGACCTCCCGCCTAGATCCGACCGCCAGACCTCCCATGGAGATCCGAGCCATCGAGATCTCTCTAAAGCGCCGTGTTGGAGGACCTCCCGAGGAAGTCTCGACCGTTAGGACCTCCTCGGTGAGATCCTAGCCGCCAAGACCTCTCTCAACACCCCAGATCCACATTACCTCGAATGCTACTTAACCACTTCTACACCTAGCCAATAATTTCAAGACAAAATTAATTCGCAAAGAACTCTAGACAAGAAGCACTAAGCTAAGCATAAACAACTAAGGGAATAAAGATGACTGTAATAAGTTCAATAATTAAACAACCTCTAGCAGATTAAACAAAGAATGGTTCACAAGTCCATCCTTATTTAACAACATAATCATCCACAAATAGGTAAGCATTTGGCTAGAATTTCATCGTCTTTATTACAACATGAGTTGATGAACCAAGTGCATTATTGTGGTGCCGCTCTACCCATCCCATGAATGCTCAACAATCACCGTAGGGGGAAACAAGGGTGAGATAAAAATCTCAAAGAAGCAAACTGCTTAACAGCTAATCGACTACAAATAAATATACAACATCATTAAAGTATCCATATGTCCACATCCATAATGTGAATCCACATTCATTTACAAGCTAATTAAACTACAAAGATATTAAGCATCAATATCCAATTCTCATAATGAACACAATTATAGCTCAACCATATTTACTACCAAAGATAGTAAAATATTAACAACAAAATCTTGATCAATCGTTTCATATTATTCACCACTACCACTACCAATGACAATAGAGTATTAACATGTTTTACCTCATAACTTTACTATTTCTCACATCCACAATCGCTATCAACGACACCACAAGAGAGAAGAATCTCATGCCACAATCACAACCTCTACCATACCACAAGGGATAAACCCCATTCCACAACCACAACCACATTACTCATTCCACAAGAGACTCTCATGAGTCAATTTCCACATTGCAACTATGAAGTTGCGCTTGATTGTAAAATAAATTCACCTCAATATCTTGCATAAGAATGCAAATGATCTTTCCACAATGCAATGCATATGTATGTTATGCTCCATCGCACCTTTACCCAACAAGGTAAAGGTATGCATCGTACTACGGCAATGCACGATGTTGTACTGCACGGCCGCGCTATAAGCGGCGACATCCACAATGCAAATGTCATGATATGTCATGAATGATATGATAATCATAAACCACAAGAATTTAACCACTAAGGTCAACAACATACTCATCATGAATATTTTCTCATAATCCACATGTGTCTCATTAAGCACAATACCAACGTGTCATAAGACCATTACCACATAACCCACACCCGATTCACCAAGATCAAAATCAATCGATCTAGATGAAACTCTATCACATAGACCACCACATGATCATCATAAAAATAACCACAATGAATTATCAACATGTCCACCTTGAGTTTATTCTCATATTCCGCATTTGGCCCATTACGCGAATTACCACAATACTACCCAAACTCATCCAAACCTAGCAATTGATTAATATCTTGCTACCACATTCTTACTTAGAAAACATGTAACCATGGCATATCATTTAACACTACGCCAATCATGCATAGTGCAAGTAGTAAGAAAACGGGTTAAACCGTAGCACAACCGCTACATTTACTTGCCTTCCACGATGCGACGCTGCTAGCCGGCAAAGATGATACTCCTAAAACCTGAGGCTTCACCTCCTAAACAGGTAAAATAATTCCAATTAAGACATAATATACTCAGCGCTACTAATCGGCATTCTACAACGCTTACTTGACGACTCAAACGAAGTTTACAAAGCTGAAACTGAAAACAACGCTTCCTGCCATATACCGCTCCTGGACAGCGGCACGGTAATTGACATAACTCAAGAACAGGAAGTCAAAAAGAGGTGAACCCAATTTCTGTAGATTCTTAACTGAATAATCTACAATACTCTAGTTGACACGATATCCAATTCGGCCAAAATATTAGGCTAACCATTGTCTGAACTTTCAGTACAGAAACTGTCTACACAAACGAACAGCAAAACTAAAATGACCATAACTTTTAATAGGTAACCTGAATTGATCGTTCTTTATCAATCTGAAAAGGTTATCGAATTACCTACAATAACCTAGTTGGGTGAACTTTCAGATTCTTCCAATTTCCTATCATATTTTAGGAAATATCCAGACAGTTTATTCTCGTCAGATTTCTGGCAGCAGATACTAAATCGACCATAACTTTGGACTCAGACTCGGAATCGAGTGATCTTCGCGGCTACTGAAAGATAACGACATAACCCACATATCTCTAGGAGATGGAAACTTAAAATTCAGCCTCTAAATACACGAAAACCCACGCAAGGTTCTGGACAGAATTGCATCTTCTGCAGCCCAACAATTAACCATCAATTCTAATCGGTTTCGCATCTAATAAGGATTAAACAGCAGGAGGACATCTCGTTACCCTTGTAGAACCGCTTAGAATTCGCTGAACCAAACCCCACACAAACTCATCTTCTTCTTCTTCTCCTTCTTCTCCTTCTTCTCCTTCTTCTCCTTCTTTTCTCCTCTCTTTCTTCTTCCTTGCGCAAGGGCAGCACCTGGGATAGGGAGGTGCAGGGGACAGCACCTTGGGAGAGGGGAGGTGCAAGGGGAGGAGAGGAGTCGGCCAAGGAGAGGAGGAGGGGCGGCTGCAAGTGGGAGGAGAGAAAAGGGAGGGGCGGCTAGGTTTGGGAGGTGGCTCCTCCCCTTTGTCGGCCACTACAGGCTGATGGGCCAAGGCCCGTGCCCAAGTAGGTGAGAAAACACAGAAACCCCTCTCTTTTCTTGTCTTTGCTGAATTCTGAAATTAAACTCTTCCCGATTAAATAATTCTCACCGATTAAATTTAATTAACCCGATTCTTGACTTCTCACACTTCCGAGTATTACACTCTCACCGTTAAGCTCACCGCTTAGGTCCTCTCCTCCGATCGTGTCTAGACCGTTAAGACCTCCTCGAGAAATCTTAACCGCCTGCACTTCTTAGTTGATAGCCAGACCTCCTCGTGGAGCTCGGGCCGCGATCCAGATCCGATGGCCACGACTCCCTAGTGCGCGAGGAGCTCCTTCGCGCAGTGTCGTGCACCGGTGGTCGGGGCCGTTGGATTCAATATCAACGGCTAAGACCTCTCCTAGGCGCGGCAAGGCCTTTGCGCCTGTGTGCTCGTATGGTTTTAGAGACTGAGATCGTGAGCCGTGCGATCTTTGATCAACGGCCCACGACCTCTCCGCTTATTGGTTTTCCGATTTAGTCCCAGAGCTTTTATTTGCATATATTAATTGTTTTAAACTTCAAAATTGCATATCTTTTTCTCTGTAGCTCAAAATGTAACAAACTAAAGTTCTATAAATGCATCTGTTAAAGTACTTTAGCTTAGTATAGGTTTTGCAGTAGTCTTTAATACTGAAATTACTCATGTCTTAGATTTATAACTTAGAAAAATCATAACTAAATCATTTTAACTTCAAATGACCTGAAATTTTACATGGCTTATCACTATACCAGTAGGTAGCTACCATAAAAGTTTCAGCTTCAAAATCTTTCTAGAAAATATTTTTGCTACAGTGCTAATTATGGCTGAAAATAGGTTTTTAGAGAATATCTTTGCAACCGCAAACCAAATTAGGTTTTTCCAGTTCCTATGTCTAGGTATAATTGTATTCTACCTGTGTATAATTTTCGCCGCATTTGGGTAATTTTTGCTTGCTCTTTCATTTGCGTTGCTCGCCTTATTGGTTGTTTTCGCTCTTTCGCTCAGATTCGATATTTGCATGTAACCCGAGAACGACCCTCCGCAACAATTTGAGCCACAACAAGGTGCAAGCAGCTTGATCATTTCCGTTGATCCCATTACTTTTAAAGTCTAATATTTTGTTTAACTTCTATGTATGCATTGCTATTTTGTTGTTAAATTGATTAGTTAGACCTCTAGTTGCATAATCTGTAGGTAAATGGTATCCTCTACTACCTGAGCCTAGGTTATTTGCTGTGATTAGAGTTCGTTGGATGAGCTCTGTCACTTAGTAGATTACTTAATACACATTGCTTAGCCATGCCTAGATATCGGTAGTATTGGGCGATCATCGACTTAGTCGGTGATCTTGATCACACAAATGCTATTATTATTCCATTATGTCCAACCTTGTGTTTTACCAACTTACAAATCAAAAACTCAAAACAAAAATTATATCTTGACTTGGGCACAATGGTATGTTGGTGTGATCTTTTGGGTGTGATTGAATGGTGCCTAAGTCCCTAAGGACCGAGTTACTTGTGCCATTGATCCAAGCAATTATTGCGTGCAACCACACGAGGGGGATATGGGACCTCTCTGACTAAGTACTTTGGGAGGTGTTAATTATGAGCTGGTCGGGGGTGTGTGCGTGTGTGTGTGTGTTTGTGTGTGCGAGGGAGCATTAGCTGTCCGCTAGGGTCAGTCTAATGTATCCTTCTCCCGTGGGTTATGGCTCTTAATTAGCATCGCCCATTGGAAAGCGCCTTGTAGACTTAGCCGTGCCTCGCATACCAAAGGAAGTATGCTAACCGTGGTGGTGGAAAGGCGGTCTATCGTGTGGGTACATTGGTACACCCCCGCAGGTTAAAACTATTCGAATAGCCTCGCCCTAGGTTATGGACACGCTGGTTATTTCCACAAGAACTAGACTACAACCTTTTAAAACTTAAACTTGACACGGGTGGTATGAAGGGTACTTCATGCTATTGTTGTGGTGACTATGGGTTAGTCACTTCTAGGTTGGTGTTGTTCTCATCTATTGTTATTATTGTCTCTCTTTATTTGAACCATAAAAGTTAATTGCAAACTTGCTTTGAATCTATTACCTTATTGCAAATGAAAACTTGCTTTATGTTGAAAATAAGTCCAGAGCCTCATCCACTTAAATAAAGCTTGCATGTAGTTAATTATAGTTCGTTATCTCACACGTCACTTTGCGAGTACAAAAACAATTTTGTACTCATCCGCTTTGCTTAATATTAATTGTTGCAGAGGAAGAAGGTGAGCCCCAAGGGCCTCACTTTTGTGAGTCGTGTTATGCGCTGTTTGGGACGATTAGCTTGGCGGTCCGGTTGGTTGCCTTGTGGGTAAAGGCACACCGATTGGCTTTTGTTTATCGCCATCTTATGGCCATTTCGCTCACTGCTTAAATTAGTTACTTATGTGTTATTTGGCCTGGCCGGCCTCTTTTGTAATAACTCTTTATATTATCTATGTCTTTCAGCTTGTTGCTTTTGCTTCGCTCTATGTGTATGAATGGAATTGATGCATGATTTTGTAACGGGTGTGTATACTGCATTTTGAAGTATACATATCTCGAGGCTTGGTTTATTTGATTTGTACTGTTAGGACCAAGTGGATGGTTAAACAGTACAAGCCAAATAAACCGGGGTCCTCACAGTAGGATAACCTACGACTTCCTGACTCGTTCTTCCCTTACAATATTCAAGGGGTATGCTTTGTGACGTCATAGTTCCTGATTAATAAATTAGGATTATTTAGATCCTCGTCATCTAGCCCCCAAGCTTCAAGTGAAAATAGCTTACTTGACTGAAGGGTCGTAGATGACCCTCTGATCATTAAGGGGTTGTGAGGAGAAAATTGAAGGAAAGACTCTTCAACATTCGCTTCTCTCACCAGAATACACTTGATCGAGGTAAGTTGTTAAGACCACCACGATTGCAAGATGTCGAGGATTTCTTACGACTAAGCAATCGCGCCTTACGACCGAAGCAAAACCTTCCGATTGGCCTTCATTAGACCCGGGTCAAGATGGTAATTTCACTTGAGGTGTGAAAAGGTGTCTTGGGACTTTCCAATGGGCAGTTAAAAATCCGCCCATTGAAGCAATTCCGGCGGTGACGATCGTTGGGATTTCGCGACGCTTCGCCTCAATCGTAGGCGTTATAAACGGGCCACGTGGGAAGAACTTAGGTTCTTACCTTTTACCCAACAATGGTTGCTTTCGCTCCTCCGCCGGTGATTCCGCATACTGCCTTGGAATTTTCCCAACCTCAAATCTTCTCACTTTCGAGAGAGAAAGAAATGGCCAGATTGTCTCCGAGTGGGCTGAGTCGAGATGGACGATGCGAAGATGATCGCTTGTCGCCGCGAAGATCCTCGAGGGTCTTCGTGAAGTGGATTGCGCGAACGGCAAAGATTGGCCGTCGAGAGGCGCACTAAATTCCCGCTTCCGTGCTTATCGTGAGTGTGGCCTTCGATTGCTCGCCACCCTTCCTCACACTCGTGCTTGAGCACTTCGGGTGGAATGAGTGAACCTTGGTCCTAATTCCATCACGATGCTAAGCATGTTTGTGTACTTGTGTGAGGCTTACTTGGGATTCCGCGACTTCGAGCTTTTCCAAGATATTATGGAATGGCTCGCCGCCGGATCGCCGTAGTCGTGGTCTCAAGCTCCACGACGGTAAGTCGAGGGAGTACATTCAGATGTTTACCCGGCCGCCATGGCCGGGTTGGAAGAAGAAGTGGTTCTACCGAGGTTACCAAGGAAGATAGCCTCTCGCTCGTTTGAAGGCCGCCGAGCGGTCTTCTTCCCGACTCGACTTCGTAAATCTCGACCGATAACCCCTATATTCAAGCCGCCAAAGACTTGAAGTCGGAGGGGCTCACCGCTGACACGCCAGAAGGACTTCATCACGCCACGGATCGCCCTTAAAGACAAGGGTCCCTCCCATGTGGAGGTACTCGTGAAAGGACGACCCAACCAGGGACTACAAGGACAAAGGTAGTAGAAAACTTACTCGCCTTGGCTTTTATCCTTGTTTAATCTCGCTTTAGTCCGCTAATCGTATTGTCCGCACACCCGCATCTTTCACAGCGAGGTTGACGCGCTGCGGTCGATCATCTGTGAGAAGCATCCGCCAACACGGTGGCTCCTCAAATCCTCGTGGTTTTGACCACGAGGAGAAAGAAAGGCGCCAAAGGTAATCGAATGATTCGCTTTAGGTATTTTGTTGTCGAGAATGGTATACGACTAACCGTTTGCCGCAAAAACTTACGATCGATACCGATCGTGAAAACCTTACGATCGAACGAATCGTGAGAATAACTTACGATTAGACAACGTCAGAAAAACTTACGACTTAACGTAATCGTAGAATAACTTACGATTAGACAATGTCGAGAAATACTTACGACATTTGAGCCGGTCGCATCGATGACCGTTTAGTGATCGTGAAAAAATCTTTACGACCACTTTTCCCTTCCTAAATCGTAAAGTTGGCATGGAGAACCGCCAAGACGACGGAAGAAGCCGAGTTGGTGGTTGTTGGGGCGATCACGCAGCGAGAGTCAAGTCCTCCATTCAAGAAGCGCCGATCGTAAAAGTCGACGACAAGGGGGTTCGAGCTCGCCCCTCCCGCTCCTTTTCGCTAAGTTTGCCGCACCCAGCCGCGCAGAGAAAAGAGCAGAAGAAGAGGCCCTTGCCCTTAAGTGCAAGGTCCCCAAGGTTAAGGTACCTTTCATTACGACGACAAGTCCTTCGCAGCTTCACTTCTCGTGGCTTCATAAGACAAACTAGAAAAGGAGAACTGAAGGAATTCATGTCTTTGTCAAGGAAACCGCCCGTGGGATATGAAGCCGAGGAAGCAACACTCTGTGGTGGTCGAGAAGAAGTCAAGAAATCTTCCGTCGGGAAGGTTGCTCCCAAGTTTCGAGTTAGTCCAACACACAGAGGTATGTAAAACAAAAGACATAAGTGTAGTAACTACTTCATCGCTTTGTTTTTTGACTTACTGCTCGTGATTTTAGTTCGCGGCTTTCAAATTTCTAGGATACTCCCATGGAGAATCCCGCCTCCCCTCAACCGACAAGGGTGTGACAAATGATAGTAGCCAAGATCTAGTTACTATCCCCGCGCGAGGAAGCTACTTGTCGGGTCGGCGCGCGGCTAAGGATGTTGAAGTCGCACGACAACCGAGTCGCTGAGAGATCGTAGAGGAGGCGACGTAAGCCTCGAGGAGGATACCTAAGTAGGTGACAACGCAGGCCATCACCGTGTTTGTAAGGAGGTTGTCGAGATGCTCCTTCCGGTCCTCCGTGGTGTCCCCATTAGAGAGTCGAGGAAGAGGAGTATTTTAACTTTTGCTCGATTTGTTTGCCCTCGACTCCATCATAGGATCTTTTGCCTACCGCTCCCGCGACCGAAGTTCCCACCCCAAAGAGATTGTCAATTGCGAGATGTGTTTGACAATGAACGACTCAAGGGGTTTGGTGGAACGAAGTCGAGGAGATGGATGGTCAAGGATCCATCACGAATAGTCTCCATGTTTGCTTGGTCAAACATGAACATAAGTATTCATCGATACTCACTTGGGGTTTTATCTCTTTATCTTATCGCTTTTCTCTTTTCGTAGAGCCGTGGAGCAAGTCGCCACGATTTGCGGATATAATCAAGAACTTGTCAAGCTTCGACAAGAAATGGCAACACTCGCGAGCAAGCAGAGAGGTGGTGAGTGACTAATTGTCATAATCGCTCCGATTATTTATTCAAGATTGCAATCGTTGTCGAGAAAACTTACAACTTGTACTAGTCGAGAAGAACTTACGACTAGGGGTGGTCGAGAATAACTTACGACTACCCATCGGTCATAGAAATACTTACAACCATTTGGTTGATTGTGTTCATGTCCGCTTTTACTCTTTCGTGTTTAAGAGCGATTTAAAAGACCTTAGTTTATTCACTCGACTTTGAAAAGCCGAGTCGAAGAAACTAAGGGATAACGCCACCACCTCCTAAAGAAGCTTCAGAGATTAACTCGCAACTAAACAGCAGCAAGAATAAATAAACAAAGGCGTAATTACGATCGCTCGTCTTGGTTTCGCTTTCCTTTTTAACCTCTCATTCTTTTGCGTAAAAGAAGTCAAAAATAAGGCCCTTCAGCCGATGTGGGGCCTCCGGTCGAGGTTCATGAGAAATTCTCCGTTGTCCGTGAAATCTCCGCATCGCAAGGAGAAAGACCAAGAAATTGGGAACTTGTTCTCAATTAGCTGGTAAGTAGAACTTTTACCGCTATTTATTTATTTTATCTTCTCATAGATCGCTTTACTTATTCAATCTTCGCTCTTCCGCATCGATTGACTGAAATAAAACGACTCCACGAGGCTTCGACTTATTCCCGTGAGGAGACAAAATCAATGAAGATCAATCTTGAAGATAATATCTCACTTCAACAATGTACTGATGGGCTTCGTGTCGGAGGGTTGCTCCTCGCGACGACACGATGGACGCTCATACGAGTGCCATTGGGGAACAAGTCGGTACTCTGAACGAGTTGGTTCTGAAAATAGAGAAGTTTGTTCGGCTTGTAGTTGTCGAGTATCGATTTGTTTGTACTAGTCGAAAGAGTGGAAACAGACGACGCTTAGGAAGTTTTATCTAGTGGGCAGACCACGCAGAGACAAAAGGCTTCGACTAGGTAATGTTACCATCTCCACCAGATTAGTCAACTCGATAATGACAACTAGAGTGAAACAACCTTCTAGAGTACCTTAAGGATTCATTCGGCTACATTCATTTTTCCCGACGGTTGTCCCGGCAAAGAAAGTAGGAAACAGAACGACGCTAGAAGTCCTTCTAGTGGGCAAGACCACGTGCAGAGAGGAGAGGCTTCACTAGGTGTGTTTCTTCCTTCACCAAAGAAACTAATCGTGTTATTTGAAAAGTAGTCTGATGCATCTCAAAAGTTCACTCTTCTTAGTTTCGTAAGAAAACTCTACAGCTACTAAGATCATGCCCTTCTTTTTATGAAAAGGACACCACCATGGTTTGTCGTCTCGATCTTGGCGTTTACCTTTACCCCGATCGGATTTTGCTTGGGGTTGCGTGGCTCTTATCGCTCACGGCTAGACCTCCTTAGAACCGGCAACTGGAGATTTTTGCCTTTTTGCTTTGTTATTAGATTTCCTAGCCTTTTTATCTTTTTTCTTACCACTTTCGCCTGCTTCCTTGGGGATGTCGTCTTTGAGATCGATAGTATTGTTCCATTCGACCGCTCAAAGAAGAGTCGATATCTATCACCATCTCAAAGAGCTCAACGACGGTGGCAGGTGGATGTAAAGCGATGTCCTCTGTTATTCTTCTGCTACGGACTCCCTGCTTGAAAGCACTGATCATAGACGAGTCAGAAACTTCCGGAATAGAATTTCGAACCTAACTGAAGCGCCTGATGAATTGGCGTAGCGTTTCATGGTTGTTTGCCTTATCCGGCAGTCATCTTCCTTTCCCCGGCGATTGTAAGTGCCCGAAATTCGCCAACAATAGATCACGAGGTGTTGCCACGAGTAGATCGATTCGAATGGTCGGTTTAAAACCCACGATCATGCCGATCCTTCGAGTACAATGAAGGTAATTTGCCATGACATGCTCTCTCCTCCCGCAGCTGATAGTCAGAGTGTAGATTTGGAGGAACTCGATGGGGTTTTGAGTTCCATCGAATTTCTCCATGTTCGTTGGTCAAAATCGAGGCGCCAACGAATCCGCTCAAGGTCGGGTGAGAACGCCCGACATCCCGAGATAACCTCTTGTCTTCTTCTTTGTAAAAATGAGGGGTTAATGTCGCCAGGTGATCGAACTCGTCGATACCCAGCCATGGGGGGACTAGGCCTACAATAGGTCTCAGCCATACGAGGGAAATACTCGTCGTATCCCACTTGCCGCAGTGTCTTGTCGCCAAGTGGTGAAAGATCACCTCTCCGTGGGCTTGTGGCATTTTCTTCATGTCGAGAGAACGACGTGAGGGAGAGTCGCGCCGCCTATGCGACGCAGTTTTCAACGATCGCGTAAGAAGTAGCCGCATTATTATGACTTCTGGTTGTGGTCGACGAGTCGCTGAGTTTGGCCATCGTGTTACGAAGCCTTTGCGTGATCTCCTCCGCAAAGAGGTCATAACTCGTGCTCGAGCGAGTCCTGGGTCGGGTTTTCCAAGAAATCATTGATGTACCGAGCTCTTGAGCTTCCTCCGATCGAAATAAGCGCCGAAGGTTCTTCGAGCCACTATTCTTTTCCGTCGGGTTGCCTCGCACGGTATGTTTCATACCCCGAGCTTGCTTTAATGGAGTGCAAGAACGCTGAGGATGTCCCGCACGCTCATTAAAGTGTTTGTTTCGCTCGCCACCGTGGTGTCCTTGCCGCTACGACGAGGCGGTGTAGAGTATGCTCGGCGGAAGCATGTTCAATCCTCTTCCGGGAGAACGATCCTTATCGAGGGAAGGACAAAGACCTCCCGTGGATGAGCTCCACTTGCGATCGAGACCTCCTCACTTGAGGAGCAATGAGCGACACCATTCGGCGACTTGGAGTAACCTCCGTGGGGAACTCCAGTGTTATAACCGCCTCCGCCTGCAGTAGGTCCTCGCTGGGACGCTTGATTTGGATGAACAACATGTTCGATCCTCTTCGCGGAAGCACTCGAGAGAGAGGACCATCGATATCGATGGAGCTCCTAATGATGGCCTCCGTAACTTGTCTTGCCAAATCGATTGCCTTGGGGACTCAACACTTGAGGAAAAACTCGTCGTGGTTGCGAAGTTAGCCCCGAGACAGCCTATTGTCGGTCGGGTTGACCTTGCCTCCCGAGGAAATTGATCCTCTACCGGGCGCATCGTCGTGGGGATAAGGATCCTCCTCTACCCGGTGGTAATGCAATCGCCGAGATCCGATAGAAGATCTCCGAGGCGTAACACCGCCGTAAGATTCGATACTCGTCGTAGTCGAACCGCATCCATGTCGACGTCACAGAATCGCCATGTCGAACCAATTCTCCTCGCCCATTCTCCTCGCCATGGTAGCATCAAAGAGAAAAGAAAGAACTATTGACAAGGAATTACCGTAAGATCCCCACGGCCGGCGCCAATCGCCGGTGTTTTAGAACCGATCTTACGTAAAGATTGTTTGATTCGGGGTCTCCACAATTGATCACGCAGACGGAAGGAGACACGGGATTTTATACAGTTCGGTCTTCGCATGAGAATAATAACCCTACACCTATGTATCTTGTATTTGCCCTCCGGATTACAATCGATCAAGGTTTTTCTAACCGCCTTCCAGAAAGCTCTCTGTCCCAAAAGGGTCCTCCCTCTACTATCTCTAAAAGACACCTATTTATACTAAGCTGGTGGACGCCGCTTTCAAGGCTAATTAGTCGCCATTATTGCGCAATAATGAGAGTAATTACTGCAGTAGTAACCTCCCATGCCACAAACGTTATCGTAGATAGTGGGAATTATCAGCAGCTATGTCAAAATATAACCGTATTTTGATCGCTTGGATCCTCACTATTTAGTGAATCTTCCGACGGTGAGTCCAAGAATCGTGAGGAATCAGTAGCAGCTAATCGTAGAAAGACTTACGACCGCACGTAGTCGTAACGATTATACCATAGTCGAGAAGAACTTACGACTAGGGCGTAGTCGAACGATCATACCATAGTCGAGAAGAGCTTACGACTAGGGGTAGTCGAGGATAACCTATGACTTCCTCGATTTGTTCTTCCTTTACAATATTCAAGGGTATGCTTTGTGACGCCATATTTCCGGATTAATAAATGAGGATTATTTAGATCCTCGCCACCAAAGAAAAGATCGCAGAGGTGTTGCCACGAGTAGATCGATTCGAATGGTCGGTTTAAAAGCCATGATTGTGCCGATCCTTCGAGCACGCCGAAGGTAATTCACCATGACATGCTCTCCTCCTCCCGCAGCTCTGGATAGTCAGAGTGTAGATTTGGAGGAACTCGATGGGATTTTGAGTTCCATCGAATTTCTCCATATTCGCTGGTCGAAACCGAGGCGCCAACGAACCGCTCAAGGTCGTGAGAACGCCCGACACCCCGAGATAACCTCTGCCTCCTTCTTTGTAAAAGAAGGGTTAATGTCGCCGTGATCGAACTCGCCGATACTCACCATAGGAGGGCTAGACCTACGATAGGTCTCGCCTTTACGAGGAAATACTCTGCACCCGCTTGCCGCCGGCGCCTTGTCGCCGGCGGTGAAAGATCACCTCCGTGGGCTTGTGGCGCCTTCCTCAGTCGGAGAACGACGTGAGGAAAGTCGCGCGCCTTTTATGCGACGCAGTTATTCGAACGGCTGGCAGAAGAAGGAGTTGTACTACTACGACTTCCTGGTTGTGGTCGACGAAGACGCTCGAGTTTGGCCATCGTGTCGCGAAGCCTTTGTGTGATTTCTTCTGCAAAGAGATCATAACCTGGTGCTCGAGCGAGTTCTTGAGTCGGGTTTTCCAGCAAATCATTGATGTGCTGGAGTTCTTGAGCTTCTCTCGATCGGAAATAAGCACGCCCGGGAAGGTTGTTCTGAGCCGCTATTTTCTTCCGTCGGGTTGTCTCAGAACGATCTATTTCGCACTTCGAGTTTGCTTTAATGGAGGGCGAGAATGTTGAGGATGTCCCACACGTTCATTAAAGTGTTCGTCTCGTTCGCCAGTGGTGGTGTCCTTGCCATTGCGACGAGGTGGTGTAGAGTATGCTCGTCGGGAAGCATCGCCAATCCTTCTTCTGGGAGAATGATTCTTATTAGAGGGAAGGACGAAGACCTCCCGTGGATGACCTCCACTTGTGCTCGAGACCTCTCGCTTGAGGAGTAGTCGAGCGACACCATCTTGCGATTTGGAGTAAACCTCCGTAGGGGAACTCCGGTTATAACCGCTCTCCCTCGCAAGTGAGTCCTCGCGGTCGGTTGGATCCGATGAACAGCTTGTTCGATCCTCTTCCTTGCGAAACACTGAGAGAGAGGACCATCAGTGTCGATGGAGTTCCGAATGATAGCTTCCGTAACTCGCTTGCTAAGTCGCATCGCTTGGGGGACTCAACACTTGGAGGAAAACCTCGCCGTGTTGCAAGTGTGCCCCGAGACACCCCCGTTGTCGGTCATGTTGACCCTGCCCCCGAGGAAATTGGTTCTCGACCGGGCGCATCGTCGTGGGGATAAGGATCCTCCTCGACTTCGTAGTGATGCAATCTCCGAGATCCGATAGAAGATCTCCGTGAGGCGGCAATACCGCCGAAGATTCGATACTCGGTTCAGATTCGAGACCGCATCCATGTCGACGTCACAGAATCGCCAAGTCGAACCAATTCTCCTCGCTCCATTCTCCGTCATGGTAGCATCAAAGAGAAAAGAAAGAATCATTGACAAGGAATTACCGTAAGATCCCCATGGTCGGCGCCAATCGCCGGTGTTTTAGAACCAATCTTACGTAAAGATCGCTTGATTCGGGGTCTCCACAATTGATCACGCAGATTTAAAGAGACACGAGGATTTTTATACGTGTTCGGCCTTCTAGTGAGAATAATGACCCTACTCCCGTATCTTGTATTGGGTATCCGGATTACAATCACCGAGGGTTTTACTAATTGTCTTCCAAAAGGTCTTCCGCCTCTATCTCTAAAAGACACCTATTTATACTACGCAGTGGTGGTCGCTGTCGCTCCAGTGCTCATTAGTCGCCATTATTGCGCAATAATGAGAGTAATTACCGAGTAGTAACCTCCCATGTCACAAACGGTTATCACGAGATAGTGGGCATTATCTATAGTTATGTTAAGCATAACTACGATTTTGACCGCTTGATTCTCATCATTAAATGGGCCTTCCGACGGGTAGACCCGCTAGTCGTGAAGAATTGTGAGCATACCTAGTCATAGTAGGACTTACGACTAGGGGTAGTCGAGGAAGACTTACGATCGGATACCGGTCGAGAAAACTTATTTACCGGACGTAATCGTAGCAGACTTACGATTACACCATAGTCGAGAAATGCTTACGATTAGGAGGTAGTCGTAGAAGAACCTACGACTTCGATTTGTTCTTCCCTTATAATATTAAGGGTATGTCATGTGACGCCATATTTCATGATTATTAAATAATAAAATGAGGATTATTTAGATCCTCGTCAAGGGGTATAAAGGTAATAAAAATATACTCTCTCTCTCTCAACTTGGGCTATCTCTCGCTTTGCCTATGGAATTGCTTCTCGGTCTTTGTTGGGTCGACTCACCATATGATGAGTGCGTAAGTGTCCGAGAGCTACTGAAATGAGCAGACTCCGAGTAGGAGGTCAAGGCGAACGAGTAGATGGCGAATCCGACTTGGTAGTCGAACACGAGGAGGTGGTCGACGAGTAGGTGGTCGAATCCGACCAGGTAGTCGAACACGAGGAGGTGGTCTGATGGGGGTGTTGGCTCTAGTAGGTGGTCGGGTGGGGGTGGTGTCACGAGTAAGTGGTCTGATGGGGGTGGTGACTCAATCTCAGCTATAGCAGCATAAACCCTAATTGCAACGGATGCAACAAAGGACAAGCCGAGATACACGATGACCAAAACAAAGACAGACTGACGCTAAAAACTAGATCACGACGACTAGACCAAAGAACAAAGACACCGACGATGGACTCAAACTCAACAACGCGAATATCAAAATAAAATTGCAAAGGCACAACGTGGTTTGGACAACGAAAAACTAAGATCTAAAACTTTTGTGGGGCAATTTTCGGACTCTAGGTGATGGAAACAACTAACAAAAGGGATAAACGAGATTACCTAACGGCAACCTTTGCTCGATACCAACCGATGGCTACAGTGTCCCGATCTTCCGATAGGTTCGATTGATTTCGCCGTGGGGACGTTGACGCTTTAAGGCTTTCGACCACAGATCGTCGCCGCACTCGCTACACCCGCAAGATCGCCGTTATCGACCACGCCGACGCGATCGACCTTACCACGAGGGTTATTGTTCCCGCAAGCAATCAAGAAACTCACAAGAACAAGGAAGATGCAACTGATTTGTATTGCGAATATGAATGAAGATCAACAAAGTGGGTTCTCAAACCGCATAACGCAAAACCGCAAGTGGCGAATAATTCTAAGAAAAACCCAACCCTAAACCGTGGCGGCCGTTGTATATATATAGCGGGGCGTGAGGAGGTTGACCTAGGATTGTGCGGCCATGGGAAGAGGTATACACAACCTAGGCTTTGACCCCGACACGCTTACAAGGCCCTATTAGGCCCAAAACGGTGTCGCAGACCTAAAGACTGGTCAGAGCTTGAGACCTAGTCGTAGCGCCGGCCGGTTCGGTCGAAGCGCCGCGAACCTAGCCGAGGAGCTTGAGACCGGTCGAAGCGCCGCAGATCGGGTCGAGGGCTTGTAGACCGGTCGTAGGCCTTGGGGATCCAAAGATTCCTAAGCAACAAAAGATCAAGATTAGTAGGTAGTATACCATTCTGCATAGATAAATTATTAGCACCTAGAAACGAGCTCACCTCATAATTTAAGTGACGTGCACGAGCTCTTGTCATAGGTCCTTGTAGTTTAGCAACTGGATCTGGAGGATTTTGTGTAGGCGTGTATCCGAAGGAGTGATGTCCTCATTAGTTGATTTCTCCCTAATGATGGGAAATAATCCTCATCAAATATGCTATCCGCGAAGGTGCTACATGCAAATCTCCAAATATGGGGTCCAAATACTGATTATGGATGCTGCCTTATAACCAACGATATTCCGCACTTCCAAAGAGGTCCCATTTAGTTCATCGTGGTGGTGGTGGTATAGGTACGTAAACCTTGCAACCAGATCTACAAAGATGAGAAATTTGCGATGTTGACCTTACGCTAGTTGTATAGGTGAATGGATGCTATATCCGATACCTAAAATTGATGAGAGTTGATGCGCAGATCGTCGTATGTCCCCAACATATAGTTGGTATATTACAATTCGCTAGTCCATTTTGGGTGTGGACATGCGGTATGGAATGCTCAACTTTAATTCCGCTGCATGCAATAATCATCAAATGCCTTTGAAGTAAATTCTTCGCATTGTCCATTCTCGATGGACTTCTCATGATGATGAGCGAAATTATTTTAATTATCTCATGAGATTAGCTTTGCAGAAGCGTTGTTTCTCGTAGACAATAAACATACGTGTGACCATTTTGAGGAAGTGTGAGTCCCGGGGGTATTTAGCTTGTAATGCTTAGTCTTCCCTTAACTCTAGCATCACAAACAAAATATACCGTGCTTCGATGGACATGTGCTTCCTAGAATTGCAGCACATATACATCTTTACAAAATCATGCATCATTTTCATACAACATATAACAACAAGTCTAGCAAAAGACATACAATAGATAGAGTTTTTACAAAAGAGCCGATCGACCAAATGACAACAAGGTAACAAGAAATAGCGGAAGCAAAAGTGCCATAAGATGGCTATAAACAAAAGACGACCGGTTAGCCAACACAACCCACAAGGCAACCGACCGGGCCACCAAGCTAGTCGCACCCGTCGCAAAGAAGACTCACGTATAGACCCCTTGGGATCCACTTCTCCTCTCGCACACAACAAGCAATGCAGATGAGTACAATAATGTACTTGCAAGACTTACGAGTAACAAGCCTATACATAGCTACATGTGAGTGAAACAAAGGGAATGGTTATATGGTTAATTGGATGCATAAAGCAACTTTTATTTGCAATAATGTAATAGATTGAAGGCAATTTGTCAAATCTGTTTGTAATCATTGAAATAACAAAGGAGGTACAATAAAACACAAGTAATAACCTAGAGGTGACTAACCCAATAGCCACTATTAATATAGCACTAATCCCGATCTGCACTCACCCATGTCAAGTTTTAATTTAAAAGGTTGCGCCTAACTCTTGAAAGACCTCCCAAGCGTGTCCATAACCTAGACGAGGCTATTCGAATAGTTCAAACCTCCGCAGGTGTACCAATGTACCCACACTTTGGACCGCCTTTAAGCCACAAGATTAGCACACTTCAAAGGTATGCCGGCACGGCTAAGTCCTACGAGACATTTCCAATATTGTGTATCAACTACGAGCCGCCAGATGGATAGAAACCCATACGCTACATTGCAAAGCCGAAAGCCGACAAATCTCATCCCTGAAGGCTTTCTGACAACTACAATGCTCCCAACATCTTCCTCCTACAACCTCCTCGCACTGGAGCTAACACACGCCAAAGTATCGAGTCAAGAGAGGTCCCATACCCTCTAGTGTGGTTAGCACGCAAGAATGCTTGGTTTAGTGTAACAAGATGTTCGGTCCTTGTTGACTCCTGCACCATTCTAGTCACACCCAAAAGCACACCAACATACCATTGTGCCCAAGTCTAAATCATTTTGTTTTCAGTTTTAGTTTTCAATTAAACATAGCACAAGGTGCTGAATACAAAGCCATAATGAATTTTTGTAATCAAGGTTATCGACTAAGTCGACAACCGCCTATTTCTACTAGTAGCTACATGACTAAGCAACATTGACTCAGAACTACTAAGTGACAAGAGCTCATCCAACTAACTCTAAATCACAGTGAAGATAACCATAGGCTCAGTGAGTAGAGGATAAACATTTGCCTACAGATTATGCATCTAATGGGTCAACTAATCGACAATAGGTTAAAACAAGATAGCAATGCATACGTAGAATTTGCAAACAACATATTGGGCTTTGAAAATAATAGGATCAATATGATCAAATGATGCTACATCCGCTTGCCTTGTCAAGATCACAGCCTTGCTGCTGAGGATCACTCTCGGTTCAATAAAGTCTTCGAACCAATCGCAAGAACGCAAAAATACAATAAGAACGAAGAACACCAAAAGAAATTCAAAAGCCAAATTTGTCCAAATGCCATGAAATTTACACAGCAGCAAGATTATGATTTTAAATGAATTTAGCAACAAGAATCATGTCATTTGGACTAAGCATGAAAAGTTATGGCCTAAACAATTTCTTTCACCAAACAATTCAAATTAAATTAATTTTGAGTACTGTTCATGGCACAATTTTCTAGAAAGTTCTAGAACCTGAAATTTTTATGGTTGGTAGAACATGGCATTCTAAGAACAGCAAAACTGGATTTACTCCATTTGAAGTTAAAATGAATTACTTATGATTTTTCTAAGTTGTGAAACTAAGGAATATCATTTTTCAAAGGTTTAGATATGAACAAAACGTATTCTATATTAAGGTACATTATCATAGGAATTTACCAATTTTTAGTTTGCTCAATTTGGAGTTACAGGGAATTACTTGTGTCTTTTACAAATTTAAATGATTTTTGAAGCACAAATAAAGCTAATCAGAAATTAAATCTATTAACAAGTTTTTCTGGGCAAAAATAATCCTGCAAATATTTTTAGATTAAAGCTTAGCTAGAATCGAATTACCAAAATTTGAATCAATTCAAAATAAATTAAATCGAATTAGATATACTATTTCAAGTTTAATACAATTCTTAGTTGACAAATAAAAGCTTGCTAGAATTAAATCAAACTTATCAAAAGTAACGACGTGACAAACGTGGGCCGCGAGATCAGATCTAACGCCCACGCCAAGACTAAAACATAGCGCACGCGCACTCGCCGAACCCCACCGTTGGATCAAGATCCAACGGTTCGCAACGATCGAGGCGCCGGAGGCCCAAACGCCCCAACCAACCTCGACCGCTGATCTAAAGATGGAGGGCTCATATTGAAGGGACATTCTGAAGGCCAATGCACTAGCCACCTCACCGCAGATCGCGAGATGGACGCCCATGATGACTAGGGCCGATAGGGTGGTCTCGAACGCTCCAAGGATCCGAGCCGCAAATCCCTGCGAACGGTCCGAGATCGACAGTGTTGCGCACTACACACGTGAGTTTTAAGTGCATAGAGAGGGTCAAGTGTGCGCCCACAAGTCGCTGACACATAGGCTATTGAGGACAGCCATTAATTACCAAACCCGTGATTAGTCATGATTAGCATTAATTGTGTCCTAAAGATACCGCAAGTGCCGCCGAGGTGTTTTAAGTGGCTGGACCCACATGTAAGTGGCACACTGCGTTGTTTAAGACCGCATTAATTACTAACGAATGATTATCAATGATTAAACAATGATTAGCATTTAATGATAGAACCTTTGTCCTAATGACAACACAACAAGGCAAACAAGGTCCGACAAAACCTCGAGAGCAAAGATGAGCTCGCCGCTGGCGACTCCGGCCACCGCGACGGCAACTAAAGGAAAAAATGGAAACACAATAACCTTGCGCACCCACTGGAGGTAACCTCGACGGCGGTGACGACCTAAAACGCCGGTGAGCCGCAGAGAAACGACGATGACCAAAACGGCCGAAAACGAAAACAGGTAAAAAAAACTTCGCATTGTCCAAATAAGTAGGTGCCACAACATCTAAGGACTAATAAGAAGCTACCTTAGCCAAGAGGAGCTTCAAAGATGGACGAAGAAGCTTTGACGGCGGAGGGGCTCGCTAAAGTTGGGGAAGAAAGCTATGGGAATGCAGCCTGGGCAAAATGAACAAGACCGCATGGTAGGGTTAGCTTCATTATATCTCAGAGAAGCTCCATGAGCAAATAATTGAGAAAAGAAGCCCTTACCGGAGCTGGAGAAGAAAGGGGATGATTTCGGCCGAAAAGATCCAAACTCAAAATTAGGCGATTCCTGTGAATGCAACCCAAAATTAAGTTAGGGGAAATGATTAGGGGGTTAAGGAGCTCGAAAGGGTACAAAAAGAAAGGGAAAAGAACCACTAGAGCACCAAAGCCACCAACAGAGCTTCACGGCCTCTAATGGCGATTTGAGGGTTTCTGTGGTTTTGAGCTCCAAGAACAAGGAAGGAGCTAGGGTGTCGTAAAGGAACACAAAGATGAGCTTTGGAGGCTATATATAGTTGGGGAAACTAGGGTTTGGCAAGAGCAAAGGCCCTAGGGTGAGCTCGGTTCATAGCGCTGCTATGGACCAAAAGAATGGACGGGAGCAGTTGAAGACCATGACTTTGGGGCCGAAAGCCTAGTGCGCATTAAATGAGGGCTACAAAGCCGCTGACGAATGAACGGAGGTGACAAAACAAGCTCTCCCACGCCCTGCTCTGTCGCACGCACACGCCATCCAGAGGTTGAAGATGACTAGTCACGGCGAGGGGCCCATATGTCAGTGAGAGGGTTAAAATGGCTTGGGTTAAAAAGAACTAAAGGGGTTAGGTTATGCTGAACGGAAGAATCTGGACGGTTGGATAAGAAAATGGACTATCACGATTGCATTGGTCATTTGGAGGGCTCGCAAACATTTGAATCAATCAAGGTGGTCCGATCAAATTCGAAAGGTCGAGATTGACCGACAATGGAGGTCCGAACGCCCAGATGATCTTGATCGCTGGATTGAAATCCAACGGTTCAAATCACACGCCCGGCGGCTCGAGCCCGGCATTTAGTTGATCGGGCTCAACCAGTTGGCTCGAGCCAGATTTAAAAAGGCGACCGGCGCGAAAGGGTACGCACCGGAGTGGTTGGATCCACATCCAACGGCTGAAAGGTGATGATGCGATCGGAGGCCCGAAGGTTTCAACGAACGAGTGCCGTTCGATAGGAATCCAACGGCTGAGATAGGGCGTGTGTTAGAAAGGGCTGAGCCGGCGTGGGAAGGGGTTGGGTCGAACCCGAGAAGGAGGTTGGGCTCGAGTCCGACTCGAGTCCAACACTTTGACTTAGGGTTTTAGAAATGAGCTAAAAACTGTGGGGGATTTTTAGAGATAGCAAACTAACTCCAAAAATTCTGACATTTTTACAGGGGCTTGCTAACTTAGATATTGACCTTGCATAAAATTTTCAGAGGTTTTCATGCTGTAAATTTTCCTTCAAAAATTCTGCAAGGTGATGAGCTAGGGTTTGACTCAGAGTCAAACTGGTTTGACCATCCTCTAAAAATATTCAAACAATTTCTAAAAATTGTGAAATTTTTTTAGAGAGGTCACACAACATCCCTAGAACCAAGGAAAATTCTTTTTAGAGGATTATCACAAGGTTATCTTGAAAAGTTTTTGAAAGGTCAAGATTTTAGGTCAAAAGTGGCTTGTGATTTGTATTTCCATAATTCTTTTACAAGAATTTTTCAGAACATACAAGAGATACAAGATGTAAGAAAAGTTTTTAATTTCTACACATTTTCTTACATTTGAAACACAAGCCTAAACTTGGGATGTTACAGGAAGCATCGATGAGCACCATAAAATATCCAAATGGCCCCGACAGGGGCTGTATAGGACCGCAAATGTCTCCCTGGATACAGTCCAGGAATGCAGGGACTTCATTAATTTGCTAGTGGTACATGCGGGGCATATAAAATCTTCGTGATTTAGGAAATTCTTTACATCAATACTATGTCCCTGTGAATTGCTCATTCTATTTCTCATCATCCTATTTACCTAGGTGGCCTAATCTATTATGCCGTAGATAGAAAAGTTTAGAGCTTCTAAATATAGTTTTGTAGTATAGTGTGAGACCCCGGTTTATTATACTTGTAACACTTAACCTTCCTCTGGTTCTAGTATCACAAATAGAATAATCCGCCTCGATGAATATGTGCCTCCTGAACAAGCAAACACACACATCATATCCAAGCATGCATCAATTCCATACAATGTAATATAACAAGCCTACCAAAAGACATACATAATATAAGTTATTACAACACAAACGACCGGCCAAATGACATAGATAGCAAATAAGTAACAAATGAAGCAAAGTTGCCATAAGATGGCTTAAACCAAAAGACGACCGGTTAGCCACATAACACCATTGGCAACCGACCGCCGCCAAGCTAATCGCCCTTAAATCGCCACAAAGACAACTCACAAAAGTGAGGTCCATCGGACTCACTATCATCCTCTGCACAATACAAGCAATGCAAGTGAGTACAAAGATGTACTCGCAAGACTTACGAGTAGCAAGCCTATACATAGCTACATGAAAGTCAGATTCAAAGGAATGTGGTTATATGGTTCTTGGACGATAAAGCAAGTTTCATTTGCAATATTGTAATAGATTGAACAGCAGCTTTGTAAAATCTGTTTTAAGCATTGAAATAACAGCGAGTAAACATAAGTAACAAGTATCCACCTGAAGTGACTTTCCCAAAAGTCACCACAACATAGCATGAATCCTCGATTCACACCACCATCAAGTTTTAATTTTAAAAGGTGGTAGTCTAGCTCTTGAAAGACTTCCCAAGCGTGTCCATAACCTAGGACGAGGCTATTCGAATAGTTTTAATCCTCGCAGGGTGTACCAATGTACCCACACTTCACCGCTTTTGCCAAGCTATTAAGCACACTTCCTTTGGTATGCCTACATGGCTAAGTCCTACGAACCCTTTCCAATGGAATATGCTAATCAAGAGACGCACGATGGGGGTTAATCCTTAGTGATCTCACGACAAAATATGGATCACAAGGACCCATACGTGGAGCAAGATACACCGCCTCGCTGGTGTTCTTCTCCCTACAACGTGTCCATGTCGCATATAATCAAATATGCAACCCACCACGCGACTCATTAATTAACACAGCCCAAAGTACTCAGCTAAGAGAGGTCCCATATCCCTCTAGTGCTTGGTTTGGTGTAACCAGTAGCTCGGTCCTTAATTGACCCGGGCACCATTCCATTCACACCCAAAATATCACACCATCATACCATTGTGCCCAAGTCTAAATTGTTTTGCAATTTAGACAAAGCACAAGGCTGAAATATATATATATATATATATATATATATATATATATATATATATATTATAACAGTTTAGTGATCAAGGTTATCGACAAGTCGATAACCGCCCATTTCTACCGATAACTAAGCATGGCTAAGCACAATGACACGTAATCTACTAAGTGACAAGGGCCCATCCAGCGAAACCAAAATCACAGCAAGTAACCTAGGCTTCAGTAGTAGAGGAATAAACATTTCCTACTGATAATGCATCTAGTAGGCCAACTATCGACAATAGTTTAAAACAACATAGCAATGCATACATAGGATTTGCAACCAATATATTAGAATTTAAAAATAGTAGGAACAATATGATCAAATGAATGCTACATCTGCTTGCTCGGTCAAGTGCGAGTCCGATGGTCTGTGGCTCAATATCAAGATTAATAATATTGTCTTGAACCCAACGCTAAAAGCGATAAGTAAGAACGAAGAACACCAAATAAACTCCAACAAAGAAAACACATCCAAATCTAATAAAATTTACACAACAGCTAGGGATAGCCTAAGACAATGACAAACAAGAATCATGCCATTTGGACTTAACATGCAAAAGATATGAACAAAATGCTCTTTCTCAGCCTTACAACAACGCAATTAATAATTAGCACTGTTCATGGCGAAATTTTCCAGAATGATCTAAGGTCTGAAATTTTTATAGTAGGTAGATTATGGCATCCTAATAACAGCAAAGTTGGATTTACTAAATTTGGAGTTATATACATTTACTTATGATTTTTCTAAGTTGTAAATCTAATGCAAGTCATTTTACAGAACTATGAACATGCTCAAATCCTATTTTATATGAAAGTATACTAACAGGTGAATTTAACAAAATTGATTTTGCACAAGTTGGATTTATACAGAAAAAGATATGCATTTTTCAAGATTAAATTTATTTCTGGAATATTCAAAAATGACAGAAATCAAGTTATTTCTAGTTATACAATTTTCTGCTACTGGAATATGCTTAAATCCATTTTTATAATAAACTTAAGTGATAACCAAATTTATTACAGTTGGAATTATCTAAAAATCGCTTAAAATGAATTAGTTATGAGTTTCTAAAGTTTTAACATCATTTTCAGTTATTAAATAAATACTTACCGAAATACAGAACAACCCAAATAAAAGAAAACGACGTGGACGCTCGACAACCCTTGATCTGAAATCCTACGGCTCACGCGCGCCGAAAACAGCGCACGCGCACCAAATCGAAACGGAACCCACTGTTGGATCACGATCCAACGGCGCGCACGAGTGTATGCATTCGGACGGTGCGGTTGCATACACGATCTTGGCCGTTGATCGAAAGATCGACGGTCGAGAACGATCAAGGCAACCGGAGGGTCCGAACGCACACAAAGATCAGGGCCGCAGATCTAAAAATGAACGGTAGCTGTTGATCGCAGTGCAAAGGGAAATACTGACATGTGGGACCGCATGTCAGTGACTTCGAGTCACCCACGCGCGGGCTTAACCCACGCACAAAGGCACCGCCCACTTGTCGCCGATCGAGAGGACGGTTAGGAGACAGATTAATGATTCTAATGATTATCATTAACTAGGCACTAATGACTTCTGGAATTTGATCTTAACCCCTCGGGCCCACAGGTCAGCGACCCAGAGGTAATTTCCGACAGGGATTAAATGCCGACACATTCAATTAACCAATGATTAATCTTAATGATGTCGAACAAAGGCGGATTGAACCAGAGAGTGATTTAAGGATATTGGGCCCACTGGTCAGAGGCTCATTGACAACGATTAAGACACCATTAATTAACTAATGATTGGTAATTAATGTGTCCTAATTAAGTGACGAAAACGGGAGCTCCTGTGCCGGCAAAACCCGAGCGAGTTCAACGGCAAATCGCCGGCGACACCGGCGGCGCGGCGCCACCAAGTACTAAAATGGATTCGCAATAGCACTACGAACCTAATGGTGGCATTCTCGCCGGCGGTGAGAGACTAGAACGCCGGCTAGCCGGAAAACGAAAAATGGGAGCTTTACTGCTAAACACGAGAATCGCGAAAAGCTCAGCTGCAGTCCAAGGAAGCGTTGCCAAAGCTTCTAAGGACTAATAAGAAGCTACCTCAGAGACGAGAAGCTTCAAAGATGGCCGGAGATGCTTGATCACAGAGGAAGCTCGCCGGACTTGGAGAAGAAAACCCGAGATGGATACCCTGAGCCACAGGAGTGATACCAAACATCAATATAGCTTCATAAAGAGTCACAGAAGCTACAAGAGCAAGTAATTGGAAAATGGAGCACTCACCCGAGCTGAGGAAGAAGATGACCAATTTCGGCCGAATTTGAACAAACCCCAAATTGGACAATTCCTGAGAATCAAATCCAAAATTAAGTGAGGGGAAATGTTCAAGGAAGTAAATAGATAAGGATAGGGCAAAGAAACATGAAGGAGGACCACTGGAACACCAAGAACACCAATGGAGCTCCACGGGTCAACAATGGCGATTTGCCATTTTTGAGGTGTTAAGCTCCAATAATGTGAATGGGGCTTGATGGTGGTCTAAAGAAATGCGAGGAGGTATTGAGAGTGTTTATAAAGCCACGAACGCATTAGGGTTTGCACCACACATCTTTCGGCGGAAAACACAGAGCACAAGGCTCCTACCGACAAGGAAAAAGGGTGTAGACGTGCACTAGGGCATGGCTCGGCTCGTAGTACCACCCATACCCCTAAACGTCGGCTAGGGTGGCTTTAGGAGCAAGAAATGACACCGCCATTACTCCCCTACTACGTGCTCGCACGCACGGAGGTAGAAGACGACCAGCGAAAAGGCTCGGTGATTCTCACCATTGATGAGACACGACGATCGAGATAGAGCCACGCCTCCGTGGTTAAAACACAACGGGAGAATGCGAGCCCTAGGATTAGAAATGATCGGCCCGATTGCTCCACGCCGCAAACGCGTTTACAACGGCGAACACGCGGCGTTGGATCTTAATCCAACGGCTCGATTCAAACCAACAACCGAGGGTCCGGGTTTCGCGCATCTCGGCGGTTGGATGGAGATCTAACGGTTGATATTCACTCAAGCAACCTAAGGTCCGAAGGGTTACACGCGCGGCCGTGGCGATTTAGATCCAACGGTTGAGATTCAACGCTGCTTTTAAAGAGAGGCTCGGTGCGCTTAGTTGATCGACGAGTCAATTGGCTCGAGCCCAGTCCGACTCAACCCAAGCAACAAAGAAAACAGTGTTTGACTTTGAAATAAGAACAGAGACTTTGAATGATTTATTTGAGGTAGCAAATTAACTCCAAAAATTATGAAAATTTTACAGGAGCTTGCTAACTCAGATATTAACCTTGTGTAAAATTTTCAGAGGTTTTTATACTGTGAATAAATCTCCAAAAATTCTGCAAGGCTCTGTTTTAATGTTTGACTGAGAGTCAAACAGGTTTGACTGCCTCTAAAAATATTCAAACAATTTCTAAAAATTGTGAAATTTTTCAGAGGGGTCACATACCATCCCAAGAACTTAGGAAAAATATTTCCAGAGGATGAGCATAAGATTTGACAAGATTGTTTTTGGAATATCAAGATTTGGATCAACTAGACTTGTGACAATGTATTTCCATAATCCCTTGTACAAGAATGGTTTGGCACAACAGGAAATACATGATGTAAGAAAAAGTTTTATTTTCTACTGATTTTCTTACATTTGAAACACAAGCCCAAAATGGGATGTTACAAAACCTCCCCCCTTACAAGAATCTCGCCCCGAGATTATGTTTTTCTCGGAGAAGAAGGACGGGTAATCTGCACGAAGACGATCTTCGCGCTCCCAAGTTGCCTCATCTTCAGAATGGTTTGACCACTGAACCTTAAGGAACTTGATGACACGGTTCCTTGTCCTTCGTTCAGATTCTTCGAGAATACGAACAGGATGCTCATGATAGGTCAAATTTTCTTGCACATCGAGATTTTCCAACGGAGTTTCCTCAACTGGAATACGGAGGCACTTCTTTAAGTGTGACACATGGAACACGTCGTGCACACCCTCAAGTGAAGCTGGCAACTCCAATCGGTATGCAACGGCTCCAATCCTCTCGATGATGCGATAAGGCCCAACATAATGAGGAGCTAATTTGCCCTTGATGCCAAAACGCTGATGGCCCTTCAAGGGTGAGACCTTGAGATAAACAAAGTTATTGGGCTCAAAGCTCAACTCCCGACGACGACGATCCGCATAGCTCTTTTGCCTGGACTGAGCCACGCGCAGATGCTCACGAATCAACTGAACTTGGCTCTCGGCCTCATTAATGGAATCTGGCCCGAAGAACTGACGCTCACCAGTTTCTGACCAGTTCAATGGGGTTCTACACCACCTCCCATACAAAGCCTCAAACGGTGCCATGCCAAGACTAGCTTGGAAACTGTTGTTGTAGGAGAACTCTGCAAACGGCAAGCACTTCTCCCACTTCTTCCCATAGGAAAGAACACAGGCACGGAGCATATCTTCCAACACTTGGTTGACTCTCTCCGTCTGACCATCAATTTGAGGATGATAAGCTGAACTGAAGGAAAGGCGTGTACCCATAGCCTCTTGCAGACTATGCCAAAAGCGAGAGGTGAAAACAGAACCACGATCTGACACAATCGCTCGTGGCACACCATGCAAACTCACAATCCTTGAGACATAAAGCTCGCCAAGGGCTTCACACGAGTCGGTCTTGACAGAAGAAAATGTGCCACCTTAGTCATCCTATCAATCACGACCCAAATGGCATCGTTCCCTTTGGGTGAGCGGGGCAATCCGGTGATGAAATCCATACCAACGGAATCCCACTTCCACTCAGGTACTGGCAAAGGCTGAAGAAGGCCTGCTGGACGTTGATGTTCAGCCTTAACACGACAACACACGCCGACCAAAGAACGAACCCGCAATCTCGCTTCATGCGAGTCCACCAGAATCGCTGTCGAAGGTCTTGATACATCTTGGTAGCTCCAGGATGGATAGACAAAGGGGAGTCATGGGCTTCGCGCAGAATCAAATCCCGCAACTCCATGACCTTCGGAACCACAAGACGCTGTCCAAACCACACAACACCGTGCTCATCCTCAGAAAAGCACTTAGCTGTCCCATTCTTGATGTTCTGCTTGATTTGGATCACACCAACATCTGTCTGCTGGGCAGCCTTGATTTGCTCCACCAAAGTCGGTTTCACAACCAAGGTAGCAAGAGAACCATGCTCAATCAATCCCAAATTAAGCCGCTGAAATTCTTCGAGAAGGGTAGGTTGTTGCTCTTGAAGTGACAAGGTATTGCAATACACCTTGCGACTAAGTGCATCAAGAACAACATTGGCCTTGCCCGGTGATACCAATGCCCATATCATAATCCTTGATCAATTCCAACCATCTCCTCTACCTGAGGTTCAGATCTAGCTGGGTGAACAAATATTTCAAGCTCTTGTGATCGGAATACACCTCACAACGGTTACCAATAAGGTAATGCCGCCAAATCTTGAGTGCATGAACCACTGCCGCTAGCTCCAAATCATGGGTAGGATAGTTGAGTTCATGAGGCCTCAATCGCCTCGATGCATAGGCCACTACCTTGCCTTCTTGCATAAGAACACAACCGAGTCCTCGCGAGAGGCGCCACAATAAATATCAAAGTTCTTATGCACATCGGGGAGAACAAGTATCAGTGCCGACGTCAATCGCCTTTGAGTTCTTGAAAACTCAAGTCACAAGCAGTGACCACACGAATTTCTTTTCTTTCTTGAGCAATTCGGTGATGGGCTTAGCAATTTTGGAGAAGTTCTCGATAAAGCGACGGTAGTAGCCCGCTAAACCAAGGAAACTCCTCACATCGGTGGTCGACTTGGGCTGCCCCAAGATAGAACATCGCTGACCTTGCTAGGATCCATCATACACCACTCACCGAAAGAACATGGCCCAAGAATGCCACTTCCTTCAACCGAACTCGCACTTGTTTAACTTAGCGCATACCGATGCTCACGCAGCTTTCCCAATACAACTGCAGTGCTCAAAGATGCTCCTCTTCACTCTTGGAGTAGATAAGAATGTCATCAATGAAAACCACGACAAACTTATCCAAATACTCCATGAACACCGAAGTTCATAAGATTCATGAACAAAGCCGAGCATTGGTCAAACCGAAGACATGACGGTGTACTCGTAAAGGCCATAACGAGTAGTGAACGCCGCTTTGAATATCTCACCGATCCGACTTGGTGATACCCCAACCTCAAGTCAATCTTGGAGAACACACAAGCTCCACCAACTGGTCAAAGAGATCATCAATACGAGGCAAAGGATATTTGTTTTTCACCGTCACTTTATTCAATGGATGGTAATCAACACACATACGCAGGTCTTGTCCTTCTTCTTCACAAAAATAACCGGACAACCCCAAGGAGATGAGCTAGACGGATGAAGCCTTTGCTTGAAGCTCACCCAACCGCTTCTTCACTCCTCCAACTCATTAGGAGGCATTCGACGCAGCGCTTTGAAATTGGAGCGGTCATCGTAGCAACTCAATAACAAACTCCAAGTCTCGAATCGAGGCATACCTGCAAATCTTGGGAAGACATCCACAAAGTCACGGCATGGGCACATCCCGAATCTCCATGGTCGCTTAGCTTCAAGGGCACAAAGATGTGGCCCCTGCAGCTGCGGTGAAATCCCAACTTGCTCGCCTGAGGGACTAGTGAGGAAGACCATCTTCCTGGCACAATCGATTTGTCCCAAATGTTGGGATAATCAATCCATGCCAAGAATCACATCCAGGCGCGCTGAGTCAAGTAAGATGAGATTCGCCAAGAATTCCACTCCTTCAATATTAATGGGAACGCCCCGGCATTCTTGATCAGCTCTCATTTCCGCTCCCGGAGAGCGAATAAGCAAAGGAATCCCCAAAGGAACAAAGTGAAGGTCACATTCAAGAGCAAATGATCTCAAATAAAGGAATGTGAAGCTCGAGTCAAACAATACCGCAGCAGGACGATAACTAACAAGGAACGTACCCAACACAACGCCGGTGCCTCCGAGCCTCCTCACCGAGATGTGGTTGACTCGACCACTCCCGACACCTTGGGTCTTCGATCACCTTCGTCGTGTGTGACCATTCCCGCGCCTCCATTAGGACGAGGGCTGCTCCATCCTCCGAGGGCAAATCGCAGCATAGTGGCCCTTCTTGTTGCAGCGGCGAGTAACATCGCAAATCAAGGCGAGCGCAACTTTCTTCTGGGTCGCAGTGCACGTGGTGAAACACGGCTGCGGGGACGAGCAATCGCGCCGACGGCCTCGGCGGTGGTGAAGCAAAGCACGAGCCCTCGTGCGGGCTCAACACGGACGAGTGAGGCCGGCTGCAGGCACCGATGGGCCTCCCACTTGCGCTATGCGGGACTCGCCGCGCCTTCGCTTTGTGCTCGGCGACGATGGCCTTGTCAACCAAGGCTCGAAGTCGCAAAAGTCCACTATAGATAGCTTGTCCTACAGCTCCTGACAAACCATCCATGAACTTCTCTGCTTAGCCTCATCGAGGCCACCTCACCCGAGCATAACGAGCCAAATGATTAAACTCGTAAAGATACTCCGAGACGCCTTGCGCCTCGCTTAAGTGCAAGAAACTCCTTCTTCTTGAGCTTCATCAGCCATCGTATGTGGGCCCGACGGAAAGCGGATCGAAACTCATCCCACGAGACAACGTGGCTCGCGGGCTGCATGGCGAAAGTTCTCCCACCAAGATAGTGCCGCACCCTCGGCGATGGGATGCAAAGAGTGCCCGCCTCCTGCTCCCCGCATCGAGCGATATTGAGCTTTCGCCAACAAGACGCAGCCAATCATCCGCGCCCAAAGGGTCCTCCGATCGAGAAAGTGGACGGCCACGACGGAGAAACTCCGCAAGCCCACCACGAGATCGGTGGCCACCACCTCCGCATCCCGGCACCAGCAGGAGTGGAGGTGTTCTCGCAATGACCTCCAAGATCCGGTCCGGTCCATGCGATTCCGCCGACCGAGCTGTAACCTCACCATGGTCTGAGGAGGGAGAAGCTCTCATCTGAACCACCTACGATCACAGGCGTGGTTCTTGTCATCCCGCTCCACAAAAATAGGTTAAAACACAACTCCTAACAGAGACAAAGAAAACAACTAACCCTAAACAAACTCCAAAAGCCCAAGTAACTACATAAAATCGCAGAAGGTCACAGAGATAATATCCATCTTCCCATTATGACTAACTCGATTAAAGAACAAGTAGTCAATTTACAGGAAGACAAATTTCTGAATAATAACTTCTCTTCGAAAACAACAAGGAAGCAGGGTGGGAAATTTGCTGAAGAAAGGTTAGACTCTTAGCTAATTCATATCACTTCTTACCCTTTTATCCCCACAAGTTTTAGTGGAATTAACCTCTCATTTCAGCACCTCCTACCAATTAAATGCTAGCTGTCCAGAAAATTCTGCTTGCTGTCCAGATCTTCTCTCCAAGCCCCTGGCCGAAATTTGTAGCTTCCAAATGCTTCAAATATTCCCAAGACAGCCAACACTTTCATTTTATAACTCTCATGATGTACCCAAAACCAATCTACTCGATAAACAACTATCTTTTGAAAGAAGATGAGAGGAAAACTCAGCTTTCAAATCCAGTTTCGAATAAGGTAAGATGAGCAAACTAAGATAGATGAGGAGTAAAATATGAGAACTTACTTAAGATTTTCAGGAAAGCACTGATATTTGGAAAGTAAGTTTTCAAAGTATACTAGGGACGACCAAGCTAGGGGTTTCTACGGTCAGTATGGCTCTGATACCAAGCTCTGTGAGACCCCGATTTATTATACTTGTAATACTTAACCCCTCTCTGGTTCTAGTATCACAAATAGAATAATCCGCGTCTCGATGAATATGTGCCTCCCAGAACAAGCAGCACACACACATCATATCCAAGCATGCATCAATTCCATACAACAGAATATAACAAGCCTACCAAAAGACATACATAATATAAGTTATTACAACACAGCCGACCGGCCAAATGACATAGATAGCAAATAAGTAACAGCGGAAGCAAAAGTTGCCATAAGATGGCTTAAACCAAAAGACGACCGGTTAGCCACATAACACCACTGGACAACCGATCGGGCCGCCAAGCTAATCGCCTTTAAACCGCCACAAAGACAACTCACAAAGTGAGGTCCATCTGACTCACTATCATCCTCTGCACAATACAAGCAATGCAAGTGAGTACAAAGATGTACTCGCAAGACTTACGAGTAGCAAGCCTATACATAGCTACATGAAAGTCAGATTCAAAGGAATGTGGTTATATGGTTCTTTGGACGCATAAAGCAAGTTTCATTTGCAATATTGTAATAGATTGAACAAGCTTGTAAAATCTGTTTTTAAGCATTGAAATAACAAATGAGTAAACACAAGTAACAAGTATCCACCTAGAAGTGACTTTCCCAAAAGTCACCACAACATAGCATGAATCTCGATTCACACCACCATCAAGTTTTAATTTTAAAAGGTGGTAGTCTAGCTCTTGAAAGACTTCCCAAGCGTGTCCATAACCTAGACGAGGCTATTCGAATATTTTTAATCCTCAGGGGTGTACCAATGTACCCACACTTGCATCGCCTTTTGCCAAGCTATTAAGCACACTTCCTTTGGTATGCCTAAGACGGCTAAGTCCTACGAACCCTTTCCAATGGAATATGCTAATCAAGAGACGCACGTATGGGGGTTAATCCTTAGTGATCTCACGACTAAATATGGATCACAAGGACCCATACGTGGAGCAAGATACACCGCCCTGCTGGTGTTCTTCTCCCTACAAACGTGTCCATGTCGCATATAATCAAATATGCAACCCACCACGCGACTCATTAATTAACACACCCAAAGTACTCACCAAGAGAGGTCCCATATCCTCTAGTGTGGTTAGCACGCACAATTGCTTGGTTTGGTGTAACCAGAGTTCGGTCCCACTGACCCTGCACCATTCCATTCACACCCAAAAGATCACACCATCATACCATTGTGCCCAAGTCTAAATTGTTTTCATTTTCAGTTTTAGTTTTGCAATTTAGACAAAGCACAAGGCTGAAATATATATATATTAAAACAGTTTGTGTGATCAAGGTTATCGACAAGTCGATAACCGCCCATTTCTACTGATAACTAAGCATGGCTAAGCACAATGACACGTAATCTACTAAGTGACAAGGGCCCATCCAGCGAAACCAAAATCACAGCAAGTTACCTAGGCTTCAGTAGTAGAGGAATAAACATTTCCTACTGATAATGCATCTAGTAGGCCAACTATCGACAATAGTTTAAAACAACATAGCAATGCATACATAGGATTTGCAACCAATATATTAGAATTTAAAAATAGTAGGAACAATATGATCAAATGAATGCTACATCTGCTTGCCTGGCTGAAGTGCAGAGTCTGATGGCTGCTGTGGCTCAATATCAAGATTAATAATATTGTCTTCGGAACCTAACGCGAAAAAGCGATAAGCAAGTAAGAACGAAGAACACCAAATAAACTCCAACAGCAAAACACATCCAAATCTAATAAAATTTACACAACAGCTAGGGGATAGCCTAAGACAATGACAGGAACAAGAATCATGCCATTTGGACTTAACATGCAAAAGATATGAACAAAATGCTCTTTCTCAGCCTTACAACAACGCAATTAATAATTAGCACTGTTCATGGCGAAATTTTCCAGAATGATCTAAGGTCTGAAATTTTTATAGTAGGTAGATTATGGCATCCTAATAACAGCAAAGTTGGATTTACTAAATTTGGAGTTATATACATTTACTTATGATTTTTCTAAGTTGTAAATCTAATGCAAGTCATTTTACAGAACTATGAACATGCTCAAATCCTATTTTATATGAAAGTATACTAACAGGTGAATTTAACAAAATTGATTTTGCACAAGTTGGATTTATACAGAAAAAGATATGCATTTTTCAAGATTAAATTTATTTCGAATATTCAAAATGACAAAATCAAGTTATTTCTAGTTATACAATTTTCACATCGAATATGCTTAAATCCATTTTTATAATAAACTTAAGTGATAACCAAATTTATTACGCTTGGAATTATCTAAAAATCGCTTAAAATGAATTAGTTATGAGTTTCTAAAGTTTTAACATCATTTCAGCTTGTTAAATAAATACTTACCAAATACGTAACAACCCAAATAAAAGAAAACGACGTGGACGCCGACAACCCTTGATCTAAAATCCCACGCTCACGCCACAAAACAGCGCACGCCGCGCCAAATCGAACGGAACCCACCGTTGATCACGATCCAACGGCGCACGCAGTGTATGCATTCTGACGGCGCGTTGCATACACGATCTTGGCCGCTGATCGAAAGATCGACGGCCGAGAACGATCAAGGCAACCGAGGGTCCGAACGCACACAAAGATCGGGCCGCAGATCTAAAAATGAACGGTAGTCGCTGATCGCAGCAAAGGAAATACCGACATGTGGGACCGCATGTCGGTGACTTCAGTCACCCACGCTGGCTTAACCCACGCACACGCAATCGGGCCCACTTGTCGCATCGAGAGGCGGTTAGGACAGGATTAATGATTCTAATGATTATCATTAACTAGGCACTAATGACTTCTGGAATTTGATCTTAACCCCTCGGGCCCACAGGTCAGCGACCCAGAGGTAATTTCCGACAGGGATTAAATGCCGACACATTCAATTAACCAATGATTAATCTTAATGATGTCGGAACAATGCGGGATTGAACCAGAGAGTGATTTAAGGATATTGGGCCCACTAGTCAGAGGCTCATTGACAACGATTAAGACACCATTAATTAACTAATGATTGGTAATTAATGTGTCCTAATTAAGTGACAAAAACGGGAGCTCCTGTGCCGGCAAAACCCGAGCGAGTTCAACGGCAAATCGCCGGCGACACTGGCCGCGGCGGCGCCCACCAAGTACTAAAATGGATTCGCAATAGCACTACGAACCTAATGGTGGCATTCTCGCCATGAGTGAGAGATTAGAACGCCGCCAGCCGAAACGAAAAATGGGAGCTTTATCGCTAAACACGAGAATCGCGAAAGCTCATTGCAGTCCAAGGAAGCGGTGCAAAGCTTTAAGGACTAATAAGAAGCTACCTCGTAGACGAAGCTTCAAAGATGGCCGAGATGCTTGATCACGAGGAAGCTCACGGACTTGGAGAAGAAAACCCGAGATGGATACCTGAGCCACGTGGAGTGATACCAAACATCAATATAGCTTCATAAAGAGTCACGAGCTACAAGAGCAAGTAATTGGAAATGGAGCACTCACCCGAAATGAGGAAGAAGATGACCACTTTGCCGAATTTGAACAAACCCCAAATTGACAATTCACGATAATCAAATCCAAAATTAAGTGAGGGAAATGTTCAAGGAAGTAAATAGATAAGGATAGGGCAAAGAAACATGAAGGAGGACCACTGAACACCAAGAACACCAATGGAGCTCCACGGGTCAACAATGGCGATTTGCCATTTTGAGGTGTTAAGCTCCAATAATGTGAATGGGGCTTGATGGTGGTCTAAAGAAATGCGAGGAGGTATTGAGAGTGTTTATAAAGCCACGAACGCATTAGGGTTTGCACCACACATCTTTCGGCGGCAAAACACAGAGCACAAGGCTCTACTGACAAGGAAAAGGGGTGTAGACGTGCACTAGGGCATGGCCTGGCTCAGAGTACCACCCATACCCCTAAACGTCGGCTAGGGTGGCTTTAGGAGCAAGAAATGACACCGCCATTACTCCCTACTGTGCTCGCACGGCCGGAGGTAGAAGACGACCAGCGATAAAAGGCTCGGTGATTCTCACCGCTGGATGAGACACGGACGATCGAGATAGAGCCACGCCTCCCAGGTTAAAACACAACGGGAGAATGCGAGCCCTAGGATTAGAAATGATCGGCCCGATTGCTTCACGCCGCAAACGCGTTTACAACGGCGAACACGCGGCGTTGATCTTAATCCAACGGCTCGATTCAAACCAACAACCGGAGGGTCCGGTTTTGGCGATCTGGCGCTTGGATGGAGATCTAACGCTGATATTCACTCAAGCAACCTAAGGTCCGGCGGTTACACGCGCTGGCCGTGCGATTTAGATCCAACGGTTGAGATTCAACGCGTTTTAAAGAGAGGCTCGTGCGCTTAGTTGATCGACCGAGTCAATTGGCTCGAGCCCGAGTCTGACTCAAACCCAAGCAACAGTAAAACCAGGTTTGACTTTGAAATAAGAACAGAGACTTTGAATGATTTATTTGAGGTAGCAAATTAACTCCAAAAATTATGAAAATTTTACAGAGCTTGCTAACTCAGATATTAACCTTGTGTAAAATTTTCAGAGGTTTTTATACTGTGAATAAATCTCCAAAAATTCTGCAAGGCTCTGTTTTAATGTTTGACGAGAGTCAAACAGTTTGATCGCTCTAAAAATATTCAAACAATTTCTAAAAATTGTGAAATTTTTCAGAGGGGTCACATACCATCCCAAGAACTTAGGAAAAATATTTCCAGAGGATGAGCATAAGATTTGACAAGATTGTTTTTGGAATATCAAGATTTGGATCAACTAGACTTGTGACAATGTATTTCCATAATCCCTTGTACAAGAATGGTTTGGCACAACAGGAAATACATGATGTAAGAAAAAGTTTTAATTTCTACTGATTTTCTTACATTTGAAACACAAGCCCAAAATGGGATGTTACATATAGGCTGCAGGTGCCTTAATATTAGTGTATTATAGCCCAGTTTTATATGAAGGAAGTTATTCTAATATCATTTTCCACTTTCTTCACACTTTGTGATGAGTAGGTATTCCTTACCATACTGTTCTTTAGTCTCTACGCGGAAATTGTTAGTGCGAATATCCTTGAGAGTTCTAGTCGATTCTGGGTACAACAAAGTTTCTTCAATGACCAAAGTTGTGCCCATCGGGAGTATAATTGTGACCCTTTCTGAGCCTATTATACAAGTAGCATATTTGTCGATCGATCAAAAGAATTTCGTCTCTCTCAAAATAGTATTCACAGCCGCTATCCACTAAGCACACTTCCTCAATAGGGTGCCACACACGTTCTAATACTTCAAATATCAAAACATAACTTGCTTTTATAAATACCAGAAAGTAAGTGTGGGGACCCCGGGATTTATTTAACTCGTAATACTTTAGCAAGCATTACCAATTAAATAAAACCCGCCCCGAGACATGTATACTTCCTGCGCAAGATACATACCCCGATACAAACATAAGCATCAATTCCATTCATCACATAGAACCAAAACATTACAGCATAAAGAAACGACATACATTAATTAAACAGAGTCATTACAAAAGGGGGGCCTTTCAGCCAAATGACAATAAGCACAAAAGTAAATAAGCAGCGGAAACAAAAGCGCCATAAGATGGCTGAACCAAAGAGCCAACCGGTGTGCCTTTACCCACAAGGCAACCGACCGACCGCTGGCTACTCGCTCTCCCAACCCAGCACATCTCGCATACCTTGGCTTATGAGCAACCTCCTCTGCAACAAAAAGATTAGCATGCAAAGCATGTGAGTACATCAACTTGTACTCGCAAGACTGACGTGTGAAATAACAGAACTATAATGTAGCTATATGCAGGCTGTTTAGTTGGAGGCCATATGGTTTATTTAAGCATAAAGCAACATTTATTTGTAATAATGTAGTACATTTAAAAGCAAGTTTACAATTCATTTTTAAGGGTTCAAAATAATCGCAAGCGACCAAGTATACAATAAATAAAAGAGCACCGACACCTGGAAGTGACTCCCCAAAGTCACCACAACAATAGCATGAACTCCTGCTCATACCACCAACAAGTTTTAAGTTTTTAAAACAGGTTATAACACTAGCTCTTGAAAAGCTTACCCAAGCGCGCCCATAACCTAGGACGAGGCTATTCGAATAGATTTATCCTGCAGGTGGTACCACTTACCCACACTTCGCATCGCCTTAAAGCCACAAGATTCAGCCCACTACCGTAGGTAGGCGGCACGGCTAAGTCCTACGAGACTTTTCCAATATTGTGTACTAGGCACGACCCGCCAGTATGGACCAAAATCCATACGCTACGTTGCCCAAATTAAAAAGACAATCGCCACAAAGGCCCAGCTTTTTCTGACAACCGCAACGCTCCCAATCAACAAAACCACCGCCACCCGCCCTAGCACACGCCAAAGTACTCGGTCAAGAGGGGTTCCATATGCCCCTAGTGTGGTTAGTACGCAAATAAATGCCCGAGTAACGGGACTCACAAGATGCTCGGTCCCAACTGACACGGCACCAATCCGATCACACCCAAGAAAGAATCACACCAACATACCATTGTGCCCGCGAAACCAATTTTTCATTTTTAGTTTTGTTTTTAAATGGATTTGCAAAATTAATCAGGGCACCAAACACCAAGTGTTGGATAATAAGAGTAATAGTAGTTGTGTGATCCGCACCACCGACGAGTCGATGATCGCCTGCACTACCGACACTAAGCATGGCTAAGCAATATAACACGTGACTACTAAGTGATGAGGGCCCCACCATGAACCCTAACCACAGCAAATAACCTAGGCTCATGTAGTAGAGGAATAAACATTTAGCTACAGGGATGCAACTAAAGGATTTCTAACCATAATTTAACACAAATTAGCAATGCATACATACAGCTTGAAGCAAAGTATTAAACTTTGAAAATAATAGGATTAAGGATATGATCAAACTGCTTGCCTGGCTGCTGTTGCTCAAGAGGTTGCTCTGATGTGCTATCGGCTCAACTGACTCTTCGTCACCTAATCGCATAAGCAAATACACGGCAAAAGAGCAATAAGGCAATAAACCCTAATCACAAAATTTGAGCAAAAGCAACCAAAAGACACAAAAATTATACACAAGGTAAAACCAGCACCTATCTAGACATAGAATCTGCAAAAACTCAATTTGGATTTTTGGAGCAAAAGATATTAAGGAAATAGCTATTTTCGGCCATTTTTATATTACTGTAGCAAAAACATTTTCCCTAATGATTTTAGAGCTGAAAATTTTATGGCAGCTAGCTACTGGTAGAGTGATAGCCCATATAAAATTTCAGGTCATTTGGAGTTATATTGCAAAAGTTATGATTTTTATGATTTAAAAAGGGTATTAAAACTAAATTTTAGTCCTTATGATTTTAACAACAGTAGAATTTATGAAACTAATTTTCCTAGCAATTAGACTATCAGAGGAAACTACTCCCATTGGATTCATACAAAAATGAGCTATAGATAAAAAGATATGCATTTTACAAGTTTGTTAAAAGTTCTGAAAAACATTATTAGGTTCACTTGTTTATTATTTTTGAAAATGGTTTTCCAGGTTTGATCATGGTCTGAAACTATTTTTATAATTAAGTTCAAGTTATAAGGAAGCTAACAAAATTGGAAACATCTAATTTGGAGCTAAAATGACAAAGATATGAAAATGAGAAGGCACTAACATATGAAAATGAGAAGGCACTTGGCCAAAACCGAAAGTTTTCTACTCATAACGACGTGGACGCATATGAGCCGTTGATTCTGAATCGGACGGCTCAGAGCGTCCGGGGTTCAAACACAGGCGCGCTCGGGAGGCGAGGCTGGCTGACCGCCATCTCGAGATGGACGGCCCGCAGAGAGCCACGCCGCTCGACAGCCGCTGCCGCCGTCGACAACAGAGCCGAGCGAACTTCGAGCTCGCCGGGCGTGTCGCGGCGAGGAGCTCGCATGCAGGCCGAAGGAGCTAAAATCGACACCATCGCTATTGCGCGACCGGATGGCACCGCGACGAGGCTAATGGTGGCTTGACGCGACGCGCGGCGAAGGTGGAGGTGTGTTACACCAAACGAAACAAAGAACTGCCAAGCTACGAGCAAATGGACGAGTGCACAAGCTACAACGAGGTCCTAAGGACTTAACGCGACCAGCCGGAGACCAAATGGTAGCCGGCGGAGCCGAGGCTAACGACGGCGCGGCGCGACCAAACAAGGAACTACGCCATGGTGCAGCAAAAGCGAAAAGAGGAGGTGCTTGCTCACCCGGGCCTCGGAAGACAAGGACGGGTCGATGATGCCGCGAGGCACAGAGATGACCGCGACGAAGATCACGGCGGTGCGTATGGCTTCACCGCGAGGGGACAACTCGGGCCAAACCAAGAAGACCGGATATCGGCATAGCACCAGTGAGGCCCAGAGGTGCTACGAGAGGAGGAATTGGGAAGGGGTGAACTCACCGAGCCGGAGACGAAGAGGCGGTTTCTCGGCCGAAATTGGGGAAAACTTCACTCCTCGCGGTTCCACTCGATGTGACCTGAAATCGAGCGGGGGTTAGCGACCACCGAGGGGAGGCGAAGGTGTGGGAGCAAGAGATTGGGGAAGGGGCCACTGGGGTACCGCCTTCACCGAGGTCCCGAGCTCCAACAATGGCGGCCGATGGGGACGGAGGTGCTGGGGTTCGCCGAGCTCGAAGAAGGTGAGGAGAAGGTGCGGACGGTGAAAGGATGCTCGTGGAGGAAGTGGGAAGCTTAAGTAGGCCCGAGGAGCAAGAAGAGCACCGCTGGCCGCCTCGGGCTCCCTCTGCCGCCACGGTCGCCGTGAGCGACGGGAGCAGGTAGAAGGTGGACTTTCGGGGGCGGTGGAGTGACGGGCATTTAATGCGCCCGCCCGTTGGCGTCGAGGGTGAGTGGACGCGACGCTACGGCCCACGAGCCTCTCTGCCATGGCGCAGAGCGAAGCGCGGCCGGCGGCGAAGCGCGAGGAGGACGACGAGGTGGCCGCCGATCGTGATACAACGCGCGACACGCCGATCGCTACTAAACGGTCGTGCACAGCGCCACCGTCCGGCGGAAATCCAACGGCCGAAACAGAGGCAACCGAGTTGTCCGGATGCTTACACGAATGACACCGCTCGATGGAGATCCAATGGTCGACGATGCGCGTCGCCCGCCGACCGCGCAAGACAGTTATTGTTGGCTCGGCGAGTCAAGTCGGCCGAGTCGGACTGGTCCGCTCGGCCGCATGAACAATACTAGACCAGCTTTTGATTTGAATTTAGGCTGAGATTTTGAAGATTTAATTGGAGTATCAAATCAACTCCAAATTGAATGAAATTTTTACTGAAGCTTATTGGCTATAAGATTGACCTTCCTAAAATTTTCAGAAGTTTTTGTGCATTAAATTTTATATTAAAAATTTCAGAAGTGATAAGTGGGTTTGACCAATTTAAAAATGGGTTTGACCTGAGCCAAAGATGGCTCAAATAAATTCTAAAAATTTGAGAAAAATTCAGGGGTGCACAATATCACCCCAAGAACTTATGATAAAAGTTTGAAAGGTTTTGGACCTGAGACACTACTCAAAATGTTTTTGACTCGAATTAGACTATGAATTTTGAATGTTCAATTTATAAATTTTCTTTACAAGAAATATAACAATAGTTCTAGGAGGTTAAGATGCGTGAAAAGTTTCAAAATGTACACATTTTGTTACATTTGAAACATGAACCCAGTGTTAGGTTACGGTTTGACACACACACCTTAATTGGGTCATTTTGGGGCTGTTACAGTAAGCCTTGCAGGACTCATCGTAAGAATTTAATGTGTTGCTCTCCTAGAGCTTACAACCATTATTCAAAGTTCCATCACAATCACAAATTGCAAGTGACTGTAAAAAGATCTAAATGCAATGCGTGCACTAGATCAGACCAGCGAAGTATGTAGAAACTTCTACCTGAATCTGCTCCTTGGCGATCTTCTCCTCTTAGGCAACTACGGCTGCGATCGCTGCGATATCCAAATGAGGGATGATGGGGGTTGCTACTGGGCTATCCACATTCATGAGTACAACTAATGGTTGTGGATCCTCTGTGCCTACAATGGCGAGATGTGGCTCATGTTGTCCTTTGCCCTTCTTAGACTGGAAAGCATCAATAGCGTGTGACCCAAGACCTTACCCTTCTTGCCCCTCTCCTTTATGAGAGGCTTCCTCACCTTCTAGTTGCTAGCATTAGCTTCATGGCCAACATTGCTACTAGGCGGCTGTGAGATGTAGTTCTTCTTTAGAACATCATCTTAAGCTTCAGCAACTTGCATGATGTTAATCAATTCAACATACTCCTTGTAGCCGTCTTAATGATAGTTGCGTGTAGATTGCACTGCATTTGGGTGAAAGATAGAGAGAGTCTTCTCAATCTTCTGCTCATCCGTGATTACCTTATTACAGAGTTGAAGATTGGCACAAATTCTGTATAAATTCAGGCCATGCTGGGCTAGCTCTTCGAACTCTCGGTTCATGATGCCAGTCATCTATGTATTTCATGCAAAGTGTTCAAAAGATTACTGCTAATAATTTGCATAGAATGGTTGCAAATTCTCTTAATGCTCTTTGAACTTTCGGTTCGTGATCCTGTATTTTTTATGTATTTTTCATGATTCACTACTATTTTCAGTGATTAAAAGTGACATAAACAATCAAAGATAATCAAAATAGTAAATACAACACATAAATTGCATAGAAATAATAATAACAAAGTTAAACATGCTTCAAATGCTCAAAATGATTCAAAAATTGACTTCCCGAGGCACTTTTCTGTTAGAATATGGATTTTCGGTGAATTCTGCAATTTTCAGTGGCTAAACTGCTAAATTTCAATTCTGAAAAATTTCCGCGCCATTCTGTAATTTATGAGGGGTTATTCTACAAGAATTTCTTTCTCAAAATATTTTGTCATAATTTCCAAAAATTCGAGGGTTTATTTGTAAATTTCTCGTATTTTCTTTTCTCCTAGAATTTTCTTTGGGTCGTTGGTCATTCCGGCCTGCTTTGGCCTATTGGCCTTTTGGCTTGCTTTGGTCGAAAACCGGCCCAAAAGGCCTGGTCAAAACGACGTAGTGGAGGGGATAGGGTTTCCCCTCCCTGTTCCCTAACTTGGCGGCACCGGTGCATCACGCATTCGGGTGTGCGGTTGGCGAGGGCAGCGCGCAGTGGGCGCAAGCACCGATAGCTAGCGGCCTTGTAGGCGCAGTGCATAGGGGCTGCGATGGCGCACTGATGAACCACGGAGGTCTTGATTTTGGCCTGATCTTTCGATGAGAAGGTAAGTTCAGTAGTAGTCGCTCAACTCTCACGATCCTAGCTACGAACTCGTAAGGCTTGAAACCACGCAATCGTTGAACTGCTCGACAAGTCGTTATCAACCATACACAAATACCCGGATGACCTGATCACGAAGATCAATTCCTGCATACATCGAAGAAGCATGCAAGAAAAATATAAATAGCAATCTGAAATTGCGAATATGAATTAATGTATTAATAAGTGGGGTTCCGAAGAACAATATTGCTGTTGATCTTGCCGAACAAGAGAACAAAATATAAAGTAGCAAAGGCTAAACTTTAATATAACAAAAACCCCTGGAACTAGAGGGGTGGCGGCCACTATGTATAGGAGAAGGGAGGGGTGGCCGTGGGTATTGTTCATGTGTGAATAGAGCTATATGAACAGTACCCAAACGAACTTTTTTTATTATTTAATCCTTTTTTTAAATTAATTTTAAATTTAACCCCTCGCAAACTTTATTTCCAATTCTGACCCCTTTGGTCACGCCACCACCCGTGGCGTGACCAAACAACACTGTCACGCCACAGGATAAGTCCCTAAAATCGCACTTTTTGTCACGCCACTCGTGGTGGCGTGACTAAACAATATTGTCACGCCACCACCGGGCGTGACAAGACTTTGACCAAATGGGTCAAGGTGATGAAGTTTGGTCACGCCACTGTGGTGGCGTGACCAAAGGGGTCAATTGGAAATAAAGTTTGCGAGGGGTTAACTTTAAAATTAAATTAAATAAATGATTAAATAAATAAATAAAATTCTACCCAAACCCTAGGTGGAACGATCATATGGGCCATATGGGTCAAATCAGTCCATTCATTACAAAGACCATGGGCCAACAATTGGTGACGCAAAACCAAGGCATATAGATGCAGCAACATGACATGTAGACATAGCACCATGGCATCTAGACGAAGCTCGACTTGTATGAGTAGACGTAGCTTGGTCCAACCAGAGAATATGGCAGTGTAGTAGCCGAAAGTCCTTTCGAAGAAGATGTGATTGAAGTAGAGGATGCAGTGCAGCGAGTTGAAGTAGTGGTTGCATCCTTAGAGTTGATATCCTCATCACGCACGACGGGCGTGACCGCGAGAGTTGGTGGCGTTGCGCTGGTGCTGCAGGCGCAGGCGGCTGTAGGCCGTCGGTAGACGCGTTGGGTGCATTAGTATGAGCGTACGCGATAGCGTAGCGCGGGTTGTAGGTCGGCGGTGCCGTCCTTCCATGGCACGGTAGAGGCGGCTTTGGGTGGTGCGAGGGCTACGTGCAGGCGGTGCTAGGGCGGCTGGTGGGCGACGCGAGGGCTTTGAGCGGCCAACACGGCCTCGGGCGGCGCGCGCATGGAGTAGCATAGTTTCTGGCAAACGCCCAATACGAGCGGCGTGCACATGACTGCAGCGCGGCATGGTGTTCAGGCCGGCAGGGAAGGCACGCGGAGGCGGCGGCGCTACGGGCGCACACGTGGAGGTCCGGCGGCGTTGCGAGCGAGTCGGCGACGTCGGGTGCTTGTGGGGGCACAGTGTGAGCATCCACGTGCAGTCGGTGGTGCTAGGGGCCGGCACAGGGCCATGTGCATGTGGCGGCGTGCCGGTGCGTGCTCGCGCGATGACAGCGCAGGAGCTAGCAGCGCAAAGCACGTGTGGGGGTGGCACGCATGCGGCACGGGCGCGCGCAATGGTGCAGTCGTTTGTGGGTGGCATGCAGGCTGGCGCGGTGTGGCCGTACGGGGCTACGTTGTCCATTTTTTTCTTTTTCTTTTACTGTTCATGCAATCTACAATCTACAGTGTAATTGTCATCTACTCTTTCATGCAACCCACCGATCAGCTTGGCCGGCGACTTCAAGTCGACACGCAGTAGATTAGAGCGGATTTGCACTGTAGGAAATAATCTAGAAAGCCAAATTTATGGAATTGAAAGCGATCTAGAAAAGCGATTCAATCTACGAGCGTCGTTCTTCGATGGTTACCTTTTCGATCCGAGTAAAGTAGGCCTAGAAGTAGGCCAGAGTCGATCGTGCTGATAACGTGTTTAGGAACCGTCGCTGGTAAGTCCAGTCCGATTGATCACCTCGTAGACGAAGTAGAATCACACACAATAATGCAAGAATAAATAGTAGATTGAACACAGAGATATAGAGTGACTTCTTGCTTCTCTTTATTTCTCTTCTTATGATCAGCCTTTTATAATGACTAGCACCCCCTACTTATAGACTAGAGACCCTACTAGGGTTTAGATGGGGTGCCCACCCATGGGTGGGCTGCTGGGCGAAGCCCATGGTTTCTCAACAAATACTAATAAGATTTTACTGTAGTGAAAAACACTATAGCAAAAATACTGTGCTGCTTGACCTTGGCATTTGATCTTTGATCGGATGTTGAAGATCACTCTAAATGGCTATGCACCATAGATCTTTGCATTGACCCTTTAAATAGAGAAGATCCCAATCCGAGGACGAGATGGAGGAGGTGAAGCTTTTCACTTGGTCTCGTCATTTATAAGGAAAAATTTAGTTTATGTTTGTTTTGCAGCTTTGGATTTTGTCATTGCTATTTTCTTAGTTTGTTCAGTGCAACGTGATTGGAAAATTTGTTTGAAAAATACCATTATAACCAGGTCAATGCCCGTTGACCGAGAGGAAATGACCTTTTTGCTCTTCTAAATATGTTGATTTTTTTTAATTAGATGCCATCACAAATATTAATCTTTTTTTGTTTAAGTTGGATCCTACTACTAGGTGTGCACGGAGACCGAAGATCTAATATTTTTTAGATAATATTAATTTAAAAGATAATTACAAAAATAAAAAGTTGATTTTTTTACAAAAATAGGTGCTTTTCGCTAGTCTAAACGGCGACAGGTTCCTGTCGCCTATTCAACTAGCGACAGGGATCCTGTCGCCAATTGGAACAGTGTAGAGAGATTCCTGTCGCCAATTGAACTGGCATAAGGATCCCATCACTAGTTCAAATGGTGATAGGACCCTGTTGCTAGTTCAACTGGTGATAGGATCCTATTTTTTATTTAATTTATGTCTATAGAATTTGGCCTAAACATTTTGTGTATTTGACGAAGTTTTCTTGTAATGCCTTAAAGTGTCCGCGTAGTTCGTAATCCGAAATTAGAGAAGATAACGAAATGTGAAGTAGAAAAAGTGAGATCGACGGCGCAATAACATAAATAACCCCCTTCAGAGCGAAATGAAAAAATATATTTGGGTTTCGAGTCGCCATGTGCGTTGATGTCCCAATTGTATTGTTCACGGAACCTATTCCTTCAGGAAAAGATTACATAATATATTATAGTTGAAATTGTAACACCCTGGCTATTCGGAAGCTAAAATGTCACCTAAATCATCTAACATACATCCATAATGCGGAAGAATTTGAATAATATCAACTAATGATATAAAGAAATCACTATTTAACAGAACCATGGCATAACAACAGTCTGAATTCAAGCAAGTGTAACGAAGGGTCATCGAAGATCACAAGCATTTCATAATCAAACATAACATGGAGAAGGTATCCTTCCTTCACCATCTAAATTTATTTATTACAGTTCATCACTTAACGAATGAAAGATAGAAACTAAATCATATTATTGAACTTGAATATGGTGAATTGCATTATTAGTGCGTGTCTACTCCCTCCCGATAGAGCCAGATCAATGATCACCTAAAATAAAACAAACAAAGTAAGAATGAGTCCGTGACTCACAAGTACAAATGAATAAATGAACATACCACAAATACGAACAAGACCTCATCATTAAAGAATGCAAACATACCCCGAATGATATATGGATGAATAGAATGAATGGATTTAATGAAAAGAATGGACTGCACACATGCTTATACCGGTATAGCTAGTGACACACCCGTCGGTGTTCACTTAAGCCCATATTTATCGAAATACGGGGATCCAAAATACCGTATGAAGAACGTTTCATACGGGTGTCCAAAACTGCCCACTTTGGAATGGTGGGACTTCATATGCCCATACTGGAATTAATGGGACTTTAAACTCCACTCCCGTGGAGCTCCACTCCCGTTGACGGAACATGAACATGAATGCATTAATGAACATAAGTATTATGACTAACATCATCTGCACATATATGAAAGAACATACGCAAGGAACATAATCCTTGGAACCTCTTGTATTCTTTAATCTCCACTCCCGTGGTTATTCCACTCCCGTGGACGGAACATGAATATTGAAGCTTCTCTCATATCAAACAAAACACAATACTAAACATCGAGCATCCAGTATTTACAAATCACACAAAAGTCAATGTACTTGCCTTCAATAAGCTCATAGGTAGTAGGCAAAGAAGATGTCCCTAAACCGAAGCCTCTACGCCTACGTAGTAAGTACTCGAAATAAATACAACATATAACAGAGCGCTTCCATTAACGTTCTACAACGCCTTCCCGACAATCCACAATTAACTAGTTAGCTTTAATCTAAAAACAGACTACTCAGGCACAACCCGAAACTGGACAGCAGAACGGTAAAAATCATATCTATTGGTCTGGAACTCAGAATGAGGTGAGACCAATTTCTATGGATTCTTAACTGACATATCTACAATACTCTAGTTGACAAGGTAAGCCAAATCGGCCAATTTAATTTACTGACAGATAACTGAAACAGCAGAACAGAATCTGTCTACACAAATAAGACAGCAGTATGAAAACGATCATAACTTTTAATCTACAACTCCGAATTGAGCGTTCTTTAACAATATCAAAATCTAAGACCAAGGCCTACAATAACCTAGTTGGGTGAAAGCCCTGAATTTTCCATTAACACACTCATATTTTAAAAGACAACTTGACAGTTTATTCTCGTCAGGATTCTGGACAGCAGAGACGAAAACTAACATAACTTTTTATCCGTACATTGGAATTCAGTGTTCTTGGCGGCCACCGAAAGCTAAGAACAAAACCTAAATAACTCTAGGCGATCAAAATCCCTAATTCTGCCTCTAAGCACACGAAACAGTCCACGCAAGAAACTGGACAGAATTGAAATTACAGCAAATAGCACATGGTCCGATCAAACCTAATCAAATTCGCCTCTACGATTAACCAACAACGACAACCGGGAACCGTTACCCTTGGAGCACCAGGAAGATGATGAAGATCCTTGTAGAGGATGACCCTCAATCCCCCCCTTCTTGATCAACAAGTCCGCGAAGCTCCAGCCCTTCCTTCGCGAGAGGCCGGCAGCGGGGAGATCGGCATCAAGGAATGGGAGGCGCTCATCCATGGATGGGGCAGCTCCAAGGGAGGAGGTGGAAGGGCGCAAGGGAGAGGGAGGGGTAGGGGTGGCGGCTGCAAGAGGGAGGGGGAGGGGAAAATTTTGGCCAAGGGGAAAAAGGGAGGGGTGGCTAGGGTTAGGGGGGTGTGGGGGCGCATGGGCTTTAGGCCCATGATGCCTCCCCCCTCTTGAGAAGGAACGGCCAGCCCACTTGGGCCACAGCCCAGGCCCAGGTTGCCGTGAAAAACCAGTAACCCCCCTCTCTTTACAAGATCTGACGATGAAAATTTCCCCCGAACAAATTTAATCGCTACCGATTAAATTATTTTATTCCGATAGTTGATCCTTACACTTTCGGGATATTACAGAAATATTTGGGACGAGAGATTTAAGTTCGAAAGAGTTCATAATTTAATTGCGAAATACATAGCGCGTTGGGTTTGGTTTCGTACATTACAAATACCAACATGCATGAATCCACAAACCGAAATACACCTACGATACATGTGCGCCTTTTTGGAATCCAAAAAAATATTGATTGGAATGAAATTAATCAGTCCTGGCGGCCCATTGGTCCCTCTTGTCTCTGGGTAGCCCGTAGCGGTGGCCAGTCTCAAAGTCAGCCATGTTCTACGAGATGGACCGAATGATGTTAGGATAGCGCAACGCAGGTCCAAATTAATAATCAGGATGCAAATTGAACATAACTCACCTCTTCGATCCGGACTGCGCCCAGGCAACGGGGAGCGCTAGGATGACCGCCGGTCTCACAAGCAGGAGCCTTCCCGTTGTGCACTACGCACTCGGCCCGGTCGTACTCAGCTTCCTATTTGGGGGTCCTCCACCACCACCCTGTTTTCCTGGGCTCCTGTGGTGCCTTTTGAGTAGGGTTGGGTACGTGAGGTTTCCAGCGTTTGAAAGTCTCAGCTCGTATCGCATAGTTCGATATGTACTTCTGCTCGGCTTCCTGTTCTCCTGGGCTTCTTGTTCGGGGGTCCTCCACCACCACCCTGTTCTCCTAGGCTCCCACGGTGACTTTTTAGTAGGGTCAGATACGTAAGGTTTTTGGCATTTGAATGTCTTGGCTCGTATCGCATAGTTCAACATGTACTTCTGCTCGATGAAGGCCCTATCGTACATTTCCAGGTTGTCAATCCATTGGAAGAAGTTGCATCGTATCTCCGACTGCCATTATACGTGGGTGTAGTTAGGGATTTGTGGAATAGAACGTAAGATGTGAAAAATCTATGTGCGTGCAACATTCGCTTGCGAGGTGATGACTGCACATGAAGTATACATGGGTGGCCATCGCTGGGTGTGTGGACTGGATGGTCTTAGCCGGTTCTTCGTTCACACACTGTGGGTGTGGGAACTCCGTTGCTACCAGAGCATCCTTCATAGAATAATTTGGGTAGGGTTTAACCCTCTTTGCAAGCCACTTGCGCTTCTGCAGAATCTTTGCATAGAAGTTCACCGACGAGTCCGACATCTCCTTTCTCTCGGTTGTGTTAACCAAGTTTTGGTGAGGTATTGGGTGTGGTGCTGTGGTGTTCTCCTCCAGCTCTCTTCTTCCCTTCTCTTCTCCCTCCTTTTATAATGGGCGGAGGAGAGGAGAGAAGAGATATCTGAAAAGGTGGAGTGGTGGAGTGTGGTACTTTCGATCTGCAAAGGTAGCGTTGAAGTCACTCTGCAAAAGTGACAGCATGTGTCATGATAGGGTGCGGTCTTCTCGGTTTGAAAAGGTAGCGTCGTAGTGTATCAACTCACTCTGCAAAAGTGATAGCATGTGTCATGACAGGGTATGGTTTTTTCAGTCTGAAAAGATAGCGTCACAGTGTGTTGTCGTTCTGCAAATGTGATAGTGTGTGTCATGATAGGGTACGTGTAATACCCTGTTCAATCTTTAGAATTATAATTGAATTTTAAACCTTTTATCGGGATTTAAAATGGAATTTTAAAATTTCTCGAGAAGAGGGATTAAATCTTGGGCCAAAAGCCCATAGCCTTGGCCCATTAGGGGCAGCCAAAAACCCTAGATGCCTGTAGCACGCGTGTGCTACAATGCCACCGCCAGTCACAGTAATCCCATCGTCTATAGTACCCATCTACTACCCTTGCTGCTGTCCAAGAAGAAGGAGGGAGGGGGATGAACCGTTCGTGTGCTGCCGGCCAAGGGAAAAGAGGAAGAGAAAGGAGGAGAAAAGGAGATCTTCTTCATGAGTTTTGATCAGCGATCTCGGGTGGTTCTACAAGTGTAACAATCGCTTTTTTCGTTGGTTGGGTCTTAGTAGATGCGATATCGTTTATGTTTAGTAGATCGAAGTCCAGCTGTGATTAAATATAGTTCTGTCCAGTGTAGTGTGCGACTGTTTTCGCATTCTTAGATGCCGAATCAGAGGATCCCATCTCCTAGAGTTATGTGGGGTTCGTTCTTATCTTTCAGTGAACGTAAAGATCACTCAATTCTGAGTTACAGTATAACAGTTATGATGAATTCTTTGCTGTTGCCCCAAAAGTCTGACGAGAATTAACAGTCATTGTATTTATTAAAATATGACAAAATTAAAGGCTGATTCAGAAGTATTGCCCAAAATGATTTTTGTAGATAATCTCATTAGCTTTTAGGATTGTAAAAAACACCCTTTTTGGATTTATAAAACAAAAGTTATGTATGTTTCAATTTGACTGTCCAGAGTGTATGTCGATTTCTGTCATTAGTTTTGACCAGTGTGCCACTTTTTGTTAAAAGAAACATATGAGTGTCATGCCAACTAGACTTTTCAAGTTTATGTTCTTAGCTTTCTAGAATGACAAGAATCATGGATTTTTGTTAATTTGATCAAAAGTTATGATTATTTCTTTACTGTTGTGTAATTCTGCTAGACAAATTATTTATTAGACTTTCATCTGAATGTTAGCCTAAGTTGTTTGCCAAATCAGAAGGTTCAGCCAACTAGGTTAATGTGGAGATTTATGTTACCTTTCTATAGGATCTGAGATCACCCCTTTTCGAGTCTCAAAACAAAAGATATGATGTTTTTAGTATCGCTGTCCAGATTATCATTCTTTCTAGACTATCGGTTAAATTGGATAGAACCTTAATATGAACCTTGGGTTTAGGAGGATGGGTTTAAGCGTTACGAGAAGCATCTTCTTCATGTGGTTTCTTATTCAAAGTAATTAATTTGTGTAGGAGGAGGGAATTCGAGTGTAGCAGCATCCCTCTTGACTCAAAACGCTTCGCAGCGCGGAAGGCAAGTACAATTGATTTGTCTTAATTACTATTTGTTCCACTTGAGTGATGAATGTTCAATGGATAATTCTGGTATTACTTGCTTCCCCTCATAATTGATATACCATGATTCTTCGATTATATGTTTACGATCAACATATTCTTTCGTTCTTCCATTCGTGTTTCACAAACAGGAGTGGGTAACAAAGTCCCATCATTCCAACATGGGCAAGTACATGGTGTATGTAGTGCTGTGGTTTGTTCATAGTACTTGATGTTCATGCCATGATTGAATACTATGGTTTAGGAGTAGTTTTCAATGATCTCTGATTCGTTCCATATATGAGAATACATGCTTCTTGAGATTTCGTCTTCCATATTCATGCATTCATTCATTGTTCCTGATTCACCCACGGGAGTGGGATGTAAAGACTCATCAATTCCAGTATGGGCATTTAAGACCCACCATTCCAATGTGGGCAAATTGGATCCCCGTTATGAAACGTTTTTCATACGGGCCTTGGATCCCCGTATTTTTTGAAATACGGGCCTGAGTGAACACCGACGGGTGTTCACTGGCTATACCGGTATAAGCAAGAAGTGTAGTCCATTCATTTCATTCATTCATTCATATGGTTTCCGTCATTCTACATATGAATTCTATTCTATGATGTGATGTTCTTATTCATTCGTTTTACCTTCGAATTCTATTCTATGATGTGATGTTTTATTCATTCATTCTAACTTTGAATTCTATTCTATGATGTGATGTTTTTATTCATTCATTCCATATTCGTATTCTATTCTGTGATATTATGATCTTATTCATTCGTTCTATATTCAAAATTCTATTATGTGATATTATGTTCTTATTCATCCCTTCTATATTCAAAATTCTATTATGTGATATTCTGTTCTTATTCATCCCTTCTATATTCAAAATTCTATTCTGTGATATTCTGTTCTTAATCAACCCTTTTATATTCAAAATTTTATTCGGTGATATGATGTTCTCATTCATCCATTCTACATTCGTATTATATTCTGTGATTGTTATGTTCCTATTCAATATTATTCATATTGTACTGTTATACTTGCTGAGTCGTGGACTCATTCTTGCTGTGTTTACTTGTTTTAGGTAAACTTTGGAGACGGCATGCTTGTGAGGGAATAGTCACGGAACACTTCATTCACATTACATGATTCACTTCTAACTAGATGAACTTGTCATTATCATTCCTTCGATAAATTTTGAATTGTAATATGGGGTTCGATGGTTGATGTTATCATCCCTTATGTTATGGTTGGATTGGTAATAGCTTAATGATCTCCGTATAGACTGTGATAGTTTTAGTATAGTTGATTCAACATGATTGGATGATAAAGTTGGATAGCTGGTGGAATTCTTATTCAATTCTTATATTCTTTTTATGTCATTAGTTGAAAGATTGTTGAAATTCTTCCGTATTATTGTTGTATGCTAATCTTTTAGGTGGCATCTTAGCTTTCGCTTAGCTAGGGTATTACAGTTGGTATCAGAGCGGGCTTTAGGTCTGTGGTAAATGAAACATTAAATTGACACACTGTGCACAGTAGGTGGGATTTGGGTAATCATTGCATCTTCGATTCTAATAGTATGTTTCCTCATGTTGAATTGTTATTGAGTTGCTTCTGTACTATCATTCTTGTTGCTAATCTATGATCTGTTATGATCTTCGATATCTATGAATTTAGTCTATGATTGTTATGAGATGATCTTGTATATTCAAAATTGATTATATGGGTTACGTGATGATAACGGGTGATGAGGAGTTGAGGTCGTGGTTGTTGCCCTAGGTCTTGCCAGGCTACACCACCGTTCGTGGTATGAGAATAGAGAGGTACTTACCCCCGTTCCATAGCTATATGTTGCCCATGAGTCCTTGGTTGAAGCTGTTGTCTTCTTTGAGCTTGTATTTGGTCTTCTGGTTGTAGTTTCTTCCAGTTGATGAATTTCCTTTGATTGGTGGTTATAGTGAAGTGGGCAAGTTTCAATTGGTCTCTATTTGTTCTTTGAAACAAATATTATTCTTCTGACTAGTGTGATATTTCTGCTACTTGTGAACGTTGTTAATTTGCAAGATTGGTCTTTTCACGGAAGTTCTGTTTTATCCTTTGTTGGACAATGTAACTCACTTGTTCGCTTGATGTTTGGGCAGTAGAAGATTTCTTTTGCAAGTTCTTTATTATGTGGAATGTTGATATTCCGTATTTCTTTTGGGGTAATTTGAGAGTTGAAGTTTAATGTCTCTCTTTTTTAAGAAAGAGGATGTTGAAACCTCTTTAGTGTTGTGTTGTCACACTTAATTAAGAGGTTTTAATTTATGAGATTGCCTTGTATTAGTGTGAGCTTGTTAAAAAAAGATTTGTTTCAGCTCCGTGGCTTGTGCACTTGGTTTCTTTTCTAGAATGAGTTGTTATTACAATCTTTATTGATGAAGGAAAATTTTATAACACGATTTGTAGTGTTCCCTTTGGAGGATTTATTGATGTTGGTTCTTCTATAGAGAAAGAGTTTCGATCGCCTCTCGTGAGATCTCCTAAATGAAAATGTTTCAAAAGTTGCATTCATAACCTTTTGGTGTTCAAAATTTATGTGGTAGCTGAGGTTGGTGCAACCAAAAGGATTTATTTGAATGTTCCATCGGTTCTTAAGTAATTCTTGTGATTTGAGTTTTAAGGCTCCTTAGCTTGAGTTGGCAATGTGATATTTCGATTAAAGGAAAACCTTTTTGTTTTGTTAAAGAAAAAAGTGTAGTATAAGTATTTGAGATTTAAGTCGAGTTTTGTAACTTGCGGACTATTTGAAGTGCGCCTAAACTTTTTGCTTTTGCCCCATAAGAGTTCCCGATTTTGAAAGGCAACACCTTCTTCTCATGTGAGATTTTATATTTTCTTTGTGTGGGACTTATGCCCTCAGCTGTGGACTTCACTTATGTTTTCTGAGTTCACTGCTTAATTGACTACTTTCTTTGGTCATATGTTCATTGTGGGTGGCACATGTTCTCCCAGTTGATGAAAATTGGTTCCATTCGCTCTTTCTTTTGATAAAGAATCAATCTAATCGTTACACATGAGTCTTTCGAGGTGTTTATTAATTGTAGTTGTGAAACATTCGGGTGTAAGTTATTCGAGGAGCATTGAAGGATAACTGATTTCGTGTATAATTCTTGGAGAGAATTTTACTTATATAGAATGTTTGTCTTTGAGGCTAAATTGATTAGATTGTGGGAATTTTATTCATCGAATCTGAGGTTTTCCTTAACATTTACACTAGAAGTTCATTCTAGGAGACTTGGGGGGTTAACTTTGGTCCCCCAAAGGTTGTGCGTAGAGAAAATAGAAATCCTGCGTATTCTGAGCAGTGGAATGATCGTTGATAGAACCGTTCTGATGTAGAACATGAGCGTGTGTACTGAGGATTCTGAGATGTTATTCTTAAAAGTTGAGGTGATGTGATTACATGATATCTTTTCTATGGTGCTTTGGTGTCGGGACCCAAAAATGCAGTTCTAGAACCCTCTGTGTATAATGCACTAGTCCAGGATCACGCTGGTGCACACAGTGTCAACACAGGCGAATATCAATCCACACAAGCGATAAATAAAGTAACCGATTAGTTTGAATAACAAATAAGGGTTTTGACCTTATGGTCGAGTTTACACTTATTGAGCCACGCAGGGCTAATAGAGAATAAAATAGCAGCGGAACAGAAATAACTTCAGCGTAGATCCCATTAATTCAACACATGCAACCAACTGAGATCCAGACCTTAACGATCAGCAACCTTCGACGAACTCCTCCTCGAAAGCAAGCGTAGACTCCTCTTCTTCTGTAGGTTTGGGCGCAAGTTTTACAACAAGTGTGAGTACACAACCGTACTCGCAAATCATACCACAGAATGTAATCTATATGTGCAGGCTTATTCCAAAAGAAAAGGCTTCTGTGGTTCTTTTGCATAAAGGCAATATTTGCAATGAAATATAATAATAGATTGAAATCATAATTCAAAACAAATAGACACTATTAATTTAACAGTTGTTTTCACAAAGACACAAAGCTAAATAGATTACTTCACATAGCCACATGACTTAGATCATATAGCTCCCATCCCAAACATTTTATGAAAACTACCCCTCGTGTGAAATCCCCGAGCATGCCCATGACCGCGGACGCGGCTATTCAAATAGATTGATTTTACACTCCGCAGAGTTTGTACACTTTACCCACAAGATACAACTAGTGTAGCTAGCACCAATCATAACAAAACAGTTCAGAAACTTCATCTTAAACATTGACATTCCCAATGTGCTTTCCCGCCAGACCAGCCCACAAAGAATGCTAGTCCGACACACACCGCTGGACAGGGATGCGGCGAACCGTCCCGCGATGCAACTACCAGATAGTCACACCTCCACCCTGTCACAAAGCCTAACCTATCCACCTGAACATCAATGCCGAGAATCCATAACCTACTATGTTAGGCCCGTCCCATCAGGCATGTGGTCGTACAGTAAGGCTCAATTCAATGGCGCACAAAGTTAAGTCCTTAATTGACCAAGGCAAGACTTCCATTTTCTAACTATGTCACAAAGATTATCATTCCCATTCACACGGTTCACCATATCACACAGTATCCACCACTTGCCTCAGTCCAAATCCTTTACCACCCAGTTGGTTTTAGTGCAACACATGCCATCACGAAGTAATAACACATAGCACACAGTTTTACACAAAGTTTCATAGTCACTTAGTCAGATTTAATATTTGTAACTCAAATGAGATATGAGACTCGTAGCTGTAATATCCCAACTTTTATTTGAGATGCAATTCAAATTTAGAGAGAATTAATGTAATTCTCCGATAGTGCTAGAAATAATTTTCGGGAGAAAATAATTAATCGGTAGAAGGTTTCTTTTGGAAAAAACGTTTAAACAGGAGAATAGAGGGGGTTTTCTGTGTTTTCCTGGCAACCTGGGCCTGGGCGGCCCATGAGGCCTGGCCGGCCATTGGGGGGAGGTGCCACCCTCCCCCAAAACGCTAGCCGCCTTTTCCCCCCTCTCCTCCCCACCTTGGCCACCACCTCCCTCCTCTCCCCTTCCCCCTGCATCTTGCACCTCCCCCTGCTGGTTGCAGCCCCTTTTCCACCTCCATTACTGCCGCCCCAAGCCCCTAGTGCAGCACCCCCACCTCCCGGAGCCGTCCCTTGGTGCCGATCTCCCCGTTGCCGGCTTCTCGCAAAGGTAGGAGCGGTGTTTCGTGGAATTGGCTGATCAAGAAGGAGGGAAACATCTTCGTGGATCAACCATCGGCTTCCTGGTTGCTGCAAGGGTAACGAATGCCGATCCTCATCGTTTGATTAGTGGTAGATGTGATTTGGATCATAATTGATTAGATCGATTTGTTGCGATTAAAAAGTTAGTTCTGCCCAGAATGTTGTGTGGCCTGTTTCGTATGCTTAGGGGCAGAATTAGGAATTTTGATCTCCTAGAGTTATTTAGATATTGTTCTTAACTTTCGGTGGCCGCCAAGAACACTGAATATCGACGTACGGGTAAACAGTTATGTTAGTTTTCGTCTCTGTTGTCCAGAATCCTGACGAGAATAAACTGTCAAGTTGTCTTTTAATTTATGAGTGTGTTAATGGAAAATTCAGGGCTTTCACCCAACTAGGTTATTGTGGGCCTTGGTCTTAGCTTTTGATATTGTTAAAGAACGCTCAAGTCGGAGTTGTATATTAAACATTATGATCGTTTTCATACTGCTGTCTTATTTGTGTTTACAGATTCTGTTCTGCTGTTTCAGTTATCTGTTAGTAAATTAAATTGGCCGAATTGGCTTACCTTGTCAACTAGAGTATTGTAGATATGTCAGTTAAGAATCCATAGAAATTGGTCTCACCTCATTCCGAGTTCCAGACCAATAGATATGATTTTTACCATTCTGCTGTCCAGTTTCGGGTTGTGGCTGAGTAGTCTGTTTTCATATTAGAGCTAACTAGTTAATTGTGGATTGTCGGGAAGGCGTTGTAGAACGTTAATGGAAGCGCTATGTTATATTTTGTATTTATTTCGAGTACTTACTTCTGTAGGCAGAGAGGCTTCGGTTTAGGGACATCTTCTTTACCTACTACCGTTGCGCTTCGCGGAAGGCAAGTACCTTGTTGTTCATATGCTTGGAGTATGACGCATGCTTGATGACTGTATTGTGTTTTTCTGATATCCATGAGAATGTTCAAAGTTTATGTCCTTCTCTTATGTGTTATATACATGAGTATATATATGATGTCTTTCATAGTTCATACTTCAGTTCATGCATCCTAATTCATGTTTTATCCACGGGAGTGGAGTGTAAGTCCCACCATTCCAATGTGGGCAGTTTGGACATTGTCATGTCCCGTCCACGGGAGTGGATAGAAAGACCCATCAATTCCAGTATGGGCACGTAAGACCCATCAATTCCAGTATGGGCAGTTTTGGACACCTGTATGAAACGTTCTTCATACTGGACTTGGATTGTCGGGACCCAAAAATGCAATTCTGGACCCTCTGTGTATTTACGCACTAGTCGAGATCACGCTAGTGCACACAAAGTGGTAACATAGGTGAATATCAATCCACACAAGCGAAATATAACATAAGCGAATAGTTTGAGTAACAACTTAGAGTTTTGACCTTAAGGTCGGGTTACAACTTATTAAGCCACGCAGGCTAACACTAAAGAAATCTGCGGAGCGAAATAAACTCGCAAACTCCAATCAAAGACACCACGTGCAACCGATCGGGATCGATGACCTAGCGATCAACCTTCTTCCACAAACTCCTCCTCGAGCGGCGAAGACTCCTCCATACAGTAGGTTTGGGCGCAAGTTTTACAACAAGCGTGAGTACACAACCGTACTGCAAATCATACCACAGAATGCAATATATAGATGCAGGCTTATTCCAAAGGAATGGCTTCTGTGGTTATTTTGCAGAAATGCAACATTTGCAATTGAATACAAATAATAGATTAAAAGTATAATTTAAAACAAATAGACAATATTAATTTAACAGTTCTTTTCACAAAGGCACAAAGCTAATCAGATTGATTCACACAGCCATATAACTTATGCCACACAGCTGTCCCATACCCAAAGTTTTATGAACACTACCCCTCATGTGAAATCCCCGCGTTGTCCATAGCAGAGGCGCGACTATTCGAATAGATTGATTAACACTCTGCAGAGGTTTGTACACTTTACCCACACGATACAACTAGTGTAGCTAGCACTAATCATAACAAAACAGTTCGGCAACTTCGTCTCAACATTGACGTTCTTATTCACACAGTCCCATATCACAAAGCTTAACCTATCCACCTGAACCCCAATGTTGAAACTCCGTAACCTACTAAGTTAGGCCTGTCACCAGACATGTGGTCGTACAGTATAGCTCAGTTTGATGACGCACAAAGTTAAGTCCTTAATTGACCAAGGCAAGACTTCCAGTTTTTCTAACTAAACCACACAGATAAATCCCAATCACAAAGCCACAGTTCACAGTATCCACCACTTGCCTCGGTCTAAATCTTTTACCACCCGGTTGGTTTAGTGCAACACATGCCATCACGAGTAATAGCACACAAGACACACGCTTTATCACACGTTCCATAATCACTTAGTCAATTTCATACTTGCACTCACATGAGATGATGACTCGTAGCATGGCTAAGCAATTCTAGACGGTCTAACCAACCATGTTGGCAATATGTTAATACCAACTAAATAATAAACCAATCTAGGGCGATAAAAGATTAAGGTATACAAGTAGGCAAGGTGGACATAACAATTTGGATCAATAACTAGCCCAAAAGCATTTAAATACATAATTAAAGTAAATGCAATAACTTAACACAATGTAATTTGGGAAAACTGGGATTCAATATGATCAAAGATATGACTTGCCTTGGAATAGGTCCACGCATGGTCTTGAACTTGGTTGAAGCCTTCTTCGCGAAAACCCTGAAGTATCGACGTCACGCACAAACGAAGCAAAACAACCAAAACAAATAAATAACAGAGTCAAAACAAACTCCAAAAATTAAATAAAAATAATAATTAGATAGATCTCGAATTTAGACAAATTTAAAAATTTGAATGGGCTCAATCGGAGTTCGGATGCAAAAGTTATGGCCTTTGGAAGATTGAAAATACATAAAATGCTGAAAATCAGTATTTCATGAATTTCCCGAATTATTTTCCTAAAGGAAAATCAGATTATTGCGCAATCTTGGCGTCACCCTCGATTTCGGAAAAGATAAATAAAAGAATTCAGCGACATGTGGGACCCACATGTCGGAGGTCGGGCTCACGGTGGACTAAGTCCACCGAGCCTCGACTCGAGTCCGTGAGATCGCGCGTGGCGCGTCGTGGGCGCCGATCGGCGCCACCGGCCGCCACTGCGTGCCGCAGTCTTGTGACGCAGGCGTCGGCGTGGATAACGACAAACGGCGGCGGCTCTGGACCGTCTGGCAACGGCGATCAGCGGCGCCCGCCAAGTCAATGTTACGGTTGAAGCCCTTGTTATTGCGAACCGGATGGTGCACTCACGAGCGGCGAGGCACCGAGATGGCCGTGGCGGCGTTTAAGCGAGGAGCGGCCGGTATCGCTTGATTGGAGTTACGCGATGCTCGGCGAAGTGGACGAGCACCGGGAGGTTGCTTATGCTCGTGCGATCTTTGGTGGTGCGATCGAGAGCTCCGGCGGCCTTGGCGGCGCGAAAAGCTCACCGGAGACCTTGCGGTTGAAAACCAAAAACCAAGCAACGGCGGCGTAGGGGCTCTCGGGTGATCTAGGGTTGGGGTTTTGGTGCGGGTGTTCCGCGATCCCGGGATCCTATTTATAGGAGCTCGGGGTCCGGGCGTCGCGGCGAAACCCTAAAAGGAGTCGAGATGAGCACGAGAGGGAAGCGGAGATAGAGTTCGTTTCGATCCCGATTGAGGCGAATCTGGCGCGGAAGATTAGAGATAGAGTTTGGCAAAGAAATCCGGAGGTTTTAGTTAGGAAAGTCCGTTGTCGGATTGAGCTTCTAGAAGACGGCAATGGCGGCGGCTCCGACTTCGGACGCGGAGAAGAAGGCGCGACGAAGACGGCGGACGCGCAGCGCGGGCCCACATGTCGCGCTAGGGTTAGGATGCGGCGCGTGCGTAAAGTGGTGCGATCACGGCGGACTTAAGATCGGACCGTCCCGATCTAATCGAGCAGTCCACAATCAAAAGAGCATTCTGACCGTCTGGTTGCCTCAGCGCATCTAGCCGTCCATGCTTGATCCAACAGCGAGTGGCGAGCGCGGAGAGAGAGAGAGGGTCGACAGCGGGTCCACTGTCGATCGTGGTGGCATGCACGCTGGGCCTGAGCGGGTCAATTTGCTGGGAATAGAGTTGGGCCGAGAGATTCGCCCAAGAAGATTTCAAGATTTTAATTAGGTTTTCATTTTAGAAAATACTAGAAAATCAAATAAGCAATAGAAAGTAGCAAATGAACTCAGAAAAATTTTAGAAAAATCTAGAAAATATATCTGAGCACATAGAACCCAAATAAATTAGCTTTGGCTATTGTTCATGTTGGGATTATTCACATTAAATGTTTTTGCTTGTAAAGTCAATATTAAGCTTTTGAAATTAAATTCAAATAAATCCAAATGGTGAATTTTTCCCTACTAACTATTTAAAAGATTTTTAAGCTCGAGAAAATTGGGATGTTACAAACCTCCCCCTTAAAGGAATCTCGACCCGAGATTCAAAGCTAGCTAGAAAAAGGCTAGAAACTTGGCTTTCGGCTCTTCTTCACATTCCCACGTTGCTTCTCCTTCGAGTGGTTGCTCCACTTGAACCTTGCAAAACGTAATGTCTTGCTTACGGTGGGCGCTGCGACATCCAAGATCTTGACCGGCTGCTCCTTGTAGGTAAGATCCTCTTTCAAAACAATTGATTCCAACGGGCTTGCTCTTCGGCACACGAAGACACTTCTTCAACCGAGACATGAAAGACATCATGTACTCACGCTAACGATCATGGTAGCTCCAATTGGTAAGCAACTTCCCACGCGTTCCAAAATCTTGAGCGGGCCAACATACCTAGGGCAAGCTTCCCTTTGGCATGAAACCTTTTGACACCTCGGCGGGGTCACTCGAAGATAGACAAAATCTTACGGCTCGGCGAGATCTTGACGGCGGTTATCGGCATAACTCTTACGCCTTGGTAGGCTATTTTTAGCCTTTCACGATCATAGCAACTGTTCTTACGCCTCTTGAATGATATCGGGCGAACATCATGCGTTCACCGTCTCGACCAATTTAACGGGTTCGGCGAGCGGCCATACAAAGCTTCAAATGGCGACATTTGCGGTCGCTTGATAATCGTTGTTGTACGAGAACTCGTGCATACGGCAAACTTTTATCCCATCGGGTAGCATTCGCTAGGCGCAAGCTCTCAAGATATCCTCCAATATCGATTGACTCTTTCGATGCAGTCAAGTCCGTCTCATGGATGATAAGCGATCTTTGAAATTCGGATGGGTACCAATGCTTCATGCAAACTTTGCCAAAACGAGAGGTGGCCGAGATCCTCGATCGACACTATCTTCTTGGGCACACCATGCAAGCCGACAATTACGGCCATGTACAACTCGCAAGGCGATCTCACGAGTACGTGGTTTTGATCGCGAAAAATGTGCGACCTTGGTCAATCGATCAACTATCACCCAGATCGAATCGTAACCTGATTGGGTCTTGGGTAAACCGGTGATGAAATCCATCCCGATTTCCTCCCACTTCCATTCCGGAATCTTCAGCGGTTGCAGCAAACCTGCTGGTCTCTGGTGTTCTGCCTTTATTTTCTGACAGGTGTCGCACAAGGCCACGAACTCTGCGACTTCTCGCTTCAAATTTGGCCACCAAAATTTGGTCTTAACATCCTGGTACATCTTGGTACTCCCAGGGTGAATCGAATACTTTGAGTCATGGGCTTCTTTTAAGATTAACTGTCTTAGACCATCGATATCTGGTACACAGATACGACCATTAATCCAGAGTATATCTTGATCATCCCTGGTGAAATCCTTGAACTTCCCTTCTGCCATTTTGATCTTGATTTCCGACAACACGGGATCTTTCGGTTGTGCTTCACGAATCTGCTTCTCCAGGGTAGACTGTACCTCTAAATTGGCTACAAATCCTTCGGACACAACTTCTAGCCTTAGCTTTTGAAATTCCTCATAAAGTTCTGGGCAACTTCCCTTTACTTCCAAAGCATTGCAGTAACTCTTACGACTTAGAGCGTCTGCAACTACGTTGGCTTTCCCGGGATGGTAGTGGATTCCAAGATTGTAATCCTTGATCAATTCCAACCATCTTCTCTGTCTCATATTCAGATCTGACTGAGTAAAGATGTACTTGGACTTTTATGATCGTGTAGACTTCACGTGATTCCGATGAGGTAATGGCGCCAAATCTTTAAAGCATGCACTACGGCGGCTAATTCGGATCATGAGTAGGGTAATTCTCCTCGTGGGGTCTCAATTGTCTTGGCGCATAAGCGGCAGCTCTTCCTTCTTGCATCAGGACACATCCTAATCCTTGTGCGAGGCATCACAATAGATATCGAAATCCTTGCGAATATCCGCAAAATCAAAGAACGGGCCGAGGTCAAGCGCTTCTTTAACTCTCAAAACTTTCCTCACAGGTGGAGTCCAGTGAACTTTTCTCCTTCTTCAACAATTGCGTAAGAGGCTTAGCAATCGATGAGAATCCTTCAATGAAACGGCGGTAATAACTGCCATCCCCAAGAAATCGCTAATCAATCAGGTTCTGCCTCTTGGGTGGTCCGAGTGTAATCGCGCTTTACTTTTCCTGGGTCAATCGCTACTCCATCGCGGTCATTACATGGCCAAGGAAATCCACTTCCTTCTTCCAAAAGTCACACTTACTGAACTTGGCATACAATCGATGCTCCACGAGTTTCTCAAGATTAACCTCGGGTGTTCTGCGTGTTCCTCCTCGATTTGGAATAAACCGAATATCGTCAATGAACACCACTACAAACTTGTCGGGTATTCCATGAAGACTTTGTTCATCATGTTCATGAAGTAAGCCGGGGCATTTATCACCCAAATGACATGACCAAGAACTCATAATGTCCATATCGCGTTGAGAAAGCGGTCTTTGGTATATCCCTAGGGTAGATCTTCAACTGATGGTAGCCCGATCGCAAGTCGATCTTTGAGAACACTCCGGCTCCCTTCATGCGGTCGAATGGATCATCTATTCAGGCGGTGGATACTTATTCTTGATAGTGACCTCATTGAGAGAACGGTAGTCGATACACATCCTCATGCTTCTGTCTTTCTTCTTGACGAACAAGACTGGTGCTCCCCACGGTGACGAACTTGGTCTTACGAAACCTTTCTCGAGGAGTTCTTCAATCTGCTTCTTCATTTCTGCTAACTCGTCAGCTGGCATTCGATAAGGTCGCTTAGAAATTGGCGCTGTCCACGCACTAGATCGATGACGAACTCGATGTCACGATCCGTGGCATTCGGGTAACTCTTCTGGAAACACATCTGTATTCTCTGACTATTGGTACATTCTCCAATGCAATGGTCTTCAGATTGTTTACTAGCAAGTGCCCTTCACGAACTGATGTGGCTAGAAACTCCACTTTCCTTCCATCAGTATTCTCAACCGTTACGGCTCTTCGGCCACAATCCAAAGACACTTTTGTGCTTGGATAGCCAATCCATGCCAAGAATGACATCTAGGGTTTGGGTGTCTAGAACAATTAAGTTGGCTAGAAACTCAACTCCACTATGAGTAACTTAGCTCCTAAACAACCCACTCTAGAGCTTAGCTCTGCTCGAGCGATTGAACTAATAGAGTATGATTAAGTTGTATAGCCTCCAACTTATTCTTAGTTGCAAAAACTTCGCACACAAAAGAATCGAGCTCGAATCAAACAGAATCGTCACGGTGCTGAATTAACCAGAACTTACCTAGTACGGCGTCCGGTGCTTCTGTGCTCCTTCGGTGGCGTGGTTGACACGGCCTCGGACCACGGATCGTGTCCCTCCGCCCGCTGGTTGGGGCGTGGAAAGTTCCTGTTGGTGACCGGTGCGGTGTCTTATTCGGTGTAGCTCCCAGGTTGAAACGAACTGGAGTGATCGTTCCCCTCTGTGGACACTGATTTGCGTAGTGGCCTGGTTGACGGCAAGTATAGCACACCCTTGGCTCTTGCGACTTGTTGACTGCTGGATTAGCGTTGGTCGGTGCTGGGGTGCGAGTGTTCTGAGCAACTGGACGAGGTGCTGAGGTTGGTGCAGGTGTTCTGGCGGAGTTCTGTGGAGAAAACCGGTTGAACTGCGGTGGCGCTGTCCTTGCTCTCTGTTGGAATTGCTGGCCTCCCTGCTGGATCATCCTGCGTTTGCGATTGTCTTCCAGTTCCTTGCGCTTATCCTCCATGACTAAAGCTTTATTGATCAGTTCTTGGAAGTCAGGGAAGGTATGTGCAAGGAGATTGACCTGAAGTCCAGTGTTCAGTCCTTTCAGAAAACGACTCTGGCGAGCCTTGTCTGTTGCAACATCTTCTGCAGCATAGCGAGCAAGTTGTGAGAACTTGTTGAGATAGTCAGACACTGACAAGCTTCCTTGCTTCAGGGCACGAAATTCATCTTTCTTTAGTTCAATAATTCCTTCTGGTACGTGGTATTGGCGGAATGCTGTAGAGAATTCCTCCCAAGTGATATTCGTGGTGCCTCATGAGCGCGCGAGGTTCTCCCACCATTCTCTGCGATGCCCTCCAAGCGGTGAGAGGCATAGAGAACTTTCATGATCGCTGCATTGAGTGATCAGCGAGCTTCCTTTCAATCACCCGGCCAATCATCGGCTTCCACGGGTGAGACATGTCCGAAAATGTTGGTGGGCGAGTCCTCATGAATTGCAAGTTTGGATGGTCCATGGTGACCATGGCGCAACCGGGCTCCATCTTTGGTGATTGTTGTTGTTATTGTTCTGGTTGTGCATGGCTTGCATCTGAGTCATCATGGTATTCATCAGCTGAGTCTGTGCTGCCATGAAAGCTCTAAAGTTTTGCAAGTCAATTGGGGGTGCTTGTGGCGGAACTGCTCCTGTAGCTGGTTGCTCATTGCCTCCTGATGCTGGGGTACCGGAACCACTTGCAACTGTCTGGTGAGTTGTAACCATCTGGCGAAGCTTCAGGGGTTAGATAAGGTAGCAAGCATGGGGTGAGTTAAGAACTAAGCGGGGAATTGGTTAAACCCAACAACAACTGAGAGAACCAAAAGCAACTTTATTACTTAAGAACTTAGTATGGCTTGCAACAGATGCCTAAAGGCCTTTGCAGCTCATACTCACACTCAAAGAAATAGCGAACCTAAGCACACAATCTAACGCCTAAAGGGCGACACAACTAGGCTTAGGCGACGGCAACACACTAAGCCTCAGCTGCGAACCTAGGCCTTAGCGAACTCGATCGGCGCGAGGTAACCTCCACAACCACTACCGTGCTCCCTGCTTGTAGACCTTGAACTGTCTTTGGCATCTTCGCAAACTGATCCTGGTGCCCCGGAACTGGTGCAACCGGAACAGGCGTCGATGGCGCGACAGGCTCCTCTGGTTCTGGCTCCACCTCCTCTGGATCTTCCTCAGATTCTTGATGTTCTTCTAGGTCTTCTTCCTCTTCTTGGTCTACCTGGTGGTGGGCGTCCAGTATCTCTTCCAGGATGGCGATCTTCTCTTCAGCTTGGTGCAGGCTCTTGTAGACACCGTCTAGATCAGCGGCCATCAACTCCATGGATTTCTCTTGGGCGACGACGTACCGGGCGAGGTGTACCACTGTGGCATCTTCTTCTCCCTCCGTGGATGGATAGTGTGCAGGTAGCTCCACGGCGGCTGCTCTGGGGTGGTAGCGGAAGACGGTTCCTTGCAACTCGCGCATGTAGATGTGGCAGACCCGAAGCATGGCCAGGCGCGATGATTCATGTATTCCTTCACTCCAAGTGATCCTCCTGACGGAGATGTTCAGCGGCTGGCTTGCCTTGGTGTTCATCCTGGCGTAGATCGTCAAGCGACAGATCGTACCCCGCTTATGTCCATCCACCATCCAGTTGTTACCTCGGTACAACGGACGATCAAAACCTCCAAGTACCTGCAGGAGCTTCCAAAGTTCGGTGACGTAACCTCCACAACGCTCACCATAGGTCTGAAGGCGAGGCATTTGTCCACAAGACAGAGAGAGGGTAAGAACAACTTAAAAACAGCGGAGAGAGGGGAAAACTCTTAGCAATAGATGAGTCTAGAGAGACATGAGAGGAGTTAAGCAATAGGTTACTCTTGCAAGTTAGTTTTCTTTTAGGAAATAGTTTGGACTCTCTAAAAACGGCCGATCTAACTAAGGTCAAGACCTCACGATCAAGATGGCTCGATACCACCTCTGTCGGGACCCAAAATGCAGTCGGACCCTCTGTGTATTTCTGCACTAGTCCAGGATCACGCTAGTGCACACAGTGGTAACATAGGTGAATATCAATCCACACAAACGAAATATAACATAAACGAATAGTTTGAGTAACAACTTAGAGTTTTGACCTTAAGGTCGAGGTTACAACTTATTAAGCCACGCAGGCTAACACTAAAGAAATCTGCAATGAACGAAATAAACTCGCAAACTCCAATCAAGACACCACAGGCAACCGATCGGGATCGATGACCTAGCGATCAACCTTCTTCCACAAACTCCTCCTCGAAAGCAGTGAAGACTCCTCCATACGTAGGTTTGGACTCAAGTTTTACAACAAGCGTGAGTACACAACCGTGCTCATAAATCATACCACGAATGCAATATATAGATGCGTGCTTATTCCAAAGGAATGGCTTCGTGGTTATTTTGCAAAATGCAACATTACAATTGAATACAAATAATAGATTAAAAGCATAATTTAAAACAAATAGACAATATTAATTTAACAGTTCTTTTCACAAAGGCACAAAGCTAATCAGATTGATTCACACAGCCATATAACTTATGCCACACAGCTGTCCCATACCCAAAGTTTTATGAACACTACCCCTCATGTGAAATCCCCGAGCGTTGTCCATAACCGAGGACGCGGCTATTCGAATAGATTGATTAACACTCTGCAGAGGTTTGTACACTTTACCCACACGATACAACTAGTGTAGCTAGCACTAATCATAACAAAATAGTTCGGCAACTTCGTCTCAACATTGACGTTCTTATTCACACAGTCCCATATCACAAAGCTTAACCTATCCACCTGAACCCCAATGTTGAAACTCCGTAACCTACTAAGTTAGGCCTGTCACCAGACATGTGGTCGTACAGTATAGCTCAGTTTGATGACGCACAAAGTTAAGTCCTTAATTGACCAAGGCAAGACTTCCAGTTTTTCTAACTAAACCACACAGATAAATCCCAATCACAAAGACACCAGTTCACACAGTATCCACCACTTGCCTCAGTCTAAATCTTTTACCACCCAGTTGGTTTAGTGCAACACATGCCATCACGAGTAATAGCACACAGCACACACAGTTTTATCACACAGTTCCATAATCACTTAGTCAATTTCATACTTGCACTCACATGAGATGATGACTCGTAGCATGGCTAAGCAATTCTAGACGGTCTAACCAACCATGTTGGCAATATGTTAATACCAACTAAATAATAAACCAATCTAGGGCGATAAAAGATTAAGGTATACAAGTAGGCAAGGTGGACATAACAATTTGGATCAATAACTAGCCCAAAAGCATTTAAATACATAATTAAAGTAAATGCAATAACTTAACACAATGTAATTTGGGAAAACTGGGATTCAATATGATCAAAGGTATGACTTGCCTTGGAATAGGTCTACGTACTGGTCTTGAACTTGGTTGAAGCCTTCTTCGACGAAAACCCCTGAAGTATCGACGTCTACGCACAAACGAAGCAAAACAACCAAAACAAATAAATAACAGAGGCAAAACAAACTCCAAAAATTAAATAAAAATAATAATTAGATAGATCTCGAATTTAGACAAATTTAGAAATTTGAATGGGCTCAATCGGAGTTAGGATGCAAAAGTTATGACCTTTGGAAGATTGAAAATACATAAAATGCTGAAAATCAGTATTTCATGAATTTCCCGAATTATTTTCCTAAAGGAAAATCAGATTATTGCGCAATGTTGGCGTCAGCCCTCAGGATTTCGGAAAAAGATAAATAAAAAGAATTCACTGACATGTGGGACCCACATGTCAGAGGCTGGGCTCACGGTGGACTAAGTCCACCGAGCCTCGACTCGAGTCCGTGATCGCCGCGTGGCGCGTGCGTGGGCGCCGACCGGCGCCACCGGCCGCCACGCGCGTACGGGCCGACGCTGGCGCCGACGTGGATGACGACAAAACGGCGGCGGCTCTGGACCGTACGGCAACGGCGATTGGCGGCGCTCCGGCGAAGTCCAATGGTACCAGATTGAAGCCCTTGTTATTGCGAACCGGATGGTGCACTCACGAGCGGCGGAGGCACCCGGAGATGGCCGGCGGCGACGTTTAAGCGGAGGAGCAGCTTCGGTATTTGCCGGATTGGAGTTCCGGCGATGCTCCGGCGAAGTGGACAGCACCAGGAGGTTGCTTATGCTCGTGCGATGCTGGTGGTGCAGTCAGCGAGCTCCGGGCGGCACTGACGGCGGCGGAAAAGCTCACCGGAGACCTTGCGGTTGAAAAACCAAAAACCAGCAACGGCGGCGGCGTAGGGGCTCTCGGGTGATCTAGGGTTGGGGGTTTTGGTGCGGGTGTTCAAGCGATCCCGGGGGTCCTATTTATAGGAGCTCGGGGGGTCCGGGGCGTGCGGCGGCGGAAACCCTAAAAAGGAGTCCGAGATGAGCACGAGAGGGAAACGGAGATAGAGTTCATTTCGATCCCGATTGAGGGCAGATACGGGCGCGGGAAGATTAGAGATAGAGTTTGGCAAAGAAATCCGGAGGTTTTTAGTTAGGAAAGTCCGTTGTCGGATTGAGCTTCTAGAAGACGGCAATGGCGAGCGGCTCCGACTCGGACGCGGAGAAGAAGGCGCGACGAAGATGAAGCTGACGCGGCAAGCGGGGCCCACATGTCAGCGGCTAGGGTTAGGATGCGGCGCGTGCGAAAGTGGTGCGGTCACGAAGCAGACTTAAGATCTGACCGTCCAGATCTAATCGAACGGTCCACAATCAAAAGAGCATTCGGACCGTCTGGTTGCCTCAAGCGCATCTATCCGTCCATGCTTGATCCAACGGCGGAGAGTGAGCGGGCGCGCGGAGAGAGAGAGAGAGAGGGTCGACAGCGGGTCCACTGTCGGTGGGCGGTGGTGTCTGGCATTGGGTGGCGGGTGGCAAGGCGCGGATATAGAAGTTGGGCCGGAGAGATTCGGCCCAAGAAGATTTCTGAGATTTTAATTAGGTTTTTCATTTTAGAAAATACCAGAAAATCAAATAAGCAATAGAAAATAGCAAATGAACTCAGAAAAATTCTAGAAAAATCTAGAAAATATATCTGAGCACATAGAACCCAAATAAATTAGTTTTGGCTATTGTTCATGTTGGGATGATTCACATTAAATGTTTTTGCTTGTAAAGTCCAATATTAAGCTTTTGAAATTAAATTCAAATAAATCCAAATGGTGAATTTTTCCCTACTAACTATTTAAAAGATTTTTAAGCTCAGAAAATTGGGATGTTACATGGATCCCCGCACTTTTGTTAAGGTGCGGGCTTAAGTGAACACCGACGGGTGTGTCACTAGCTATACCGGTATAAGCATGTGTGCAGTCCATTCTTTTCATTAAATCCATTCATTCTATTCATTCATACACTCATTCGGGGTATGTTCGCATTCTTTAATGGTGAGGTCTTGTTCGTATTTGTGGTATGTTCATTTATTCACTGTACTTGCTGAGTCACGGACTCATTCTTGCTTTGTTTGTTTTATTTTAGGTGATCATTGATGCTGGCTCTATCGGGAGGGAGTAGACACGCACTAATCATGCAATTCACCATATTCAAGTTCAACAATATGTTTTAGTTTCTATCTTTCATTCGTTAAGTGATGAACTGTAATAAATAAATTTAGATGGCGAAGGAAGGATACCTTCTCCATGTTATGATTGATTAAGTATTGCTTATGATCTTCGATCACCCTTCGTTACACTTGCTTGAATTCAGACTATTGTCATGCCATGGTTCTATTAAGTAGTGATTTCTTTATATCATTAGTCGATATTATTCAAATTCTTCCGCTTTATGGATGTATGTTAGATGATCTAGGGTGTTACAGTAGCATGGCTAAGCAATTGTACTCGCATCTAACCAACCCACGTTGGTGCTACAATATTACAACTAATAAACCAATCTAGGGTGACAAGGGGTTATGCGTACACAGCCAAGGTGTGATAACAAATTGGATCATAACTATACCCAAAAGCATGTAAATACATAATTAAAGTAGGATGCAATACTTTGAAACAAAGTAATTTGAAAACTGGGTTCAAGATGATCAAAGGTATGACTTGCCTTGGAAAAGGTCAAGGTACTGGTCTTGGTCTTAAGGTGCTCCTTCTTCTCCAAAACTCCCCACCGTATCGACGTCTACTCGCAAATGAGATAAATAAACAAAACAAATAAATAACAGAGGCAAAACAAACTCCAAAATTAAATTAAAAAAACTCAGATAAATAGATCTCGAATTTAGATAAATTTAGGAATTTGAATGGGCTCAATCGGAGTTCGAATGCAAAAGTTATGGGCTTTGGAAGTTTTAAATCTAAAAGAAAACCCTAATTTTGGATTTACTGGAGTTTCCGATTTATTTCTTAAAAGAAAAATCAGATTATTGCGCAAGCATGACATCAGCACAGGGATTTCGGAAATAAGATAAATAAAAAGAAAACACTGACATGTGGGACCCACATGTCAGTCTCACGGCTCACGGTAGACTAGGTCTACTGAGCCTCAAGACCTGGAGACCGGTGGACCGTCGCGCGGGCGCACACGTGGCTGCTGACTCGGCAGACACGTGGGTGGCACATCAGCGCACGGGATGAGGTGGCGGGTGACGTGGTGTCCACGTCGGACCCGACAGCGAGGGCGGCACTAGACCCGATGGTTGTCGGCGAACGGCGGCTCGTCGTCGGCGGTGGATGGTACCGGCGTGAAGAGGGTGCGAAGGCGATCACGACGGGGTGCTTACGGGTGCACGGGGGCGACTGTGGCGACCGGTGGCGAGGTTTAGACGGCGGAGGAGTTTGGGCTCGGCAGCGGACGGCGAGGGGTCCCGGCGGCGGCGGCGATTCTGAGATGCGGGCGACGGGCGATCCCGAAGATGGCGTCCAACGGCGGCGAGGAGGCTGGAGCAGCTGCGGCGGTGGCGAGGTCCCGGCGGAGTTGGGGACGAAGATGGCGGCTAGTGCTCCTGGCGGCGCTTCGATGGCGGCGGCTAGGGTTTCGAGGGCGTCGCGTCATGGGGTTCGCCTCACGAGGGTCCTCGGGGCCTTAAATAGCTTTGGGAGGCGTGTCCGCGAAGAACAAGGCGCGGCAGCGGAGAACTCGGAAGGAAGGTGGAGTCCGCGTCGAGAACGACGCTGACGTGGCAGACGGGGCCCACATGTCAGCGAGTGGGGCTCGTATGCGGGTGCGTGCGAAACGGCGCGGCTACGAAACGAACTCAACAGATTTGACCGTCCATCCACGATCGAACAGTCCACAACACAGGTGACATTCAGACCCTCGAAAAGATCACGCCGCATCTGACCGTTCAATCTTGATGGAACGGTGGAGAATGAGCTGAGCGCACGGAGAGAGAGAGGGTCTGAGAGATTGATAGGTGGGGTCCACTGTCGTGAGAGGCGCGCGCGAGATTGGGCGCTTCACGGGCCTCGCATGCGAAAAGGAGATTGGGCCGAGGAGATTCTGCCCAAAGCCAAATCCGAGATTTTAATTAGATTTTCTATTTTATAAAATATCAGAAATTTAAATAAGCAATAGAAAATAACAAATGAACTCAAAAAAAATTCTAGAAAAATCTGGAAAATATATCTGAGCACATAGAACCCAAATAAAATAGTTTTGACTATTGTTCATGTTGGGATTATTCACATTAAATGCTTTTGATTCTAAAGTTCGGTATTAAGCTTTTGAATTAAATTCAAATAAATCCAAATGGTGAATTTTCTCCCTACTAACTATTTAAAAGGTTTTTCAAGCTCAGAAAATTGGGATGTTACATTTGGGTACCATCTGTCAAATTAATTTCATCAGTAGAAGGAGATATCTAGAGTGATTCGGTGGGATCAGTAGAGCCTCTCCTCGAAGGTGTGGATGATGTATTTCAGTTTGAGCATAATTTGAGGAGGTTAAATTAAGAGGGTTGAGCTCGTGTGGTATGCGATGAATTCGAATTCCAAGGTTTGAGAGAAATTTATTCCTAAAAGAGGCACTAAGAAAAAAAAAGATGTTTCCTCGGGTAGTGAAGCGTTTTCTTGATTCTCGTTTTAGCTTTGTGTGGTTGACTGATGTCTTTCGCAATTTGAGTTGGCCCTTGTTGGCACGTACGATTCTTTGCAGTTCAGACAAAATAAAAGAAATATTTGATTTGGGCGTTCGAGTGATTTCTCCTTTGGCATTCGTGCTATTCATTTGCAAACTGCCTAATTAGAAAGTGGAATGGTTTTTGTGATGAATCCTCGATTTTGGATTTAACCCTTTTGGTAGGGAGTTGGCATCGCGTGGTTGCGATGAGAATCCTTTACTTTCAGTTGACTCTCTTTATAATAGAGTTTGTTCAAAGCGAGTTTCGTTGTATGTCCATCGTTAAAGGAGGTGATCCTTGTTACGGTGAAGTTTTCAATTGAGAGGTGGAACAAGAGTTTCGTGTGCTATACACGTGCAATGTGGTTTGGTACCAAAAGGAGAGGTTAGCCCAAGATACATTGGGTTGTTTACGCTAGTTGTGGATATTTGAAAGTTGGCGTACCGCTAGGACCGTCTTGAGTCCATACACGGGGTACGCAACGTCTGGTATGTCCAGTGCTAAATGAGTACCTGAGAGGTCTAAAGCTTGAGTTTTCAATAGAGCCGTTGGCCAACGAGTAAGATCTTACTTTTGTGTCCTGTGTGTTGAGAGAACCTATAAAGGTCAAGACAAGTGTTGACGTATATGACCTAAGTGTGATGAGACTTGGGACCTGAAAACTCGCATGCGCGAGCTTTAACCAGAGATGTTAACGTCGGGTACGTGTTAATGGTTACTAAGTTCAATTGGTGTTCTTTCGAGTAGAATTCGGATTCGAATTCTGTTTTAGGGGGTAGAATGTAATATGCCGTTCAATCTTTAGAATTATAATTGAATTTTAAACCTTTTATCAGGATTTAAAATGTAATTTCAGAATTTCTCGAGAAGGGGGATTAAATCTTAGGCCAAAGGCCCATAGCCTTGGCCCATTAGGGGCAGGCAAAAACCCTAGATGCATGTAGCATGCCTGTGCTATAGTGCCGCCACCAGCTACAGTAATTCTGTCGTCTACAGTACCCATCTCCTACCCTTGCTGTTGTCCAAGAAGGAGGGAGGGGGATGAACCGTTCGTGTGCCGCCGGCCAAGGGAAAAGAGGAAGAGAAAGGAGGAGACACTACTACAGAACAGACCTTTGGTCGAACTGCCAAATGGGCAATAGTCTCGGAGAAAATTGCGTCCGGGACCAAAAATATCTTTAGTCCCGGTTGGTAACACCAACCGGACTAAAAGTCCTTAACGGCTCGGTAGCGAGCTTTGCGGAGGACTTTAGTCGGTTGGTGTTACCAACCGACTAAATGTCAACCTTTAGTCGGTTGGTACTACAATCGGGACTAAATCTTTAGTCCCGGATTGTAGTACCAACCTGGACTAAGGTTGACATTTAGTCGGTTGGTAACACCAACCGACTAAATGTCCCTTCTATTTAAACTCTGTTTGGCGTTAGTCACGGGGAGCCGAACGCCGTGGTCGCCGCCGGGACACGCCGCTGCTTCTTGTCACCACCGCCGAGCGTTCATTCACTCAACCGTATTCACCGGCGTGTTCGCGGTAAGCTCTGATGCTAACCCCGCCGTCCATTTGACATCTACCGCACTGCCGTCCATTTTCTTTTATTTTCGATTTTTGAATAGTACAGATTTGTGATTTTTGTATAATTAAATCTAGAGCTCCAAAAATTCTGAAAGTTTTGTGTATGCTCTCTGACATGTATACTATCTATGAAAAATATGAAATGTGAAATTTGAATAATTTTATATGTTATAAAATTGCCAATTAATTCATAAATGGAACTTTCATGATTTTTGTAGGCCACAATAAATTTCAAAAATCATGAAATTTGTTTTTCCACTAAGTTACACTGTGAACAGTCCATATAAAAATTTTGAGGCTATTTGGACAAAGTTGAATTTATACCTATTTTATGCTTATTTATTTAATTATTATTCCATGAATTTTGTAGGCTAAATTAATGATCCAAAAATTCTGAAAATTGTTTTGCCATGACACATGATGGTGTTCCATGGCATGTTACTCAATTAGTTCATTAGAGAAATAGAGAATTTTGGTGTATTTTTAATTTCATTTGTTTACAAAATGAGAAATTTAATTATGTGATATGTCATATAATGCGACGATGACACGCCATTGGATGTACAATGCCGATCGCCGCTCAAAGAGTTCATTGATGGTGTGCATTATTTCTTAAGAGTGGCGAGGCAAACAAGCGGGATGGTTTCATGTCTTTGTCCATGTGCCTGTGTAAGAATTTGAAGGAATATTCTAGCTCAAGGAGTCTTCACTCACACTTGTTGAAGTCGGGTTTCATGCCAAACTATATTTGTTGGACCAAGCACGGAGAAACCGGGTTATAATGGAAGAAGGTGAAGAAGAACAATTGGACCCAGCGACATTATTGTTCAATACGGTGACTTGATGATCTTGCAATGGCGGCGAAGAAGAGGCAGGGGCAGAAGACACACTCGCTGAAGATGATGCTCTTGGTGATGTCATTCGTGATGCACAAAGAGATTGCGAAAGTGAAAAGGAGAAGGCTAAGTTTGACCGCATGCTAGACGATCACAAGAAATTACTATACCCGTCCGCCGAAGATGGGCAAAAAAAGTTGGGTACAACACTGGAGTTGCTACAATGGAAGGCACAGAATGGTGTATCCGACAAGGCATTTGGGCAATTCCTGAAGATCCAAAAAAAGATGCTTCCGAAGCCTAACGAATTGCCTGCCACTACGTACGAAGCAAAACAGGTCGTCGGCCCTTTGGGATTAGAAATCCAGAAGATACATGCATGTCGTAATGACTGCATCCTGTATCATGGCAAGGACTACGAGAATTTGGATGAATGCCCCGTATGCAAAGCGTCGCGATATAAGATCAGGCGAGATGACCCTGGCGATGTTGAGGGCGAAGAACGTCCCAGGAAGAAAATCCCTGCCAAGGTTATGTGGTATGCTCCTATAATACCACGCCTGAAACGTCTGTTCAGAAACAAGGACCATGCAAAGTTGTTGCGATGGCACAAAGAAGACCGTAAGGTAGACAACATGTTGAGACACCCTGCTGATGGGTCCCAATGGAGAGCAATAGACAGAGAATTCCCGGAGTTTGTAGATGGCGCAAGAAACCTAAGGTTCGCTTTAAATGCGGATGGTATGAATCCTTTTGGGGACGAGCACTAGTCATAGCACTTGGCACATTACTCTATGTATCTACAACCTTCCTCCATGGTTATGCATGAAGCGGAAGTTCATTATGATGCCGGTGCTCATCCAAGGCCCGAGGCAACCCGGCAACGACATCGATGTCTACACGAGGCCATTAGTTGAGGAACTCCGCTTTTATGGAGCAAACCGGTGTGCGTGTGTGGGATGAGTACAAACAGAACACTTCGACTGCGAGCATTGTTGTTCGTAACAATCAATGATTGGCTGCTCTAAGTAATCTTTCGTGACCAGACAAACAAGGGATACAATGCATGCACACCTTGTTTTGATGACATTGACAGTATATATTTGAAAAAATGTCAAAGGTCGTGTACCTTGGCCATCGTCGTTTTCTTCCTATGAATCACCAACTAAGAAAGAAAGGCAAGCATTTTAAAGGTAAGGCGGACCACCAACCAAGCCTGCAAACCGAATCGGGAGGATGTACTTGATATGGTCAAGGATGTGCAAGTAGTCTTTGGAAAGGGACAAGGCAAATAACTGTTCCAAAAGATGCTAAGGGACACGCACCCATGTGGAAGAAGAAGTCCATATTTTGGGAGCTACCCTATTGGCAAGTCCTAGAGGTCCAACGCGATCGACGTGATGCACCGACAAAGAATCTTTGTGTGAACTGCTAGGATTCATGGATGTGTATGGAAAGTCTAAGGATTCACTCGAAGCACGCACGGGACTTGCAAGCACATGAAAGAACGAGACAACTTGCATCCGAGAAGACAGACGATGGGCGCCATTACTTAAGACACTGCTAGCTTCACTCTTAGCAAAGAAGAGAAGGAAAGCATGTTTGAATGCCTAAACGACATCAAGGTCCCATCTGGATTCTCCTCCAATATAAAGCGTATAATAAAATGCCGAGAAGAAATTCCTACACTTAAAGTCCCATGAGCGCCACGTGCTTATGACGCAATTGCTTCGGTTGCTTTAAGAGGAATTCTACCTCCACATGTACGTCGCCACCGTGAAGCTATGTGCATTCCTCAATGCAATTTCTCGAAGGCAATCAATCCAATGGAACTAGCTACTCTGAGAATGATGTGGTTCAATGTCTTGTCGACTTTGAGTTGGTGTTCCCTCCATCCTTCTTTAATATCATGACACACCTCCTAGTTCACAGGTCAAGGAGATTAATATTCTCGGTCTGTGTTCCTACACAACATGTTCCCTTTGAGAGGTTCATGGGAGTCTGAAGAAATATGTTCACCAGCGTGCTCGGCGAGAAGGAAGCATCGCCAAGGGCTACGGGACGAGAGGAGGTCATTGAGTTACGTGTTGACTTCATTCCCGACCTTGACCCGATTGGTGTTCTGAATCGCGACACGAGGGAGACTTAGTGGAAAGGGAACACTAGGGAATAAAACATATATCGATGCGAGGGCGATTATTTCAATAAAGCGCACTACAGATTCTTCAAAACTCCTCCGTGGTGGAGCCGTATGTCGAGGTACACAAGGAATTCCTACGATCGGTTTCGTGGAAGAATGAAGCTTGGATTAGGCGTCATCACATGGAAACTTTCAGCGGTTGGTTGCGAAAAGAATGTCGAGTGATGACAATATTGATGAGCAAGCTGTATTTGTTGGTTAGGCAACCGTCGTGGCACATCCTCACGTACAAAGGGTGCGAGATAAATGGAAATACATTTTACACGTAGCCCAAGATAAAAGACACGAACCAAAAGCAGTGGTGTCGCGTAGATGCCATGCACCCAAATGGAAAGAGGCAAACATATTATGGCCGCATAGAGGAGATTTGGGAACTAGACTACGCACCTAATTTTAAAGTCCCTTTGTTCCAAAGCCAATGGGTGAAGATGACCGGAGGCGGGGTAACGATCGACAAGGAGTATGGAATGACAACGGTGGACCTCAACAATATTGGGTACAAAGACGAACCATTCGTCCTTCTGCGATGTGAATCGGTGTTCTATGTGAAAGACATGTCTACAAAACCCAAGAGAGGGAAAAATGACGACAAATCAACCAATGAGCCAAACGCCACATAGTTCTTTCGGGGAAAAGAAACATCGTGGGAATTGAGGACAAGTCGGACATGTCGAAGATTATGAAAGGGATGATCGAATCCGCCCTTCAGTGTGACCAAAGACCCAAGCATCCTGCTAAATGCCGAGGACACTCCATGGTTACGGCATGATCATAACCAAGGGTCATACGTCAAGAAGAAGTTCACCACTGTGCCCGCTTGATATATAGTGATGTTTAATAAATAGTGTGTATTAGAGATTTTATGTAATAATTGTAACTTGGATGTTTCTATCATATTTTTCTTGTTTTTTATCGTTTCAAATGAAATTCCTATTCGATAAAAGGACACATGTACCTCTGTGAAGCATGTCTTCTCCACTGGTGTAAAAATGACTTGAAATTTTTTTAGCAAGTATTTATGCCTTCAAATGAAATTCCCAGCTTGTGGTTTGAGCCCTTCATTTTGTTTATAGTTGGCTCTTCACTTCCCAGCTTGTGGTCACTATAAAAGTCGTTTGAAATGTCAATAAGATCTCTGTGCTTTCTGGGACATGATCGCAAATGTTCTCAAGAACATTTGATGATTCTTTACACAGCAACTTGGATCGAAGATTAAAACCTCAAACTGAAAGTTTCCATTGTATCTGAATACGAGGAAGTCACACAGCCTTATATCATTAGGGGGGTAAACTCATATAATGTCAGGAAATGGTAAAGTGCAACTACTATGCAAAGGAAAAAATGGAAATTTCTCCTTAGTGGGGTATTGCTACGTAAGGATTAAATTGCTTTGGGGTTTTAAAACGGTTAGTCGAATTTCTGCACTTTAAAACAGGCCTAAAACAAGATGATCAAAGTAGCACAAAGGCTAATCAAGAAGACAAGAAGAGTAAAACCGCAAAAGTCGCGAATAAAGTACTAGTAGCAGTAGTAGTTCCAATCTCACCTATAGTTCCAATGAAATTCCTATTTGATGGTGGATTTCTCTGTCGCGCATTTGGACAATGAATGATGGAAAACCAAAAGATTAACGTTAAAATGATGCAAAAACAAATTTCCTATCGAAAACCAATAGTTTTATTTTTAAAAAACTATTATTTTTTTAAAAATTTATGCCTAATATTTAATTTATTATGCATTTAACAAGAATTAGCATATTTATACAAATAAACTTAATACAAAACCCAGCCGGGACTAAAGGTTCTCTGAAAAATAGTGGCGGGAATGAATAGTGGGGACCTTTAGTCGGTTGCTAACACACCGGGACTAAAGGTTCTCTGTGGCGGTAATTGAATAGTGGGGACCTTTAGTCCCGTTGCTAACTGACCCGGGACTAAAGGTTCTCTGAAAATATGTCCCAGCGCAAAATTCACCTTTAGTCCCGGCCGTGGAACCACCGGGACTAAAGGTCGAGCCTTTAGTCCCGGTCCGTATTACCACCGGGACTAAGGTCTTAGTCCCGTTGGTAAAACGCCCGACTAAAGGTCCCCAAGTATAAGCAACGATTTAGTCTTCCATTCTTCCTCCACTTCCCATCGCGCGCCTCTCCCTCGCCGTCTCCTCGCGCCCTCTCCTTGCCGTCTCTCTCGCGGCCGCTCTGCCGACCTCTGCGCCGCCAGCCGTGCCGCTCCCCTTTGCTGCCGGTCCTACTTCACCTCCTCGGCCGGTCCAACGCACCGAGCGTCATCGCCCTTCGGTCTTCCCTGCGCTCGGCAGCCGCACGCCTCCGCCACCATCGCCTCTCCGGTGAGGTACTCTCTGGTGCTTGGTTGTTGTACTGATGTTAGTGAGTGGCTTGAAAGATATGATTAACTGATAATGACCCATTTTTTTCCCAGGAGGTTAGATCTAGGAGCGTAAGTGTTAAACAAAGGGATTAATGCATTGAGTCTTTAGCCTGAGATTAGATATTAAATTTTGATTTATGTATTTCAGAGAGTAACTTGAGATGAATGGTAAGGGTAGTTGTCAGCGAGCAATTGTCTGACAATGTTTAGTTCATAGGCTAAGTGAGTAGTGCACTGAGTAGTTAAATTGAGAATGAGTACTAGTTTAGAAGTTGCTTGTTCAAGCATGTTTCTCGGGTGGTAGGGTGCATAAATTATCGTATGGGCCATATGGCATACTAATAAAAATTTATGGAATGACTATACATTTCAATAATATGTTAGCACATATTTAAAATTTATTTATCAATGTTAGTGTTTGTTATCTTTATCACTCCATAAAATAAGTTGTTTTCACATATAATTGTGTAAAGTAGTCAATTAATTAGAAAGAAAGGCCAACTAATTATATACGAACGTTGAGTACTCATAATGCATGGTTTACTCAGTGCTAACATTTGATCAACTAATAATAACTTAACAATCATTCTTTTACCCTATCTTTAAATACACCACTAACACAAATTTTCTAGATCCACCATTGCTGAGTATTTCCAGTTAGACACCAAAAGTCCACCTTGCAGTAAAGGTTCGTAGAGTTCAAATTGTCCCAAAGCTTACGGGCTAATATGCAAAAACAAAAGACTGCCTTGAGCGATCACCGCGGGTCGATGAGAGTAGTAGACCAATTCTCGCACTCGAGAAATCGCCTCTGGCCTCCACTCATGAGGAGCCGTGAGGCCCACCATCGAGGCCCATAACGTCGACTTATTTCGCCGTGAGGCCGTTCTTTGAACTCAAGGTGGGTTCCTAAACCCGACGTATACACTGCCGCAAAACACGAAATCACATTTATTGCGGCGTGTGGATATGTGCTTCCTTTCGGAAGAACAATTTTATATTCTTGAATGATAAGTTTTATATTACGCCGATATATTTGCGAAAATGGCCGACCGAATGACAACATGGACGATGCCATCATGGATATTATCAACAATGGCGCCTTACAAGGTGCCCAAGTCGAAGGTGATGACAACAATCAAGAAGTAGATGACGGAGTCGATGCTTTGCCGATTATGAAGATGAGGTCTATCTACAATCTCTTATGTATCTACAATCTCTTATGTATCTACAATCTCTTATGTATCTACAATCTTTGTGTTTCTACATTCGTAGCCCTCTGGATCGCGACAACAACGGGAAGAGTAGAAATGTACGAGGCCCAAGAAGCCGTTGGAGGGTCGGTTCATTCTCTCGAATTCGAGGAGGATATAGGCAAAGTACTTGGACCACATGCACAGAAATTTGTCACCATGTGGGTGCCTTGTAAGGGACAGGATCCCGATCAATGCTCGTGAATGGAAGCAAAGAAAGAGGCTCCTCATATTAGTTTTGTCTCGATCGTGACAAGGCACTAGTTTGGCAAGATGTCCTTCAACATTTCGCTCGATCTGAAGATGAAGCTTTGAAGGAGAGAGTTAGGAATGGGCTATGAAGAAGATGGCCACACAATTCCAGTGTTGGAAGAAGAAATTGTACAACACATTTATCAAGAAGAACTGACGCTGATTTCAACACTAAGGCCTACGTCAAGTTGAGGCCGTTTTGGGATGAGTTTATGCAGTTCAAGACATCGGAAGAGGGTGAGGCACGGGTGAGAAGGAACCAGCAGAATGCCCGACAAAGCAATACCACCATCACTTGGGATCGGTGGCTACAGAGTGCCATTCCTAAGTGGGAAAGAATGGAACGAGAGATTCTTACCAAGGGATCGAACAGAATCAATCAAGCGCTTTGGCGCGCCAAGTATTGGTTTTTCGGTCATGGGGAAGCTGGACCTAGAGACCGGAAAGATAGTGTATGGCGCAAAACTCCAAGAAGCAGCAGAAAGATTTGCTTATGCTCGAGGCTTGGTGAGAGTGGCAGTGGCACCGAACAGAGATAAGGATGAGTGACATACATGCTGGAGAGTCTCGAACACGGTGGGCGAACAAGAGGCTATGGGGAGGTGTCGGGAGCATGCCTTCCCTAAAGACAAAGCCACCTATAGAAGCCGCCGAGAAAGAAGGGCGAGAGGCGAGCGGATGCGCGGGATGGAGAAATGGTTCTTGAGTCACGGAAGTGGCTCGTGAAGCGATCTGGCGAGAAAAAGCACTTGAAGCCAAAATGAATGAGGAAATCAAAAGGCAAGTGCAGATAGCGATAAGTTCCATCCAAAGGCAAAGCGCATCGAGCGGAGTCAACATCACCCCTCATCGGTTGAAAAGCGATTGCGCTTCCACGAGGTGCCGGTGATTCAAGATGACGCAGGCTGCGCTTCCCGTGGATGACATCACCGATCCTCTCACGACATGTGAGCTGCACATTCGAGAGGAATGCCACCGTCATGGTGGCTATCGGTGTTGTATCTCGTATCGACCCTACGAAGACACCAAGATGCCATGGGGCATTAATACCTCCTGGATATGCTAGCGTATCGGTGGATAGAGTTGTGAAATGTTATAGCAATGTGCGTCTTGACATTGAAGGAGGTGATGGGGAGAAGACTTTAGGAGAAGCGGAGAAGACATTCATATGTTGGCGCAAGCGCTATATCATTATTCTGGGCGTCACCTCCTCCTCCTCAACAACCTAACCCTAGGTGCGGATGAAAGTGAGCGAAACATTTTTCACTAATTATGTATTGGCTTAAATAACGGTTTACTCATACCACGTTGTTTTCACAGCAGAACCTCCCCAACCTAAGTCCAATTATCCATTCACCACCGGTCACGGTGTTGCGCGATGACAATGAAGTGGAAGACACGGTGCATCCCCACCGCCCCATCTCCTCCACGACGGGATCCAATGCCGCCACCGCCCCATCGCCTCCACGGCGGGCTCCAACGCCGACACCGTCGCCCCATCGCCTCCACGGCGGGCTCCAACGCCGCCATCGCCCTATCGCCTCCACGGCGGGCTCCAACGCCGCCATCGCCCCATCGCCTCCACGGCGGGCTCCAACGCCGACACCGCCCATCGCGCCTCCACGGCGGGCTCCAACGCCGCCACCGCCCCATCGCCTCCACGGCGGGCTCCAACGCCGACACCGGCGGCCCTACGCAAAGAAGAGGCCCACCCCACAAACAAGCGTCGGCCCCCGCCGCCAAGAAGAAAGCCTCGGGAGAACACCAGCTATTTCTAAGGCAGCGAAACTTTCCTATGAGAAGATCGCGAGGAAATAGATGCTTGATAACAGATGTGGGCGGTTTCTTGCGAAAGTCAAGGCTAAAAGTGAAGCGGCGAAACCACGGCCGTGCTAACTTCGTACGTCCGAAGTTCTAAGGCAAAGGTGGGCGCTCACGAGAAAAGTTACGTCATGCTCGTAAGGATTCGCCACTATCGGACTATGACGCACTCTCACCAAGTCAATTGAGGAGGCGAAGAAGAAAGAGAAGAGAGCACGGAAGGGTGTTGCACAAATGGGAACAATCACGACAATCGGTGCCCCACTAGTTATTGGGAATGAATATGGTTCAAACACGAACGTGCTAGAACAGATATCGGAAACGTGCATTTGGATCAACTTGATGAATTTTTCATGAAACTGGTCTAAGCATTTCCCAAATGCTCGTGAGCACACATCGAAAGTGCTCGGAAGTTGATCATTGGAAGAAGGAATATGTATATGGCAAGAGTCTATACAACCCGAGAAGCTCATGGAACTTCAATGCGCAAATGTACTTGTTAAACAAGTGGTACATGGCGGCATGTCGCAAAAGCGGATGACTTTATTTGCGTCAAAATTATAAACCATCATTACTTAGTGGCGATGACATTATAATGGTTCAGTTTAATGAGTTACACCAGCTATGCCACATGGGCGCTCTAGACAAATCTCTCATCACCGCTTTTGTGCATGCGTGATTCTTTCTTTTAATAATCTCACTCTAGCATATGTATATGTATAAGTAATTATCCTCACACTAGCTAGCATGTCTATACATATGCAGAGACATGATGAGAGACCTCACACGTAGAAATGACAAGAACATTGGTTTCGTTGATCCATATATCGTATTCAAGGACCCAAACACTCCCACGATCAATGGAGACCTCAAATGGAGAGGAATTTTCTGGAGGTTCTTGATCAACCAAAAGAACAAAAGATTTATACTCTTCCCTACAACTTTGGGTGAGTGTTGTTATCGTGTGCACATTTTACTTTACTTACTCAATCCAACATAAAGATATATATGTTGACTCTATAAACAAATGCACTTTCATCGGATACACGATTGTCTTCGATCTCTCAGACGGTCATTTGCTAATCTATGACTCGTTGAGAAAACCGCAGAACATTACCAAGATATGATAGACATTATCCGGGGGTAACTTCGATCTTTAAATATTTATTCCTGCTCTTTAACTCGCAATAGTTAATTAACGATCCAATTATTGGCGGGGTTTGGGCTTGGTTCGTTCGGCTACACCGTCCGGATCTGGCGCCACTTCACGATCCACACCGACTGGATGTAAGTTGTACTAGCTCCCGCGTCTTTACCTTATCATGCTTCACTCACGCGGGATGACGAGTAATCTTTTATATCGTGCGGTGGGTTCTACTGGCAGCCACGGGCAACAATTTGTGTGGATACTACGTTTGCGAGTTCCTCATGGTGTATGCAAAAGAACCCATCTACAGATGCAGAAAGTACGTAACAAGTATATATAATAAATCCATTTTATTTATTTGTTGCTATTAAATAAATCTTATGTATATTAATACTTCTTTCGTTTAATGCAAATTGAAGGAGATATGGTTGAAGGAACAGGTGTTGGATATGGACCGCCTCAAAGGAATTCAAGAGACAATCGCAGGATTTCTTAATGAGCATGTCCTCAAGCCCGGCACCGAGTTCTCTTTTAACCAGATGAACCATTGAAGCCAAACCAGGACGAACATTTGTATGACATTTAAGTGGAGGACAACATTTGTGTTGTAAATACCAAGGATGCATGAATAATTTTGTAAATTTTTTGTGCATATATATATATTATACATATATATAGCTCCATAATATATATAGTTTCATACTTTATTTGTGTGTAATAATGTTCCAAACTAAATTATATGTGCGCGTATACATATATTAGCAGCGAAGAATACGCATTTGAAAACCTAATGTAATTGTAAAACCAAAATCAATAATGAATTGAAATGGAAACAAAAAGAAAAAAACACCTTTAGTCCCGTTGGTAATACCAACGGGATTAAAGGCCAGCCCGTGGCTCATCAAGCGGACCTTTTAGTCCCGGTTGGTATTACCAACCGGACTAAAATCGACCTTTAGTCCCGGCTTGGGACCCGGGACTAAAGGTGAGACATTTAGTCCGATTTCCTAGTCCGGCTCTATAACCGGGACTAGAGGCCCTTTAGGCCCGGGACCAAAAGTCTGTTCTGTAGTAGTGAGAAAAGGAGATCTTCTTTGTGTGTTTTGATTAACAATCTCGGGTGGTTCTACAAGGGTAACAATCTTTGTTCTTCGCTAGTTGGGTCTTAGTAGATGCAATATCGTTTATGTTTAGTAGATCAATTCGGTTTGTGATTAAATCCAGTTCTGTCCAGTGTAGTGTGCGACTGTTTTTGCATTCTTAGATGCTGAATCAAAGGATCCCATCTCCTAGAGTTATGTGGGGTTCGTTCTTAGCTTTCAGTGAACGCAAAGATCACTCAATTCCGAGTTACGGTTTAAACGTTATGATGACTTCTTTGCTGCTGCCCCGAAAGTCTGACAAGAATTAATAGTCCCTGTATTTATTAAAATATGACAATGTTAGATGTTCATTCAGAAGTGTTGCCCAAAACAATTTTTGTAGATAATCTCATTAGCTTTCAGGATTGATAAAGAACATCCTTTTTGGATTTATAGAACAATATATGTTTCAATTTGACTGTCTAGAGTGAATGTCGGTTTCTGTCATTAGTTTTGACCCGTGTACCACTTTTTGTTAAAGGAAAAATATGAGTGTCATGCCAACTAGACTTTTGAAGGTTATGTTCTTATCTTTCCAGAATGACAAGAATCGTGGATTTTGGTTAATTTGATCAAAAGTTACGATTATTTCTTTACTGCTGTGTAATTCTGCTAGACAGATTATTTACTATGAACTGCCATTGATATCGCTCTTCCTCCCATCTGACCAGAACAACCCTAGCAGTCGAGTCGACCTCACCGACGTGGAATACTCCAAGACCCTCCTTCGGGACCATCTACCTGCTTCCCTAGAACTATCCTGAAGACTGAAGACTACTCTCTTTCTTCAGGCCACTACAGTAGTGTGGAGCTTCTCTCGCTATCGCTCTCTACAGTCGCCAGATCAGCTTCGGCTAGCTCATCCCCTCTGTATCATATTGATACATTCCTAGTGGACACCAGATGCTCATGCCCATTCTAGTTGTGTAGAAGCACAGTCGAACCATCTACGACCATGTAGTCGAAACTTCTTCGACTATGCATGGTCGAATCCTTCTACGACGACACAGTCGAAACTCCTTTGACCACATGCAGTCATTCCTTCCCTAACTGCATGTAGTTGTACCTCCTACGACTACAGCCAGTCATATTCCCTATGACTATAGGTAGTCATATTCTTCTTGAATCCTTTTTAGGACCACATTGAGCAGTCGTATCCTTCCTATTACCACGTTGGGTAGTCGTATTATTTTGTGCCCCTTACGACCACGTGGAGCAGTTGTAGCCTTCCTACGACCATGTCGAGTAGTCATATCTTTATTTTGGATTTGGTAGCCCCTTTTCGACTAGTTAGTTGTACCTCTTCCAACTACACACAGTCGTACCTCCTTCGACTATGCATAGTTCAACTTCTTTTAACTAGGTAGTTGACTCTCATTTTGCTTAGGATGTAGTCGAAGGCTCTTTTGACCAGGTGGTTGAAAACCCCTTTCGACCAAGCGATCGAAATCCTTTCCAACCAGTTAGTCGAAACCCCTTCTGACCAGATGGTCGAAACCTTTCCGACCAGTTAATCGAAAACCCCGGCTGATGTACAGTACTTGAAATGATGTACAGTACTCGAAACGATGTACATAATTCGGAACCAGTTTTGACCACTCCTTTCCGACCATTGTGTCTCGACCACACAGTTTCGACCACTCCTTTTCGACCACTGTGTTTCAACCACACAATTCGACCACTCAGTTACGACCACTGAGTTTCGACCACACTTTTGACCACTCAGTTAGACCACTGAGTTGCTACTACTCAGCTTAGACCAGTAAGTTCGACCAATGAATTTCAACCAGATTAGTTCAACCATACTGGTCTATGCCTTCGACCACAATGGTCTACGGCTTTGATCATATTACTTCGACCACACTGGTCTAAGGCCTCTGATCTAAAACCTTGCACGTAGGTGTAAAGACACATACGTGCTCGATTCCAATGATAAAGGCTGACTTCAACCAAACTCGTATACGGATTAGCAACCGACTTGAACCCAATAAAAATCTACTCGACTAGACCAAAAACATCCCATTTGGAGTTCATTTGAATTTTGATTGCAATTTGAATTCCTTTGTGCTTATTCGACCTTTGGGTTATTTTGCGTATATAGAATCTGAAGCTCCCGAAGATCCTCGAGTAGACTAAGAACAAGAACAACAGCACCTTGACCAAGGCAAGTCAATACATTGATCATATTGCACCTACTTTTGGCAAATTATATTGCTTTAAATTATGAAATTGCATGGCTATGAATTATACAACTACATTGGTCTAGCTCATAGTTAATGCCTTAATAATAATTGTGTATAAACTTCCATTCCTTGTGTAATACCCCGAATATCAATTTGAGAGAATGTATTATTCGGGGGAGAGAAATTTATTCAATTTTCGAGTGCAATATAGTTTAGAGAGAGATTTCTCCTAACAAGGAAAGTATCATCACAATGATTATGTAATATCTGTTTAACATTAGAGAATTAATTGAAATGAGAAAGGTATTTAACAGGAATTAAAAAGAGAAATTAGATTTTTAGAGGAGAATTAATCTTGGGCTTTCGCCCACGTTGTTTGGCCCAAGTAGGAAGTTGGTTTAAGAAGGGCCAACAAAACCCTAGGTCCTTTCACTGTAGCACGTAGCTCAGTGCCGCGCGCCATCTGTAGCAACCCTCCTCCCCTGCTGCCTCGCCTCCATGTCGCCCCTTTGCTGCTCCTTGCTACCGGCCATCGGGAGGTAGAAGAAGGGAGAGAAAGGAGGAGGAGGAAGATCGTCTTCTCCAACGTTCTTCTGCCTACATCCTGGTTGCTGCAAGGGTAACGAATGCCGGGCCTCATCGTTTGATTAGTGGTAGATGTGTTTTGGTTCATTTTTTATTAGATCGCATTGCTGCGAGTAGAAACTTAAATCTGTCCAGAAGGTTGCGTGGACTGTTGCGGGGTCTTAGAGGCCGAATTTGAGTTGTGCATCTCCTAGAGTTCTGTAGGTCTGGTTCTTATCTTTCAGTAGCCATGAAGATCACTCAATTCCGAGGTCTGAGTCAAAAGTTATGATCGTTTTAGTATCTGCTGCCAGAAATCTGACGAGAATAATCTGTCTGGTTATTTCCTAAAATATGAAAGGGAAATTGGTAGAATCTAAAAGTTCACACAACTAGGTTATTGTAGATAATTCGATAACCTTTTCAGATTGATAAAGAACGATCAATTCAGAGTTACCTATTAAAAGTTATGGTCATTTTAGTTTTTTCTGTTCGAATGTGTAGGCAGTTTCTGTACTGAAAGTTCAAACAATGGTTAGCCTATTATTTTGGCCGAATTGGATTATCGTGTCAACTAGAGTATTGTAGATTAGTCAGTTAAGAATCTACAGAAATTGGGTTTACCTCTTTTCGACTTCTAGTTCATGAGTTATGTCAATTACCGTGCTGCTGTCTAGAAACGGTATATGGCAGGAAACGTTGTTTTTCAGTTTCAGCTTTGAAAACTCGACTTGAGACATCAGGGAAGCGGTGTAGAACGCCGATTAGTAGCGCTGGGTATATTATGTCCTTATTGAAATTATTTTACTTGTTTAGGAGGTGAAGCCTCGGGTTTAGGAGTATCATCTTTGCCGGCTAACACGTCGCATCGTGGAAGGCAAGTAATTGTAGTAGTGTTACTACCGTTTAATTGGTTGTTCTTACTACTTGCAATCTATATGATTCTCGTATTTTGAAGTATTATGCCATGGTTGGTTGACTTACAAATGAGGTGATAACAGCAATTAATAATTGAATGTTTTACTTTGGATATCTTGCGTGTAGTCATGAGGTGGTTGCTTTAGATGCCGAATGTGGATCATGGATATATTTTCCATAGTGACTATGTGGTAGTAGTATAAGTTGATCTTGTTGGTGCCCTTATGAAGATGACACTTATGTGGTTTATGAGTATCATATTATTCATAACATATCATGACATTGCATTGTGGATGTCGCCGCTTATGGCGCGATCAGACACGATCTGACATCGTACATTGCCGTCAGAGATGATGCACACTCTTACCTTGATGGGTAAGAGTGCGATGGAGCATGGCATGCATTTGCATTAAAATTTTGGATGGAGGAAATGCATACTTATGCCAATGTTTGAAATCTTATGATGCAGGACTCATGTTAGTCCATGTGGTTTATTGAATGAGAAAGTGGAATGTGGTTGCGGTCATGCAATAATACAAATTGTGATGTAGCTTGCTTGTTATTTGAATAACTCATTAATCAATTTACTGCTGAGATTTTTCTCACCCTTGTTGTTTCTTTCCCCTTTCGTGTGATTCTTAAGCATTCTGGATGGGTAGAGCGGCACCACAATTATGCACTCAATTCATAGTTTTATGCTGTAATAAAGTTGAGAGGAAACTAGCCTAATGACTAGCTATTCGCGAGTGTTCTTTTGATTTATTAATGATGAATTTGTGGACTACTCTTGGATTAAATTGCTAGTAGTTGATTTAATTTATTGAACTCTATCCGTTATTATTGTGTCCATTAGTTGTTTTTGCTTCTGCTTATGTTCAGCTGTAGAGTGGTTAGTGGCATTCCAGGGTAATGTGGGTCCTGGGGTGTTACAGTTGGTATCAGAGCGGGCTTTAGGTCCATGGTTAATAGAAATATGTTAAAATGACACACTGTGCACAGTAGGTGGGATGGGTAATTTGTTGCCTCCGCATTTCTATTACTATGTTTCATTCGTTGAGTAATTGTTGAATTGCTTCTGTACTATCTTTCTTGTTGTTAATCTATGATATGATGTGATATCTTATATCTATGAATTTATTCTATAATCGTCATGAGATGATCCATCCTATATTTTAATAACTGAATACTTTGGTTATGCGCGTTGATTACGGACGATAAGAAGTGGAGGTCGTGGTTGTTACTCTGGGATTCACCAAGTTACACCACTGTTTGCGGTATGTGGTTAGGGGAGTAGTAACCTCAGTACCGTGGTTTGGTGTTAAGCGTGAGTTGCTTTAGAAAGTTGTTCTCTTCCTTGATTTCTGAATTTAGCAATATTTGTTCTGTGGTGGTTCATGATATTCTTCTAGGTTCATGATTCATGATTGTTGATGGCTTTCAATGGATCTCTAATGTTTCTTTGAATCAATTATTGCTTTTCGACTGTTGAGTTGCTTTTACTGTTTGTGATCTTTGTCAATTGGCAAGATTGAGGTTTCCATGGTTGTTCCTTCTTTCTCATTGGAATGGAATGACTCATTTATTCGTTTGATATTTTGGGTAATGAAAGTTTTCATTGCGGTTCGTTAACATGTGAAAGCTTTGGTTTTATGTATTTCTTTTGGATTATTTCGAGTGTTGAAGTTAATGCCATTTTTTCTAAAAGAGTTAAAATCCTTTTGTGAAGTCTGTTATGTTTAAGTGAGAGGTGTTAAACATAGAAATTCGTTGTTAAGGTTTGAGTTACCAAGTCGATCGTAGTGTGGTGCATGGTTATTCTTAACTAGAATCCATAAAAGGAAAATTGATTAAATTGAAATATCATTGTTTTTGGTATATGATGAACGTTAGATAAGAGTTGTCCACCTCTGTTCAGAACCTATTGATGTTAAGAAGTGTGGGAATGTTGATGAACCGGTTTGACCTTTACGATCGAGTAATCTGCTAAATTTATTAGATGAGTTGGAATCTGATTCCTCCTTCGGTTATTCTAACCGCTAGTGATGGTTAAGTTAAAGATGCATTCGAATGTTGCCTTGGTAAATATTAATCTTGAATCCATTCTGATAAATGTTGTTGAGTTTGCAATTAGAGGTAGGATCATGATTGTGGCCTTACAGCGTATAGTGTGTGCTATTTTGGCGTTGAGCGTCGGTAAGAGTTAAATGGATGAAGTGTGATAAGATATTAATGTTGGTGTACTTTTGTTATTTGGACAAGTTCTAGTATCATCTTGTTGAAAGAGTTTTGTCTCAACCTTTTGGCTTATGTTCTTTGGAAGTCTTAGGATGGAGTAGCAATGTTTGATGATTCTTGGTAAGAGTATATGATTTCGATGCCACAATTGTCGAATGTGTGAGTGATGTTGATTCACTTATAGAGAAAATAATTTGAGCGCCTCTCATGTTATTGAGTAAATGAAAATATTCCATGTTTTGCGTTCGCAATCTTTTGGAGTTCATGATTTTTGTAGTAGCTGAAATTGGGTTGAACATAGTGACGTGTTGGAAAGTTCAATTGGTTCAAAAGTGGTTCATGTGATTTGGTCTAAATGTTCCTCTTGTCTTTGATGTTACAAGGTGACGTTGTAACAAAAGAAAATTGGTTTCCTTCAGTAAGGGAAAAAGTGTAATAGTAGTATTTGAGGTTGGGGCAAGCTTTGTAACGCACCACTCAATTGAGGTGTGTATGACCTTTCTTTTCGTTGCATGTGGGTTCCTCAAGTTTTTTTTTTAAAAAAGCAATGTTTTGTTCTTATGGGTGAGGTTTGAAATTCTCTGCTTGTGGGATTTGTACCCTTACTGTTGATTTCCCTTATATCTTCCTAGTTCATTGCTTAATTTACTACTTTCCTTGGTCCTATGCTTATTGTGAGTGGTATACGTTATTGTTTGTGTTGGGAATCGTTTTCAATTGCCTTCTCTGTCGAGAAAGAATAATGGATTTGTTTCACAAAACCTTTGAGTGTATAATGGCGGATGGTTGGTGGTGATCAACTAAGTGACTTGTGAGACTTTGGAAGTCAAGTTGATTGAGACGCATTGAGTGATAAGTTGATTTCTTGGAGTAATCCTTGGAGAGGGTTTGACTTAAATAGAAGTTTGGTCTTTGGGGCCAAACTATTGGCATTAGTGCAAATACTAGAACCTATAGTGGTTGTGGTTCAAGATCTTTCGTTCATGTCAAGTGGAACTTTAGAAATTGTTTGCAAGTATGGAAAATATTGGTCAATTCATGAGAGTGCCATGATTGGGTACCTTATATGGTTGTGTAAAAGAATTGTGTTGGTGTAGTTCAATGAGAGTAGAATTGTGAGAACTCTAGTCGTTACAACAACTTTGGAGATGATAGGAAATGTTGAGTTAATGTCAGGTATGACTTGGTTTCAATGAATAACTTTCTTGAAGTTAGAATCTTTCAAAGGGAATGTGTGGCTTCGAAGTAAAACTGAATAGTGGTACGACCAAGTAGAACCTATGGTATGGTGTAATTCCAGAACCTTAGTTTATGTTAAAATATTGGGGATTATCGAAGGTATGGAAACCTTGATCAATTTTATTGAGTAACGCAATTGGAAAGTATTGCGATAATGCGTGGGTGATTCCTGATGATGTCAATTAGAGAGTATGTTAGATTTGTGGGGATGTTAGAGAATTAATCCGATAATTTCACTATCTGTTATAAGAGAAATTCATTGTAGAGGTCTTGGAGGTTAAATTTGGGTTGTGCATTGTTTTATGCTAAACTTTTGTCGCCCAATGATTTTGTGTAGAGAAATTAGATAATGACGTTTCCTAAGCAGTGGAATGATCATTGATAGAACTTTTCTGATGTGGTACATGAGCGTGTGTACTGAGGATTTTGAGTTGTTATTCTTGAAAGTTGGAGGTGATGTGATTGCGTGGGATCCATTTTTTTTGTGGTGTTTTGGGTGCCTCCCATCAAATTAATTTCATTAGTAGAAGAAATTATCTAGAGTGTTTGGTGGGACCAATAGAACTTCTCCACAAAGGTGTGGACGATGTATTTCGGTTGGAGCATAACTTGAGGATGTTAACTTAAGAGGGTTGATCTCGTGTGGTATGCGATGAATTCGAATTCCAAGGTTTGAGAGAAATTTTATTCCTAAAAGGGAAAATTGAGAAACAAGGATGTTTTCTTCGGTAGCGAAGCGTTTTCTTTTTTTCTCGCTTGAGCTTGTGTTGTTGACTGATCTCTTCCGCAATTTGGAGTTGGTGCTGTGTTAGCATGCTTGATTCTTTCCAATTCAGACAAACCAAAAGAAGTATTTGGTTGGGCATTCGAGTGATTTCTCCTTTGGTTTTCGTGGTATTCAATCGTAAAGTGCCTATTTAGAAAGTGGGATTGTTTTCGTGATGAATTGTCCAATTTGGGGTTTTACCCTTTTGGTGGAGAGTTAGTATTGCGTGGATATGATGAGAACTCTCTATTTACAGTTGGATTCTCTTTGTGAATCAGTGGTTTAAGAACCAGTTCTGTTGTGCATTCTTGTTTAAAGGGGGTGGCCCTTGTTAGATGAAGAGTTTGATTTTGAGCATCAACCTTCGCTGCACGAGCGCGTGCGGGACAGGGACGTGGGCATATGGTGCATGGCGCGTGTGGTCCCGAAGTAGTCATGTGGCATGGCATATGCACCGGCACTGGACACACGGACATGTACCGAGGGGTGGTTCTAGGCATTTGTTGTGTGTTTTCGTACCAAAGGGGAGTTTGGTCCGATCGTTGGTTCGCTTTGATAGATGGAGAAATTAGGAAGTTGGCGTATCTCTTTGACCGTCTCGGTCCGTGCGCGACGCGTCGCAACGCGTCGTGTGTTCTGTTGCTAAGTGGTAGCCGGCGATTTAAAGCTTGGGATTTCATTAAAGACGTTGACCATCGAGTAAGGTATTACCCTCGATCCTCCTCTGATGAGTGTACCTGGAAAGGTTGGGTTGAGTGATAGGACAAATGTCATTGTACGTCTTTGTGTTGTGGTCTCGCTAGTCCGAGAGAGGCCACTTGGGAGTTGGAGTTTCGTATCGCGGCGTTATCCGGATTTGTTCACTTGGATACGTGGTTACCGTTGATAGTTCTCGTTGTGGTTGTTCTTTCGCGTAGTGTTGTGTGAGGATTGAGGGCCGAATCTGCTTTAAGGGCGGTAGAATGTAATACCCGAATATCAATTTGAGAGAATGTATTATTCGGGAGAGAAATTTATTCAATTTTCGAGTGCAATATAGTTTAGAGAGAGATTTCTCCTAACAAGGAAAGTATCATCACAACGATTATGTAATATCTGTTTAACATTAGAGAATTAATTGAAATGAGAAAGGTATTTAACAGAAATTAAAAGAGAAATCAGATTTTTAGAGGAGAATTAATCTTGGGCTTTCGCCCACGTTGTTTGGCCCAAGTAGGAAGTTGGTTTAAGAAGGGCCACCAAAACCCTAGGTCTTTTACTGTAGCACGCAGCTACAGTACCCGCGCCACTGTAGCAACCCTCCTCCCCTGCTGCCTCGCCTCCATGTCGCCTCTTTGCTGCTCCTTGCTACCGCCATCGGGAGGTAGAAGAAGGAGAGAAAGGAGGAGGAGGAAGATCGTCTTCTCCAACGTTCTTCCGCCTACATCCTGGTTGCTGCAAGGGTAACGAATGCCGGGCCTCATCGTTTGATTAGTGGTAGATGTGTTTTGGTTCATTTTTTATTAGATCGCATTGCTGCGGTAGAAACTTAAATCTGTCCAGAAGGTTGCGTGGACTGTTGCGGGGTCTTAGAGGCCGAATTTGAGTTGTCCATCTCCTAGAGTTCTGTAGGTCTGGTTCTTATCTTTCAGTAGCCATGAAGATCACTCAATTCCGAGGTCTGAGTCAAAAGTTATGATCGTTTTAGTATCTGCTGCCAGAAATCTGACGAGAATAATCTGTCTGGTTATTTCCTAAAATATGAAAGGGAAATTGGTAGAATCTGAAAGTTCACACAACTAGGTTATTGTAGATAATTCGATAACCTTTTCAGATTGATAAAGAACGATCAATTCGGAGTTACCTATTAAAAGTTATGGTCATTTTAGTTTTTCTGTTCGAATGTGTAGGCAGTTTCTGTACTGAAAGTTCAAACAATGGTTAGCCTATTATTTTGGCCGAATTGGATTATCGTGTCAACTAGAGTATTGTAGATTAGTCAGTTAAGAATCTACAGAAATTGGGTTTACCTCTTTTCGACTTCCAGTTCATGAGTTATGTCAATTACCGTGCTGCTGTCTAGAAATGGTATATGGCAGGAAACGTTGTTTTTCAGTTTCAGCTTTGAAAACTCGACTTGAGACATCGTGAAGCGGTGTAGAACGCCGATTAGTAGCGTTGGGTATATTATGTCCTTATTGAAATTATTTTACTTGTTTAGGAGGTGAAGCCTCGGGTTTAGGAGTATCATCTTTGCCGGCTAACGCGTCGCATCGTGGAAGGCAAGTAATTGTAGCAGTGTTACTACCGTTTAATTGGTTGTTCTTACTACTTGCAATCTATATGATTCTCGTATTTTGAAGTATTATGCCATGGTTGGTTGACTTACAAATGAGGTGATAACAACAATTAATAATTGAATGTTTTACTTTGGATATCTTGCGTGTAGTCATGAGGTGGTTGCTTTAGATGCGAATGTGGATCATGGATATATTTTCCATAGTGACTATGTGGTAGTAGTATAAGTTGATCTTGTTGGTGCCCTTATGAAGATGACACTTATGTGGTTTATGAGTATCATATTATTCATAACATATCATGACATTGCATTGTGGATGTCGCCGCTTATGGCGCGATCAGTACCGATCTGAGATCGTACATTGTCAGAGATGATGCACACTCTTACCTTGATGGGTAAGAGTGCAGTGGAGCATGGCATGCATTTGCATTAAAATTTTGGATGGAGGAAATGCATACTTATGCCAATGTTTGAAATCTTATGATGCAGGACTCATGTTAGTCCATGTGGTTTATTGAATGAGAAAGTGGAATGTGGTTGCGGTCATGCAATAATACAAATTGTGATGTAGCTTGCTTGTTATTTGAATAACCTGTTAATCAATTTACCTGCTGAGATTTTTTCTCACCCTTGTTGTTTCTTTCCCCCTTTCAGGTGATTCTTAAGCATTCCTGGGATGGGTAGAGCGGCACCACAATTATGCACTCAATTCATAGTTTTATGCTGTAATAAAGTTGAGAGGAAACTAGCCTAATGACTAGCTATTCGCGAGTGTTCTTTTGATTTATTAATGATGAATTTGTGGACTACTCTTGGATTAAATTGCTAGTAGTTGATTTAATTTATTGAACTCTATCCGTTATTATTGTGTCCATTAGTTGTTTTTGCTTCTGCTTATGTTCAGTTGTAGAGTGGTTAGTGGCATTCGAGGGTAATGTGGGTCCTGGGGTGTTACACCTTGAACTTGGACACTATCCTTTGTCACCCTAGACTTAATGGATTACATATTAGTTAATAAGTCTGTATCTAAGTGTCATGCTTAGCCTTGCTTAGATACATTGTCATTTGAGCATTAAATTGCCCGACAACAATTATTCAACATATGAAAACTGGATTTGGGCAGTCGAGACTGGGAGCTTGGCTGGTATGTTGGACAAAAGGTTATTTTCAAAACAAAGGAAAAATGGGAAAACAGATTTTGACTTGGGCGGATGGAAAGAGTGGCTAGTGCCAGGGTCACGAGATGATGTTGGTATGTGGATGTACCGCCCAAGTCAGTAAAGGACCAAGTTCTTGTGAGGACCTCTCGTGTGAAAATAGTATAACCGCAAGTCTATAATGGGTATGACCTAGCTAACTAATTTGTTCGTCTTGGTGTGGCTTCGCCACTAGTGGGTGTGTGGCGTGGGTAAGGGTAGAAGCCACCAGAAAACCACACAGCACAAGAGGGGGCCTCCTGGGAGCTTGGCTCTGGGTGGTGGAAGCCATAGTGGGTGGGGTTGCAACGAGGTTGAGCATTGTAAAGGTCTTGTGGTGATCTCTCCTTGATTCACATGTCTCAGGAAATGTGTGTATATATCAAGATGATTATCTCTTATGGGTAAAGTGTACGAACTCTGCAGAGTAAGAAAACTGTCTAGATAGCCGTGCTCACGGTCAAGAGCAGTGCTGAGAACTCGCTTGAACTAGTTTTCATTTTCATAAAACGATTTGTGATGGAATGGAAAGGTGGGGTGGGACCCCAAGGATTTGGAATGGCCTGGTCGAGGACCAATGATAAATACGGGATAGCCTGAGCATTGGGTGGATGGAGCCACTCGATGGTATAGGAGATGGGATCTCCACTAGTACTCTACCAATAAAAACTCAGTTATAAAAACCTATTTGTTGAAAATGCTAAGTCTCAGGATGTTTTACTACTTAATCTACTTCAAACTTAGATTTGTGCAAATAAAAGAACTCTGAGCTTCCCTTGATCAGCTTTGCATCTATAAGAAACTGCATTGTGTGTTGGCTCACGAGTACGGCTGTGTACTCAGGCTCGTCCAACATAATCTTTCAGACCCTCTCGATCAAGACCCTTACGACTACTACTCGGAGGTTGGACCTGATGGTGGGGAAGATGGTGAAGCTTAGGCTGGGACCCCTAGTCGCTTGCTTGTGGGCAGAGTGAATGGATCCACTACGACTTGTTCTGCTTTCGCATTCATCCTCGATTCTGTACTCTTGACTTTTGTAGAATTATTGCCTTGTGGCTCTTTTGTAAAATAGTTGGCTGCACGGCCTGTTATGTAATATATTATGGGCTTGCACTGTTCGCACTAAGTACAATTCACACCGAGTGCTGTTCACACCAACCACTGTTCACACCGAGCTCTGTTCACGTCGAGCACTATTCACATCGAGCACTGTTCACACCAAGCACTGTTCACACCGTAGGCTGTTTGGACCTTACTCTTTAGCATAGCATGGCGGCACCTGGTCGTGGAACTCCGACTGGCGTCCCCTACCCTGCCTGACTACAACCTTTGGCCAAGACCTGGTCGTGGCATGGTCGTGGACCTGGTCGTGATAATGGACCGGGTCGTAGGTCTGCCTGGAGCTTCCATGGTTATGTGAATGATCCAAAAATGTATCTGTGTGTGCTATCTTCTGATCTAGCGAATTACACAGTTTGATATAGTGGATTCCAAACTGCAAATTTGGGGTCCGACAACAGGCCTCAGGTTGCGCGCGCGTACACCCTGTCGGGAGTGTACGTTGTCTGTAAATTATTTAGTGTGCACGAATGGAAACCAAAATTAAGTTCAGGTACATACCCTACATAGCTACTCTGTAATTTTTACTGATTTTTAATAGTTACCTTGCTACTTTCCTTGTTTGAAAAGTGTATCCAGCATTTACAAAATATTTACCGTGTACAAATGGAAATGAAAATCAAGTTCACAATCTTTTATGTCTTCTCTACATACCATCTGCACCTACTTTGGATTTCTTAGAGAATTTTTAGAGATGTCTTGCTATTGTGATGACTTCGATTTATTTGACTTGTAATGCTTAGCCTTCCATTGACCCTAGCATCAAAAAGCAAATAAACCAAGCCTCGAGATATGTATACTTCCCAGAAATGCAGTATACACACCCTGTTACAAAATCATGCATCAATTCCATACATCATAGTATAACAAGTCTACCAAAAGACATACATAATATAAAGTTATTACAAAGGAGCCGACTGGCCAAAAGACAACAAAGTATCAACAATAGCGGAAGCAAAAGGTGCCATAAGATGGCTTTAATCACAATAGGACCGGTTAGCCATAACCACAGGGCAACCGACCGGGCCGCCAAGCTAGTCGTCCATACCGCAGCAATACTCACCAAAGTTGATCCCTTAGGGATCAACCTTCTTCCTCTGCAACAAATAAGCAAAGCAAATGAGTACAAAAATGTACTCGCAAGACCTACGGGTAACAAACCTAGTTACTACTACATGCAGGCTTTAATCAAAGGAGAAGGCTCAAAGGTTATTTTCAGCATAAAGCAAGTTTTATTAGCAATAGATAATAAGTTTGAAGGCAGTTTTTAACAATCTGAATTTTATTTACATAAATAACAGCGATACAATAAGTAATGACATAAAGACATCCTGGAGATGACCAGCCCAATGGTCATCACAACAATAGCACGAATTACCCATCCGTACCACCCATGTCAAGTTTTAATTTAAAAGGTTGTAGTCTAACTCTTGAAAAGCTTACCCAAGCGTGTTCATAACCTAGGACAAGGTTATTCGAATAGTTTTAAACCCTGCAGGGGTGTACCGATGTACCCACACTTCAGACTGCCTTTTTGCTAAGCTATTAAGCACACTTCCTTTGGTATGCCGGCACGGCTAAGTCCTACGAGACATTTCCAATGGATTGAGCTAATCAAGAGCCGCACGTATGGGGGTTAACCCTTAGTGATCTGCTGGCGGAATATATATCACAAGGACCCATACGTGGAGTAGGATACACCGGCCTCGGCGGGTGCTCCCCTCCCCACAAACATGTCCATGTTGCATATAGTTAAATATACAACCCACCACGCGACTCATTAATTAACACTCCCCAAAGTACTTAGTCAAGACAGGTCCTATTTCCCTCTAGTGTGGTTAGCACGCACAAATTGCCTGGATAACGGGGACTCACAAGATGTTCGATCCTTAATTGACTCGGGCACCATACCAGTCACACCCAAAATCACACCATCTTACCATTGTGCCCAAGTCCAAATCATTTTGTTTTTATTTTTAGTTTTCACAAATAAACATAGCACAAAGGCTGAATCATAAAGATCATAATAAGTTTGTGTGATCAAGGTTATTGATAAGTCGATAACCGCCCAATTCTACCGGTAACTAAGCATTGCTAAGCATCATATCGTATAGACAAATAAAAGACCATAAATCATTCACCGGGCTCTAATTCACCAGTGAGAATAATATCCTATGGCAATGGCAGGGGTGAATAATTTTATGGCAACAATGCAATAGGCTTAGCTACCTCTAAATCGACAAAAATTAACTTTGACGCAAGAAGCATGCATACTTAGGTTTTGCAATCAAGATATTAGAATTTAAAAGTACTAGGAGAAATATGATCAAATGATGTTACACTTCTTGTCTTGATGGAGATTACTTTCTTGCTGCAGAGGATCACTCACAAAATCAATAATTTCTTCGGAACCTAACGTGAAAAGGCGATAAAACCAATAAGAACGAAGAACACCAAATAAAACTCAACAACAAACGTCATCCAAAAATCATGAAATTCATACAACAGCAAGACTATGGTTTTAAATGAATTTAGAAACAAGAATCAAGTCATTTGTATTAAGTATGAAAAAGTTATAGCTAAAACCATTTCTCTCAGCCTATTAATTCAACTAAATTAATTACTGGTACTGTTCATGGTAAAGATTTCCAGAATGATCTAAGGTCTGAAATTTTTATGCTAGGTAGATAATGGTATCCTAAGGTCGGCAAAGTTGAGTTTACTAAATTTGGAGTTAAAATGAATTACTTATGATTTTTCTAAGTTGTAAACCTAGCACATGTTACCTTACAGAAAAGAAATCATGATCAAAACCTATTTCATATTAAAGTTTGCTAACAGAAGAATTTAACAAAATTGAGTTTGCACATTTTGGAGTTATACAGAAAAATATATGTATTTTACAAGTTTCAAAGCATTTTCTGGAATATTCAAAAATGGCTGAAATTAAGTTAATGTGATTTACAAAATTTTATGGCACAGAACAATGTCTAAATGCATTTTTATATTAAACTTTAGTTAAATATGAATTTAACCCCACTGGAATCATCTAAAAAGGACTTAAAATGAATTATATATGAATTTCTTAAAGTTTTAATTCAATTTTCAGTTGAGAGATAATGATTTACCGAAATAAAACAGAGCTTAACAAAAATAAATCGACGAGGACGAACATGGGCCTTTGATACGGAATCCAACGGCCGACGCTCTCCGCAGAACAGTACACGCGCGAGGAGGTTCACAGATCCCACCGTTGGATCAAGATCCAACGGTTGAAAATGAATGGGACGTTCGGCGATCCGAACGGCCCAATCGATCTCGATCGCTGAAAGGAAATCGGACGGCTGAGATTGTTGTTACCATCGGAGGTCCGAATGCACCCACGATCACAGCCGCAGATCGTGAGATGGACGGCCCCGAGTGATTGGGACATTTGGAGGTCCGAAAGTCCCATAGATCTGGGCTGTTGATCACAAGATCGATGGTCCACGATTCGCTCATAAACATATGTGGGTTTTAAGTGCGTGAAGAGGTTTAAATGAGCGGGCCCACATGTCAGAGACACACGGGACTAAATTAGGACAGCTATTGATTACTAAACCCAATGATTAGCGATGATTAGTAATTAATGTGTCCTAACGCTTTCGCATAGAGGGGATTTAAGTGCGCGAGGGCCCACATGTCAGCGGCACATTAGGTCAGCTTAAGACACATTAATTGCTAACAATGATTAGCAATTAATTAACTTAAACGTTGTCCTAATGACTCTATCACTACGGTTTAGGCCTACGGGCCCACCTGACAGTGACTCAATGAGTCACTACCGACAGCCATTTAATGCCCACACTAATGACCAATGATTAACATTAATTGACGTCCTAAGGGTGTTGATTAGGGCCGGCAGGGGTTTTTTAAGTGGCTGGGCCCACTGGTCAGTGGCATAGTGGGCCGGCTTAAGACAAATTAATTACCCCTAATGATTAATAATGATTAGGCCATTAATGATGTCCTAATGACAATGGCACAGAGGGAGTTCCCGTCTGGCAAAAACTGAGCGGCAAAGATGGGCTCGTCGCCGGCGGCTCCGGCCACGGCGATGCCCATAAAGTGCCAAAATGGGTTCGCAATAGCCTCGTGGACCCAAAGGTGGTGACCTCGCCGGCGGCAGTGGCCCAGAACGCCGGTGAGCCGGAAAAGAAAGGTGGAATTAGGCACTGCCGAAAATGAAAATGGCGAAAAGCTCTGTAAAGGTCCACACAAGCGGGTGCCACAACTTCTAGGGACTAATAAGAAACTACCTCAACCAAGATGGGCTTCAAAAATGGCCGGAGGAGCTTTGACGGAGGAGGAGTTCACCGGAGTTGAAGAAGATAAAGTGGAAATAAAGGCCTGAGCAAAAATGAACACCACTAGTGGTCAAAATAGCTGCATTAAGGCCCATAGAAGGTCCATGAGCAATTAATTGCCAAAAGAACCACTTACCGGGGCTGAGGAAGAAAGGGGGCGATTTTAGTCGAATTTGAACAAACCCCAAATTTGACAATTCCTGAGAATATCAAACCAAATTAAGTTAGGGGTTTTACTCCAGGAGAGGAGAGGAACAAGCTGGAGCAAAGAAAATGAAGAAAAGCCACTGGAACCCTAATGTCACCGAGGAGCTTCAAGGTCCAAAAATGGTGGCAGTGAGGTTATACAGCTTTGAGCTCAAAAGAGCAAGGAGGAAGCTAGGCAAGGCTACGGTGGTGTTGAAAGGAAGTCAAGGATGAGTTCTAAGGCTTTTTATAGCCGGACGAGCAAGAAGTTGGGAAAAATTAGGGTTTTACATGCTCTCGGTTCATGGCTCCGCCATGGACGGATTGAGTGACGGGGGCAGGTGAAGACCGTGACTTTTGGAGGACGACTTTGAGGCGCATTAAATGTTTGCAGCAAAGAGTCGTTTAAAGCTTCCATGGATGCGGGCAAGGCACTGCCTCTCCACGTTCGTGTACGGCAATGGTGTGGGCGAGAGGTAGGGGATGACCATGTTCAAAGGGGGTCCCACCTGGAAGTGACCCAACTCAAAGTGGCTCAGGGCTAACTCACAAATGGGTTGAGTCGAGCCCAAAAACTTGAGCCAAAGCTTTTAGACCGCTAGATTAGAAATGGACGGTCGAGATTGATCCATCAACTCAGAGGTCCATAGGTTTCAAAGCAATCTGGAGCGTTCGATTAAGATCCAAGGGTTAAAACATGCGCACCGCTTTAGAACGAGCCTGGTGCATTTAGTTGGTTAGGTCCAACCAAGTGGCTCGACCCAGATTAAAATAAACGACCGAGAGTGAAGGGGTACGCACCACAATGGTTAGATTAAAATCCAACGGCTGAGAATCGCTGGCGTGTTCGGGGGTCCGAAAGTTCACGGCAACGTGGTCCGCCCGATGGGGATCCAACGGCTAAGAAGCGTTGGCACGATCGGGTGACCGAAAGTCACCAAGATCTAGGTCGTGGAGAGGAAATCCAACGGCTGAGATAAGGCGCGTGTTAGAAAGGACTGAGTCCGGCGCTGAGAGGGTTGGGTCGCACCCAAAGAGAGAGGTCGGGCTCGGGTTGGACTCGAGTCCAACAATGTTGACAAACGGTTTAGATTTTGAGCTGAAACTTTGAGGGATTTTTGGAGGTAGTAAACTAACTCCAAAAATTCTAAAATTTTAACTGGATGTGGTCGATCACCACCTTGACCGTGAAGATAGAGCGAAAGAACTTCCCCTTGTGAGCGCTAAACTTACCAGGGCATCCTTCCACTAGACACTTTACTTCGTAATGTCCTGGATTGGCCTGGTGCACCGGGTACACATAGCTGATGGACAAGACGTACCGTGCTATAGCTTGATGCATAACCGCCTTGTTAGGAAAGTGCTACCTAACTAATAGGGTGTCAGCATCAAACTCCCATTGGGACCGTTCTTCTTGTGCCATTATGAGTGACCGCACTGTGATATAGTCTAGATGCCACGTAAGACACCTCAGTTGACACAATTCCACCGATGGGACCACCTCCCTAGGGTGCGTCCTCCTTACTACCATCTAATCTTGGGTTAGGGTCCTTGTCGGACTCCAACCCGACCCGCTGGTCTGGCAGAAACTCGTGGCAGTCAATACGGGCCGACCACCATTGTCTCACCCCCTCATTTTGCATAATTATGCTCAAGTCTTCTCTTGTAGTCTTCCTCCAAAACAACACATTTTGTGCTACCGTCTTCACACACCGCATGCAGTTGCCCACTTCCTGAAACACCAACATCATCAAGGTTCGCTAGTGCCCTGTGCACGAAATTCATGTCCATCATTGGCTTCCCGTATATCGTTGCCTCGGGCTAGGAAGCAATCTGCATGTACTGGTGTCGGGACCCGAAAATACATCTCAGGAACCCTCTGTGTATTCTGAACTAGTCCCAGATCAGTAGCTAGCTCACACAGGAAAACAGTGATGAAATATCATCCATTTATTCAATTTAACTAAAAAGATCTCAAAGTAACAAATAATAATAATAACTGGGCCTTATGGTCAATGTTTACTTAACTTGCCACGCAGGGCTAAAGAAACAAATAAACTCTTGCAGCGGAAATAAACTCTTCAATGGCCAATCAACATGCCCAGAGGCAATCGAGTGGAGAAACACATCCTAATCCGCAAAACCTTCATGGTCTTCCTGGTAGAACTCTTTGGCAGCTTGATATTCTTCCTCTACTGCTGATCAAACAGAGGGCATAAAGCCATGAGTACTTTGAATGTACTCAGCAAGCCGTGGGGAAATGTATGCAAATAATATTCATGAGGGCTTGAACAAAGATTAGTTGTATGGCTCTTTTGCAGAAAACAGCATTTACGATAAATACAATAAATAGATTGAAATGCGTAATTGAAAACAATAATAAGTAATTAAACAATTGTTTTGAAAAGACTAGTGAACTTCCCATTCACTTCAAAACCAAACCAACGATAAGTGAATTCCCCATTTCACCCATCGACACAACCCACCAAGTGAATGACCTATTCACCAAACGAACATTATATTCATCAAGTGAACTTCCCATCCACACTCCGACACATTTTTTGAACAAACTCTATCTCCCGCGTGAAATCCCCAGGCACGTCCATAACCGCGGACACGGCTATTCGAATAGTTTTACACTCTGCAGAGGTTGTACAGCTTGACCCACAAGAGATAGATCAACTTATAATGTCCGTTTAACACACTTCCGAGGTGTGCGACTAAGTGATCATCACAAGGCTTTTACAAAGCTCCTTCTTAACCCAGTTCTGCCCGCTAAGGTTTCAACACTGAATGTCTTCCCGACCAGACAGGGCCCCCCTCTTGCGCCACCGTGAGAATGCGTTTTCCACGACTCACACTTCACATGACAGAACCGAAATTAAGACATTGCTAATTAGTCAGCCAGGTCCGTCCCATACCAGACATGTGGTTGTACGGTTAAGGCCCAGTTCAATGGCGCACAAGATTAAGTCCTTGACAAGTTACTCATGTGAGACTACCACAAACCCACAACATGTTCAATCCATATCCCCACTATCCACCAACCACTCGCCCAAGCGAAAACCATTTTGTTTAACCAACACCCATGACTAACCCCGTCATGGTACACAAATTTTAACAAGAGTGGCTCACCACCACGGTTCCATATTTCATTAAGTCAAGATTAATCATTAAGACACATGTGATAACAAACCCATCGTAACTAAGCTGAACTAAGCATATGTACGATACCCATGTTGGCAATACAAATATGTCCAACTAAAATTACCCATGCTAAGGTGACAAAGGATTCATGGCATTCAAATAATCAATGGAGGCGTAATGACAACAGGTAATGACTAATCCCAGAGCAATTTATATAAAGATAGTATGCAATTGTATAAAATAATATACTTTTAAAATCATAGGTTCAATATGATCAAAGGACCACGACTTGCCTTGGACTAAATCCAGTGATTGATCTTGATCTTGGTATTCTACTCCTTGCTCGAAGCTTCCCGAAGTATCGACGTCTACTCGCAAAAACAAGCAAATAAACTAAATAAATAAATAACAGAGAGAAAACAAACTCCAAAAATTAAATAAAAATCTCAGATAAATAGATCTTGAATTTAGAAAAATTTAGGAATTTGAATGGACTCAATCGGAGTTCGGATGCAAAAGATATGAGCTCTGGAAGATTGAAATCTAAAGAAATACCCTAATTTGGTTTTCTGGAATTATCCGAATTATTTTCCTACTGGAAATTCCGGATTATGACGCATGCTAACGTCAGCAAGGCTGTTCGGACTGGGCTAAGTCAACCTGACAGGTGGGACCCACCGGACATTGACTAGATGCACCATGGACTAGGTTTAGAGATCCATGGCTCGGGTGGAATTTTGAGTCTGCCACATGGCAGCTGACCAAAGGATGACTAGGATGCCACATGGGCTACAGAGCTGAGGTGGCGCAAAGGTGGAAGGTGAGGTGGCTTGCCACATCAGCCGAGAGATAAAAACGAAGGAGGAGCAGGGGCACTGGAGCTCTTGGCCGGCGGTCATGGCTTGCAGCGGCGAAGGCAATTGACGACGATTCAGGCCGGCCAAAGACAAAAACAGGATGACGAAGAGGAGGCGAGGCTACTGGAGGTGGCGGCTTGACCAGGGTAGCAACAGATCGGCGTCGGCGGCGACATTGACGGCGGCGAACCTCACGGCTGCAACAACTTCGGCGAAGAGGTGACATCCGATGGAAACAAGAGGGAGCACCGGAACGACGAGATGACGAGGATCCCCGAGAGCACCTCGAGGAAGCCGGAGGTGAACGAGAACGCCGGTGAGGAGATGATGACCGGAAATAAGGGTGGCAGCATCTCGGCGAAGGAGAAGCAACGGAAAGAGAGGGAAATAGATGAGTGGAACCCAAGGCAAGGGATGACGCTCAAAAAGGAACGGAAAAGCTCACCGGAAAAAGATCGGCAATGGGCGGCGGCGGTCGTATTTGGTGACGAAGACGAAAACGGCGATGGAGTGTTCCGCGACCGAAGGCGAAAGCGTCACGGTGTAGACCGTGCTATTGCGGACCCAAAGGCGAAGACGGCACGATCGGAGATGCACGGACGGCAGAGCAATTCGACGGCAAAGGAGCTTCAGAGGTCCTCGGTTTTTCAGCGATTGCGGCGCGACGCAGACGAATAAGGGGATGAGACCTTAGGGTTTTTGTGGAGGAAGGCAGGGCGAAACTTTTGACGCGATGGGGAGGCTTTATATAGCATCCGGAGGGGAAAATCCAAAAGGAAGCCGGCGGCACTACGTGAAGAAAAGAGACTCACGAGTCCTGCTCGAAAACGATTGAAGACGAAGCTGACACCAGGGAGCCACACGGCAGCGAAAGACAAGAGAGGGAGGCTGCATGGTGGGCCCGCTCGAAAGTGAAACAAGAGAGAGGGAACAGCCGCTCGGCTGGGCAGGGAAAAGGAGGTGGGCCTTCGGCTGAGCTAGGCTTCGGCTGGGGAAGAAAGAAGAAAGGTGATCGGGCCGGAAGCAACGGAATGGGCCAAAAGAACGGGAGATTCGGCCCGAGGATTTTCTGAGATTTTATATAGTTTTTCTTTTTAGAAAATAACAGAAAAGGCAAATAAGACTTAGAAAATAGCAAATGCACTCGAATTTTTTTTAGAAAAATCTAGAAAATATATCCAAGCACATAGAACCCAAATAAAATAGTTTTTATAATAGTTGATGTTGACATCAATCATATTATATTGTTTTTGAACTCTGAAAATTCATATTAAGCTTTTAACTTTAGCAGAAAAATCCAAATGGTTATTTTTCTTTTAAAACTTCAAAACATACCAAATTTTGGGATGTTACAACTGACCCCCATGCAACGCTGCCATTCACCTTGAGTAACTCCTGTATGCCCTCCCCTCCCCTATTCGTGCTGGTGATCCCCTCGATGACAAGTTTCTTCGTCGCTGCATCCGTGTCGAACTCCCTCTGGATGCAGCTCCTAACCTTGTGAATATTCATCACATCGAGCCCCTCTACCCAGACCACCTTATAATGGCATCTCGATAGGTACAACCCATTGGGTCCGCCCTTTAAGAGAACGTCTCCATAAAACACTAGTAAGCCTTGTATGTTTGACATTACTTAAAGCCACAACAAGCAAATTTACGGTACACATTATGACAAACAGGTCGCACCACATAGTCCACATTTCGCAACATGACCTAACCAAAATTAAATAATTAAAACTAATTAATCAATAATATTTAATAAAGCCTAATTAATTAGGATTATTTCATTACAGTAATTTAATTAGGCCTGTTTTAATTACATCTAACTAATGATGACTAATTAATTACAGTTAATTAATTAGGCTAAATAAATTGCGAGTAATTAGTAACAACTAATTAATTAACACTACATAATTAGTAGTAGTTAATTAGTAATTAATTACGACTAATTAGTTATCGTTTATTAATTACAACTATTTTAATTAAGATAACTAACTATGACTTCTTAATTAAGCCTAGTTAATTACGACTAAATAATTAATGGTACTTAATGTAGCCTAATTAATTACTTCTAATTAATTTTGGTTAAAAATTTAGGAAAATTAAATTGTGACTAAACTATTACGACCAAATAACAACCACTACATAGTTAGGACTGATTAGTTAGTAGTATTTAATTGACCCTAATTAATTAGGACTAAGACTAATTAATCATGGTTCATTAATTATGACTATTTTAGGTAATACTAACTAACTACTACTTTCTAATTCAGTCGATTAATTAATTAATACTATTTAATGAAGCCTAATTAATTATGACTAAATTATTACATTAATTAAATATGACTATTTTAGTAACAAATTTTAATTATGACTAACAAACTACAAGTAATTAATTACGACTAACTAAATGCGAGTGAAAAATTACGACGAACTAACTATGACTAATAAATTATGACTTCATTAAATACAACTCACTAATTTGCAAAGTAAAGTACGACTAATTAAATAAGACTAATGTAGCATTCCAATTTTTGACATTTCAAAATCTTTTCAAGTAGTTTAGTCCCTTGGAAAATTTCACCAAATTTTATTTGAATTTGTTAAAGCTTAAATAGAACTTTTAAAGTCAAAACAATTTAATGTGACTATTCTAAATATCAATTAATTCCAAAAGTATTTTATTTCAGTTCTTTGTGCTTGGAAGTATTTTCTATATTTTTCTAGAATTTTCCAAATTCATTTGCTATTTTTAATTTGCTATTTGGATTTTCTATATTTTATTAATTAGAAAAGCTATTAAAATCTCAGGAAATTCATTTGGGCTAAAATCTGAGGAAAAGCTATTAAAAGTATGGCCATAAAGCTTATCTTCAAAATAAATTGAACAAAAATTGTTCTTTATTCTGAACTCATAACCTTCTACTCCTAAACAAGAAGCAGAAATAATATTTTTGCTCAAGGCTGGAACATAATAACAATTATTTAGTCCTATAACTAATCCTGAGAGTAAAGCTAATGGTAAAGTGCCAATAGCTAATGCAGCAACTCTTGCTCCATTGCCCATGCGAAGATCAACATCTCCTCTTGCCAAACATCTACTCTTTATCAGTCCCTGCATCGAATTGCAAATACAAGCAACCGATCTGGTATCAAATACTGGAGAGCTGGTCGGAGAAATGGCAATATTAATCTCTATAACATTTATACCTGAACTGGAAGTCTTACTTCCTTTGTTCTTTTTCATTTCTGCTAAGTACTTTTTGCAATTTCTCTTCTAGTGCCCAGTCTCATGACAATGGTAACATTCTATGTCAAGCTTAGTACCCAGCTTGAGCTTCTTAAGCTTAGCTTTGAGATTCTCGATCTCATCTTTAGTCTTTCCTTTGCCCTTTCTCTTTCCCGACTTACCCTGCTTCTTGAAGGTTGTAGTCTTTTGAACCATCATCACTTGATTGGAACTTTTCTTGATGCTCTCCTCAGCACTCTTAAGCAAGCCATTTAACTCATTCATTGACTTCTCCATGCCATTCATATGACAATTCAATGTGACAGGCTCAAAGCTCACAGGGAGCGATTGGAGAATCACATCAGTAGCCAACTCTTGGCTAAGGGGAAAACCAAGCTTTTCCAAGCTCTCAATGAGACCAATCATTTTGATCACATGAGGACTGACCGGGTTACCTTCTGATAGCCTACAAGAAAATAATGCCTTAGAGGTGCTGAACCTCTCGGCCCTTGCTTGATCCTGAAACATACCCTTCAGACTCACAATCATATTGTAAGCATCCACAATCTCATATTGCTTCTGAAGCTTAGAGTTCATGGTTGCAAGCATTAGGCAGTACACATCGACTGCGTCATTGCAATGCTTCTCATAAGCATTCTTTTCAGTACGAGGTGCATCGGCACTCGGTTCCTCGGGATAGAGACACTCTAGAATATATTCCTTCTTTTCTTATTTGAAAATAATTCTCATATTGCGAAACCAGTCAATGAAGTTTGTACCATTCAATTTTTCTTTCTCAAGAATAGATCGCAAGCTAAAGGTAGGTGTAGAAGAAGTAGTAGGTGCCATGATCTACAACAGAAAATATATGCAAAGATTTAGCACTATGTTTTTGTAAGATCTTCTATTAGACACTCATGTTGGTGGTTATGTTTGACCAGTCTACGACCAGCTCATATCTCCATACCACTAGTCCTTATCTAGTCGTATCTCCATACGACCAGTCCAAACCTGGTCGAACTTAATCATCAACAGTCAATAAAAGATACTCCCACTAAATATTCTAAACCATGTTTCCCTCTAACAATATATAGTGAGTTCAAGATCCAAAAATCATTAAGTCCTAGTGAGTTTTGGCATCACTGCTAGAAACCTAGTGATTTAAGGTAAGCAACCCTATGCCAATCATATCACATATGACTCTTGTTTGTTGGGTGGCATCTCTATGCCCCGGCGACCAACATTATGCCTCATGGCCCAAAACTATTTTGATAGCCTTGTCAAATTAAACCAACACTATGCATGTGGGTGTCTGACACCCACTCCATCTTATTAAGATAGTTAATGGCACCCTAATTTGGTAGACCTGCCAATTAGCGGTCAAAATCGTGATAGATGAAGCAATTGGAAAGGCATCAACTTTACTTAATTTTTCTTGAGGGATACTACTGATCTCATCATGTTAAAACATCCTATAATAAAACATGATCAAATAGCATAACAGGAATAAACACAAACATTCACAGATAATCAAATTAAACTATGAAATAGTATGGCCCTTAACATGTCGATCTCCATCAGCATGCTTCCTGTTCTTCGACCACCATGCTCGAAATCTCCGACCACATTCATCTACTAAGCAATTACTCCTAAGAGCTAGTAATGAATTACATAGGATAATATCAAGCATCACATGTCAGTACGCAGACTGTTATACAATAATATGTAGCTCGATGGCTATCTCACAACATGACACGTAGGCCATGAAAATCCATTCATGAATCACATATACAATGGGCCATACTATTCACATCAAACCCTGAAAAAATGAGTTATCCATAGAATCCAATTCTATCGGGCGACATGAATACATACTATCTATAACGCGTGCTATGATTACCCAGCACGACGCTCTCGCTGGCTGGTTAGTGAGCGGGGTTCGAAGGGGAAGCGCCCTCGAAAAAATTTTCTGGGACATGAATCTTATTCACGTAACCGAGCCTTAGAAATCATCGGATTAATCATATTAATCATATTTTGAACCAATCTGATCACTACCTTGATACGACCACGCACTACGTCATACTCCGATGGCGGACTTTCGATCGGTAGGAGTATTATGCAGTGTGGTCGTGAACAAGCGCGATAAACCATCTGGTCCTTTTAGCTCATACCTCCTCATAGACCCATCTACTACCACCAAAAACCGATTGATCTTATCAACCAGTGCCTAGATCGTTCCATCCGTATGAACTGATCTAGGTTACCAGATCAAACTAGTAATAGATCCAATCTACCACTGCCACATATCAAGTATATGCGATCGATCTAGATCAAAAACTACGCAGGATGGCTCTGATACCACTGAAGGGATAGGGTAGGATACAATAGCAACAATTCAAAATTCTACCACGTAAACCAGGAGGCCAAGCAAGAAGATGATCACAGATCGTTACCACCAGACACGCAGAGCAGCGGAAGAAGAGTTGGAGCAGCCTGATCCAATGTAGAGCGTGTCAATGTAGTGGTCGTAGTCGATCGGCCAGCATTCTCGCGAGTCGATCGTCTCCTTTTGCAATCTCTGCAATTCCTTATGAAGATCACGGATCGTCCACAAGCGCAACAGCAACTGCAGTAGTGCCTCTACGATATCCACACGTCCAGGAAAGGAACAACCGTATGCCGGTGTTCTAGCACCAAGTCATACGGCAGAGCTCTCAGGAAGATAGTAGCTAGGGTTTCGGTGGAGCAACTCATGTCAACTCGTCGTTTTCCAAATAGCCTCAAGCATCTCCTTATATAGTGCCCATGACGGATCCTATCCGAACATGTTTTGTTCCAACCTGTTAAATATGTGACCCATTAGGTTTATGCGTAATCGGTTGTGACTCGAAAACCTTTTCTGACCACAAGTCGTTAGCGGTTCCTAGTAGGACATAACGATTCCCGAATACACACAAATTATATCGGACGAACCTTAATGCAATATGATCTACGACCAGGTCCTCATCACTTACGACCAGGTCCTATCTTTGTATGACCAGTTCGTATTTAGTCATGACCAGTTCGTAACTCCTAACAACCAGGTTTCGACCACTCTATGATTACGTTAGACCAGTCTACGACCAGCTCGTATCTCCATACGACCAGTCCGTAACTGATCGAACTAAGCGACCTACTCGTGTATTCTCCTTTTGCCTCACAATATCTAGTTGAACTCTAGGTGAGATATTATGTCATCCATGGACCGTTCAATACTTTCTCGATCGAGTTGTTGGATAACCTTATGTGGTCGAACTCTTCGACCACCAGTGGCATGGCCATGCACTTTCTTTATCCGATCACTTCGAGGGGCCCACAGATATCTCTCCTGTTATGTTAGGGGGGGGGCAAATCTTATATCTGACCAGTCACATCCCTCCGCATGTTTCATAGCATACCCGAAAGCTACCTTTATAACTACCCAGTTACGAGTAGCATTTAGCAACCCCTAAGAGTGCTATTACACATGTAGGGAACCATGCTGATCTCAGGTCTAAGGATTATACATCAACATTGCTTAAGATCAACTAATGACACATAGAATCATAATAATCTCAATAGTGTCTCAAGGTGGCTCTATCCAACCCCATGTTCTCTAACATGTGTTCACATTATTGATTTGATATACCTATATCCATGACCGATGAAAACATGATCATCAATCAATACATATACTGGTCGCAGAGTAACCGGTGTTCCAACCAGTGACATCCGACTAGGGATTCATCTCGAACGACATCATATAAGTTAAAGAGTTTCACCAACAAGTCACATACTTGTTAATCTTTATAACCAATGATTCATTCAAGGAATAAAATAACATTTATTTAATAACTCATAAACATAGACATGATACAATCATCTCTATGATTGTCTCTAGGGCATATCACCAACACCCACATGTCAGTCCACTATTCCATGAACCCGTGAGCCATAGACTCGTGAGCCAAATCCTTAGACTCGGTCTATATACACGGGGTCCCACCTATTAAGTCTATATTTTCTATTTTTGGGATTTTCTTTTAATTCCGAAATTCATTGTTGATGTCATCTTGATGCAATATTTTGGAATTTCATTTAGAAAGAAAAATCTAAAAAAACCAAAATAGTGTTTTCTTTCTTTTTTTTTCTTAGATTTAAATATTCTAAGAGCTCGTTCTTCCTCATGCGAACTCTGATTGAGCGCATTCAAGTTTCTAAATTCAAGCTCTATCTTTTCGTGATTTTTATTTAATTTTTGGAGTTCATTTGTTGCCTTATTTGGTATTTATTTTTGTTTTCACTTTCGCTTGCGAGTAGACGTTGATACTTCGGGAGTTTTCAAGGAAGAAGGAGTTGATCAAGCTCAAGATGTAATACCCCAGCCCAACACTGAGCCTGAAATGCCACTAAGCTACCCTACAATTAATTAACATCAACTTACAATAAAATTACAGGAAGCAAATCATTATTAAAGCCCGTCCATGGGTCACAATAAAATATGAACAAAGAACATACAATCATAAATAATTAAACCCCTAGAAGTATAGCAAGATAATAATCCAAATTTGCACAAAACCAACAGAACAAATTCTATAGGAGGAATAAATGAGTCCTAATCAATCATCTAGGATTATTCAATATCTATCATATCCTAAAAGATGTTCTATCATAATTTTAAAGGTTTCTCATGACAAATGAATCAAGTTTGAGAATATGTAATTATTCCACATGCGTTAATCCCTCCCAAGCGAAACGCCATCAACTGTCACCTAAAAGCAACAGTAGAGTAAGAGTGAGTCCACGACTCAGTAAATACATCAATAGGCAATGTACAATGTTATATCAACAGTAATCAATAACACTATTATCACCACTTGTTCTCTTATCTTTATTTTCATGCTCATTCATGCAACCTTCTTCTCTTTATTCTCACACACAATTGTCAAATATTTCATTTTCAATGTAGCCCTACACTACATGTCCACATGCACTTCTTTCGCGTTTACTGGTATAGCGTGAGTGAACACGCGATAATGTTCACTCTCAAGCCCGTCCTCCTCAAGGATCGGGGACCTCCTCTACTCCCGTGGAGTTGTCATCAACATGATCACTTTCTCATATGCAATGATGCTTATGAATGCAAAATGTTTCATAGTTTCATCATTATCATCATCGACCATGATTATCATATCAAACAATACGCAATAATACATAACCATTCACATTGCTTGCAATTAAAATAAAATATAATCACAAATAATAATGGTAACGAGTGATAAGGAAATGTAGTGATCAACCATTGATCACTGTCTACCATGCACTTGCCTCTTCTAGTAGTGAGGAATAGATTGATTAGAGGTTGACCACAAACCCAATGCCACTCCTCCTACAGTAAACACCAAACCTCAAAACAAGCTACAGAGGTACAATAACAACAATTAATGACATCGCTCCTACACGTGTCCCCATACGCAACACACTCCCTTTACCGGTCAGCCACCCCTAGCTGACCTGGCACTAAAAACAGCAACAGTTTCTGAACAGCAGCCTTCCTAAATTCATATTTTCTGTTCTAGCCAACCAAAATCCATGTTCTTGGACTCTCTAGAATTCTTAGATAGTTATCTACACTTTTCATGTAGGGAAAAAAACCCTAATTAGTCTATTTACTAATTTTAATCTACAGTCTACAAGGATGATGCCAAAAGACGACAACTCTCTAGACAGGAGGCTTACAAAATTCGTAACTCAAAATTTAATCATCCAATCAATAGGATTAAATATTCTACGAAAAGCTATCAAAATTCTCTACGATTATCTAGTAGATGACTTCCTCAAATTATGCCCATACAGACCCGAAAATACTGTACAACAGATTAAACCGATCTATTATTCGATCCCTTGACTAGAAATTGCTAATCCTCTCTCTCTCTCTCTAATCTCGATTCTTTAATCCCTAATTAAAATAGACAACAAGATATGAAAACTTAATCGTTACCCCAGAGACCACGATGAGGAACACCGATTTCCCTGTGAAATTCTCCTATCTTTCTTCGTCCTTTCCTTCTTGCCTTCCTGCATTTCCTGATCTTCTTGATCAACAGCCTTTCTTTCTTTTTCTTCTCTCTCTTTCTCCCTCTTTCTTTCTTGCTATAGCAACCAACATGGATACATACAAATGATGCATGCAAGAAGCTAACTAGCAGCAGCACTAACACACAACATGCAGCAAGGCATGTAGCAGATGGTGCTGGCCAGCGGGCAACACAGCAGCGACAATGCACCCACGTGTGCGGGCAGGGACACCACTGCATGGGCAGCAGCATTGCGCAGGCGTCGCACGGGCGGGCGTCTTCACGCACGCGAACGCAAATGGGCAGGTGGCGCAAGCGGGCAGGCACATGCACACGGGCAGGTGGCAGCACACACATGCACGGTAAGTGGCGACATGCAGGCGGCCGATCAGCAACGGTGATGGCGACGTGGGCAGTCGGCTTCCACACGTGCGAGTGAGAAAGCAGCTGCACTGGTGGCAGCGCACGGATAAAAAATAAAAAAAATGTGGGCTAGGGTTTGATTTCTGGGTTTTAGATCCCCTCTCCCCCACGTCCCCTTTTACCTCAGCATGAACCAATTCCTCTCGCACGACCCATTCCAGGAAAAAACAACTCCTCTCTAGAACTCCCAAGCATTCCATTTTCACATATCCCCTTTTGTTTATTTACACACTGGTCCTCAAGAGGGATATTTTCAGAATACCACACTGTAATATACCGTTTAAATAAACAACAAATAAATGATTAATACTGAAATTAAATATAATTAGAAAGGAAAATTCAGAATTTGGGAGGAGTATTACAACTTGGGCCTTCGGCCCATAGCTCTTTGGCCCAAGTGGGGAAGGGGCTTAAGAGGTACAAACCCTAGTAGTTTTTACTGTAGCACACACTGTAGCGCCACCGGCACTGTAGCACCACGTGGCACTGTAGCATGACGAGGTACTGTAGCACTGCCTCTCCACTGCTGCCGGCCAGGAAGAGGAAGATCAACCAGAGGAAGGAAGAAGGAAAGAAGAGAAGAGGAGAATAAGAGGAGAGATGGTCTTCGTGGGGTTTCTTCATCGTCTTCCTTGGTGCTTGAAGGGTAACGTGTGTCGATCTTCGTTGTTTGATTAGTAGTAGATGTGAATTCGCTTAGAATTGATTGGTTCGATTTGCTGCGGTTAGAGATTCAATTCTGTCCAGAAGGTTGTGCGACTGTTTTCTGGTTCTTAGAGGCCAAATTAGAGGTTTTCATCTCCTAGAGATATGTAGATAATGTTCTTAGCTTTCAGTGGCCGCCAAGCTCACTTAATTCCGACGTACGGATCAAAAAGTTATGATAGTTTTCATCTCTGCTGTCCAGAATCCTGACGAGAATGAACTGTCAAGTTGTCTTTTAAAATATGATTGTGTTAATGGAAGATTTAGGGTTTTCACCCAATTAGGTTATTGTAGGCCTTGGTCTTAGCTTTCTATATTGATAAAGAACGCTAAGTTTGGTTTAGCCAATTAGAAGTTATGGTTGTTTTCGTGCTGCTGCCCAGTTTTGTCGAGTAGTTCGGACATACGTTGTTCATCTGTCTTTTGGAGTTAGATGTATACAGAATTCGGGATTTCCACCAACTAGACTGTTGTAGATAATTTCATTACCATTCAAACAAGCCTGAGTTTGCATTTTTATGAAATTCAGCGCAAAAGTTTTGTTACTTTTACTACTACTGTCCTTTACGGCTTCCTGCTAGATTGTAGTTCAATTCGAGTAAAGAATGTAATTTAAACATTGGGATTTTGGGGTATGTGCTGCGAGTAGTGTCTTGATGTCGTGGTTCTTATTGAGTAATATAATGGTGTAGGAGGTGAGGCTTCGAGGTTAGCGGCATCGTCTTTGCCTCCTAACGCATCGCAACGCTAAAGGCAATTGTACATGGTAGAGTGGTGAACAATAGATTGTTCGCCATTGTAATTGATATTACTTATCATGCTATTTATTATGCTTTTGTTAAGCTTATTCTTATACATAGTATTGACGACATGGATTGAATGAGATTATGATATTGCGTTAATGAGAATGAGATATTGAGTTAATGAGATGGATTATGTTGATGAATAATTAAAGATGTTGCATCATTTACATTCATCATGACAAGAATTGCACGAGCTAGGTCGGTGAGAAAGTCATGTAACTAGTCCAGTGAGGTCGGTGAGAAAGATACATGACTAGTCCGAAGTGCTCTAGATAAAATCCTACTTCGGTAGGGACTTCACGGGAGTGAAGGATAGAGTGGTTCATCGACGGGTGAACACTCCGCTATACCGGTATCAGCTGATGAGATGCATATGGGCATGAGCATGATGGTTCATTCGCATATATGAGTAAAATATTAAATTATGCGACTTTACCTATACGAAATATGGCTTGTTCATTTGAATATGAGAATGGCATTCAATAGATAGATGACGATGATGATAGCCTTGATTATGGTTGACAAACTGTTGTTTATGACTTTATTATGTATTTGCTGAGTCTTGGACTCATTTTGCTCTATTGTTGTTTTTAGGTGACCGTTGGTGACGTTCCACTCAGGAAGGGCTAGCACACTTGGAATCAAAAACTACACCCAATTACTTGATTCATTGGACATGAGACATTTTTGTTTTAGCATGATGACTTATATTTAGGACATGATGGTGTTGAATAACCTTAGATGATAAGTTAGAGTTGATTATTCATCCAATAGACTTAATCGATTGGTTTGCGTTAATATTGGTTTATTACCTTGTTATGCATCTAGGAGTAAATTATCTTTGGTTGTCATGTCATTATGCTTATATTATTGTGACCCGTGGACGGGTTTTATTGTGATACGTTGCTGTAATTTATTATAAAATGATGTTAAAATTGATAGTTAGTGGCATTCCGAGCTTAGAGTTGGGCTGGGGTGTTACAGTTGGTATCAGAGCGGGCTTTAGGTCTGTGGGTAATAGATTAACAATTTAGGTAAAATAAAATTGCTAAAATTTGTTTTAGGATTAGTAAAATTAACTAAAATTTGCTAATGATTAATTAACTTAAAACTTTGACACACTAGTGCACAGTAGGATAGGAATGGGACGAGTATTGCTCTACGCTTTCGATATGTTGTTATATTGATGTATGAGTTGATATTGGTTCTTTGAACCTATTGTGTGTTGTTGATTGGTTGATAGCTATGACGAGGGTAGAGATTGTGGTTATTATGATTAAAGCCACTTGCAGTTGTTGAACTTTCTTTGGATAGTGGTTACAATACAGTTGATGGGTTTCAATGGATCTCTATTTGTTTTATAGAGCAATTATTGTCTTCTCTAATTGTTGAGCTATTCTTGCTACATGTAAATGTTGTTATTGGCAATATTGTTCCTTTTCATGAGAGTTCTACTTTCTTGTTGGCAAACGTGACCCTTTTATTCGGTTGGTGTTTTAGATAATGGAAATTATCTTTTACGAAATTCGTTGAAGAATGTTTTGACTCTACGCATTTGTGTTAAGTGGTTTTAAGTATAGAGGAAATTGATAATGTATGAGTTATCAAGTTGGGTCTGTAGCGTGGTGCATAATCGATCTTAACCAAGATCTTTAGAAGTGAAGTTGATAAATTTGATGTTGTTTTGGGGCAGTTACATGATGAATTATGATTAAGGGTATGTCCATACCTACTAAAAATCTGGGAGTTATTAAGAAGTGTGGGATATTGATGAACTGGTCTGATCATTAAGATTGTTGAATTCGGTAAACTTCTTGGATAAATTGGATTAATGGGTCTCAATGGATTAATCTAATCGTTTGGGATGATTAAGTTAAGAGGGTGTTAGATTATTGCCTTAGTAGATTTTAATTTTGGAGTTATCTTTTCTGTGGATACTTAGTGATCATATATAATTGCTAGATTTACATAGTCCTTAGTATGGTTAATTGTTGGAATTGTGTACAAAAGATTGGAGGGGTTGAATATCGGTGGATCTAGAATTTATGGGAGAAATTTCTAGATAGTTAATCTAGCAAAAATGGTTGGATGAATTTGGTTGTAGTGTTGTTGAGACTTTTGATCGATGGAAGATTTCGATTCTTAAAGTTTTAGCGTGATTTTGCCCAAATCTAAACATGAGGAGGAACAATTGAATATGTATTTGTAAATATTCATGTGATTTGCAAAGAGAAGTAGGTAGCAACTAGATTTCATGATGAAGCCAGTTGATAACAACGACCGTTGGAGTGTAATTATCGTATGTTGAAGTTTGGTGTTGAGCATTACTAAGAGTTGAACTGATGGGATTTAATAGGTAGCTTATGTTTACTTGATTGTGGAATTGTCGGATGATTGCATGTTCTTGATGAAAAGGTTTTGGTAGAACCATTTAATTTGTATAGTAGATCATCTTTAGAATAAAGTGGTTATTGTAGTCGGGTTGTAAAGTTTTGGTGGGCTCTCAATTTGATGATGAGATTATAAAGTAGTATGGAACAATTTGGTAAATTTTTAGAGAGCTTTATAGTGGAAGAGTAGACTATGATGATTCTTGTTAAGAGTGTGTTGTTTTTTATGTTAGTAACATTGTTTGCAAGGGATTGTGATTGGTGAGGGGGGTGTTGATTCTTATAAAAAGTGAGTAAACTGGATCATCTTTCGGGGTATCACCCAAATGAAATATTTTGAGCTTTGCTTTCGTGATCTTTTGGAGTTCACGATTTATGTGGTATCTGAAATTTGTGGAGCAAAGCGATGTGTTAGAAAGTTCTATTTTTTCTTAAGTGATTAAGGTGATTTGGTCTTAAAAACTCTTCTTGTTTGAGGTGGCAAAATGATATTGTAATCAAAGAAAATTGTTTTCTTTGTTAAAAGAAAGAGTGTAGTAGAAGTATTTGAGGTTGGAGTTAAGCTTTGTAACTTGCAACTTATTGAAGTTCGTTTAACTTTTCTATCGTTGTCGCTTAAGAGTTTCTCGAGTTTCCAAAGTAATACTTTATTCTTATTGGTTGAGGTTTGATATTCTTTTCTTGTGGAACTTATATTCTCAACTGTGGTCTCCTCTTTTGCTTTCCCGCGATCTTTGTTATTTGACTATTTCTCTTGGTCTTATGTTTACTATGAAAGGTAAAATATTTTTTCTATGTACTGAAAAATTATTTTTATTTGCCTCTTCTCTTGAAAAAAGAATAATCGATTTGTTTTACAAAACCTTATAGAGTATATAGTGGTAACTGGTTAGTAGTGGTCAACTATAGGATGTTGTGAGACCTTGGATTGCAAATTATTTGAGGAGCATTGGAGGATGAATTGATTGTGTGATATAATTCTTGGAGGGAACTTGATTTAAATGAAATGATTGTCGTTGAAATAAAACTGATTTTTTGTTACAACTAGTAGAAACTATAGTGAATGGTGATCCAAGAACATTTGTTTATGTTGGTGGAATATTAGAATTATCAAAAGTTTGAATCTTGGTCAATTAGTTAAGGTATAGTGATTGTGTAATTTGCAAGGTGGTGTAGGTGAAATTTAATAATGTGGTTTAGTGAGTATCCGAGATTAGCGAAATTAATTGTTTTAGGTGGTCAATTGATTAGTTATGATTGTTGATTTTAATGATTGAGGATATTGCTTTGATTGTGGGGTGATCATCAAATTTGAGGATTTTCCTATCAACTATGCCAGAATTTTATTGTAGGAGTATTGGATGTTGAAATTGAGCTTGTGTTTTATGCTAGAATCTTGGTTGCCCACGGATTATATGTAGAAATGGTAGAATAAAAATGGATTTTGAATAGTATGATGGTCATTGATAGCATCCTTTGGGTGTAGTATACGAGTGTGTGTGATGTGAATCTCAAGTTGATTCTCCTTAAATGATTGAGTTGATGTGATTATGAGTGAAATATATATTGAGGTGCATTAGAAATTATTTGTCAAAGTAATTCCTTTGATAGAGGAGTGGACTAGCGTATCTTTTTGGTGGATTAGTAAAGCCCTCTAGATGAGTGCGGTTGTTGTTTTTAGGTTGAGTATGTTTTGAGGTTGCTGGTTAAGAGGAAAGAGTTAGTGTGATGATTTGGAATCCCATAATTTGAGAGAAGGTTTATTTCCTAAAATAAAAGTTGAGAAAAGAAGGCTTTTTGGGTAGTGAAATGCTCTCTTAATTTTTATTTGAGTTGTGTGTTTATGATGGAGGTCAGTACCATTTGATTGGCTTTATGTTGGCATGGTGCTTCTTTCCAGTTCAGAAAAATAAAAGTGTTTGATTTGGGCATTTGAGTGACTTCTCCTTTGGCTTACATGGTGTTTATTTGCAAACTGCCTAATTAGAAACTGAAAAGGTTTTCCTGATGAATCTTTGATTTTGGATTTGGCTGTTTTGGTGGGGAGTTGGTAATGCGTTGTTGCGATGAGAAACCTTTATTTTTTTAGTTGGGCTCTATTTGTAAAAAGGTTTATTTAAAATGAGTCCTGTTGTGTATGCCTGGTTAAAGGAGGTGCTCCTTGTGAAGGTGAGGAGGAATATTGAGAGATGGAACAAGAGTTCCGTGTGTTATGTACAAATTGTGTGGTTTGGTACCAAATGAGAATGCTGGCTCAAGGTCCATTGATTTGTTTCTGAAAGTTACGGGGATTTTGGAAGATAGCGTATCACTAGAACCGTCTCGAGTCTAAGCGCAGGGTTCACAACGTTTTGTATGATCCAGTGTCAAGAGAGTACTTAAGAGATCTAGAGTGTGAGGTTCCGTTAGAGCTATTGACCTATGAGTACGGTCGTACCTTCAAGTCCTATCCGTTGAGTGTACCTGAAAAGGTAGAGACGAGTGTGCAGGTGTAAGATGTTGGTATCCATCAAGGTGATGTGGTCCCATAAGTCCGAGAAGGTAGTGACTTGGGAGTTGGAATCTCGCATGCACAAGCGGAATCCAAAGTTGTTCACATCGGGTACGTATTAATTGTGATTAATTTTAGTTGTGGTCCTCTTGCGTATAGAACGACAAGTAGAATTCGGGGTCGAATTCTGTTCAAGGGGGGTAGAATGTAATATCCCGTTTAAACATACAACAAATAAATGATTAATACTGAAATTAAATATAATTAGAAAGTAAAATTCAGAATTTGGGAGGAGTATTACAACTTGGGCCTTCGGCCCATAGCTCTTTGGCCCAAGTGGGGAAGAGGCTTAAGAGGTACAAACCCTAGCAGTTTTTACTGTAGCACACACTGTAGTGCCGTCGGTACTGTAGCACTGCGTGGCACTGTAGCACGACGAGGTACTGTAGCACTGCATCTCCACTGCTGCTGGCTAGGAAAAGGAAGGAAGAAGGAAAGAAGAGAAGAGGAGAATAAGAGGAGAGATGGTCTTCGTGGGGTTTCTTCATCGTCTTCCTGGGTGCTTGAAGGGTAACGGGTGTCGATCTTCGTTGTTTGATTAGTAGTAGATGTGAATTCGCTTAGAATTGATTGGTTCGATTTGCTGCGGTTAGAGATTCAATTCTGTCCAGAAGGTTGTGCGACTTTTTTCGGGTTCTTAGAGGCCGAATTAGAGGTTTCTATCTTCTAGAGATATTTAGATAATGTTCTTAGCTTTCAGTGGCCGCCAAGATCACTTAATTTTGACATACGGATCAAAAGTTATGATAGTTTTCATCTCTGCTGTCCAGAATCCTGACGAGAATGAACTGTCAAGTTGTCTTTTAAAATATGATTGTGTTAATGGAAGATTCAGGGTTTTCACCCAACTAGGTTATTGCAGGCCTTGGTCTTAGCTTTCGATATTGATAAAGAACGCTAAGTTTGGTTTAGCCAATTAGAAGTTATGGCTGTTTTCGTGCTGCTACCCAGTTTTGTCGAGTAGTTCTGACATACGTTGTTCATCTATCTTTTGGAGTTAGATGTATACAAAATTCGGGATTTCCACCAACTAGATTGTTGTAGATAATTTTATTACCTTTCAAACAAGTCTGAGTTTGCATTTTTATGAATTTCAGCGTAAAAGTTATGTTACTTTTACTACTACTGTCCTTTACGGCTTCCTGCTAGATTGTAGTTCAATTCGAGTAAAGAATGTAATTTAAACGTTGGAATTTTGGGGTATGTGCTGCGAGTAGTGTTCTTATGTCGTGGTTCTTATTGAGTAATATAATGGTGTAGGAGGTGAGGCTTCGAGGTTAGCGGCATCGTCTTTGCCTCCTAACGCATCGCAACGCTAAAGGCAAGTACATGGTAGAGTGGTGAACAATAGATTGTTCGCCATTGTCATTGATATTACTTATCATGCTATTTATTATGCTTTTGTTAAGCTTATTCTTATACATAGTATTGACGACATGGATTGAATGAGATTATGATATTGCGTTAATGAGAATGAGATATTGAGTTAATGAGATGGATTATGTTGATGAATAATTAAAGATGTTGCATCATTTACATTCATCATGACAAGAATTGCACGAGCCAGGTCGGTGAGAAAGTCATGTAACTAGTCCGGTGAGGTCGGTGAGAAAGATACATGACTAGTCCGAAGTGCTCTAGATAAAATCCTACTTCGGTGGGGACTTCACGGGAGTGAAGGATAGAGTGGTTCATCGACGGGTGAACACTCCGCTATACGGGTATCAGCTGATGAGATGCATATGGGCATGAGCATGATGGTTCATTCGCATATATGAGTAAAATGTTAAATTGTGCGACTTTACCTATACGAAATATGGCTTGTTCATTTGAATATGAGAATGGCATTCAATAGATAGATGACGATGATGATAGCCTTGATTATGGTTGACAAACTGTTGTTTATGACTTTATTATGTATTTGCTCAGTCCTGGACTCATTCTTGCTCTATTGTTGTTTTTAGGTGACCGTTGGTGACGTTCCACTCGGGAAGGGCTAGCACACTTGGAATCACAAACTACACCCAATTATTTGATTCATTGGATATGAAACATTTTTGTTTTAGCATGATGACTTATATTTAGGACATGATGGTGTTGAATAACCTTAGATGATAAGTTAGAGTTGATTATTCATCCAATAGACTTAATCGATTAGTTTGCGTTAATCTTGGTTTATTACCTTGCTATGCGTCTAGGAGTAAATTATCTTTGGTTGTCATATCATTATGCTTATACTATTGTGACCCGTGGACGGGTTTTATTGTGATACGTTGCTGTAATTTATTATAAAATGATGTTAAAATTGATAGTTAGTGTAGTTAGTGGCATTCCGAGCTTAGGGTTGGGCGGGTGTTTACACCCTTATGCTAACCTTCCCTTTGGTACCAATCTACACAACCTGCACGTAACACATGACACTCTTGTTCCATCTCTCAATCGATCTCTTCACCTTAACAAGGAGCATGTAATATCCCAAAAATAATCCTCTTGAGGACCTAAGCGTCATTAGATAAAAGGGGATACGTAAAAAATGGAATATTTTAGAGTTTTAGAGAGGAGTTGATTCGTACCGGAATAAAAGAATCATGAGGGGAGAGGAGTTCTAGAAACCCTAGCAGTCCTTTCAATTTTTCCCCTAGGCGCCACGAGCGCAGTCGCCACATCTCCTGAAAACACCATCGCCAGCGTCCGCCGTTTCCACACGCTAGCCAACGCTGCCTTGGCTACTGTTCCCGTCAGTGGCATCCGAGTGCAAGGACATGCAGCCGATCAACTGCCGAGTGGATGCGCTTGCCCGCGTACGCGTGTGCATGCTAGTCGTCACCTGTCATCTCGGCGCCTGCTGCGTGTGCACATCTGCTGCGCGCGTGAAACGTCAGGTTTGTTGTGATCTTTCTTTTGCGGCTGCTAGTGCTAGCAATTAACTAATAGTGCTGCGTTAGTAGTTGATTAGTTAATGGTGCACTACTAGAATTATTTTAATGGGATCTGCAGGCCTCAGTTGGCATTAGCAGTTAGCTATTTTGGCACGTTGCTATGTATGCGTGTAGCAACTAGTGCTAGCAATTAATCTAGTAGTGCAACTTTGCATGGTAGGCATGCATGCGGCTGCTAGTGCCAGACATTAACAAGCAGTGCAAGATTGCTTTGCATGCATGCTTAAACAATAAAAGTGAGACAATAACTAGCTAGAGCTGCATGCTTCGTATATATGTGGTTCTTTGGAATAGTAAAGGAGAGAGAGGAGCTAGCATATTTTGTTGGAACAGTAAGGAAAAATATTAGGATGTTTCTAGTCAGGGAGAAATCGAACAATAGATTGGTTTAGTCTGCTGTTTTGTTGTACGATTTATTCGGGTACCTTAATGGCGAATCTTGGTAATGTCATCTACTAGTTAATTGTAGATTATTTCAGTAACTTTCCATAGAGTATTTAATCATGTCGAGCGGACGAGTACTTTTCAAGTTATGATTTTAGTAAGGCTCGCTATCCAGAAGGTGACAGATCGGTCTTCTGGAATAAAAACGGGGGTTTAGATGATTTAATTAGAAGTCATGATAATCTAAGAAAATATGGGGAATTTTGTGTAGATTCTAGAATGGGGTGGTTTGCCATGATCGGACTTGTGAGTTAAAAGTTACGCCTTTTTTAGTACCAGGACAGCAAGGGGTGACTGTTCGGTATTGGGTAAGTGTTGTGGATTTGGGGGACGTGTAGGAGCGATGTCAATTAATTGTTGTTCTTGTGATGCTGTAGGTTGTATTGAAATTTGAGTAGTTATTGTAGGAGAGACGTCGTGCTTGTTGCCATCTTCTAGCCAAACCGTGCGTCACAACTAGTAAAGGCAAGTGCATGGTAGACAGCGATCAATGATTGATCTCTGTATTTTTTATCATTCCTTACCATTGTTGTTGTGCTTTTATTTGTATTTAATTGCAAGCAATAGAATGGTATGACTATATCTTGTTGACGAATATGAGAAAAATTGGATATGATTAATATGATAAAATTATGCATTTTTGCATTTATAAGCATCTTTGCATACGAGCAGGTGATCATGATTGATCACAACTCCACGGGAGTGGAGGAGGTCCCCGATCCTCGAGGAGGAGCGGGCTTGAGAGTGAATGTTATCACGAGCGTTCACTCATGTTATACCGGTATACGCGAAAGAAGTGCATGTGGAAATGTAGAATAGAGTTGCATTGAGATATGAATGTGTGTGAAAACAAAGAGAAGAGAATGGCATGAGAATATTAATAGAAGGACATGTGATGATAATGAAGTTGAATACTGTTGATTTATTATTGCTTGTTGTATATTGATGTATTTGTTGAGTCATGGACTCACCCTTGCTCTTTTGTTGTTTTTAGGTGATCGTTGAGGACGTCACGGTTGGGAGGGACTAGTGCACATGGGATAGCTTCATACTTCGGACACATGATTATTTACCATGAGAACTATTTGATTCATTATTGCTGGATTACTTTTAAGACATGTTAGAATTTGAATAAGCTTAGATGAATGATATGGACTAGTCTATTTTGTTCCAAGGTTTTGGGTTTACTAGTTTGGTCTAAACATTTTCTATTCTCATTATTACGATTAACCCAAACTCAAACTATCCATAGTTTTAGACTTATTATCTTGCTTTGTTTCCCACGGTTATTTATTCATGCTTGACATGTCTTTATTCATGTTCTATTGTGACCCGTGGTTGGGTTTTATTAATGCTTTGGTTGCTATAATTTTATAGTGTATTGATGAATATTAGTTGGAAGGGTAGTTTAGCGGCATTCTAGGCTCATTCACCAAGATGTTGCATAGCTATTATGAGCACGACACAAACAATGGGGTGTTCTGAGCACCTTCTTTAACCAGGGATGCACAAACAACTCACCTTAAACCAATTGTCTTACAAAAAAAAAAACCCCAACTGGAAAATGAAGAATTCCCATCGCAACCACGCATACCAACAAGAACCAACTCAATTTGTAACTGACATCCGCCATAAATACAAAACTCAAACAAGATCCAAGAGAATATTTCACTACTCGAGATACCACTTTTTTTTCCTCAATCTTCATTTTTAGAAATAAACTTTTTTTTAAATCCTGGGATTCCAAAATCACCGCATAACACACTAACTCAATCCTCTTAAATTAACAACCTCAAAACTATGCTCAAACCGAACACAACATCCACATCTATGTAAAGAAACTCTACTAATCCACAATATCATACTCTAACCAACTCCTCTACACAATAAATTACTTTGATAGATAATTCCGAATGCACCTCAATATAGTATTCACCTAGAATCTCCACTACCTCACTTATCTAAGGTTAAACACCTTAAAATATCCAGTTCACACATTTACCACAACCAAAAGAATCCTATCTGAGATCATCACAACTCTCAGAACCCAACTTATTTCAATTTTTTCACTTAATTGTGGGCAACCAAGATGCTAGCATAAAAATACAAAACCCAAATTCAACCTCCAAGACTCCTACATTGATCTTCTGGTATAAATGACAGGGAAATCCTTAGATTTGATGACTAAAATTCCTATAATCCAAACAATATCCTCATTCATTAACATCAATAATCCTCACTAATCAATTAACTACCCAAAATGATTAACTTCACCAATCTTGGACCCTCATTAAACCACACCATTTAGTTTCACCTAGAAAACTCCAATATACCAATTCGTAATACCCTAACTATTTGATAATTCTAATATTCCACCAACATGAAGAAATATTCTTGGATTTCCATTCACTATAGGTTCTACTAGTTGTAACAATATAATCAGTTTTGCCCAAATGACTATCATTCCTTTTACATCCAATGCTCTACAAGATTTATATCATGAAATCAATTCATCCTCCAATGCTCCTCAAAGAACTGCAACCCAATGTCTCACAACATTATATACTTGACTACCACTATCCAGTTGCCACTATAGCTCCTAAAAGACTTTGCAACACAAGTCAATTAATTCTTTCTCAAAAGAAGAGGCAAATAAATAAATTTCCAGCACACAAAAATATTTACTACTTGCAGTAAACACAAGACCAAGGGAACTAGTCAAATAGCAATGATCTCGAAAAAAGCAAAAGACGAGACCATAGTTGAGGGCACAAGTCCTACAAGAAGAGAATATCAAATCTCAAATAAGAATAAAACAGTTCTTTTGAAACTCGAGAGACTCTTATGCGGCAAAACCAGAAAGGTTAAACACACTTTAAATAAACTGCAAGTTACAAAACTTAACTCCAATCTCAAATACTTCTACTCCACTCTTTCCTTTAATAAAGAAAGTAATTTTCTTTGATTACAACATCACTTTGCCAACTCAAACAAGAAGAGTTTTTAAGATCAAATCACACGAATCACTTAAGAACCAATAAAGCTTTCCAACACGCCACTTACTCAAACCAATTTTAGCTACCATATAAATCATGAACTCCAAAAGTTCACGAATTCAAAACTCCAAACATTTTATTTAAACGATATCACGAGAGACGATCAAATTCTTTTACTTCTAGAAGAATCAACACTTCCCTCACCATCCCTTACTCACAGTCTTACTAACCCCATCATTATACACTCTTAGCAACATTCATCATAGCCTACTATCTCATCGTAAAACTCCCTAAAGACACAATAAATTATGTCATAATATTTTTGGTCATCTCAATAACATTGCGGCAATCAACTTGATCTAGGGAAAACCTAGTGCATAAGCCACAATATCGAAACAAAACTCTCTTAATAAGGTCAAACTTTCATACAACAATTTCGCAACGCACACCAATAAAGGTAACTTATTAAATTTCATCCATTCAATTCTTAGTGATGCTCAAAACCAATTTTAACGTACACTAATTGTACTATGGAGATTATCATTAACAAGTGGCGATCATATTAATCATGGAAACATTTATGGTCCTATCTCTATTTGCAATCACACAAGTATACAAACACATATTCAACATTCCACCTTATGCTTAGAAATTAGGACAAATATTATTAAATTTTTAAAAACATAATCTTTTATGAAATAAGGTTTCACAAAGCGATATATCAACATTCATCTAGTTCTTTATACATGTTTCAATCATTTTAATATGATAAGAATTAGGTAAATCTAGCATCTATATAAGATCATCAAATAGCCAAATAGAAGCTAAATTCAAGATTAATATCTACTAAAGCAATAACTAGCACCTCCTTAACTTAACCATCCCTAACGGTCTAATTAATCCTAACAAGACCAATTAACCCAATTTCTCCAGCTAGTTTAGCAACTTAAACAACCTTAATGATCAAACCAGTTTATCAAGAACTACTACAAGACACCATTAAATTAATCAATTGCACTTTCAATGATACCAGTTAAGATTAATTATGCACCACGCCACAGACCCAATTCAATAACCCATACCATACCAATTAATTTTCTACGACTACACCCTCTCACTTAATCACGACAAGACATCACTAAAGGGTTTTAACATTTTCTTTCATAAAAGAGAGGCATTCAACTTCAACACTCAAAATACCCAAAAGAAATACATAGGGTCAAAGTTTTCACATGCTAAAGAACTTGCAAAAGAAAACTTTCGCTATCCAAAATACCAAGCTAACAAATGAGTCTAGTTTACCAACAAGAAAGACAAAATTCTCATGAAAAGACGAATCTTGCAAATTAACAACGTTCACAAGAAAAAAAACAACAGATCAATAGTCGGAACAACAAATAATCTCTTTATGGAACCAATAAAGACTAATGGAACACACCAACTGCACTGTAACTGCTATCCAAAGAAAGTTCATCAACCACCAACAAGTAATCATAATAACCAAATGCAACTCAAGGAAAACAACAACATTTCCCAAAGAAACTCATCCCCAACATTTGTAACTAAGTTACCCGGGATAAACACTTCTCTTTCCCCATACCACAAACGGTGGTACAACCTGGCCCTGCCCATAGCCGTAACCACAATCTCTACCTCTCAGCATCGACTACCAACCACAATCAATAACACACAATAAATTCAAAGAACCAATATCAATGCATACATCAATAGTGCAACATATTGGAAGCGTAAAAGCAATACTCGTCCCATACCCATCCTACTGTGCACTGGTGTGTCAAATTTTAAGTTAATTAACCATTAGCAAATTTTCATTGATTTTGCTAGTCCTAAAACAAATTTTAGCAATTTTAGGTTACCTAAGTTGTTAATCTATTCACCACGGACCTAAAGCCCGCTCTGATACCAACTATAACACCCTAGCCCAACATTGAACCTAGAATGCCACTAAGCTACCCTAACAATTTAATTAACATCAACTTATAATAAAATTACAGCAAGCAAATCATTATTAAAACCTATCCACGGGTCACAATAAAATATGAACAAAGAATGGACAATCATAAATAATTAAACCGTAGAAGCATAGCAAGATAATGGTGATGGCGACATGGGTAGCCGACTTCCACGTGTGTGGGCAAGCAAGCAGCTACACTGGTGCCGGCTCACAGATAAAAAATTAAAAAATGTGGGCTAGAGTTTCATTTCTGGGTTTTAGATCCTCCTCTCCCCCACGTCCCCTTTTACCTTGCCACGAACCAATTCCTCCCGCACGACCTATTCTAGGAAAATCGACTCCTCTGTAGAACTCCCAAGCATGTTGTTTTCATGTATCTCATATTGTTTATTTACGCACTGGTCCTCAAGAGGGATATTTTCGGAATACCCCACTAACATTTCATTCTCTCTATAAAGCATTTCGGGGTATTACACAAGACTAGTACCAAGACATATTTCAAGGAAAGTTGTACTTTTGACCATGTTGAACCCAGTTTTTCAAAATTTATCTGGATTCAAACTATTGCATGTTATTTCAACTATTTAATTCTTTAAATGTTGTGGATTAGCTATACACCTACTTGATTATATCCACCTTGCTCTGTATTACCTTGATTTTTTGTCATCCTAGCTTGGTTACTTATTAGTTTGTATTTTATAGCACCAACAGGGGTTGGTTAGATATGATTAGTCTGCTTAGCCATGCAATGGGTTATTAATGTTATTTTGAGTCGCAAATCTAAACTTGACTAAGTGAATATGGAATACTTTATGGAAAGTTGTGTGCAGTATGTTGGCACTTGTTGATGGCATGTGTTGCACATAACCAACAGGGTGGGAAAATATTTAGACTGAGGCAAGTGGATAGAATTATGATATGGCGGAGCTGTGTGCGTTTGGAAAAATATGAATGTGGTAATTGGTAGTAGTTTAACAGTCTCGCCTTGATCAATTAAGGACTTAAATTTGTGCAGCATTGAACTGAGCCATAACTGTACGACTGCATACCTGGTATGAGACATGCCTAACTTAGTAAGATACGGAGTCTTGACAATTGATTACTCAGGCATGCAGGTTAGATTGTGTGCCATGGTGGAGGTGTGATTTTATCTCTATGGTGAGTCACATTTATAAGTGGTTCACTGTGTCCAGGTCCAACGGGGTGCGACGGGCCAACATCCTGTGTGGGGGTTTGGTTCCGGCAGTATACACAACGGGAGGGTCAATTGTTGAGATGAAGTTTTAGAAAAGTTTTATTATGATTAGTGCTAGTTACACTGGTTATATCCTATTAGTAAAATGTATAATATCTACATAGTGTTAATCAATCTATTCGAATAGCCACATCCGCGGTCATGGACATGCTCGGGAACTTCACACAAGGGGTAGATTTTAAAAATAATTGGGAAGGGATAGTTATGTGGTTAAACTCATGTGGTTGTGTGAACGAAATTGATTAGCCTTTTAGTTTTTGTGAAAATATTGGTTAAAGTATTAATATTTATTCATTTTAAACTTCGCTTTCAATATATTATTTGTATTCAAATGCAAGTGTGTCATGTTTCACGTCTGCATGGCTTCGCGGTGTCATTTTTGCCTTTGATGCGCTGGGAGGCTAGATTTGTTATTTTGCACGCCAACAATGCTATTTTAGGAGGAAAAAACTCAGTATCGTCCATTCATCACAACCATCGATCGGTGATCCTAGTGGCCGCCATACGAGGGCATGAGGCGATGGTGAATCCGTCATGGATGGGTGCATCACTCCCACCTCACACTGCAGCTAGCAGGAACAGATGTTCCATGTGACATCACATCACATTCATTTTCTTTTGCAAAACTTTTAGCATAAAAAATCATTCCTAAGAAAATTATGGGCCATGCTGATATTTTAAAATTTATGAAACAAACTAGATAATTTCCCTAATGCAATTGTTGCGTATAGAATTTTGTTGAGTGTTCCCGTGACCGTTGCATCGGAAAGTAAGGAGCTTTTATAAAATGAAATAGTTGAAGTCCAACTTGCTTGCTATAATGACTCATGAAAGATTTTAATGGACTAGAAAGACTAACATTAGCACTTGAAATTGATGTTGTGTAACAACCCCAAAACTAGGGTTTGTATTTCACATGTATAAAAGTATGAAAGTCTAAAAACTTTTGTTGTATCTCTTGGTCATGCTCTTGGTTTCCTAAAACTTGTGTGCAATTTTAAACCTTTGATGTTTTGTATTAAAGTTTGTGTTGAAATTTCAAAACTTTTAAACTTAAATTCCATTTCTATTTGAATTCCAGAACAATGTGTGAATGAAATTTCCTAAAAATAATTTATTAAAATACTAGATTATTTATACTAAATTTTAATTATTTTTACCAAATTTTTAGAAGTGTTTCTGACTTCACTAAAATTCAAATGAAATCCCAAATGCAGATTTGAAAATAATTTAATTCTAACAAATTTTAGTATATAAAGTGTCTAAAATTATTTTTCCTAAGTCCCGTGTGAACCTCAGAATGCCCACAAAAATTTTCATAAATTTTTGAATTTTATTTCTATTTCAAATGGTTAGGTCAAACTTGTGTTGACTTCAGTCAAACTAAAACCCTAAAACTAAAAACCTGTTATTGTTCCTCCGACCGAACCAGACTCCGACCGGCCCTTCGCAACCCAGGTCCGACCGAACCAACTCGCACCGAGCCACCTCTCTCCCTCTCACTTACCTGTGGGCCCCTGTCGTCAGCACCTTTCCTCCACGCGGCGCCGCGCCACTGCTGTAGCTTCGCCGACCCTGCGCGCATGCGTGCCAGCGCAACTCGCCGGTCACCTCGCCGCCCTTGCTACCTCCACCTCGCGACCTCCGCCTTCTTCTACAAAAGCCGTCGAGAGCTCACCTACCCGGTTTCCCTTCCCCTCCTCTGTCCTTTTACTCCACTGTGCTCCGGGAGCCGAGAGCAGCGCCGCGCCGCCTCCACGCCGTTCCAGCTGCTCCGGCGATCCCCAACCTCGGCCAACCGCGTCACGGCGCGTCCCTCGCCTAGAGGAGCAAAAGCCCTCTGTAAATTCGAGGAAATCGCCACCGAGGAGCTGCGCGCACTCCTTCTTCAACTCCGGCCGAAACCGCCGCCACCGTCGCCGCGTCTCCTCCAGCGAGCCCCAGCTCAATTCCCTCCTCTGTGAGCATTACTTAGGCTCCCTCTTCCCCACCCGATCACTCACTTGCGCTCTCTTTCTCTCCAGGAACCCCTCCACGGTGACCACCCCGCGCCACCGCCGGCTCGTCGTCGCCAGCCCTCTCCAGCCACTCTCCGTCATCGCCGAGCACCCCAGTGAGTTCCCTGAGTCCTACTCCTGCTCATGCGCGTGCTATTTTCCACCCCTTCCTTTCCGACGCCGTCGCCCCCGTTCCACCTCCACGGCCGGCCGCCGCTCGCCATCGCCGCGCCGCCACAGTGCCGGCCGAGTCCCAAAACCGCCACCCCTAGCCTCCTTGTACTCCGGGCAACCCATTTTGGTGCTTGTTGTCACCACCGTGCCACTCATTCGCCGGCGACGAGCTTCAGCAGAACCTCCTCTGTCTGCTTCTGTAGCCCCTCTCTGTAAAGCCTCTCTCTGATCTGTAGGAGCATAAATGCTTTTGCTATTAGAATTTGTAAATGTTTGATTGAATCACTTAGTGAGTAAGCAAAAACTTGAAACTTCATCTTGTATGGAGTTGAGTTCACAGCATTCCATTTCAGGCTAGTTCATGTTGAAAGATGTTTGTTCAGAGAAGCTGTTAGATGAAAAATGGTTTTGTCAGTAAACTAAAAGCTTAACCAGTTAGGAGTTGTATTAATTCCATTAATCAGTTGGCATTTAGCTCTTAGCAACACTGAATTCTGGAAATCATCTTGGCCTTGAAGTTTCAGAAAAACAAACAGGGAATAGAAAAGTTTAAAAGGAAAATCATGTGTTGTCAGTAAACTTAATTGCTAGAACCAACAAACCTAGTAGCTATCAGTATTTCACCCCAAAATGTATTAGCTTTTTCAAACTTGGGTTTGTAAGGAGGCTTGCTAGCAGCATCTCTTCTCAGGAGTTGTTCTCTTGCTAATAGTTGCACAAATGAGATAAGGTGGTCAATTTGGCTAGTAACTTTGTAGTTTTGAGAGTGGTTGGTTTGTAGGTTGTAGTAGTAGTCAGTAAGAAAATCAATTGATTAAAATGATAATTAAATGAATGGTTAGGCTAGAATGGTAAGTAAGTAGCTAGAGCCCAACTGCGGATGATAGATGTGCACACAATCACCATCAAAGTATGCCGAAAGAATAGAATATATAAGAGGGTTGATTTTGACTGTATGATTATCGTGAAAAATAAGTGAGTTTGAAAAGAACAGTAATAAGAAATCCTAACTAATTTAAATAAACTCCAAATCAGCTAATTTGTTGTTCCTAAATTCATAATCTATCTTCTGTGTTGATATTTTGTTTTTGGATACTTTCGGCATTCTGGTGTTTATTCGCTGTTCTTCGCTTTGGCAGTTTTTATCGTTAGATGACGTTGATATCGAGAGTGATCCTCTGCAGCAAGTCGAATATCTCTAGCAAGGCAAAGGCAAGCAGTTTGATCATATCCACTCAATCCCATTACTTTTTAAATCTAATACTTTGTTTTACTCGTACGTATGCATGCTTTTGTGTCAATGATCAATTTTGTCGATTAGAGGTAGTTAATCCCATTGCATTGTTGCCCTGAAATTGTTCACCCCTGCCACTACCCTAGGAATATTATTCTCACTGGTGAATTAAAGCCCGGTGAATGATTTAGGGCCTTTTATTTGTCTTTACGATATGATGCTTAGCAATGCTTAGATACCGGTAGAATTGGGCGGTTATCGACTTAGTCGGTAACCTTGATCACATAAAAATTATGATATCTTTACATTTCAGCCTCTGTGCTATGATTACTTGTGAAAACTAAAAACTAAAAACAAAATGATTTCGACTTGGGCACAATGGTAAGATGGTGTGCTTTTGGGTGTGACTGGAATGGTGCCCGAGTCAATTAAGGACCGAACATCTTGTGAGTGGATGTTATCGAGGCATTTTTGCATGCTAACCACACTAGAGTATATGGGACCTCTCTTGACTTAGTACTTTGGCGTGTGTTGGCTCCGAGTCGCAGGAGGTCGCAGGAGGGATGGTGTTGGGAGCATGGTAGTTGTCCGAAAAGCTTTATCCTGAGTGGGTAGTTGTCTTTTCGGCTTTACCATGTAAGCGTATGGATTTCTATCCATACGGGCGGCTCGTAGTTAATACACAATATTGGAAATGTCTCGTAGGACTTAGCCATGCCGGCATACCTTCGGTAGTGTGCTTTGGCTTAAAGGCGGTCTGAAGTGTGGGTACAGTGGAACACCCCTGCAGGGTTAAAACTATTCGAATAGCCTCGTCCTAGGTTATGGACACGCTTGGGTAAGCTTTTCAAGAGTTAGACTACAACATTTTAATTAAAACTTGATGGGTTGGTATGAACGGGTGTTCATACTATTGTTGTGATGGCCATTGGGTTGGTCATCTCCAGGATGTCTTTTTGTTACTACTTACTGTATCGCTGTTATTTCTGCAAATAAAATTTGAATTGTTAAAACTGCCTTCAAACTATTACATTATTGCAAAAGAAAACTGGCTTTATGCTAAAAGTAAGTCCAGAGCCCCCTCCACTTAAATAAAGCTTGCATGTAGTTAATTATAGTTCTATTACCCTTATACGTCAGTCTTGCGAGTACAAAAACAATTTTTGTACTCAGTTGCTTTGCTTAATATTTTTGTTGCAGAGGAAGAAGGTGAGCCCCAAGGGTTTTCCTTTTGTGAGATTGTGCTGCGGGTTTGACGACTAGCTTGGCGGCCCGGTTGGTTGCCTTGTGGGTAAAGGCACACTAATTGGCTCTTTTATTTATCGTCATCTTATGGCTTTTGCTTCCGCTGTGTAGTTTTTTATTTATCTTGTAATTTCAATCTGTTGTATATTGAAGTTTTGATATTGTAACCTCTCGTGTATGGAATTGATGCATAATTTTGTGAAGAGGTGTGTATACTGCAGTTCTGGAAAGTATACATATCTCGAGGCTTGGTTTATTTGAATTGTGATGCTAGGGCCAGGTGGTTGGTTAAGCATTACAAGCCAAATAAACCGGGGTCCTCACATGTTGAACTTGGGAAAGATTAATGACAAAGATAGTTTTGAAGATTTTTTTTGAGCAATACCAAAAGATGGGTGCTTTTCAAGTAAAAAGTTTGGTACTAGATTTTTAGCAGATGTTAATGTTATTTTCTTATGCCTTTTCTTATGCGCAGCAGCCCCTAGCTCGGATTAAAGCTACGGTACAACACGAGTGTGCACGATATCAAGAACAAAATGGATGAATTCGGTAGAGAACCTAATAATATCGACGAAATAATCACAACGAGAGAGAAGCATTGGGCAACGCTGACCGCAAAGTCTTTAAGCAGAACCTCAAAAAAGTATAAGGGATTGTCGCTCTCTCACAACTCTCTCAAACCTTTTAGGACCCTTGGATCCTTGTCCTATACAAGAATATATATAATGTTAAAGAATAACCTAGCACCTAATCCTCTTGTGCGTCTCTTGGTTTGGATGAGTTGGTTTGTGGCTTGTGTTCTCTAATGACTACTCCTCATGGCTTCATATAGTGCTCCTAAGTTCTCCAAAAGGAAGTATGAATTCTAATCCTATTAGGATTCATATAAGAATCTTTATAGCGCACTTCTCTAAGTCCTAGTTGATTAGGATATGAGTCATCATACTTCACAGTTAAAGAAATTGTATTATAGTTAAACTATTAAATGATTTTTTTATTTTAATAGCTATCATTTTAAGTTTACGATCTAATTTCAAATTTAGCAAGACTAGTAGGAGACTAGGACTAAAATTTAGGTATGACAAAGTCGCGAACATGGACCAAAGAGTATTATCCAAAAGCAAAATAACCCATATGTAAAATAATTTGCAATCACACTAATAAGAGCATATGACACTAAATAAAAATCAACAACTACAATCCACATGCGAACATATGAAGATGAAGGTAGGACATAAAAAAAAAAACCTCACAAATTGTCGGACCCAGGAGTAACAACCCCAAATCCTCTGTGTATTTCTGAACAAGTCCCATGATCAGTAGCTAGTTCACACAGTAAACAGATATGGTAACATCCATAAATCGCATAACTTTATTAATAAATATCAGAGTTAATTATAAGAAAGGCTTACGAGCCAACAATAAAGAACACAGCGGAAGACGAAGAAGATGTAGTAGAGTCCAACTGATCTGCCACAGGCAATCGACTGGGATAGCGACCTAGTCGTCAAGATCCACACCGGTAGAAAAGTCCTTCTCCTCTAAAATTTGTTTGCATAAAGCAAGTATGAGCACAACAACCATGCTCGCAAGTTACACCCAATAACAGAGTTAATGCATGCATGGATATTATCAAAGGAAGGCTTATAGGGTTATTTGTGCAAAAACAATATTTGACAATAAATACAATACTAAGTTAAAAAGCTAAAGTTTTTACAATATCTAAAATTGAGTTTTAACTAAAATAATAAAGCTAGTGTAGGCACCAACCTAACACTAACTTAAACACAGGCACCAACCTGGGGCTTCAACCCATAAATTTTTCTCATGGACAACCATCCATGTCATAAACTGTTTTACAAAATATTTTGAAAAAAAAACCAAAGTCTAATCCGTGAAAGGCTTTGCTCAGCATATCCATGATCGTGGACACGGCTATTCGAATAGATTGACACTCTACAGAGATTGTATAGCTTTACCAACAAGATACAACTTCTCTAGTTTGTTTGGCATCCGTCGATACCACTGCTCACTACCTTAGGTAAGCAATCTAGAGCATATGTCAAGGCCTTTACAATACAGCATTCCAACGTAGTCCCGCCCGCTAAGGTTTCGCTACCGTAGGCTTCACACCAAACGATAACCCATCTTGCGCCATGTGGGATTACATAAAAAGTAGGTCATTCTGACACCCACACAACCGGATGGCACGACCACTTTGGAACATTGCAAATTAGTTAGCCACGTCTATACCACACTAGACTTGTGGTGGTACGGAAGGGCTTTGCAATTCGTAGCTCGTAGACTGGTCCTTAATTGACTGGGCGACTTACAAAACAATCCTTAGGCCTCAAACATTCGCTGAATTGAGCCCGTGCATAAACTTGCACCCACCATCTAGCCATTTCGCCCTAGTCCAAACCAGTCTTTTATTTTATTTTATTTTTTCAAAAACATTTATAAACTTTCATGGCACACCAATGCTATGGATACAATTTAAACCACATTTGATTTTTGGCTGAAAACTCCCAAATCAAATATTTTTGGTCTAAGCATGGCTAAGCATAATTTTCCCAAAATGTTCTAGCCCATACTATTGCATAAACTAGATTTTCATCTAAGGTTTCAAGGTATGTTTGATTCAATGTCAAAATTGGCAATACAAAGGAATTAGGAATAACTATAATTTAAAAACAGGTATTTGAATTATATTGAATAGAAATAAGCATGTAATAGTAATTTAAAACAGAACTTAAATAATTTGAAATAATGGTATCAACATGGTCAAAGGTATAACTTGCATTGCTTGATTAGTTGCTCTCAAACGGCATCGAAATCGGACTCTCCGAAGTTGTCGAAATCTATACGCGAAAATAAACCAAATTCAAACAAAATTCAAATAACACTCAAATGAACTCCAAATTAAATAATTTTAGTTTAGTTGGCTAGATATTGATTTTAGATGAATTTATGAATTTAAATGGGCTCAATCGGAGTTCGCATGCAAAAGATATGGGCTATGGAAGTTTGAAATCCATAAAATAACCCTAAAAGGGATTTTCTGGAAATTTTGGGAATTAATTTTCTACTGGAAAATCAACTTATGACGCTGACTAGGATTTTAGGGCCTACGTGGCGAGGATGTGGTGTCGACGTGGCTGCGATGTGGCTATGACGTGGCTGAGCCACATCAGCCTGTGACCGACGGCGAGGCGGCGTTGAGCTCGTCGGCGCTTTGCGCCACAGTGAGCCACGCAAGTGGTACCAAAGTGATGTGCATGATGCACTGAACATGATGCTCACCTAGGTTACGAGAAGGCGCGGCAGAAAGGTCGTCGGTGATGGGTTTTAGCAGCGGCGGTTCTAGGTCATCGGTGAAGAAGGAGCTCCGGTGGTCCTCGTGCCGACTGAGTATGTGCACGAGGTTCGCGGCGTCGATGCGATGCCGAAGAGAGGGTCGGAGTGGTCGGAGGGAGCTTGTCGTCGCCGGAGAAGACGAAGATCCGAGCTTCAGTGGCTGGCGAAGAACTTCAAAATGTGGGCGCTAAAGAGAGGGAGGGGCTAAGTGGATGGCAGCGCTGAGGAGAGAAGGTCAAGGCGCACCTCAAGCATCCTTTTATAGGGGCCAAGGGGCACCGGGACGGCGAGATCGTGTGCAAGATCACGGCAGCCATTGTGAACATGGGCGTACCGAACGCAGATATGAGGGGATAAGGGAGGAGTTGGTGGGGCGAGATAAGCGGAAGACGTTGTGCATGTACGCGCAGAAAAAGAGGGATAGGAACGGTGGCGGTTGCGAGCATGGCGAGGCAGTCATGGCGGCTGTGCGCACAGAGAAGAAAGGGAGGAGGGTGACGATGACGTGGCGAGGCTGGGTCCACAAGTCAGCGGAAGTGAGGGACGTTCGGACTGAGCTAAAGAAATGAAGGGTGACACTTGGGCCGTTACATTAAGATCAGATGGTCCACAAAGATTAGGAAAGTTCGTACTGTCCGAACGCGTAATTACGATCGAGACGTTCATTTTAGATCAGATGGTTCAAAGGGCTTGGGACGTTCGGACCTCTAAACCTTCAACTAGATTGGGCTGTCCAATTTTGATCGGACGGTCCACATTGCTTGGAACGTTCGGACCGTCGAACGTCTAATTTAGATCGGGCCATCCAATACTGATCGGATGGTCCACAGAAGATGAAGCGAGGGCACGCGGGAGAACAGGGCCGACTGAGCTGCGCACGCATAAAAGGTGGGTTGGGATGAAGAGTTTCGGCCCAAACACTGTTTTGGATTTTCTAATGATTTAGCAATTGAAATAATTCTGATAAATCAAAATAGCTTTAGAAAATAGCAAATAAAATCAAAAAATTATGAGAAAATTCACAAAAATTCCTAAGACATTTTGGATTTAACTAAAATATTTCCAACTTATATTTGGTAATAAATTTTGCAAATAATTTACTATTGGAATTCGAGAAACTCTTATGCGGCAAAAACAAAAAAAGTTCAACACACTTCAATAAATTACAAGTTACAAAATTTGACTCCAACCTTAATTAATTCTACTACACTCTTTCCTTTAATAAAGAAAATAACTTTCTTTGATTACAACATCACCTTGCCAACTCCAACAAGAGGAGATTTGAAGACCAAAACACACGAATCACTTAAGAATCAATAAAACCTTTCAACACAACAGTTTGCTCAAAACAAATTCTTCTACCATATAAATCATGAAATCCAAAAGTTCACGAATTCAAAACTCCAAATATTTCATTTAAACGATATGACAAAAGACGATCAAATTCTTTTACTTCGATAAGAGTCAACAATACACTCACAATCCATGTTGTCAGTCTTACTAACATTTAGAATAATACACTCTTAGCAAGAATTGTCATTGTCTACTCTTCCATTATACAACTCTCCAAAACTCAACAAATTGATTGTTGCTATCAACAGCTTCACCATGGACATCTAGATGCTACCTACTTTTCTTCCCAAATCACATGAACATTTACAAATACTTATTCAACGTTCCACCTCATGTTCATAATTTGGTGCAAAATCACACTAAAACTTCAAGAATCAAAATCTTTCATCAACCCAAAGTTTCAACAACACTACAACCAAATTCATCCCATCGTTCTATATAGCGACTATCTAGAACTTCTCCCATAAATGCTAGATCCACCGATTTTCAATCCCTTCAATCTTTTATCGCAAATCCAACAATTAATCATGGTAAGAGATATGCATATCTAGCAACTATATATGATCACCAAGTATCTATAGAAAAGATAACTTCAAGATTAATACCCACTAAAGCAATAATCTAGCATATCCTCAACTTTCCCTTCCCATAGTTATATTAATCCATTGAGTCCAAATAATCCGAAAGTTTAGCAAACTAAGCAATTTTAATGATTAAACTATTTCATCAATGTTCCATACCTCTTAACAACTCTATCAATTCCAATTAGGATTATCCATACTCATAATCACAGTTCATAAAGAACTAGTAGAAGATAACATCAACTTAATCGATTTCACTTCCAAGGATACTAGTTTAGATTAATTATGCACCACATCATTGGCCCAACTTGATACCCATACAATATCAATTAATTTAATTACAATCCCGACTTAACTATAATAGGACATTGCAAAAGGGCTTTGACGCTTTCTTTCATAAAGAGAAGTATCAAACTTCATATTCAAACTACCCCAAAATAGGGCCAAAGCTTCCTCACATTTAAGAACTTGCAAAAAAACTTCCATTAACCAAAGTGCCGAAGCGATTAAACGAGTCATGTTTTCCAACAAGAAAAGTGAAACTCCTCAATAAAAGATCAACCTTGTAAATCAACCACGTTTACAAGCAACAAAACAACTCGGCAGTCGGGAAAACAAAGGATTGATTTATGGAATCAATAAAGACCAATGGAACACACGCTATCCAAAGATTTCTAATGATTTAGCAATTGAAATAATTCGATAAATCAAAATAGCTTTAGAAAATAGCAAATAAAATCAAAAATTATGAGAAAATTCACAAAAATTCCCTAAGACATTTTGGATTTAACTAAAATATTTCCAACTTATATTTGGTAATAAATTTTGCAAATAATTTACTTTGGCTTTGAAATAATTAAGGAAAAAGATTTTTAAAAATCTAGAAAAATCTAGAAATTAAATAAATTTTCCTTTTAAACTTTAAATCCAATAAAATTCAAGAAACTTCAATAAATTTTTATTTTTTCCTTTTAAAATTTAAGGAATTCAAGAAAAGCAATTAAACTCTTTGAAATTTTAGAAATTCCAACAAAATAATAACTTTATTAACTTTATTTTTGGTAACATAACTTGGGATGTTACACAAATGAAGCTTTCTCAACAATTTGGCTTCAAGTTATGGAACATAATAGATTTATCACTTAGACACTTACTATTGGAGCTTTTCCCTATTCTATCGCTGCCTCACTTACTCATTTTGAGAAGCCTCTCCACTTCTACAACTCTACTCTTGCATCTTCGGCCTTCGCCACACGCCCACGTCCCTTGGCTCCTGCGCCTACATGCACGCACCTCGGCTTGTGCTGCCTCCTAACTGTGCTACGCCTCGCAGACTCACCGCTCTGGTCACCGCCATCGGCCCCTCGCCACTACCCTATGGTTAGGACTTAGCAAGTGAGGAGGAGTCGTAAGGATGGGATTCTTCGATGCCGTCCTTGAGTCGCTGAGTCACTCAGTTAGTCAATGCACTAAGGGCGACGGGTGAGGGTGTGTGGGAGGCTTTGGCGGCCGCCTGACCTCGCTTGAACGGATAGTCCACCTAGGCATGGACCCCATATTGTCATTCTCATCGTCTCCAACTCCCATCCCAGTTAGGTATCACCACAGCCTCACAAAGCTTTGTTTTGACCGTTCACCACAACCGTCGTTTGACAACCGTACCGCCACATGAGGGCACAAGGCAAAGGACCTGTCATGGGTGGATGCATCTAGAGGTGGCCAGATGAGCCGTGCCGGTCGGGCTGGCCCGAGACGCGACACTGTTGGATCGATCCAGGCACAGCACGACCCACACTGTTCATTGGTCGGACTGGCACAACATGATGGCCTAGGCGTGCGTTGGCTACCCTCGACACGTTGGTGACCCAAGACGCAGACGCACAATGCCGGTCGCGCGTGCATGGCACGACACCGACACGGACCGTGTGGCCCACGTAGAGGTGAGGGGGAGCCGGGGAGCCAGGAGTTGGGAGGGAAGCTAGAGGGCAGCCAGCGGTGGCGCGGCGAGGAGGAGGCTACCGGCGCCGATAAGGAGGAGGAGGATGTCGGTGCCGGACATGTTTTTAAGAGATGACAAAGAGGGAGATATTGATTGGGCAGAGAAAGCCTTTGTGTGTTAAAGAAGCATAACCTTTGTGTAAGGAGGAGTTTTCCTAAAAAGTTTTGTAAAAGCAACAATGAAAAACTTTTTGAGTTTTTCTTAAAATGGGTAAACTATTATATGGGAAAACTATTTTGCAAAGACTCCTTTTGGCTTCGCTTTATTTTGGATTTTTGGTGCTTAATGCCAAAAGGGGGAGAATGTTTGATCAATATTTCCATTTGGATTCTCTCTTATGTTTTCACCTTATTTCAAGCATAGTTCAAAAGGAGGAGAATACTTGAAGCTTTAAATTGCTTAGTGACATGCATGAATATAGTTCAAATTCTTATCTTATGATGATTTATATCCAAATATTGTTATTGATAAAGGATTTGTCATCAATCACCAAAAAGAGGAAGATTGAAGAATCTAGACCCGCCATTATGAGTTAATGGAGTATTTTTGGTGATTAATGATAAATCTATTTTTGAGACTAACACTTCTATGAGTTGGATGAATAGGTTATGTTCCAGGGTGATGGAGACTTTGGATGACATCATGAGTTGACAGTCATCAAGTCAAGACTCGGGATGAAGAAAATCAACATGTGTTGATGATGTTCAAGGCAAGATCTCGAAGTAAAGAAGATCATCATGTGTTGATGATATCGAAGTCAAGAGCTTAGAGTGAAGAATGCATCATGTGTTGATGTGTATCAGGATCTCAAAAAGGAGATGATCATGAGTTGATCATCAAGTCAAAAGAAGACCCATCATGTGTTGATGGAGATCAAGTGAAGGATGCATCATGTGTTGATGCATATCAAGACTCGGGATGAAGGATGTCATCATGTGTTGATGATTATCAAGTCAATGACCTGGACTTGAAGTGAAGATGTGTGTCATCAAGCTTCAAGAAGATGCTCAAGACAAATGTATGACTAGCTAGGGCTAAGGATGTGTTCATAGTCTTTTACCGTTCTTAGTGTTTGGTTGGAGACTAGATTGCTAGTATAGGTTGACGTACTATTAAGAGAGGTCTTGACTAGTAGCTTGAGTTAGTCATGTGTTGATAACTCGTTGTGCTTGCTCTAGCTCTCCGTGGCATGATGCTGTTATTTGCGAATGTGTTTTGCAAATAGTTGAGACTCATGCATAATCCTTGTAACATGTGACTTTAGTTTGCGAATTTGTTTTGCAAATGGTTTAAGTCCATGTACCTTATTCCTTGTGGCTTGATTCTAAAAGTTGCAAACATGTTTTGCAACTTGTTGAGAATCTTACTTTCATCCATTGTGTGCATCTTACATCAATTGACAAATGTGTTTTGCAAATTGAGTTGAAGCAATGTGCATTATCTGTGTTCTTTATCTCTGGCGGTCTGACCGCAGGTCGTTGGGCGGTCTGACTGGCCATTAAGAGTTTGACCGGGCTGTGTGTCGGTTTCTTGTTCTAGCGGCCGAACCACCGTGGTTGACCGGTTTGACTGCTGGGGAGTCGATCCAACGGCCATGTGTTGGCCGGTCTGACCGACACCTGATCCAAGTTGTAGACCTGGTCGAAGACCTTATCATGAACAGTGGTCGTAGACCGTGTTGTAGATAGTTGTCGAAGACAGTGGTCATAGACCTGTTCATGGACAATGGTCGTAGACCTTCGTGGTCGTAGACCTGTTGGTTGACAGTTGTCGTAGACCTTCATGGTCGCAGACACTGGTCGTAGAACAGTGGTCGTGGACCTGTTCGTGAACAGTGGTTGTAGACCTGTTTGTGAACAGTGGTCGTAGTCCTATTCGTAGACAGTGGTCGAAGACACTGGTCGAAGACCTAAGTGGCCGTAGACAGTGGTCGAAGATACTGGTCGAAGGCCTGAGTGGTTGTAGAACAGTGGTCGCAGACCTGTTCATGGATAGTGGTCGAAAACACTGGTCAAAGACCTGAGTGGTCGTAGACAGTGGTCGAAGACACTGGTCGAAGACCTGAGTGGTCGTAGACACTAGTCGAAGACTTGACTAGTCGTGAACAGTGGTCGAAGACACTGGTCGTAGACAGTGGTCGAAGACACTAGTCGTAGACAATGGTCGAAGACTTGATCGTGTTGGTGATATGCCCTAGAGGCAATCATAGAGATGATTGTATCACGTTTATGTTTATGAGTTCTTGAATAAATTTTATTCTGTTCCCTGAATGAATCGCTAGTTCTGAAGATCAACGAGTATATGACTTATTGGTGAAACTCTTCGACTTATATAATGTCGTTCTAAAAGTATCCCTAGTCGAATGTCACTGGTCGGAACACCAGTGACTCTACGACCAGCACATGTATCGATTGATGACCATGTTTTACCAGTCATGAATATAGGGATATCGAATCAATAATGTGAACACATGTTAGAGAACATGGGGTTGTATTGACCCACCTTGAGACACTGTTGAGATTGTTATGATCCTTTGTGTCTTTAGATGGTCTCAAGCAATGATGATATATAATCCTTAGACCTGAGATCAGCATGGTTCCCTACATGTGTAAATAGCACTCTTAGGGGTTGCCAAATGCTACTCGTAACTGGGTAGTTATAAAGGTAGCTTTCGGGTATGCTATGAAACATGCGGAGGGATGTGACTGGTCGAAATGGGATTTGCCCCTCCTAACATAACAGGAGAGATGTCTCTGGGCCCCTCGAAGTGGTTGGATAAAGAAAGTGCATGGCCATGCCACTAGTGGTCGAAGTGTTCGACCACGTAGGGTTATCCGACAACTCGATCGAGAAAGTATTGAACAGTCCATGGATGACACGTTATCTCACCTTGAGTTCAAACCAGATATCGTGAGGCAAAGAGAGAATACTAGAGTAAATCGCTTAGTTCGATCAGATCTAGACAAGTCATATGGTGATACGAGCAAGTCGTAGACTGATCGAACGAAATCACAGAGTGGTCGAAACCTGGTCGTAAGGAGTTACGAACTGGTCGTGACCGAGTGCGAACTGGTCGTATAATGATAAGACCTGGTCGTAAGTGATGAGGACCTAGTCGTAGATCATATTGCATTAAGGTTCGTCCGATATAATTTATGTGTATTCGGGAATCGTTATGTCCTGCTAGGAACCGCTACGACTCGTGGTCGGAAAGGGTTTCCGAGTCACAACCGATTACACATAAACCTAACGGGTCACACACTTAATGGGATGGAACAAACCAGTACGAATACGATTCGTCAAACGTGTTCGGATAGGATCCGACACGGGGCACTATATATAAGGAGATGCTTGAGGCTGAAGGTGAAGGGGAGATAGACACGTGAGTTGTTTCCACCGAAACCCTAGACGCCATCTTCTTGAGAAAGCCTTCCCGTACGACTAGGTGCTAGCACACCGGCGTACGGTTGTTCCTTCTCTGGACGTGTGGATACTGTAGAGGTGCTACTGCGGTTGCTGTTGTGCTGAGGACGATCCGCGATCTTCACAAGGAACTGCGGAGGTTGCTGGAGGAGACGATCGACTACGAGGACGTTGGACGATCTTCTACGACCACTACATCGGCGCTTTCTTCGTCGGACTAGGCTGCTCCGACTCTACTTCCGCTGCACTGTGCGTCTGGTGGTAATGATCTGTGATCATCTAACTTGCTTGGCTTCCTGGTTTACATGGTAGAAATTTTGAATTCTTGCTAGTGTAGCCTACCCGTATCCCTAAAGATCGAGGACCTGGTCGAGGACCAATCGGTATGACCGCATTCCTTGAGTGGAGCTACCACACACCAGAAGTTTCGAACCTTTGTTGGCGGTACATATTTTCCAGAGAGACACCTTTTGAGCGTGTTTTTGCTCTCCTGGAAAGCGGTAGTACCGGGTTCTTTGAGCAGAACTACCGGAGAGCGAAACTACCGCATGTTCCTTGGTGGTAGTACCGCGTCGCTTTTGCAACGCCTAGTTCAGAGCACTTTTTGCTGCTGATTCTGACCGTTGAGCTGGGTACGGTAGTACCGGCCAATGAACGGTGGTACTACCCTTCGTGCTGTTTTTTCTCAGAACTTTCCCCCAACAACTAGTTTTTGTGTGTGGGCTATAAATACCCACCTTGGCCGGTTGTGGGAGTTGCTGTTGAGGTTGTTGGTGCCATATTCATTCCTTTGAGCTAAGAGCAAGCCCTCTCCTCTCTTTTGTGCATGTGTTGCACTTAGTGAACTTTGAGAGGCAAATCCTAGTGCGTGTGTTGCATGAGGTAGTGGATTGTGTATCCATTGAGCTTAGACACTTGATTTGTTCAAGTGAGCGTCCTAGACTTGTTACTCTTGGTGTTTGCCGACACCTAGATGGTGTGAAGGTGTCGTGGTCCGGTGATCTTCTCAAAGAAGCTTGTGAGAAGGCCTGGCGGTTTGTGAGGGGTTTGGTGCTCGCCGTCTCTAGAGTGGAGGAAGAGCAACCCCGAATGGATCGAGGTGTTGGTTCGGTTTTGAATCGGTCCAAGTGGTTGGACTTACCTCGGAGGTGTTGGCTTAATTTGTGGAGCCGGTCCAATTAGTTTGGGTTTACCTCAACATGGATTAGGGGAGACCGGCAAGTCTCCGAACACCACGGTAAAACATCATCGTGTCTTTGTGGTCTGCATTCTTGTGCTTTACTCTATTGCAATTTACATTGTGTAATGATGGGTGTTGGGATATATGGGTGGCCCGATCTTCACGGCGTAGGTAAAATATTGAGGATAATTTTTGGAAGAGCAGCGAGGATAAATAACGTTATACCTGCCATTGTTGGTTACGACCCGTGCGATGGGGAAGACGATGCGAAGCTACTAGAACTCCGACCTGCTGTCAAAATAATCGCAGAACCACAAACTGGGACTAATCCACACAAAATAGTCGGAACCGTAGAGCACGAACTAGGGGGGCACCAGGGGGATCCTTCTCGCGAATCCAAGAGAACTCACAAGAACATAGGAGTAAGAACACTAGCAGTCTTGCTGCAAAGTACTATCTTTCATAGATTTTTCAAAACTATCAAATAGTTGGATTACAAGAATATTTATACTAGGAATAGCCCTCGTGAAAGCTAATAGAAGTTCATCAGTTTTCTTGAGTAGCTGAAAGGTTTTCTTGGGTGGAACTCAAGCTTGACTCTTCAATTCTTGAGCAGCATTTATCAGCTTGTGCGGCCTCCTTGTTCCTTTTCAATGCACCTGGTCGTAGCGCTAGTAGACCTGGTCGTAGAACTTGCAGACCGGATTGTAGCACTATTAGACCTGGTCATAGAACTTGCCGACCTAGTCGTAGCGCTGGCCGACCTGGTCGTAGCACTGGTAGAACTAGTTGTAGCACTGGCAGACCTGGTCGTAGCGCTTGCCGACCCGGTCATAGCGCTGGTAGACCTGGTCGTAGCGCTTGCCGACCTAATCGTAGGACTTGTCGACCTGGTCGTAGCGCTGGTAGACCTGGTCATAGGACTTGCTGTCCTGGTCGTAGGCTCGTAGCGCTGGTAGACCTGGTCGTAGTGCTGGTAGACCTGGTCATATAGCTTTCCGACCTGGTCATAGCGCACAAGCTGACTTCCTTGGATATCCCAGAGTTCTCCTCCATTGCTTTGTATCTAGAATCTTCACAACATTCAAATCTGAGAATGCACAAAGTATTTGTATGAGGTAGCAGCCAATTCTTATTATGGTCAATAGGAGACTTATTAAGAAACAAAAGCATTTTTTGGTTAAGAAGCTTGATTCGGGCTCTAGTCATTGGACCGGTGGGTGCTTTTTGTACAGTTTCATGCACGCTTGGAGTAGTAGACGTAGGGATGTCCTCATCATCCTTCCCCTCTTAAAAAGGAATCGTCCTCGACTCTGATGGTCCAAAATAGGGAGATAGATCTGAAATGTTAAATGTTGTATTAATGCCATACTCTTGAGGAAGATCTATCTTGTAAGCATTATCATTGATCTTCTTAAGCACTTGGAATGGACCATCTTCTCGTGGATAAAGTTTGCTTTTGCGTTGCTCTAGAAAGCGCTCTTTACGAAGATGTACCCATACTAAGTCACCTGGTTCGAACAACATCTTCTTCCTACCTTTGTTTGCTTGTTTCTCATACTGCTTAGTTATCTTCTCAATGTTTTCCTTGGCTTTCTCATACAATGTTCGGTTCACAACTTTAGTTTGTCCATCTGTTTTTGGGTGACATATTGTAGAGAACAATAGTCTGGTCCCAAGTTTTCCCCCCAAGGTCTTCCAAAAGTAGCTTAAAAACTTGGTGTCACGATCTGAAACTATCGTGTGTGGTACACCATGTAGTTGCACCACTTCCCTGAAAATCAATTCAGCAATGTGTGAAGCATCATCGCTCTTGTGACAGGAAATAAAATGATCCATTTTGCTAAACCTATCAACTACAACAAAAACTGAATCTCTCCCCCGCTTAGTTCAGGGTAAACCTAGAACAAAATCCATTGAGATATCCTCCCATGGAGCATTAGGAATAGATAAAGGTGTATACAATCCATGATGATTCAAATGGGACTTAGGTTTGTGGTATGTCTCACATCGCAGCACATAACGCTCAACATCGCACCTCATCCTTGGCCAAAAGAAATGATCGGCCAGAACACTCTTAGTTTTCTTTGCTCCAAAATGTCCCATAAGTCCTCCCGCGTGAGCCTCCTATAATAACAATAATTGAATAGAACAATCTGGAATGCATAGCTTGTTATCTCTAAATAAGAATCCATCATGCAGATGAAACCTTTCCCAACCCTTTTCGTTACTGCACTTAGAATATGGTTTAGCAAAATATGAGTCACTGACATATAATTCCTTGATACTTTCTAAACCAAGAATTTTAGCATCAAGCTGAGAAAGCAAAGCATGGCGCCTAGACAAAGCATCAGCTACAACATTATCCTTCCCTTTCTTATACTTTACAATATACGAAAAAGATTCGATGAACCCACTCCATTTAGCATGTCTTCGATTCAGTTTTAGTTGGCACTTAAGATGTTTCAAAGATTCATGGTCTGAGTGTATCACAAATTCTTCGGGCCATAAATAATGTTACCATGTTTGTTGTAACATCCCAATTTTGGACTTGTGTTTCAAATGTAAGAAAATGAGTAGAAATTAAAACTTTTTCTTACATCATGTATTTCGTGTATGTTCTAAACAGTTCTTGTACAAGAATTATGGAACTACAAAGTCACAAGTCTTTTGACCCAAAACCTTGTCTTCCAAAAACATTCATCTCAAATTTTGTGATCATCCTTTGGAAATATTTTTTCTAAGTTCTTGGGATGGTATGTGACCCCTCTGAAAATTTTCACAATTTTTAGAAATTGTTTGAATATTTTTAGAAGGCAGTCAAACCTATTTGACTTTTAGTCAAACCTTAAACCAGAGCCTTTCATAATTTTTGGAGAATAATGTACTACATAAAAACCTCTGAATATTTTACATAAGGTTAATATCTAAGTTAGCAAGCTCTAGTAAAAATTTCATAATTTTTGGAGTTGTTTTGCTATCTCAAATAAATCCCCAAAGTCCCAGCTCAATTTAAAACCCAAAACCTGTTTTCACTATGCGTTGGGTTCGAGTCAGACTCGGGCTCGAGCCACTTGTCTTGGTCCAATCAACTAACTGCACTGGGCCTCCTTTTAAAAGCGCGCACCCAATCTCAGCCGTTGGATCCTTATCGATCGGCCCAGGTTCGCGTGAACATTCGGACGTCCGAATACAATCTCTCATCGTGGCCGTTCATTTCTGATCCAAGGGTTCGCGATCCTCTCTGTTGATTCTAACCTCCGGAGCTTGGGCGAACCTCAGCCGTTGGATTAAAATCGGACCGTCCGCGTAGCCAGAAACGTTCGGACTTCCGATTGTTTTGTTCGATCTGAGCTGTTGGATTAAAATCCAACACTCACAATCTCCTCTGTTATGTTTAAACCTCAGGAGCTTCGAGAGATCTGAGCCGTCCATTTCTAAATCCAACGACTCACAGCGCCCTTGCCTTTTTCTCTGGTCATCTTCAACCTCCCGCCGTGCGTGAACAGAGAGAGGCATGGCGCTGTCAAATCGTGTTCCTCTGGCAACGTCTCCCTGGTCGGCATTAAGTGCTTTCAGGTGCTTTCGGCCGAGAGGCATGCCCTACTCCTACATCTCCATCATTTTGCTTTTCGGTCCATGTTTGTGTCATGGACTTAGCTCACCCGAGAGGCTCCTTTTGCCAAACCCTAGTTTTCCGAGCTATATAAGATCCCAAAACTCCTTCCTGGTGTTCCTTTACACCATCCTAAGCTCCTTCATTTTTGGAGCTTAACACACCAAAAACACCAAATCACCATTGTTGACCCGTGGAGATCATCTGAGGATCATGAAGCTCCAGTGGTTCTTCTTCAAATATTCTTGTACCCCTTTTCAACTCCTTAATACCCTAATCATTTCCCCTCACTCAATTTTGGGTTTCATTCATAGGATTTGACAAATTTGTGGTTTGTTCAAACTTGGCCGAAACCATCCCCTTTCTTCCTCAGCTCCGGTGAGTGCTCCATTTCTCAATTGCTTGCTCATGAAGCTTCTATGGGCTATATTGTAGCTATTTTGACCACCAGTGGTGTTCATTTTGGCTCAGGTCTCTAATTTCATATCTTCTTCCTCGGGTCCGGCAAGCTCCATCGTGGTCAGACCTTCTCCGGCCATCTTTGAAGCTCATCTCGGTCAAGGTAGCTTCTTATTAGTCCCTAGAAGCCGTGGCACTTGCTTCTCTGGACTGCTGGGGAGCTTTTCTTGCATTTTCGTTTTTAGTCGAGTTGGTCACCATCACTATTTTCCAGCTACCCGGCGTTCTAGACTTTCGCCGCCGGCGAGGTTACCACCATCAGGATAGCAAGGCTATTGCGAATCCATTTTAGTCTTTTGGTTGTGCCGCCATGGCCGGAGCCGCCGGCGGCGAGCCATTCTTTTCGCTCGGGTTTTTGCCGGACAAAACTCCCTCTGTGCCGTCGTCGTTCAGACACATTTAATGATCTAATTATTGTTATTCATTAGAGATGATTAGTGTGTCTTAATCTGGTTCATTGTCTCACTGACATGTGGGCCCTCTCATTAAACTCCTCCCGGCTCTTTTAAACCCACGTGCGTGAGTGCGTTGCGCTTTGTTGATCGTGGGTCGTCGATCTTGTGATCAACGACCCAGATCTAGAGGACGTTCGGACCGTCCGGTTTCCTAATCGTTCTGGATTGTCCATCTTGAGATCTGCGGCTGCGATCGCGAGTGCATTCGGACTCCCCGAAGGGAGGTGCGCTCCGAGCCGTTCATCTTGAGATCCGCGGCTATGGGTGGTCGAGGCATTCGCTCGGTCCGAATGTTTCCATCCACGTGAGCCGTTGGATCTAGATCCAACGGTGGGCTTCTTTTAGAATCGCGCGCGTGCGCTGTTCTCCGTGCGTGTGGCTCGTTGGATTTCACATCAACGGCCCACGAGCGTCCACGTCGTTTATTTCTGTTAAGTTTGTTTATGTTTCAGTAAGCATTTTCTTATCAACTGAGAATTGTATTAAAACTTTAGAAACTCATAACTAATTCATTTTAAATCCTTTTTAGATGTTTCCAACTGCATTAAATTCTTGTTTCACTATAGTTTAATTTTAAAATACATTTAGACTCGTTTTTGCACCAGAAAATGTTGTAGGCTTCATTAATTCGTTTCTGCCATTATTTAATGTTCTTGTAATTCTAAGAAAGTGTAATACCCGATTATTCGATATCGAATGCGGTAAGATTAGAGAGGAAATAAGTTAAAATTCAGAATTTTAGGAGAAGTATGGGCCGCCAACCCATATTCGAGAAGAGGAGCGACCATAGTGGCCCAAGGCCCATGAGTGGGCCGGCAGCCCATTAGAAGGCAAGGGGAGGAGGGGACCAAACCTAGCCCCATTTGCTACAGTAGCCGCCGTGCTACAGTAGCCCGTGCTCAAGAGCGGCGTGCTACGAGTGCCTCGCCGCTTGCTGCTCCTCCTCTCCCCGCCATCTTTCCTGGGCCGCTGGCGACCGTGGGAAGAAGAAGAAGAGGAAGGAAGAGAGGATTGAAGGAGAATTTCTTCGTGGGATTTGATCAGCGATCTCCGATGGTTCTACAAGGGTAATGATCGATTTCCCTCACTGTTTAGGTTGTTTCAGATGCGAATTCGATTAGTTTGATTGGATTGAATTGCTGCCGTTAGAATTTCAGTTCTGTCCTGAATGTTGCGTGGCCTGTTTCGTGATCTTAGAGGCCGAATTTGGGTTGTCCATCTCCTAGAGTTTTGTAGATATTGATCTTAGCTTTTGGTGGCCGCCAAGAACACTGAATTCCGACTTTCGAGTCAAAAGTTATGATAGATTTACTATCTGCTGTCCAGAATCCTGACGAGAATTAGCAGTCTCTGTATAGGTTGATTTATGGCCTAGTTAGATGGTGATTCAGAGGTCTTGCCCGTAACAAATTTTGAAGGTGATATCACTAGCTTTCAGGATTGATAAAGAACACTTCATTTGGAGTTATAGATCAAAAGTTATGCACTTTTCTTTGTGACTGTCCAGATTGTATGTCAGTCTGTCCAGATTGTATGTCAGTTTCTATCTTTAGTTTTGACCGTGTGCCACTTTTTGTTAAAGGCAAAATTTGAATGTTGTGCCAACTAGTTTATTGTAGGTAATTTCATAACCTTTTCAGATTGTTAAAGAACGCTCAATTCGGAGTTGTAGATTAAAAGTTATGGTTGTTTTAGTATTGTTGTCCTGTTTGTTCGCATGAAGCTGTGCTGCTGTTTTGTTTTCTTTATTAGAGAAGTTTATTGGCCGAATTGGGAAATCTCATCAACTTGAATGTTATAGATATGTTCGTTAAGATGAGGTAGGATCTGGACTCATCTCATTTCGAGTCCCACGTCATTAACTACTGTCATTTTCGTGCTGCTGTCCCGACACGCTTTTGGGTTGCACCTGTTTTTCAGATTAGGTTTTATGGTGATTCCTTGGGAGTTCAAGGGGGGTATTGTAGACTATTAATTCGGGTTGGATTCTATGTTGTTCTTATTTCGGTTATTTAATTGTTTAGGCCACGAGGCTACCGGTTTGGGAGCGCCATCGTTGCTCGCTAACGCGCCGCAACGCCGAAGGCAAGTACTTTGTTGCTTTTGAGTGTTATGATTGTGAATGTTTTCATGAATATAGTGTGACATATTGTGTTACCCGAGATGTGAATTGGTTATGTTCTTTCATTATGTGGAGTATATACTTGAGAGATGGTATTATCACTGCTCATGTTCATATCATGCATCCTTTTATTCATGTTATGTCCAAGGGAGTGGATTGTAAGTCCCACCATTCCAATGTGGGCAATTTTGGACATTGTCATGTCCCGTCCACGAGTGGATTGAAAGACCCATCAATTCCAAAGATGGGCACGTAAGACCCATCAATTCCAAAGATGGGCAGCTTTGGACACCTATATGAAACGTTCTTCATATAGGACTTGGATCCCCGCACTTTTGTTAAGGTGCGGGCTTAAGTGAACACCGACGGGTGTGTCACTCACTATACCTGCAGATATGCATGTGTGCAGTCCATCCTTGATTACATTCATTCATTTCATGTTTTCATAAGTGTTCACTCGATGCAAGGTTCGCATTCTTAAATGGTGATGTCCTGCTTGTATATGTGTTCTTTCTCTTTCATCAGCATTTGCTGAGTCATGGACTCACTCTTGCGTTGTTTGTTTATTTTAGGTAACCCCGATGTTGGCTCACTTGGGAGGAGTAGACACGCACTACTCGCTCACATCATCCTATTCATGTTCAAGATTAAATTTAGTTTTATCTTACATTCGTTGATGATGAACTGTAATAATTAAATTATAATTGGTGAAGGAAGGATACCTTCTCCACATGGATGTTGATTTATTACTGCGTGTGAACCTTCTTTATTGATGATCGAATTAAATAACTTAAAAGGTGAAGGAAGGATACCTTCATCATATCCTGCTTAACTTAATGTCATCTTTAGTTGATATACTTGTTTCAAATTCTTCCGCATTATGGATGTATGTTAGATGTTTTAGGTGACATCTTGGCTTCCGGATAGCCGTGGTGTTACAGTTGGTATCGAGCAGTTTTTAGGTCCGTGGTTAATAGAAGAACATTAAAATGACACATCGTACCTGAGGGTGGGGTTGGGAATCTATTGCTTCCGCATTTCTATTGTTATGTTTCATTCGTTGAGCAATTGTTGAGTTGCTTTTGTATTATCTTTCTTGTTGTTAATCTATGATCTACTATGATATTCATTATCTATGAACTAATACTTTGATTGTCGTGAGATGATCCCGCATATTCATAATTGAGTATTTTGGTGAAGCGTGTTGTTAACGGATGATAAGAAGTGGAGGTCGTGGTTGTTACTCGGATTCACTGTGTTACACCACCGTTATTTATCGTGGTTAGAGGAGTAGTTACCCCGAGTATCATCGTTTCGTACTAAGTATGAGTTACTTTAGAAAGTTGTTCTCTTCTTTCATTTCGAATTTGGCAATTCTTGTCCTGTGGTGGTTGATGAATTTCTCCGAGTTTGTGGTCCATGATAGTTATGGTTTTCCATAGATCCCTCTTGGTTCTCTCAAACAATTATTGCTTTTCGACCGTTGAGTTGCTTTTACTACTTATGATCGTTGTCAATTGGCAAGATTGATGTTTTCTTGGTTGCTCCTTCTTTCTCATTGAAAAAGAATGACTCATTTACTCGCTTGATAGCTTGGTTAGTGAGAGTTTCTGTTGTAAGTTCGCTTTTCCGGGAAAGCTTTGGCTTTATGCTTTCTTTTGGATTACTTGAGCGTTGAGGTTTGAAGTCTCTCTTTGTCGCAGAAGGTGTTAGAATCCTTTTGTGATGTCTTGTCATGCTTAAAATGAGAAGTTATAACTAAGCGAATAGATTGTTACGATATGAGTTATCAAGTTGGGTTATTAGCATGGTGCAAATCGCTTATTCTTAACTACCATCTATGAAGGTGAAATTGATTAATTTGAAATATCCTTGTATTTGATACATGCTTGTATGTTAAATAAAGATGTCCATATCTGCTCGTAACCTATAGATCTTACATAAGAGCTAGATTTATCTATTCCATGGTATGCTAAAATTGTTGAAACTTGTATAAAGGACCGGATGGGTGCTGTGTATCGATTCGGAAACCTTGTTTATAGAAAATTATGTTAGTGAATCTTTAATCATGTTTTGAAATGATTTCTATGTTTATATATGGTTATGTGTTTGCAAATGGAATTAGTACTGTATGTTCATACATGATTAATACAATCATCATTTGTTTTTGAGCGCTAAAGAAGGTGTAGAGCAACACCCACAGTGGAGTAGACGAATTTCGTAAGTAGTCTTTGATATCGTGCCTTGTGATATTGTTATTGCTTAGCATAGTCTTGTTATAATAAATTTGTTTCAACCTTTTGTTTGTGTTCCCTTTGGGAAGTTTTAGGATGGAGTAATAAAGTTTGATGATTCTTGGTACTAGTATATGTTGTCGATGTTTTTGAATCACAAAATGGGAGAATGAGGTTAACTCTTATAGTAATTTGATCACCTATGGTGATATTTCCTAAATGATCAAATTTTAAGTTTTGTGTTCATGATCCTTTGGGGGTTCAAGCTTTATGTGGTAAATGAAGTTTATCGAGTAGCGATATGTTGCAAAGTTATAATGGTTCTTCAGTAATGCAAGTGCTTTGATTTGAGTACTTATTTGTTCTTATCTGTTAAGGTTCGATATTCTCTTCTTGTGAGGCTTAAGTGTTCAATCGTGGACTCCACTTATGTTCTATAAGTTCATTGCTTAATTGGTTTCTTCCTTGGTCCCGTGTTCAAGTGAGTGGTGGATGAGTTTTCTAGTTGGTGAAAATCGTTTCCATTTGTCTCTTCTTTTGAGAAAGAATCAATTCATTCTTTTCACGTGGGTCTTTTGAAGTGTTTTCTAATTGTTGTTGTGAAATTGATGTTAATACCCATAGTAATTTGATCGCCTTTGGTGATATCGTTCGATGAGAATAATTCAAGTTTAGCTTTAGTAATATTTTCTTTGAGCCCATGAATCATCCGTAGCTGAAATTATTTTAAATAAATTAAGGTATTGGATTGTCCTGTTGCTTTTAAGAGATTTGTGTGATTTAATTTTAAAGGCTCTTTGTCCGAGTTGGCAACATGAGGTTGCAATCAAAGAACTTATGTTGGTTCCTTTAAGAGGAGAATAATCTACTTGCGTTCACAAACCTGTAATTGGAAATGTCTCGAGTTTGGTGGTGAGATTATTTGGATCTCATGTTTCTTGTGTAGTTGAACTGCTCAACAAATATGACGTATGGAAGAATTTCATTGGTTCTTAATTAGTCCTTGTGGTTTGGACTAAAGATCTTATCTTGTACGTTGTGGCAAAGCGATGTTAGTCAAAGAATTAATTTCAGTGTTAAGGGAAAGAGTGCAGTAGGAATATTTGAGAATTTGAGTCAAGTTTTGTAACTTGTAGTTATTCGAATTGTTCATAAACTTTTTACTCTTTTCACTCAAGAGTTGTCGAGTTTCAATCGCAATGTCATTTTTTTCTTATTAGTGGTTATTTGCTATTCCCTTTTCGAGGGATGCGTGCCCTCCGCTGTGAACTCAACTTTCGTTTTCCATCTTTATTACAGATTATTTCTTTTGGTTTTGTGCTCACTGTGAGCAGAACATTTTCCCGTGTGGTGAAATTTGTTCTTATTCGCCTCTTTCTTTTGAGAAAGGATCAACCGCTTTGTGTCAGAAAGTTTTACAACTCGTAAGTTGTTGTTTGTTTGGTGGTGGTTAAGTGATTGTAGGGGTGAGTTTTTGCTACCCAACTATTGGAGTAGTAATAGAAGATGAGTTGGTTTTGACTCGAATCTCTTGGAGGAAGTTGATTCAGATGGAATGTTTGGTTTCGAGGTAAAATCGTATATTGTTCGACTAAGTAGGACCTATGGTATAGTGTAGTTCCGAACCTTGGTTCATGTTGAAATGTTGGGGATTATCAAATGTATGGAAATCGTAATCAATTTTATACAAGAACACTATTGAAAGTATCGCGATGTGGTATGAGTGATTCTGATAATGTCAATGAGTGAGTATATCGAATTGTGGGGATCATAGAGATTTAATCCGATGACTTCACTATTTGTTATAAGAGGAATTCGTTGTAGAGGTCTCGGAGGTTAAATTTGGGCTTTCGCTTTCATACTAAACTTTTGGTCACCTAAAGATTGGTGTGTAGAGGAGATAGAAAACTGAGTACTCGAGTAGTGGAATGATTGTCGATAGAACCCTTTGTTGTAGTTCATGAGCGGGTGTACTGAAAATTCGATGTGATATTCTTGAAAGTTGGAGGTGATGAGATTGCATGGGTTTTGAGGGCTTTGGTGCCTTCTATCAAATTAATGTCATCAGCTGAAGGAGTGGTCCAGAGTGTTCATGGAATCAATAGAGTCTCTCCACAAAGGTGTGGATGATGTATTTCGGCTTAAGCCTAATTTGAGGTTGTTAAATTAAGAGGTTTGAGCCCTGTGGTATGCGATGAATTCAATTCCAATGTCCGAGAGAAATTTTATTCCTAAAGAGGAATTGAAAAAAGGATGTTACCTTGGTATTGAAGCGTTTTCTTGTTACTCATTTGAGCTTTATGTTGTTGATCGTGTCTTCTGCATGGTGAGTTGGTGTTGTGTTGGCATGTTTGCTTCTTTCCAATTCAGCAAAACAAAAGAAGTTTTTGGTTTGAGCGCTCAAGTGATCTCCCTTTGGCTTTCGTGGCGTTTATTCGCAATTTGCCACTTGGAAAGTGGAAAGGTTTTCTTGATGAAATTCGATTTCGATTTTACTCTTCATGCTCGCTTGGTAACGATAGCTGTGATGTGATTTTTTCTTATTCGATGTGTTTTGCGGTAAAAGAGTTTGCTTAAAAGAATTCATTGTATGTTTCCTGGTTAAAAGAGGGTGATCCTTGTTCGGTGAAGAGTTCAATGGGGAGGTGGAACAAGATTTCTGTGCTCTATGTGCTTGTTGTGTGGTTCAACTTCAAGGAGAAGGTTAACCCTGTGTTCATTGGGTTGTTTTCGATAGTCGTCGTTCGCTAAGACCGTCTCGGATTCCTACACGTTGTACTCACTTTTGGTTTCATTTGGTGTGGAGTGAGTACCGAGATCCGGAGTTTGTTATTCGTTAACAACGTTGACCATCGAGTAGGATCTTACCTTCGAGTCTCGTCCGATGAGTATAGCCGAAGTGTCGGGACGAGTGTTAAGACAGACGCCGATTTGCGCCAAGATGTTGTGGTGTCCTCATCCGAGAAAGAGGCCACTTAGGAGCTGGAGGCTCGCATGCACGAGCATTATTCGATTTTTTCATATCGGTACATGTTACCCGTTATTAATTTTTAGTTGCAACCGACCTTTCGCGTGAGAGTCGTGTGAGGATTCGGTCGAATCCTATTTAAGGGGTAGAATGTAATACCCGATTATTCGATATCGAATGCGGTAAGATTAGAGAGGAAATAAGTTAAAATTCAGAATTTTAGGAGAAGTATGGGCCGCCAACCCATATTCGAGAAGAGGAGCACCATAGTGGCCCAAGGCCCATGAGTGGGCGGCAGCCCATTAGAAGGCAAGGGGAGGAGGGACCAAACCTAGCCCCATTTGCTACAGTAGCCGCCGTGCTACAGTAGCGGCGTGCTCTGATGCCTCGCGCTTGTCGCTCCTCCTCTCCCGCGCCATCTTTCCTGCTGCTTGTGCCGACCGTGGAAGAAGAAGAAGAGGAAGGAAGAGAGGATTGAAGGAGAATTTCTTCGTGGGATTTGATCAGCGATCTCCGATGGTTCTACAAGGGTAATGATCGATTTCCCTCACTGTTTAGGTTGTTTCAGATGCGAATTGATTAGTTTGATTGGATTGAATTGCTGCCGTTAGAATTTCAGTTCTGTCCTGAATGTTGCGTGGCCTGTTTCGTGATCTTAGAGGCCGAATTTGGGTTGTCCATCTCCTAGAGTTTTGTAGATATTGATCTTAGCTTTTGGTGGCCGCCAAGAACACTGAATTCCGACTTTCGAGTCAAAAGTTATGATAGATTTACTATCTGCTGTCCAGAATCCTGACGAGAATTAGCAGTCTCTGTATAGGTTGATTTATGGCCTAGTTAGATGGTGATTCAGAGGTCTTGCCCGTAACAAATTTTGAAGGTGATATCACTAGCTTTCAGGATTGATAAAGAACACTTCATTTGGAGTTATAGATCAAAAGTTATGCACTTTTCTTTGTGACTGTCCAGATTGTATGTCAGTCTGTCCAGATTGTATGTCAGTTTCTATCTTTAGTTTTGACCCGTGTGCCACTTTTTGTTAAAGGCAAAATTTGAATGTTGTGCCAACTAGTTTATTGTAGGTAATTTCATAACCTTTTCAGATTGTTAAAGAACGCTCAATTCGGAGTTGTAGATTAAAAGTTATGGTTGTTTTAGTATTGTTGTCCTGTTTGTTCGCATGAAGCTGTGCTGCTGTTTTGTTTTCTTTATTAGAGAAGTTTATTGGCCGAATTGGGAAATCTCATCAACTTGAATGTTATAGATATGTTCGTTAAGATGAGGTAGGATCTGACTCATCTCATTTCGAGTCCCACGTCATTAACTACTGTCATTTTCGTGCTGCTGTCCCGACACGCTTTTGGGTTGCACCTGTTTTTCAGATTAGGTTTTATGGTGATTCCTTGGGAGTTCAAGGGGGTATTGTAGACTATTAATTCGGGTTGGATTCTATGTTGTTCTTATTTCGTTATTTAATTGTTTAGGCCACGAGGCTACCGGTTTGGGAGCGCCATCGTTGTTCGCTAACGCGTGCAACGCGAAGGCAAGTACTTTGTTGCTTTTGAGTGTTATGATTGTGAATGTTTTCATGAATATAGTGTGACATATTGTGTTACCCGAGATGCTGAATTGGTTATGTTCTTTCATTATGTGGAGTATATAATGAGAGATGGTATTATCACTGCTCATGTTCATATCATGCATCCTTTTATTCATGTTATGTCCAAGGGAGTGGATTGTAAGTCCCACCATTCCAATGTGGGCAATTTTGGACATTGTCATGTCCCGCCCACGAGTGGATTGAAAGACCCATCAATTCCAAAGATGGGCACGTAAGACCCATCAATTCCAAAGATGGGCAGCTTTGGACACCTATATGAAACGTTCTTCATATAGGACTTGGATCCCCGCACTTTTGTTAAGGTGCGGGCTTAAGTGAACACCGACGGTGTGTCACCACTATACTGAGATATGCATGTGTGCATCCATCCTGATTACATTCATTCATTTCATGTTTTCATAAGTGTTCACTCGATGCAAGGTTCGCATTCTTAAATGGTGATGTCCTGTTTGTATATGTGTTCTTTCTCTTTCATCAGCACTTGCCGAGTCATGGACTCACTCTTGCGTTGTTTGTTTATTTTAGGTAACCCCGATGTTGGCTCACTTGGGAGGAGTAGACACGACTACTCGCTCACATCATCCTATTCATGTTCAAGATTAAATTTAGTTTTATCTTACATTCGTTGATGATGAACCGTAATAATTAAATTATAATTGGTGAAGGAAGGATACCTTCTCCACATGGATGTTGATTTATTACTCAGTGTGAACCTTCTTTATTGATGATCGAATTAAATAACTTAAAAGGTGAAGGAAGGATACCTTCATCATATCTGTTTAACTTAATGTCGTCTTTAGTTGATATACTTGTTTCAAATTCTTCCGCATTATGGATGTATGTTAGATGTTTTAGGTGACATCTTGGCTTCCGGATAGCCAGGGTGTTACAGAAAGCTTAGAAAATGCCTAACTAAATTGTTATAATTCCTTTTTAGTTGATTCCAGTTGGGATAAGTTCATGTTTAACTAAAGTTTAATCTAAAAATGCATTTAGATAAGTTTCGGTAACAGAGAGTTTTATAAACACTAATAACTTGATATCAGCCATTTTAAGAATATTCTAGAAAATGAATTTAGACCCTAAAAATGCATATCTTTTTCTGTATAAATCCAATTTGTGCAAAATCAATTTTGTTAAATTCCTCTGTTAGTGTACTTTAATATAGAATAGGTTTTGAGCATGGTCATGTTCCTGTAAAGTGACTTGTGCTAGGTTTACAACTTAGAAAAATCATAAGTAAATCATTATAACTCCAAATTAGTAAACTCAACTTTGCTGTCATTAGGATGTCATAACCTACCTGTTATATAATTTTCAGACCTTAGATCATCCTAGAAATTTTCACCATAAACAGTACTAGTAATTAATTTAGTTGATTTTATAGGCTAAGAGAGTGTATTTTGGCTATAACTTTTGCATGCTAAATCCAAATTGCATGATTCTTGTTCCTAAAATTGTCTAAAATCATCCCCTAGTTGTTGTATAAATTTCATTAGATTTGGATGTCTTTTGCTGTTGGAGTTATTTGGTGTTCTTCGTTCTTATCGATTTTATCGTCTTTTCGCGTTAGGTTCCGAAGATAATATCGATATTGAATCTGAGCCACAGCCATCAGATCCTGCACTCCAGCAAGGCAAGCAGATGTAGCATCATTTGATCATGTTGTTCCTACTATTTTCATATTCTAATATATTGTTTGCAAATTCTATGTATGCATTGCTATGTTGTTTTAACTATTGTCGATAGTTCACCTAGTAGATGCATTATCAGTAGGCAAATGTTTATCCTCTACTACTGAGCCTAGGTTTATCTTGCTATGATTTTGGGTTCGTTGGATGAACCCTTGTCACATAGTAGTTCACGAGTTTGTTGCTTAGCCATGCTTAGCTATCGGTAGAAATGGACGGTTATCGACTTGTCGATAACCTTGATCACACAAATTTATTATGATCTCTATATTTCAGCTCGGTGCTATGTTCAAATTGCAAAACTAAAACTGAAAATAAAAACAATTTAGACTTGAGCACAACGGTATGATGGTGTGATCTTTTGGGTGTGATTGGAATGGTGCCCGAGTCAATTAAGGACCGAACATCTTGTGAGTACCTGTTATCCAGGCATTTTGTGCGTGCTAACCACACTAGAGGGAATGAGACCTCTCTTGACTTAGTACTTTGGCGTGTGTTGGCTACGAGTCGCAGGAGGGCGTGTGTGTGTTGCGTTGTGGTAAAATGAGATGGTTGTGTGTGGGAGCATTGTAGTTGTCCAAAGAGCTTTACCCCGAGGGGTAGTTATCTTTTTGGCTTTACAATGTAAGCATATGGATTTCTATCCATACGAGTGGCTCGTAGTTGATTCACAATATTGGAAATGTCTCGTAGGACTTAGCCGTACTGGCATACCTTTGGATGTGTGCTAAATCATGTGGCTTAAAGGCGATCTGAAGTGTGGGTACATTAGTACACCCCTGCAGGGTTTAAAACTATTCGAATAGCCTCGTCCTAGGTTATGGACACGCTTGGGTAGGCTTTTCAAGAGTTAGACTACAACATTTTGAATTAGAACTTGATGGGTGGTATGAATCAGGGATTCGTGCTATATGTGGTGGCTAATGATGTAGTCACTTCTAGGTGGTTACTTGATAATTATTGTTCCCCGCTGTTATTTCAATGCTTAAAAACTGATTTGTTAAATTGCTTTCAATCTATTACATTATTGCAAATAAAACTTGCTTTATGCATCCAAATAACCATATAACCAACCTTCCTTTGATACAGCTTTCATGTAGCTATGTATAGGCTTGTTACTCGTAAGTCTTGCGAGTACATTATTGTACTCACCTACATTGCTTGTTGTGTGCAGAGAAAGAAGGTGAGCCCGAAGGGCCTCACTTTTGCGAGTTGTGTTGTGGCAGTGTGTGGGGCGATTAGCTTGGCAGCCCGGTCAGTTGCCCTGTGGTGTTATGTGGCTAACTGGTTGTCTTTTGGTTTAAGCCATCTTATGGCAACTTTTGCTTCCGCTGTTACTTGATACTTATGTCATTTGGCCGGTCGGCTGTTCTGTAATAACTTATATTATGTATGTCTTTTGGTAGACTTGTTATATTGTTGTATGGAAATGATGCATGCTTGGTATGATGTATGTGTGCTGCAATTTCTGGGAAGCACATGTCCATCGAGGCACGGGTTATTCTGTTTGTGATACTAGAGCTAGTGAAAGGTTAAGTATTACAAGCTTAATAAACCGGGGTCTCACATTTGTAAAGCCCTTACTAAAACATACAATTCTTTATCATAAACAGAATAATTGAGGGTTGGACCACTTAATTTTTCGCTGAAGTATGCAATAGGCCTACCTTCTTGCATGAGCACTCCACCAATTCCTATACCACTTGCATCGCATTCAATCTCAAATGTCTTACCGAAATCTGGTAGTGAAAGGAGTGGTGCTGATGTTAACTTAGCTTTCAGCTCTTCGAATGCCTTCTCTTGTGCTTCACCCTATTGAAATGGAACATCTTTCTTTGTCAATTCGTTGATCAGGGCAGCAATGGTGCTGAAGTCCTTCACAAATCGTTGATAAAATCTAGCAAGCCCAAGAAAACTCCTTACCTGGCTTACATTTTGTGGAGGCAACCATTCACGAACTACCTTGACTTTCTCCTCATCCACCTCCACGCCTTGTCCTTTGTTGAGGAGGTCCTCAACTTGGCATTGGATCTCCTTAGTTTTCGTCGGGTTGGTGCGATATGGTGGCCGGTTCGGCAATGGGGCACCAGGTATGTAAGACCCGGCATTAACATCCCAGATCCGCTGTGCATAACTGAACTAGTCCCATGATCAGTGGCTAGCTCACACAGTAAACAAATGTGATAGCAGAACCATAACCGCAAAAATTTATTAATAAATAACAGAGTTGCTTACAAGATAGGCTTACGAGCCAACAATAAAGAAACACGGCGGAAGATGAAGAAGACGTAGTGGAATCCAGCTGATTGACTGGGGTAGCGGCCTAGTCGTCACAATCCACACCTGTAGCGAAGTCCTTCTCCTCTGAAATTTGTTTGCATAAAGCAAGTATGAGCACTACTACCGTGCTCGCAAGTTACACCCGTCAAATAACAAAATGATATGCATACATGGATGTAACAAAGGAAGGCTTATAGGGTTATTCGTGCAAAAACAGCATTTGACATTAAATACATTGCTAAGTTCAAAAGCTCAAATTTTACATTAACTAAAATTGAGTTTTAACTGAATTAATAAAGCTAGTGTAGGCACCAACCTAACACCAACATAAACACGGGCACCAACCTGGGGCTTCAACCCATAACTTTTCTCATGGACACCCATCCATATCAAAACTGTTTTACAAAAATATTTTGAAATCAAAACCAAAGTCTAACTTTGAGTGGCTTTGCCAGCATGTCCATGACCATGGACAAGGCTATTCGAATAGTTTTACACTCTACAGAGGTTGTACAGCTTTACCCACAAGAGATAACCAATTTATACTGTCCGCTCACACACTTCCGAAGGTGTGCGACTAAAAGGTTATCACAAGGCTTTTACAATGCGCCATTCCACCACAGTCCTCCCTCGCTAAGGTTTCACCCCCTTTGGACTACCTGTCCGTAGGGTTCAGGCCCCCTCTTGCGCCAGGTGGGACTAACAAAGGTCATGAAAGACTACCCACCGCATCAATAGGAACGACCATGATGGAACTTTGCAAATTAATCAGTCAGGTCTTACCCATACAAGACATGTGGTAGTACGATGTGGCTTAGCAAGATGTGGCTCGAAGACTGGTCCTTAACTGACCTGGGCGACATCCATCAGAACCCTGGGCCTCAACCTACCCAGTTGAGCCTGTGCATAAACCTGCACCCACCAGATAACCAATTCGCCCAAGTCCAAACCATCGTTAAATTTTATTTCATGTTTCAAAGCATTTATAAAACTCCCATGACACACCAATGCCAAGGGTACAATTTAAACAACATTTGATTTTTGGCTGAAATTCCCCAAATCAAACATGTTTTTCTCAAAATGATTCTAGTTCATACTAGTGTATCAACTAGGTTTTTATCTAGGGTGACAATATGTTTGCTTCAATTATCAAAATTGGCCATACAAAGGATTTAAGCATAACTATGAATTTAAAACTAGAATTTAAATTACATTGAATAAAAATAAACATGCAATAATAATTTAAAACAGAATTAAATAATTTTAAATACTGGGCTCAAAAATGATCAAAAGTATAACTTGCCTTGCTCAATTGATCGCTCTCAAACGGGGTCGAAATCTGACTCTCCGAAGTCGTCGAAATCTATTCGTGAAAATAAGCCAAATTCAAACAAAATTCAAAACAGAAATCAAATGAACTCCAAACTAAATAATTTTGGTTTAGTTGGCTAGATCTTGAATTTAGACAAATTTAGGAATTTGAATCGATGAAATCGGAGCTCGTATGCAGAAGATATGGGCTTTGGAAGTTTGAATTCTAAAGAAACCCTAATTTTCAGATTTTATTGAATTTCCCGAATTATTTTTCTAAAGGAAAATCCAATTATTGCGCAATGGATGACATCAGCCCTTGGATTTCTGAATTAAAACAATTCGAAAGAAGAAAAAAATATATTAATTTCTGACGTGTAGGCCCCACGTGTCATAGACACGGTCCATATGAACTAAGTCCACGGTGGTTGGGGAACGGGGCTGGGGCTGAGCTGGCGGGCGCGTGCGCACGTGGCGTTGAGTCAGCGGACACACGAGATGTGGAGCCGATGCGGCGTCGCGGTGGCGGCCGCGTGGCACTGCCACGGTGGCACAAGGCCAGCGGTGCTCGGGGCACAAGGCTCGCCGGCGAACGGCGGTGAGCTGGCCTCCGGCGAGGGTACCAAGACGACAAGGGGTCACGCTAAGTGTGATGCTCACCTCAAAAGCCCGTGGACGTGAAGAAAAGACCGGCGGCGAGGGAAATTGGCGACGGTGAGGTCGGGTCACAGGCGGCGCGGTGGTTCAGGAGGTGCTCCGGCGAATTCAAGGCGCGCACCAGGACGGCGACGATGCGTCGAAGTCGTTGGTGGTGGTTGCGGGGCCGAGGCATCATCGACGGTGGCACTAGAGGCGGTGGAAGGAATGGTGGTCGGCGGCGAAGATTTGCAAAATCCGGCCAAAATAAAGGGGGAGAGGAAGAGTGGGTGGTGGCGTCAGGTTGAGTGGAGAGAGGCACTCCCGAGGCTCCCTTTTATAGGGGCCGGGGAGGGGCGAGGGAGGAGATCGTGCGCGGCCATGGCGGCGGCGGCGGTTGGGCAAGCGGGTGAATCGGGCATGGAGAGAGGGGGAGAACGTGGCGGTGGAGGCGGTTGGGGGCGCCAGGTCGTGCGCGCGTGTGCGAGAGATGCGGGGCGGTTGATGGAGCTTCGGGTGCGGCAGTAATGGCGGCAAGCACGCGCGACTATGCGAGGAAGACAGGAGTGGGGAAGAAGGCGCGACGGGCCCACATGTAGCGAGAGAGAAGAGAGGGTGGGGTATGGGCACGTTGGATTTGCATCCAACGGCTGGACGAGATGAAGAGGGAGGGAGGCGCGGGATCGTCGGATTTCAATCCGACGGCCTAAAGCGGTGGAAGGGAATGGCCGGGTGGGCCATGCGGACGTGGGCCGAAAGGCCAAAAGAAATGGGCCGAGGAAGGGAATTCGGCCCGAAACAGTGGAGGGGATTTAAAATGATTTTTCTGAATTAAAATAAAATGATTAAATAAAAAGGGCTTACAAAATAGCAAATAAAATCCAAACAATTTAGAGAAAATTCACAGAAATTCCCTTATTTATTTTAGACTTAATAAAATTATTTCCAACTTAAAGTTGGCTTTTAATTTTGCAATTAAATTATTTTGGCTTTGAAATATTTAAGGAAAAGCTTTTAAAATTTCAGAAAAACCACAAAATTAATTATTTTTTCCTTTTCAACTTTTAATCCAATAAAACTTCAGAAAACTCAAATAAATTTTATTTTTGACTTTTAAAATTTAAGAAATTCAAGAAAAGCATTTTAAACTCTTTTAAATTTCAGAAATTCCATCAAGATAATAACTTTATTTATTTTATTTTTGGTAACATAACCTTGGGATGTTACAAGGTACCAAGTCTATTTGATGTTCAATGCCTCTCTTGGGTGGTAGTCCAGATGGTACTTCGTCAGGAAACACGTCCTCGTAGTTCTACAAAATGTCAAGAATAGAACTAGGCAAGGTAGAGGGTAAGTTGTTAGCAGATAAAAAGTTTTCCTTGTATATGAGTACAAAAAATGTAGAATTGGGTTCTCTCAATTCCCTCATGTCCCCTTTCCTAGCCATTGTCGCTAAACCCTCTTTTCCCTTTGGCTTGGTTAATTTTGGCTGTGGATTTTTGTTTGTCTTTGGATTCACTCGCTCTCTATATTGCTGGTTCTCACTCAAGTGTTTCTCACTCTCCCTCTCCTTTCCTTTTAGATCGTCCATCACTATCTCCTCCGGTGTTAAAGGAAGCAAGGATATACGCTTCCCTTAGTACTAAAAAGTAAGCTTGTTAGCTTGGCCACTAATCTGAACATCACGATCATATAACCAAGGACGTCCTAATAGCAATTGGCATGCTTGCATTGGAACCACATCATATTCCACTTGATCACTGAATTTTCCAACAGAGAATTGAATTGTCACAATATTGTTAACCCGCAATGAACCACAATCATTGAGCCACTGCATTTTATATGGACTGGGATGACGCTGTTGTTTCAAACACAATCTTTCCACCAATTCTGAACTAGCAATATTATTGCAACTTCCATTGTCAACAATAATCCGACATACCTTCCCTTTGATAGTGCCTCAAGTATGGAAGATGTTATGCCACTGTCCCTTATCCTCTTTTACTGCATTAACACTTAACACACGACGAGAAATAAAACATTTATTGTCTCCCTAATCAGCTTGAATGTCACAATCAGATTTCTCTTCACCATCAACCGATCCTTCATCATGTACCCCGGTTTCCTAAAGGTCACTTTCAGATTCCCATTCACCTTTCTCATTACTGAGCATGGTCCTTCTACTAGGACACTCAGAAGAAATGTGCCCTCTTCCTTTGCACTTGAAGCACTCGATGTCACGGTTGCGTTTAGGAGTAGGTGTTGTGGATGATGCACCCGTGGATGCAGGAGGACGTCTATCACCATTACGAGCAGCAGAAAAAGATGCTGATGAAGCCACTTGCCTTCCACTAGCAGCAGGCAATGCTTGCCGTTGCACCGTGCTTTGAGACCGGGAACTAGCATGAGATTGGCCCTGTTGTGGACATCGCCAGGGTGTCACAGTAGGGCGGCTCAAAGAAGGATGAGTATGTCCATGGTGCTGAACTTTCCTTTCAGTTCGCTTGGCTTGGTCCACTAGTTACTGCAGAGTATTATAGGGGAACATCTCAACAAAATCCAAAATTTCTTCATTAAGACCATGCAAAAATCTAGCCATCTTAGACTCTTCATGTTCTCTGATCTGGGCATGAATCAAAAGGGTTTCCATCTCCTTATAGTACTCATCCACTGTGTGTGATCCTTGAGTAAGGCGCTGAAACCTATTCCAGAGTTCTCGCTGATACTGAGATGGAACAATAGCCAGAGAATTCAACACAAGCTAGATTTACTCTCTTTGCATCTGAAAAATTATGCACTCAAAAAATCTGATCACATTGTTCTTCCCAAACATAATAAGCATCGGGGTCCTCTTTCCCTGTAAATTTTGGAACACTCAACTTGATTTGAGCAGCATTATCAGGGTCTTCACGACCACGATGGCCAGGGCGACGGTTAATATCAGCATGGGCAGCACCATGGCGCGGTGGCAGCGGCACTCCATAAAACTCATCGTCACCATAATCATCAAACTTGTCATATTGATCATGAGCAAATGGCACTTGATCATCGTTGTAGCGCACACAGGGGGTCTCGGCCTCACCCGCTTGCTCCTCCTCCTTGCTGCAAAGCTTGTGCAGCCACTCCTCGGCCACACACACTAGCTGCAGCCCGAGCGCCTACGCCATGACCAGCCGCAGGGTGGAGATCGTTGAGTTCTTGATCGTCTTGAGCACCCACCAAATTTTCATCACCGACCTCGGCCAGTGGGTCAACGAGATTTGGTGGTTGTTGAACCATACCACCAGCTGTTGGATGACATTCATTGAACATCCTCTCCATAGCCTGAAGAAGATTATTCTGCATTTGCTACACTTCAGCATGTGTTACAGAGGCATAAGCTTCTCCATGATTTCCTCCACGCACACTTGACTGAGATCCTGCCATGTTAGTTAGAACCAATATACAGTGGTTTAGGTAAAATTTGTGGAATCACACAATCTCACCTCCTACTCACCAATGCTCTTATGCAATCTCGTTGAGCCGTGATTGTGCGATGTGGTAGTTTATCCGAAAGTGACTCAGCGATTGAACAACAGGAGTCACAAGAACTAGCCTCAGTTTTGAGTGGAGCTTGGTGGGCTACTCAAAGAAGGCTATGGTACTGAAATCAAGTGACGTAAACCAACCAAAGAACAGCGGATGTTGTAGGTCCAATGCACCAAAATTCAAAGTAATAAATCTGAAACTTGTAACACAACTCTTTTCTACTACTTTTTTTTACAAGATAGCCACTTGATTCTAAGGGGGTGCAGTGCAAGATAACGTTTGTAACTAGCAACTAGATGAACACGAGAAACACAAGATTATCAGTACCAAACAAGGTCTCTAGGTATTTTATGGTAGATTTGTGGACTCTAGGAAGGGAACAAAACAACAAGAACACAAGAACATACAATGGAACGAAGGGGCTAAAATATGGATGGCGAAACCTACCGTGCCAACGAAAGCTCTGATACCATATGATGGGTGCTGGGTTATATGGGTGGCCCGATCTTCACGGTGTAGGTAAGATCTTGAGGATAAATTTTGGAAGAGTAGCGGGGATAAATAGCTTTATAGTTGCCAAGGTTGGTTACGACACGTGCTATGGGGAAGACGATCCGAAGCTACTAGAACTCCGACCCGCTGTCTGAACAATCGTAGAACCACAAACCGGGACTAATCCACACAAAATGGCTAGAATCGTAGAGCACGAACTAGGGGGACCCCAGGGGCATCCTTCTCGCGAATCCAAGAGAACTCACAAGAACATAGGAGTAAGAACACTAGCAATCTTGCTGCAAAGTACTATCTTTCATAAATTTTTCAAAACTATCAAATAGTTGGATTACAGGAATATTTATACTAGGAATAGCCCTCGTGAAAGTTAATAGAAGTTCATCAATTTTCTTGAGCAACTGAAAGGTTTTCTTAGATGAAACTCAAGCTTGACTCTTCAATTCTTGCGCAGTATTTATTAGCTTGTGCGGCCTCCTTGTTCCTTTTCAATGCACCTGGTCGTAGCGCTGGTAGACCTAGTCGTATAACTTGCAGACCAGATCATAGCGCTGGTAGACCTAGTCGTAGAACTTGCCGACCTGGTCGTAGCGCATAGGCTGACTTCCTTTGATATCCCAGAGTTCTCCTCCATTGCTTTATATCCATAATCTTCACAATGTTCAAATATGAGAATGCACAAAGTATTTCAATGAGATAGCAGCCAATTCTTATTACGGTCAATAGGAGACTCATTAAGAAACAAAAGCACCTATTGGTTAAGAAGCTTGATTCGGGCTCTAGTCATTGGACCGGTGGGTGCTTTTTGTACAGTTTCATGCATGCTTGGAGTAGTAGACGTAGGTGTACTTAGTAAAGACTAGTTGTTTTAGGCTTTAACTGTGCAAAACCGAATTGTTGTTAGCTTTCGCATTAAAACTCGGTTTTAGCCAAAGAAGTTTTAAAAACCGCCTATTTACGCACCTCTAATCGGTCTCCTCGATCTTACAGTGGGTTGGCAGCCAGTGCGGAGGGAGAAGAGGGACTGAAGGAGGAACTAGGGAAGGCGGCGGGGCGGGACCGACACGGAGGGAGAAGAGGGAGGGTGGGGGAAGCGACAGTTGGCGCTGAGGGAGAAGAGGGAGTGTGGGGAAGTGGGGAAGGCAGTGGTCGGCACAGAGGGAGGAGCCGAGGAGGCAGCAGGGCGACGGTCGCCGCGGAGGGAGGAGGCTACTGGGCGGGGGCCGATGCAGAGGGAGGAGGCGATGCCGCGGTGGCGTGCGGCACAGCACCGCGTGTGGCACAGTGCAAGGCGGGCGTGGCGCACGCACGGGGCGTGGTGGTGGCCTAGGAGGGAGAAAGGGGAGGGGAGGCCCAAGTGGGCCATGCCTAGGACGACACGGCCTAGGGGAATCTGCACGTTGGGGCGTTTTTTTGACCGTTTGGGGCTTTAAAAATTGCAAAAAAGTCAAAAAACCTAATATTTTCTATAAGTAGCAACCATACCCTCCTCATTCAGCATCCATCCATTCCTCAATCTCTCTTTGAAATTCTGTTGTGCAAATTCAAATTCGTTGTGAGACAATTTGGCAAAATTCAAAAAATTTGTACCAAATTTTGGAAAATTCAATTTCCAGCAGCAAGTCAGGAAAAGAGGTATAATACTATTTTTTGTATACATTTATTGTTAGTATTTGTTATGCTAAGATGAAAGTAATAATAGTGTTATTTTCGATTTTGTAGTTTTCGCTATGGAAAATTACGATAACTTTGCTCTTAGTGATTACAGACTTTCACAGGAGGAAGTTGCATCCATGGAGGCTACGGTTGCCTCAAACCAACCGTGGTTGTTACCGGAATGGCAAGGCGGAGTTCCGTGATCAGGCTCCATGGCAGCATCTTCATCGGCGACCACCGGAGCAAAGAGGTCGAGACCGTCTATATTGGGTGTAACAGCCCTAACTTAGGGTTTGTATTTCAAATGTAAATTATGAGGAGGAATAAAAACTTTTGATGCCTCATGAAATCATTTGAGAGTTTCTACAATTTTCCCTAGCAATTTCCAATTTTTAGAATTTAATTCTTGTGATTGGAAGTTGTTGTTATCAGATTCTTAGCTTTCAAACTTGTGATCATCCTCTGAAATTATTTTTCCTATCATTTGGATCATCCTATCTACCTCCCTGAATTATCTCACAATTTTTAGATTTTATTTGCTATTTCAAATGGCCAAGTCAAACTAGTTGAAAATCTGGTCAAACCCTAGGTCAGCATGCTTGTGAATTTTCTGCAGAACTTTTCAGTGCATAAAAAGTTCTGGAAAATTTATGCAATGTTGTTCTCTGTCTCAAGTAGCTTCCATAAAAATTTCGAAATTTTTGGAGCTCGGGATCTATCTCTAAAAATTCCCCAAACTCTCTCAGCTTTCTAACTCAAATCGAAAACATCGCTTCCTCGCCCGAACCCAACTCAGCTCGAGTCCGACTTCGCACCACTTGGCTCGGTCGCGTCAACTAAACGCACCGCCGAGTCCAATCGACCGTGACCGTCCGATGCAAATCGAACGATCCACGCCGCGTCGCAACCGACTGTCCGAATGCATACATCAATCTCGACCGCCCACCCGGATCCAACGGCCGATACATTCTTGATCGAAGTCTAAGTATCGTTCGCGCCGCTTTGTCCTGTCGGCGACATATGGGTCCCACTGCCGTTCTTCCTCGCCGACTCGCGCCTCACGGAGCTCGCCGGCGATCGCGCATGCGTGCACGCAGCTCGTCGCCGCCACGCCGGGACGCGTGTTCGCCTCGTGGATCGCTCAAGTCCATCTACCTCCTAGGGTCGCCCATTCCTTCTCGCAGCCATTCTTGCGCCTCTCCGCCCATTTCTTAGCTTCGCCGAGAAAAACCGAGAGCGGCGCCGCCGCAGTTAACGCCGCCTGAGCTCGCGATCGCACCACCGTGATCCACGCTGACGCCGCTCCATTTTGCCCATCCGGGTTCTTGGCGCCGGTGAATCACCAGGTGGTATCGCTGCTCCACCTCCGCGCTCGGCCCGTGAGCTCGTTTGCGTTACGTGAGTCTCAAGCCTCGCGGTTGATCTCACTTGATCGCAATGCTTCACCGATGCTCACGGTGGGCTCGTTCGTCTTTGATGCATTGTGGAGGTGTGCGACTTCTTCTTCTCCGAGCCCTATTTCGCGCCGCGGTGATTCCAAACGCCGCACCTTCTTCGCCGGCATTGTCCGGGCGTATCCTTCACGGCCGAGGCGATTCCGTGGCGCACCTTCCGGTCTTCGGCTCGCAGCGTCTTCTCCGCGAACACCGCACCTTCTTCTCCGCCTCCGCCGTCGTGAGCCCATCTCCGCCGACCATCGGGCTCCGCGTCCACCGTCACCGGTTCGTGAGATCTTTGCGAACCTTAAGGTACCACTCACTCGCCCTAAGACCTCCCGGTTCGCGAGAGCGATCGTGCGCCGCACCACCGTCCCTTGTGGTCGCCAGAAGCCGCCAGCAGCTAAGGTCTAACCCTACTTTTTAGTGATAACCATCTTTAGTCAAGATCACCGACTTGTGGGCCTTTGCCGTTAATCATGTTTAGAAATCATTTAATCCAATCGTTATATTTCACCTTGAGTCTCCGTCATGTGGGCCCAAATGTCGCTTGGGGTTGTGTAGTTTTCTTAATGCGTTTCTCGTCGGTAAGTGTATTTCTCGTGAGAGTATGTTGGGTTTGCACTTTGGTAAGCGAAGACGATTCTCGTCACGCCGACGTCACCTTAAGCCGTGGCCGAGTCGTAGCCGACTCGGTCGGCGCCTCGCGCCCATTGCGATGGCGTGGGCTAGCCGGTGTGGAGTGCGAAGGGAATAAGTGCATTATAGATTTCGAAATGATTTAGTATTTCGGTTTTAGTTTTCTCGTTGAGTCATAATTCAATTAAACTTGTAAAATGCATAACTAATTCAATTTTTATCCAAACCGCATGAAACCAAGTTTGCAATTTTCGTTTTAAGTGTACTATTTACTAAAATGAGTTTCAACCTTGTATCGGTAGCAAAATCTGTTAATTAATTTAATGTTGTAGATTGTAATCTCCAAATTAGAAAATGCATATCTCTTCCAATAATTGTCCAAATTCAATGAACCCAATTCAGAAAATTTCATTTTCAGATACTAACTATTAGGATAGGTTTTACACACTGCTTCTGTTCATGAAAATTTGTTAAGTAATTAACTAGTGACTTGTTGTGTTTTTAGCTTAGAAAATTCATAGAAAATTATTAATAACTTAAAATAATTTGTTCTCTGTTCTAAAATTTTGTTATACCATGCTTAGGTCTTGTGTGAGTTTTGGCTTGTTTTGATGTTGTTGTATGTTTGAGTTTTGTCGGTGTTATTCGCTCTTATTTGTCGTTATGTTCGATCGTTAGGCTTCGATATTTGCGCAACCCCGAGGACGACCCTCCGCAACAAATTGAGCAACAAAGCAAACAAGCGCTTTGATCATGTTAATCCCAGTATTTTAAAGTCTAATATTTTGTTTCAGCTGTATGTATGCATTGCTTAATTTGTGTTAAATTGATTAGTTAAATCCGTAGCTGCATATCCTGTAGACAAAATATTGATCTCTACTACCTGAGCCTAGGTTATTTGCTGTGATTAGAGATCGCTGGATGATCTCTTGTCACTTAGTAGATCCGGGTCAATTTGCTTAGACATGCTTAGCTATCGGTAGAACTGGGCGGTTATCGACTTTAGTCGGTAACTTTGATCACACAGAAATTATTTATGGCTTTTGATTCAGCTTTTCTGCTATGTTTAATTGCAAAATGAAAAATAAAAATAAAAATGATTTAGACTTGGGCACAATGGTAAGACTGGTGTGATCTGTTGGGTGTGACTGGAAAGGTGCCCGAGTCAGTTAAGGACCGAGTTACTTGCGCCACCGTCTCGAGCATTTTGCGTATAACCACACTAGAGTATATGGGACCTCTCTTGACCTAGTACTTTGGCGTGTATTGGCTCCGGTCGCAGGAGGTCGCAGGAGGATGGAGGCGGGAGCATGGTAGTTGTCCAAAAGCTTTATCCCGAGTGGGTAGTTGTCTTTCGGCTTTACCATGTAAGCGTATGGATTTCTATCCATACGAGCGGCTCGTAGTTAATACACAATATTGGAAAAAGTCTCGTAGGACTTAGCCGTGCAAACATACCTTCGTAGTGTGCTTTGGCTTAAAGGCGCTGCAAGTGTGGGTACATTGGTACACCCCGCAGGTTAAAACTATTCGAATAGCCTCGCCCCAGGTTATGGACACGCTGGATACGCCCGTAAGAACTAGACTACAACATTTAAATTAAAATTTGATGGGTGGTACGAATCGAGATTCGTGCTATTGTTGTGGTGACTATTGGGATAGTCACTTCTAGGTCAGTTTTTTTCTCTTTTGTTATTACTATCTTTATCATTATTTCAAAGATTAAAAACGAATTGCACACTTGCCTTTAAACTGTATTATATTATTGCAAATGAAAATTGGCCTTATGCAAATGAAACATATGGCCTCCACCAAACAAGCTCGCATGTAGCATATGAACAGTCCATTAGTTCACACGTCGCCTTATGGGTACAAAGACAATCTTTGTACTCGTGTGTTTTGCTTAATGTTTTGTTGCAGAGAAGAAGGTGAGCCTCGTGGTGCTCTACTGTGAGTCGTGTTGCCGTTTCGTGACGACTAGACTTGGCGGTCCTGGCCGATGCCTTGTGGTTGAAGGCACGATTGGCTTTGTTTATAGCCATCTTATGGCGCTTTTGCTTCATTGTCGTTCTTGTCTATTTGTGTATCTTGTGGCCTATCGCCATGTCCGTAATAATGTTACTATTTGTTTATCTTCCGTTTGGTAGTGTGGTGTTTGGACTCTATGTTTGGAATGGAGTTGATGTCTAATTTTGTACCGAGGTGTGTATACTGCTCTCTGGGAAGTATACATATCTCGAGGATCCGTTTATTTGATTTGTGATGCTAGGACCAGGTGGTTGGTTAAGTATTACAAGCCAAATAAACTGGGGTCCTCACATTGGGAGTGTGGGAGAATTTCGATAGGACAACCAAGCCAGACACACAAGGAAATGAGGTACCATATGCTATTTGCAAATTTTATTGTAATGAATTGTCTACAGGATCTACAGGTGGAACGAAGCACTTTCTTAGGCATGCTATAAGATGTAAGGACAAGCAAGGATTGATAATAAGATAGACGCAACTACAGTGCAACCCCAATGGTATGATACGTAGCTGGAACTACGATCCTGAGGTAGCCCGTCAATCTCTCTGTCGTTTAATTACTTCTAAAGATTTACCATTAGGTTTTAGGGAGTCTACTTCTTTCCAAACTTACATTAGGACTGCATATAATCCTATATTTTCTACCATTTCTAAACAGACAACAATTAGGGATATAGTAAAATACTACAATGAACGCCGTAATAAAATAAAGGAACTATTTAGTATATGCACATTTTCGGTGGCCCTAACTTCGGACATATGGAGTGATCGGGCTAGGTGTAAGATCGAGGAGGCCGACTAGATGGGGGGGTGAATAGTTGTTTTAAAAACTTCTATGCGCTAAAACCGATTTCTAATGCGGAAGCTTATAACAATACGGTTTTGCACAATTAAAGCCTAAATCAATTAGGTTCAACTAAGTGCACCAACAATACAAGTCAATTGATAATAATCAATCAAGCATGGACTTGTAAGCAATTCAATTTAAGCAATGTAAATGATATTATTGCAATCATACACAATGAATAACCAATTTAATACAAGGTATATAAATTGCATAATGTAAAGCAAGTATTCATACACAATGAATGTAAATGCAATAGTAAGGCACTAGAGATCACCACCACAAAGACACGTCGATGTTTTACCGTGGTGTTCGGAGACTTGCCGGTCTCCCCTAGTCCACGTTGAGGGAAACCCAAACCAATTGGGCCGGCTCCACAAATTAAGCCTTCCTCCGAGGTATCAACCCCTCGCTCCACTAGGGTTGCTCTTACTCCACTCCGGAGATGGCGAGCACCAAGCCACTCACAAACCGCTCGGGTCTTCTCACAAGCCTTCTTTGAGAAGATCACCGACGCACGACGCCTCCACGCCGTCTAGTTGCCCCCCAACCGGCCAAGGTGAGTATTTATAGCCCACACACAAAAACTGGTCGTTGGAGGAGAATCTATCGAAATTCAGGGAAACCCCGTCAGTCCGCAAGCATAGGGCCGGTCAGTCCGGGCTACAGTGCAACGGCTATAAAACTAGCCGTTACACACAATTCCCGGTCACTCCGCCCTCACAGGTCCGGCTCGACGGACCCTGGCCACCCGGGCCTTCCGAGGTAAAACCGAAAACATGCTCTCTGGAAAAAGCTGACCAGCCTTATAAGGGCGGTCAGTCCGCAGGCATATGGGCGGTCAGTCCGGGCTTTCAACTGCGGTCAGTCCGCACTTGGATTTCAGCACAGGCGACACTCGGAAAAACGATCATAACTTTTGACTCCGATATCGGAATTGAGTGATCTTGGACTCTATTGAAAGCTTATTCAGATGGCTACACAACCCACCTATTTGATTTGATCTCAAACACATTTTATCAAATCATAAAGTACAATTCCAAAGAGCCACTATCATGGTCTAAGTCCAAATAATTAGCAACAAGCAATCTTAGACCATGTCAAGGGAAAATACATGAATCCCAACAATTTGCAAAACATATTTGCAAACTTAGATCATGCCACAAGGAGTAGGTACATGGACTTCAACAATTTGCAAAACACATTTGCAAAGTATAGTCACATGCTACAAGGATTAGACGCATGAGCCTCAACTATTTGCAAAACACATTCACAAATAATAGCATCATGCCACGATGAGCTAGAGCAAGCAAGATTGAGCTATCAACACATGATGAGACTCAAGCTACTAGACAAGACCCCTCTTAATAGGACGACAACCTATACTAGCAATCTGGTCTTCCAACCAAACACCAAGACCGGTAAAAGACTAGGAACACATCCTTAGCCCTAGCTAGTCATACCTTTGCCTTGAGCATCTTCTTGAAGCTTGATGACGCACATCTTCACTTCAAGTCCGGGTCCTTGACCCGATGATCATCAACATATGATGATTTCCTTTACTTCGGGATCTTGGCTTGATGCTCATCAACACATGATGATATCCTTCATCCCGAGTCTTCATATGCATCAACACGTGATGCATTCTTCACTTGATGTCCATCAACACATGATGGGTCTTCTTTTAACTTGATGATCAACTCATGATCATCTCCTCTTCTTGAACATCATCAACACATGATAACTTCCTTTTTTTGAACCTTGACTTGATGACCATCAACTCATGATGCCATCCGAAGTCTTCATCGTCATTGAACATAACCTATTTATCCAACTCATGGAAAATATTAGTGCCACAATGTGATTATCATTAATTACCACAACATACCATTAACTCATAATGGTGGGTCAAGATACTTCAATCTTTCCCTCTTTGGTAATTGATGACAACCATCACAATAGCAAATAATTGAATAAATATTTGTATGAGTATATACGAACTACACAAGTTGTACATACTCAAAAGAGTGTATATGAACTACACAAGTCTCATATACTCATATAAGTATATATGAACTACACAAGTTATATATACTCAAAGATATGTTTCAAAGTAGAGATCTCAAATATGTGGAAAGGGAATATAGATCAATACTAATGAAACCACAAAACATAGAGTGAACTCCCCCTAAATGTGTGCATACACAAATGTGTGTTAAGAACATATACACATATTCAAGTTAGACTTTTTGGTGGAGTTCATCCTATATTTTGGATCCGAGGAATGCAACAATATATATAAATATGAAGTAGAATGCATACCTTTTGTGTTTTTCACCTTTATATCCAAACGAGACTAAACAATAGGTAATCAATAAAAGTTTCAGTCTCATAAATAGATTTGTCATTATGAATGCATACATGTTTGGATTTTTCCTTTTATATCCAAGTTGAGACTAATCATGGTATAACAATAAGAGTGTTAGTCTCATAAATAGGTTTGTCATTAATCACCAAAATACTCCATTAACACATAATGGCGGGTCTAGATCCTTCACTAGGAAGGATTATCTTAGTATAGTTGCTCATTATATTAATGATGACTGGGTAATAGAGAAAAGAATTATAGATTTCAAATTAATTGATGTAGCACATATGGGTGAGAATATTATGGACTGTATTATCAAAGTTGTGAAAGACTTTGGTCTTAAAGACAAAATATTCTCAATTACTTCAGACAATGCCACTTTGAACTCTAGGGCCATGGATATTCTTACTCCAGTGTTGAGTACTTACGCCGATTGCTTCCTACTACATCAGCGATGTGCTTGTCATATTATTAATCTTATAGTCAAATGTTGTTTGAAGATGTTGAATTCATATATTAAAGCTTTTCGTGATGCGATATCTTATTTGAATAATTTCTAACGTAAGAATAGCAGCATATAAGAATTTCCACAGGGCGATGGGTGTATGTCCAAGAAAGTTCGGTTTGGACATGCCGGTAAGATGAAACTTTACTTACGTGATGCTTAAGTGTCTTTTACCATATAAGAACATTTTTTTTTGTTTTTATTCAAATGCACTATCAGAGCACTAACGGTAGTATACTATTAACTGAGCAACATTGGTTCGTTGCTGAGAAGATACTTCAGTTTTTAGAAATTTTTTATGATGACACTATTGCTTTGTCCGCTGTCTATTATCCAATATCTCATATTATTGTGCATAGTATATTATAGATTGCCAGTCATTTAAAAAACTATGAAAATGACACAGTTTTAAAAGAGGTTGTTTTTGTTATGAAAACTAAATACCTTAAATATTGGAAAGAAATCCCTTTCCTATGTGTATTGTATTTATTTTAGATCCTAGAGCTAAAATTGACGGATTTGCTAATGTTCTTGATCTTCTTTGTGATGCTATATGGTTAGACTATTCCAACTATTTTGCAGATGTTCATTCTTGATTACATGAGGTTTTCTAAAAGTACAAAAATAAGTTCAAGGGTGTCCGCTTGCAACGACCTCTAGTAGCATCGACCTCAAGTAGCAAGACAAATCTGTGGGGCGAGATCTGGGGTGCAGGCTCTTCCTCGAGGTCCAGGTATTCTTCTTCTACGGCAGCACCTTCTCAATAAAATCCAAGACCAACCTCTCACCCAAGGAATGGGGAACTATCCGCCTAATTGGACAGCGATATGGTGAATTTCAACTCAGAAAACTTTGAAATTTTGCACTGATGGCATAACCATAAGTTAGCATATCCTGTGTTATCCATACTTGCACGTGATGTGTTAACTATTCCTGTCTCGATGGTTTCCTCTGAGTCTGCTTTCAGTCTTTCTGGAAGAATATTAGAGAAGAGAAAAACACGTCTCACAAGTGAGATGGTAGAGATACTTATGCTGTGAAGTACTGGGAACAAGTTGATTCATGAACACAACACTCTGTGGAAAATCCAGAGTTGTCGGAGGTGTTCAAAAATCTATACCTAGACAACGACATATAGAACAAAGATGTATATAGAGCTATAGGCTATACTCTTTTTCCTTTGCCAATGTTTTTTCATGTTGAGCTTTTACCTGATAAAGGTTTTAACGAGACAGCCATTTGAATATTATAAAGCTCTTTATTATATTTTTAATATGCTTGTCTCTTTTTTACAATTTTCATATCTATATCCGAATTCTACACATTTTTATGATTTTTGAAACTTTTTTTATTTCTTCTATTTACTTATTTTTGAATTTTTCAATACTAACGGGCTAAGTAGGTCGCAACCAGCCTGTCGAGCTAAACAAGCTCAGGTCGGCCCGACACGATAGACCTTCGAGCCATGCCTGACAACCTCCTAATACGTGAGCTAGCACAACATAACTCATTTGTTTCTTGAGCCGTGATCGACCATGTCAAGATTGGCTGAGCCGGCTCGTGCCGTGTGCCGCCCATCTGACAACCACTCACCGGATGCATCAGCCGAACCTCACCGTACCGCTACCGGGAACGGACTTTCCGTGTGACGTCACATCACGTTCCCCTCCAGCCCATTTGGGTCCTCCAACGCTTGACCAGGTCAGATCCCCCACGTTGACCCGAGCACACAGCTTCCCACCGTCTCCCCCCACTCTCTCTCATCACGGCTCGGTGTCCCTGACAAAACGGGCCCACGAACAGCTGGAATAATTGGTGGCATGAAGCTGGATACAAGTGAAAATCACAAAAGATAGCGCCGTAATAAATTTCCTCCAAAAAAAACTAAAAAGAAACAACTCAGCGCATCATGTGATCTCAGCCAAAAAAAACAATTTTCCTCGGAAAAAAATTAAAAGGTTACAGCTCTGCTCGTCAATTCATGTGAACGGAGGGAAAAGAGAAAATATCTTCCCCACCATTTTTAGCAACACCCCTTGGTTACAGTGAAATCACAAACGCCCAAATAAATGCGGTAAAAATGGGCAAAAGAGAGTAATCACTGCGAATTCCGCGTATTTTTAGGGTCCTCTTGTGAAAAACCACCTCGCTCCCCTGCGCTTTATAATCTCTAGGGTTGGGGCCTTTTTTTGTTTTCCCGTGCTCCGTTTTTTTCTACTCCCGTTGCTCTTTTCTTTTCCCTGTAGATTGTAGAGTTTTCTTTTTCTTAGCTTTTGGTCCAGAAATTTGCGAAGGGGTTGTGGAATTTGAGAGGAGGCTATGGAAAAAGTAGCGGAATTTGGTTGCTCCGTGCCATGGTGATCGCTAATTTCTCGGTTTTCTTCGCGTATTTTTATGGTTTAACTCGGGGGTTTTCCGCCGTATTTAGGAGAGGGGGATTTTCCCTGTGAAATTTTCCTTTCTTTTTCGCTTTTCTCTTTTCCGTGCTACTGTAAAATCCGAATCTTGTCAAAGAAAAAAGAAAAGGGGAAAAGAGAAAACACAGGGGAGTTTGTACCAGCAGTTGTTCGTCCAGAGGTCACTTGGAAGTAGTACACTCTCTCCAGTACGCTTCTTGATCTCGCTGAATTTCACGCCGAGACGACATAACTCGAATTTTTAAGCTCGTGGGGATCGTGTTCGGAGGCGTAGGTTAGTGAATCTTGGGATTTTGCTTACGGGAAAATCGAAAGGAGGAATCTTGTTTTTTGTTCGTGGTGCCGTGCTTGCGGGTTGGATGCAAGGAGCCATGTCGGCTGCGGCTGCGGGTGAGGCGGCGTACAGCGTGGGCATGAAGAAAAGCCCGCTGCAGCCTCAGCCGCAACCCAGCGCCGGAGTCCGCCTCGCCTACACCCACGACGGCACTGCTGTCTTCAAGCACACCTCCGCGCCGGCGCCAGCGTACCAGCCGGCGCCGGCGTACCAGCCGCCGCCGGCCAGCTCCGCGCCGCGGCAGCGGCCCATGGGCGGCAATGGCGCCCCGCCGGCGCCCGCCATCAGCGCGAGCGCTGACCCGCCCAAGCGCAAGCGCGGCCGCCCGCGCAAGTACGCCCCGGACGGCACCATGCCGCTGGCTGTCGTGCCGGCGTCGCAGCCAGCTGGTGCCGCCGCCGCCTCTGCCGCGGCACCCGCGCTGCCCCCGGGCTTCTCGTCGGGCTTGGGGAGCGGACGCGTGGTGAGCCCCCCTGTGCTGTCACCGCCGCCGCCGGCGGCCATTTCAGAGGATGCAAGGCAGCTTGTCAAGAAGAGGGGCCGGCCTCTGGGGTCCGCCAACAAGAAGCCGCGGCAGGTGGCAACGGCAGGTAATGTTCTTGCTGGCCTTTTTAGTTGGAGCAAGTAAGAGTAGCGAAAAGAGCGAAGAACGCATAGATGGATATGATGGTATTTTAGTCCTGATACACGTATATACTAGTACTCTGGAATGAGCAAAGAAAGCATCATGGCGAGTATTTTTTTTTCTTGTCGTGCCGTGCCGGCAAGCAGTATGTGATGGGGGGAGTGGAGTTGTGGGCAGCTAGTCAGGGAGTGGAATATCTGGCGATAATGACCTTTATGCCCTTGGCCTTCTACTTGCTACAAGTTTCTTAAAAAAAAAACTGGCTAGAACTGAAATGGGATGAGCTTTCTTCAGGATCACTGGTTCAAGCTGACCAGAAGCAGCAGTCCTTCCCAACTCACCTGTTGGAAACGCAAGAACAACTAGAACTTGTGCTGCTAGTTAGCCCGAAAAATAGTACTGCTTAAATTTTATTGCTACTGTCCAGTGATTGTAATTTTAGTCTATTCGGGCTCCTACAGAGCTATGCCTTATATTCTTTACGCCTTATCTTGTGGTCGGTATTCTGTTTATCTACTTTGGTAATAAGGGTTTTTACTTTGAGTATTAAAAATAACTGTGTGGAAAAAGGTAATTTGTTATCCTTTCGTCAGTTGGAATGTATCTAACTATTAATCCGTGTCAAATTGATATTAAGAATTTTAGTAATAAGAGTTGCCACATTTTTTCCTTTCACTTTGAGTTTTGGTCATGCATGGCTCAACAATAGTATATAGTTGTTATGCCATTATAATCATGTGTTGTGATTCATTCCAAAGGTATAGCTAATGTTTCAAAATATATTTGGAAGATGCTAGTTTAGTTCATATCATGGATTATCTAGAGGCTTATGTGCATTAATGCTATCATCAGTTCGCCAATACTACGACATTATCAAATCTTTTTCAATTCGAAAGGTTTTTTTTCCTGGCAGGATCAGGCAGGACTGGATTAAAACCTCATGTTATCACAGTCCAAGCTGGAGAGGTACACTGTCCCAGGCTTACGATGCTCCTAGAGATACCCTAGTGTACTCTTTAAGATTTTGTTATATTTGGATGTCAGAATATCTGAATGGGATGTGTTTCTTACATAATTTGTTCATGTCTTTATAGATAATGGTTTATTTTGTGCCTGTAATTAGTGTTAAATACGCTGATGAAGTCTTTCCTTTTTAATTTTTTGAGCAAAGTTGTCCCTATTTATTAAATTTTAGTTGTTATTTTGCAGTGACATACATCTGAATTGCTTTTAAATTTTCAATACGGTACTATTTTTCGGTCTAGCGATACTGAAGCAACCGGTTACAAGGCCGTTTAATTGGTTACAACTTACCACAATGGCTGGTGTTACAAAAGCTATACATGTTAGATGTTTGTTTTTCTCTGCTCTATGAATATAGTACATATATTAGCTGTTTGTTTTCCTGCTATACATATGTTAGATGTTTGCTTTGCCACTATATGAATATATATTTGTTTTGCTGCTTGTACACTGGTTGGAACCATTCCTCAGGTTGGACACTAGTATATGAATATATATTTGTTTTGCTGCTTTGACACTAGTATATGAACCGTGAAGTCAAGGCGCGCGCACGGCGGTGGCGCTCGAGGAGGCGCGCACGGCGGCGCGCTCGAGGAGAGGCGCGCGGCGGCGGCGCTCGACGAGGCGCGCGACGCTGATGGCGCCTCGGAGGAGGCGCGCACGGCGGTGGCGCCTCGAGGAGGAGGCGCGCCACGCGCGGTGGCGCTCGGACGAGGCGCACGGCGGTGGCGCGCCTGGAGGAGGCGCGCGGCGGCGCCTCGGAAGAGGCGCGCGACGACAACGGCGGCAGACGGTCGATAGAGCGCGGCCTTCACGTGCGCGCGTGGTTTCTCCCGGGACGTGCGACTGGTTACCACGGACGCCGCTCGGCGGTGGTTGGCCACCACTTGATGGCGCCTCTGCACGTGCGGGAGGCGTCCAGACGGCGACGCCGACATGACGTTGATGCCCTCATCGCCGCAGCCCCGCCCGAGATGCGCTTCGCTCTCCAACAAGCATCGCATGAGGCTTGGGACGCCATCGCCGCGCAGACGCATTCCCGCATCGCAAGTCCACACCGCAGCTACTTCATTCAAGCCAGTAGGACGTTGATGACTTTGCTCTCCGCCTCAACACTCGCCGCGTTGGTACGTTCGGCGACGACACCTAGAAGAGCTGCCGAAGCTCTTTCGCCGCGTCCCGAGAAGTACAAGCGTGGCTCGGCCGATCCAGTGCGGGGAGCCTTCTTCCACGACAGCACTATTACAATCGCGCAAGCTTGGTCATTGGGCGGATTGTCGATGCGCCATACATTGAACTACCTCAGCGCACCGCCGCAGCCGCTCTCCACCTTGACGAGCCAAAACACACGCCCTGTTGACTCTAGCGCCCGAGGATCACTTGATGGATTGGACTAGCTTTTGACTAGCATCTAGGACAGATCTTTGCTTTAGCATCTTAGAGGACATAGAGGACAGAGCATCTAGGACAGAGCATCTTAGACTAGCATATGCTTGGCATATGCTCGCATATGCTCTTGGTGTTTAGCCCTATAAATATATATCCCCAACCCTCGTTGGTATGACATTGGATATACAAGAAAAATTGCCCCATCTCCAAGTGTCATCCTCTCCATGAGAGTAAGGATCTTGCTATCACCAATAGTAAGAGTCCAGCGACTAACATGCCACTATTATACTTGTACACTGGTTGGAACCATTCCTCAGTGCTCGTTGGGATCCAACGGTCCAACCCCGCTTCCTCCAACCTTGCATATTAAACTTAGTAATAGAAACAGCATGGTTTGTGTTCTTGGTCGTCAGTGGGCTGTGATATGTCGTAAGCTGTATGTAGTTCGAATCATTGCCTAGCATACTCTATATTCGAGGGTTTTGTTGTTGTCAAACCATTTATCTCTTACATGAGAATTAGAGGTGAATTTTAATTTCAAACCTCTTATTTTCTTTTCTTAGGTCAGTAATCTTTTCGAATTTTATAAATGTGAGGCAGTGAGCTTTCATTTCGAACCTCTTATTTTCTTTTCTTTTTTTCAGTTTGAACCTCTTCATCATTATCTATTACTATAGTTATCTTTTCTCATGAGAGCTTGGTGGTGCCCCTCACATTTTTTTTCTTTGCTGACTGCCTTTACCATGTTTCTCACCCTATCTTCCATATGTTCTCCATTCTGCCACAGCTTGTGTCTCTCGTATGGTAAAATGATAAGAAACGATCCATGATTTCAGGATGTAGCGTCGAAAGTCATGTCCTTTTCTCGGAATGGATGGGCAGTTTGTATCCTCGCAGCCAATGGTGCTGTATCCAATGTGACACTGCGGCAAGCGGCTTCTTCTGGTGCAACAGTGACTTATGAGGTTTGCTCCATTTTTAGCTTGGAATCTGTAACAGTTAAAATCTCCTTTTTCTGGTATGCTTTAGAAATCTCCAACCAAATTTACAGAATTAGAAAGAAAAAAGTAATGCGAGGTAGTGTTTAGAGAAAGGACCTATTTTTTTTCCTTTAACAACATATTGCAAGCTAAGCATATTGTTTTTCAGTTCTGGAAATAAATTGCTGTTATTTGACATCTAAATTTGCTTCCAATTTTGAATAATATCATAATTATTCGCATTCAAAATGCAGGGCTGTTTTGAGATTCTCTCTTTGTCTGGTTCGTATCTGCTATCAGAAAGTGATGGCCTGAGCAGTCGGGCAGGTGGACTTAGTGCTTCGCTTGCTGGTCCTGATGGCCGTGTTTTAGGCGGTGGAGTAGCAGGACCTTTGACTGCGGCTTCACCTGTTCAGGTACCCGTTTCACTGAATGCACATGCTTTTATTGTCCAATTAAGATGTTTATATTAGATCTGTTGATAACTTCCATATTTCTTGATCTTGCTCTTTGTTTCACTAGTAAAAAGCCATATGCTTCCTACATGGGAAAGCCATGAATAGAAGTGATTTGCCAAATGACATTACTCAATATACATACTACTATCCCTACATAAAATAATCAAGTATTTCTTTTTATTTATGGCTTTTTTGGGAACTGTCATCATTTTACGAATATATGTAGTTTACTCTGGAGAAGTGAGAACCTTGTGTCTAATGGTTTGTGTTTCGTTTTATTGATGTTCAGGTGGTCATTGGGAGCTTTGTAGCTGGTGGGAAAAAGGAGCCCAAACAGGCTGTGGCCATTGGGATTCCAGGTGCTAGCAGTGGATCCTCTGGTGGGCCTGGAAGCCCGCCAAACCAGAGTGCCGCTGGCTCATTTAACACCAGCAGCCAACCAGTCTTGTCGAACTTCTCATGGAAATGAAATTCCAGCTGGCCCTGCTGTGATGATTATGTTCCGTTGCTGCTTTAGCTCTGTAGGTACTCTTGCAGCCTTGCTGAAGGAATTGATGGTTTCCGGGCTTTGATATAGTATCGCCAGATTATTTATCATGTAATGTCAGTCAGCTCTTAGCTCCATTTTGGGTACTATTTGAACAGTCATAAAAATGTTATCTTGATGCACCCCTGTATGTGGTCTGGTTGCATTATGTTGTAATCAGATGGTGCTCTATTAAACTATTTCTGTTTCTCATACCCGTTATCTTATCTGTGCTTATCAAATCCTGCATGGTCATGTTGCACACATCCCACCAGTAGAACGGAATATTGCAACTGTTTATCTTCTTGTTTTAAACCTCGTGTGGGAATTATGGTAGATCTGGATCCATTTAGAATTGGATTCTAATTCCAGTTCCACTAAAAATAAAATTGGAAACCAATTCCTGTCCTATTGTCTAGAATTGCCAGGTTCGAAATCAACTCCAAACCTTTTTAGGTACCGTTTTTTCAGACTATCGTGGACAGTTTTGCCTATCATATGAGGCAAAAACTTGTACAAATACTTCTGTTTCTCAGAGAAACCAGTTGAGCGCACGCATTCAAATCTCGAAAACCAGCGAAAACTGCCGGTTTAAGGAGAAACAGAAACCGGTGGATAACACCGTACCAGTAGCTATAGAAGTCACCGGTTTACGGGCTAAATGACCCTATTTGACTCATTTTTTGGCAGAATAGATGCATTTGCCTTCTTATACATGATCCAATCGTTGAAAAACCCAGATTTGAATTTTTTTAAAAAAATGGAAAACTGGGCGAAAACCAAGTTTTTGTCCACATTTACGTGTGGATATATATGTACTATCACCATTATGAAATGGGCATCAAGTTTGATGCAAACTTTCAAAATTCAAACCACCATCCCTTCTTGTAATCATGGAATATTCCTTCCATGAATTTTGAGGGCCAAAACTGAGATTTGAATTCTTGGTTGAGCTATGTCTGCTACAGATTAGCACTACAGAACGGTAGGATTCCATGGCCCAAATATTGGAATCAGTAAACCAGAACTATGAACAATTTCCAATAATAAATCCTACAAGCTCTTCCCGAATTAGCTCAGGCTGCAAGGGAAATTTTAAATTCTTCCGTAACACTACTCCCAAGTTGTTCCAAAATCATTTTCCTCTAAAGTACAGCTCGCTTTGTGTGCATTTTTCGGGGAAATTGCTAAAGAGTACTAAGGTGTTTTTTGGGTTGAGAGTACTCATATTTCTCACCTTTGGATCTTTATCAAGATTCTTGCTGCACCTTCAAGGATTTTTTTTAAAATAATATTAATTTAAAAGATAATTACGAAAAGAAATAGTCAAATTTTTTTACAAAACTAGATCCCTGTTGCTAATTTGAACAGAGTGGGAACTTCCTGTCGCCAGTTCAACTGGAGATAGGAACCTACCATTTTTCACTATTTGCAAGCACATATTTTGTTGACAAAGCACAGTGATATTACACCTAGTTTTTCGACAGATCAAAGTGATATTATAATTCCTTTAACACAACATATTACAATAGGACGAACCTTTCCCGTGGCCACGACCTTAACGTCCGCCTTGTGGACCGCCTCGAGTGTTGCGGTCGGATGAGGTCCCCGTGGTGACGTCCGGACTGCCGATATCTCCTTCGTCCTGTGGATTTCTTGTAGGGCATTTCTTAAAGGTGTGCCCAGACTCCCTGCAAACGGAGCACTTCTTCTTATGACGCCCAGTCCATGTCATTTCTGATGCACCGCACCTGTCGCTGGCCAACCTTTTCCTTCAGCCTATCAATGTTCGCGGTCCAAATAAGTTGCTCCCATGTCAGATGGCCAGTGAAATGGCCAACCACGCCGTAACCATAAATCTCTGCACTCCAAGTTTGCATCCTCTCCTCCTTGTTTAAATAGTCAGAGAGGTACTGGCCGGGATGTTGCGCCACCGTCGAACATGCGGCTATGACATGGGAGCATGGACTACGTAGAAGAGGCTTGTTGTAAGTCCATACGCAACTAGCGCGATGTAGTGTGCACTCGTGGGTGATCCTCTCGCGGTTCGTCCAACGGCGTCCTTTATCCCTCAACAATATCTCGAAGCTAAGCTCCCTTGTGTCTATCTTGAATGTCTGGTACATCTCACCCTTCTTGCTCTTCTTCTCCATGTAATTGGTGATCATTGCAGAGTAGAGTACTCAATCATTTGTCATAGCGAGCGACGCGTTATTGCTTCTTTCAACAAAGTAATTTGTGGTACTGCAGAGAATTACCTCCACAATACCATCCAAAGGGAGGCACCTTGCACCGCTCATGACCCAGTTATACACCTCGGTTAGATTGGTTGACATGACACCATATCGAGCACCACCCTTGTCATGTAGCAACGATCACTTCTACTTAGGCTCGTGCTCAATCCAGTCTGAGAAGCATTTCACATGTGCCCTCGTCTTCCTCGCCACACTAGGACCATCTATGGATAGCTGTGGCAATGCTTGGGGGGGCCTACTCAGCGCTTGTAGCAACCTTTTTCGCTACCTCCTCCCTTCTGTGTGTCTGGGTCCGCTCATCCAGAATCTTCTGGGGTGCTTCAAACTTTCGCTGCTGGTTCTAGTTGAACAGCCGCTTGAATAGGCTCATCAACTCCTTGTTGCGGAACTACTTGTAGAAGTTTGCACCCAAGTGCCTCATGAACCACCTGCTCTGTAAGTCCGTCCATGGAAGTGGTTTGTTCTCTCCTTATTGTAGCTGAGTTATTGCACTCAGCAAGCCCGCATGCCGATCATGTATGATGCATACATTAGGACAGCCCTATACAACGGAAATTCTCAAATTCCTCAGGAACCACAACCAGCTGTCCGTGTTTTCGCTTTCAATGAAAGTGAATGCCACGGGAAAAACTTGATTGTTCCCGTCCGTTGCTATTGCAGTCAGTATCTGGTACTTGTACTTTCCAATCAGGAATGTGTCATCCATGCACAAGATCGGACGGCATTGTCGGAATGCATTGATGCATGGACCAAAGGAGTCCTCGAACGTATCGAACTTTGATTCCAATGCCTTCTGTTTTGCCCTCCATGCCTTGGCATAGCTGACTGTGTAATAGAACCCTGCCTCAATCGCCCGAATGATGGATCGTGACTCAAAATCTAGATTATCCACGATCTCACCGTATATGAGGTTCACAATGAAGCTTGATGACAGCTTCCTATGGGACTACACTGACTCAGCGACGACACATGTGTGAGGGATGACTATAGAGCATTTCAAGTAGGTATCCCACTTAGGCTGAAATGCATGCACTCGCCAAGGGCATCCCTCTATGTCGTACTTCACGTCATAGCATCTTGGGTTAGACTTGAAGACTATGAATGTATGTTGCACTAATAAGGCCCAGAGTTTGACCGCCTCCTGCACGGCCTCTTTGCATTTGTACATAGCTCCTTGCCTGACCTCGCTCTGGTCATACTCCCACGGCACACGGGGGCCTTCGTTAACTATGAGGTTGTCGAACTGGTACATGTTCCACTTGGATGGAACCGCCTACTAGTCCACAATATTCTCGTCGTCGGATCCTTCATCTTTTGACAATGCCATTTAGTTTTGGTCTTCTGATCCATTCTTTGGACTAGGGCTTCCAGCTCCTCACCCTCTCACCCTCATCAACATCAACAAGCCCACTAGCTTGTCTCACTAAAGAAGCTCCTTCCACAGGGTCTTCCCCAACAACATCAGCAACTCCCAGACCTTCGGCCATTGTGTGTGTCGCGTTGTGGCAGGAGTTCCCAACTTCTACATCGGCATCAGTACCCCCTTCTTGTTCAGCTGCTGATGCAAGAGGAGTGGGCTTGGCATATGCCTGGATCAGAAGGACCAAATCCCACCGATCCTCCCTTGCCCTGTGTACATATGATTTCCATGACTTTGTTCCCTTGAGCTCTACTAACTCGCAATATGTGCCCTGTGGTGCTCGGTTAGCAAGGCAACTCAATCTCATATCACTACAATAGGACTGACTTTATACAACACATTGTCTGCAACACATGGGATGTGTTGTATTTGCAATGTTTTTGCATCACATACTGGGTATCCTTCACCATTCTTGTGTGAATATTATCTGACTATAAAACTTGAGAATTTATAAAATGAATTTTAGTTATATAATAACTGCTTTGAAACTTAGTACAAGTATTTAAATAAAACATTGCTTTATGCAAATTAACTATATAAGCCTTCCTTTGAGATATCCATGTATGCATGTCATTCTGTTATTTGACGGGTGTAACTTGCGAGCACGGTAGTAGTGCTCATACTTGCTTTATGCAAACAAATTTCAGAGGAGAAGGACTTTGCTACCGGTGTGGATCCCGACGACTAGGCCGCTGCTCGAGTCGATTGCCTGTGGCAGATCAGCTGGACTCCACTACGTCTTCTTCATCTTCCGCTGTGTTTCTTTATTATTGGCTCGTAAGCCTACCTTGTAAGCAACTCCGTTGTTCATTAATAATTTTTTGTGATTATGGTTGTGTTATCACATTTGTTTACTGTGTGAGCTAGCCACTGATCATGGGACTAGTTCAGTTATGCACAGAGGATTCGGGGGTGTTACTCCTGGGTCTGACAAAGTGGTATCAGAGCTATATCGACTGTAGGTCGTGACCTAGTTAGAATGGCCGTTAATTGAAAAACTTCAAAACTTATTTTACATAACAAGAAAAATAAGTTGTTCTCTCCTCATCTTGGTCATCTGTCTATCTTTAGCTTCTTCTTGGTGATCCTTTCTTATCTAATTTTCCCCTCACTATTTTACAATGTTAAAAGGATCCTCTTTTCCTTCAGAATTTTTATAGATGGTCAACACGTTCTTAACCCTTACGTTCAAGACCACAAGACATGAAGCTACCAAGAAAGCATCATAAAATCGTCAAGTCATCGCTACCAATCAAGGACAACATGCAAGATTCATTGAAGATCGTAAGCGGAAGTCACGATGTCAGCCCAACCATATAGTTTAAGTTTACCAAAACTCTTTCAGTGTATTGAGTCATTTCACCAGCTTAAGAGTCTCGATCGATAGAACGTTGTGTAAAGTTTTTAAAAGCTTTCTGAGTTGCTTCTTTCGTTTGGGAGTGTTGTTTTGCTCTATCCCCTTAGTTCTTCTTCTTTGTCTCTTCCCTAGCCTTTGTCACTTTTCCTAACCCTCTAGAGTAACCGTCAGATGGTGAATACTCGTCGCTCTGAAAGTGGAACCAACACCAATAGTGATGGAAGTGCCCCAATTCCACCACCACCAGCCAATGGATCAAAATGGCAACAGATGAACAACAACAAGCCACAAGAAGTATCTCATAATGATGTCATAAGCCACACTCTTCCTAAAAGTCACCATCAGTGGAAGTATGTCATCTGCTATAGATGTGGTGAACCAGGACACTTCGCCTATAGATGCCCTCAAGAAGGAAGGCCAAAACAAGATGTTCATTGTGTTAACTGCAATAGCATCGGACATAGTTTCATCAAGTGTTCCAAGAGGAAGGTGATCTAGTATCAAGCCTGCAACTGTTGTGGCAAGAAAGGACACTTTGTCAAACAATGCCCCTTCCAAGCATTCTTGGCACCACAAGCAACCTCAGCACTGGAGGACAGAACAGAAGAACCTCGGACGACACACCAAGCAGCAGAGATATCTCAACCCGACATAAGGAGCCAAGTGAGCCAAGTCAGTAGAGAAGAAGCTCAAGAATCAGGTGGAGAAAATTCCGACCAGATCAAGCACAAGACGTTCGATCAGCAGGACAGTGGTCACAAGAGGAAGATGGTAGATCAAGTGCTAGACATTGCAAGAAACCCCAAGATGTTCCGCGACAACAATGGTGGCCAATCTCAGCAGAACAAAACATCAAGGGCAGGAGTGCAATGCCTCAATTGTCGGGATATGGGGCATTATGCCAATCGATGCCCAAAAAGACGCTTAGCACTCACCTCCAACAACATTCCAAAAGCTACTATGATCGCAACAATAACACCAGAAGCAGGTGGTAAAAACAACAGAAGATACAAGTCACAGCTGCATAAATACAGAAGTTTAGGGTTGCCAATGCCTCAAGAAACAACCATGAACCAGCCGACCAGATTTTTGCTCCCCAACACCTCTGTTGGAGGCCAGTCACAGAAGAACTCATCTCATCTTGCAGGCGTCATGTGCTTCAACTGCCATGAGGTTGGGCATTTTGCCAGGAAATGTCCAAAGAGGCAGCAGACAGCAAATCCAGCCGTCAAAGACAGTTCCAGTTGAAAACCTTGTATTCCCAGCTTTCTTTCTAAGCCTCTCCGAATCTTGGGGACGATATTCCTTTTAAGGGGGGTAGTTTGTAACATCCCAAAATCATGTTACCAAAAATAAAATTAATAAAGTTAGTTTTATTGGATTTTCTGAAATTTGAAAGAGTTTGATTGCTTTATTTGAATTTCTGAAGTTTTTAAAGTCAAAAGTAAAATTTATTAAAGTTTTGAAGTTTTATTTTATTTAAGTTGCAAAATAAAATTTTAATTAATTTCTGGAATCTTCTGGAATTTTTTTAAAAGCTTTTTATAATTATTTTAAAGTCAAAACAAATTTATTTGCAAAATTAAAAGCCAACATAAAGTTGGAAATAATTTTATTAACTCCAAAATGAGTATGGGAATTTCTGTGAATTTTTCCATAATTTTTGGAATTATTTTGCTATTTTCTAAACCTTAAATGAATTAACAGTATTAATTTAAATAGAAAAAGAATTTAAAACTAAAAACCCTGTTTGGGCCGAAACCCAAAAACCCAGCACAAACCTCTCTCACGCGCGCGACCCGCACGGCCCGCTCCCACGCGCACCCTCTCTCCCTCACTTACACGCGGCCCCACAGGTCAGTCTTCCTCACCCCGACCCCACCTGCCAGCCCTCACACGAACGCGCGTTAAAACCACTCTGACATCCCTCAGCCGTTGGATCTTAAACCAATGGACAGATCTTGCGTAACCTTCGTGTAATACCCCGTTTGGCATTAGAGACTTCAATCGAATTAGAGAGAGGGTTAATTGAATCAAGTTGAGAATTGTTGTATTATCCCGACGTCCGAATTTGATTGGATTCAAGTCTAGAGAAGAAAGAATACAAATTTAAATTTCAGTTAGTGGAATTTTGGTTTGTGGGCCTCCATCCCAAGCTTTGGGCCGGTTTTGAGTGGGCCAAGAGGGGGGGGCCACCCCAAACCCTAGCCGCCCCTTACCCCCACCCTTGGACGAAATTCCCCTTCCCCCTCCCACTTGCAGCCGCCACCCCTCTCCCCCTCCTGTTCTTGGGAGCCGTCACCTTCTCGTGCCATGGTTGGCCACCTGCTGCTCCCCGGTGCCATATGCTGGCTGCTGCTCCCTGATTCCCTCTCCTTCCCCTACTATCTCCTTGCAGAGATCTTTGCGAAGGATGTGGCAAAAATCTAGCAGCGTGTTTCAAGGGTAATAATCGTTTCCTTGCTGTTTTGTTCATTCCGTTCTTGGTAGATGTCGTATTTTGATTTGTTGTTAGTGCTGCGTGTAGAATCAGATTGCTATTCTATGTTGTGATGTTGTGCGATAGTTTTCACATAGACCAAGGCCGAATTAGGATCTGTGATCTCCTAGAGAGTTGTAGAGTTTTTCGTTAGGTTTCAATGGCCACTGAGTTCACGTAATCCGAGTTATGGTTCGGAAGTTACGGCCAATTCTTTACTGCTGTCCAGAATTGTGTTTAATTATCAGCAGTCATTTAAACTAGTAGATTGATTATTGTTAAGGTCCGAATTAGGACTTCTCCCTATTATGAACTTTGTAGGCATTGGTCTTATATTTCCATTTTGATAAAGAACATCCAATTTGGAGTTGTAGAACAAAAGTTATGGATGTTTTGTTTCAGCCGATATTTCTGTTTGTTAATTACTGCCAACAGATTTGAGCCGTGGGCCAAATTTTGTTAGAGGCAAAATCTCAGAATTTTCCCAACTAGACATTGGTAGGTTTTGTTCTTAGCTTTTCAGATTGTTAAAGAACACTAATTTTGGTTCAGCCAATTAGAAACTATGTCCGTTACCGTGCTGCTATCCAGACTTATCAGACAGTTCTGGACAGATGTTGTTCATTGATCTGTTAGAGTCATTTACAATCAGAATTCGAGATGTCCACGAACTAGGTTATTTTAGATATTTCCATTATCTTTCCAGCCCAATTGAGTTTGCTATTTTTCGATCTTCGGAGTAAAAGTTATGTAAGTTTTAAGGGTCCTGTCCAGACTCGTTTTCCTTGTTTGAGTTGTCTATCTTCGGAGTAGATAAAATAGTTAGTTCTAGGGTGGTCAGGAAGGTTTTGTAGAACGACGCGGGTAGAATTTTGGTACCATGTTATTCTTATTTTTAAGTACTTAATTGTGTAGGCGAAGAGGCTTCGGGTTTAGGGGCATCTTCTTTACCTACTATCGCGCCGCGACGCGGAAGGCAAGTACTTTGATGTTCATATGTTTGGTGTATGATGCATACTTGATGAATGTATTGTGTTTTTCTAATATCCATGAGAATATTCAAAGTGTATGTCCTTTTTTATGTGTTATATCCAAGAGTATATATATGATGTCTTTCATATTCCATACTTCAGTTCATGCATCCTGTTTCATGTGCCTTCCACGGGAGTGGATTATAAGACCCATCAATTCCAGTATGGGCACGTAAGACCCACTAGTCTAATGTGGGCGGTTTGGACACCCGTATGAAACGTTCTTCATACGGGATTGGGATCCCCGTATTTTGGTTCAATGCGGGCTTAAGTGCACACCGACGGTGTGTCACTAGCTATACTGCGTATAAGCATGTGTGCGATCCATTCTTTTCATTAAATCCATTCATTCCATTCATCCATATATTCATTTGGGATATGTTCGCATTCTTTAATGATGAGGCCTTGTTCGTATTTACGTATGTTCATTTATTCATCGTACTTCCTGAGTCACTGACTCATTCTTGTTTTGTTTGTTTATTTTAGGTGATCATTGATGCTGGCTCTAGCGGGAGGGAGTAGACACACACTAATCATGCACTTCACCGTATTCAAGTTCAACAAAATAATTTAGTTTTTATCTTTCATTCGTTAATTGATGAACTGTAATAATTAAATTTAGATGTGGTGATAACCTGTCTATGTTATGATTGATTATGTAATGCTTGTGATCTTCGATCACCCTTCGTTATACTTGCTTGAATTCAGACTAGTGTCATGCCATGGTTCTATTAAATAGTGATCTCTTTATGTCATTAGTTGATATTATTCAAATTCTTCCGTTTTATGGTTGTATGTTAGATGATTTAGGTGACATATTGGCTTCCGAATAGCCACGGTGTTACAGTTGGTATTAGAGCGGGCTTTAGGTCCGTGGTAAGAAAAACATTAAATTGACACACTGTGCATAGTAGGTGGAATTTGGGTAATCCATTGCTTTCGCGTTTCTGATAGTATGTTTCATTATATGGATCTAATATTGATTCGACTCTGTACTACTATTATTGTTGTCTTGAGCTAAATAGTTAGCTATATTTATGATCTGATATGATCATCTATACCTATGAATTTATTCTATGATTGTTATGAGATGATCCCGCATACTCATAACTGGTTATATTGGTTCTTTGTGATGATAGCTGATGTTGTGGTCGTGGTTGTCGCCGTGAGCTCTGCTAGGTTGCACCACCGTTCGTGGTATGTGGATAGGGGAGTAGATACCCCGAGTACCATAGTTACAGGTGTTGAGCGTGAGTTGCTTTAGGAAGTTGTTATGTTCCTTGATTTTTGAAATTGGCAAATTCTCGTCCAGTGGTGGTTGATGAATTTCTCTTTGGTTCGTGGTTCATTGCAGTTGATGGGTATTTATCGGTCTTGTTGGTTCCTTTAAACAAATATTTGTTCTTCCGAGTGATGAGTTGTTTTGCTATTAGTAAGCATAGCTCATTTATAAGGTTGATCTTTTATTGGATAGTTCTATCCTTCTTGTTGGGAAACACAGTTTGTTCAATCGCTAGGCACTTTGGTTAATGAAAGTTCTCTCAAAGTTCGTTAACATGAAAAAGCCTTAGTTATATGTATTTCTTTTGGATCACTCCGACTGTTGAGCTCTCTTTGCTACTAGTAGATGTTGGTATTGACAAGATTGTTCTCTTTCATAAGAGTCCTATCTTTCTTGTTCGTAAATGTGACCTGATTATCCGTTTGGTATTCTTGATAATAGGAATTATTTTTACAGTTCAATGAAGAAAGTTTTGACTCTACTTATTTCTTTTGGAGTAGTTGGAGTGTCAAGTATATAACCCTTTGTTTGCGAAAGAATGGGTCAAATCTCTTTTGTAATGTTTCGTTGTGTTAAGTGAGAAGTTGCATGAATTCAAGATGATTGATAAGATATGGGTGCCCAGTTGGGTCAGGGCGTGTTGCGCAATTAGACTTAACTGATGCCCTTAGTAGCGTAATTGGATTTTTTTTGTTGCCTTGCAATGATTGCATGATGAATTGTGATTTAGAACATATCTATATCTAAATGGAATCAACAGTGTTATTAAGAAGAGTGGATATTGATATGAAACTATCTTGTAGAGGTTTTCTTGATGGTCTTACATAAATGTTAGATTTATCTATTTTCTGACATGCTAAAATTGTGAACCTTGCTTAAAGGACTAGATGAATGTTGGAGTAACGATTCGTGAAACCTTGTATAGAAACTATGTTAGTAAATATTCTATCATGTTTTGTTCTAATTTCTGAACATAAGGTGAAATGTTGAATCTATGTTATAAATGGTTTTGTGATTTCAAATAGAAGTAGCACCATATTTACTTTCATGACTAATACCTTCAACAATATTTAATGATAAAATGTAGAGTGAAATTAGTGTGCACGAGGATTGCTGTTGATCCTCATTAATAGTCGAATGGATAAATTTAATAAGTATTCTACATGCGTATTTTGCGAAATTGTCATATGATAGTATGATCTTGTTAAATGAGTTTTGTTTCAAAATTGTGGTTTGTGCACTAGGCTTTCCTTAGACCTGGTAGTTGTTGCACGTTTATTGAAATAAAAGAAACATTATGAAGCAATTGATTGTGTTCCTTTTTGGAAAAGTTTATGAAAGGATAAGAGGATATGATGAACCTTGCTAAGAGTGTATTATTTTGTTGTTAGTATGATTAACAATATGCGGATGTGATGACAATGTTGAATGTTCTCTAAATAAAAGAATTTGATAACTTTCGTGATATGGTTTAAATTAAAGGTCTTGAGATTTGTGTTCGCGATGTTTTGACTCCATGATTTATGTCGTAACTAAAATCAGTTTGAGCTAGTGACACACTGGAAGGTTCTATTTGGTTCTTAAGTGATTGAGGTGATTTGGTTTTACAATCACTTCTTGTTAGAGATGGCAAGTGAGGTGGTAGTTAAAAAGAATTGTTTCTTTGTTAAAGTAAAAAGTGGGGTAGAGATATTTGGAGTTTAGCTTGCAGTATTCGAAGCGTGCTTAGCCTTATGGACTGGCTGCATAAGAGTTCCTCAAGATTCAAAAGCAATTCTTTATTCTTATTGGTTGAGGTTTGGAATTCTCTTCTAGTGGGACTTATACCCTCAACTGTTGACTTTCCCTTATGTTTTCCGAGTTTCATTGCCTAATTGACTATTTCCCTCAGTCCTGTGTTTACCGTGAGTGGTAAATATTTCTTTCTCTATGTGGTCGGAATTGTTTTCATTTGCCTTTTCTTTTGGGAAAGGATCCACCGATTTGTTTCACATGGGTCTTTCAAAGTATTTGTTAATTGTTGTTGTGAGTCCTTGGGTTGCAAGGTAATTGAGGAGTATGGGAGGATGAATTGATTTCGTGATATAATTCTTGAACAGAATTCCGTCTACATAGAATGTTATCTTTGGAGACTAAACTGATTGCATTGATTGCAACCAGTTTACCCTATAGTGATTTGTGGTCCAAGATCTTTTGATAATTTTCGATGGAACCTAGAATGATCAAAAGTATGGAAATTTTTGATCGAGGTATTAGAGTAACGCATTTGGGTGCTTTGTAAGGTTGTGTAGGAGAATTGTGATGGTGTGGCTTAATGAGGATAGAAAGGTGAAGAAAATTTAATTGTTATGACAACTATTGAGTTGGGAGGAATTGGTGAGTTAATGTCAGGTATGACATGGACTTAATGAATAACTCTTTAAGAGTTAGAATTGTTCTAAAGGCAGTATGGTCAAGAAAATGTTCCATGTTGATGTTAATGGGTGAGTATGTTTGGATTGTGGGAAATTTTAGGGACATAATCTGAGGTTTTCCCTATCTTCTATATGAGGAGCTCGTTGTAGGGGTCTTGGAGGTTAAATTTGGGCTTTGCATATGTCATGCTAGATCTCCAGTCGCCCAATGATTTCGTGTAGAGAAAGTAGAATAAGGGTGGATTCCGAGCGTTGGAATGATCTTTTGCGAACCCTTTTAGATAGTACATGAGTGTGTTTGCTGAGGATTCTGAGTTGTTCATTCTTAGAAGTTTGAGGTGATGTGATTGCATGAGATCTATTTGAGATGCATTGGAATTCATTGGTCAAATTAATCCCCGTCGGTAGAGGAGTTGTCGAGAGTTTGTTTCTGTGGGGTAGATGGAGCCCCTCTACAGAGGTGTGGATGATTTAATTCGGTTTGAGCGTAACGTTGAAAATGCCAAGATAAGAGAGATGTGTTAGTGTGATATGCGATGTTTTGGTATTTCAAAAAAAAAAAATTGAGAGAAAATTTATTCCTAAAAGAGAAATTGATAAAGAATGTTTCCTCAAGCATTAAAACGCTTTCTTGATTCTTGTTTGAACTATGTGTTTATGACGAATGTCTTTCGCAAATTGATCTTGGCTTTATGTTGGCTTGCGTGGTTCTTAACAGTTAAGAAAGAATAAAAGAAATGATCGATTTGGTTGTTCGAGTGAGTTCTCTTTTGGCAGACGTGGTGTTTATTTGTAAATTTCCTAATTTGAAGGTGGAAAGGTTTCGTGAATAAATTTTGATTCTGGATTTGACTCTTTTGGTGCCGAGTTGGCAGCGTGTGGTTGCATCGAGAATCTTTGCTTTCGGTTGACTCTGTTGTAACAGAGTTGTTCATAACGAGTTCTGTTGTGTGTTCCTCGGTAAAGGGGTTGATCCTTGTTTTGGTGAAGAATTCGATTGAGAGGTGGAACAAGAGATTCGTGTGCTAAGCGCGTGTTGTGTGATTTGGTACCAAAGGGGAGGTTAACCCATGGTATTTTGGTTTGTTCTCACTAATTGCGGGAATTCAAAAGTTGGCATATTGCTAGGTCCATCTCAGGTCGTACGCGGTGTACACAACCGTTGGTATGTTCTGGTGCCGAGTGGGAACCTGAGAGATATGGAGTTCGAGATTTCGTTAGAGCCGTTGGACAACAAGTAAGACTTTATCTTTGAGTCTTGCGTGTTGTTTGTTCATGGAAAGGTCGGGTCGAATGTTGAGATGAAAGACGTTGGTATCCATCAAGGTGATGTGGTCCCTTGAGCACGAGGAAAGCGACTTGGGAGTTAGAGTCTTGCATGTGTGAGAAATCTCCAAAGTGTTCACGTCGGCTACGTGTTCGTTGTTGGTTAATTCGATTGCGGTTGCCTTTCGGAAGAGCGATGGTTAGAATTCGGGTCAAATTCATTAAGGGGGTAGAATGTAATACCCGTTTGGCATTAGAGACTTCAATCGAATTAGAGAGAGGGTTAATTGAATCAAGTTGAGAATTGTTGTATTATCCCGACGTCTGAATTTGATTGGATTCAAGTCTAGAGAAGAAAGAATACAAATTTAAATTTCAGTTAGTGGAATTTTGGTTCGTGGCCTCCGACCAAGCTTTGGGCGGTTTGAGTGGGCCAAGAGGGGGCTGCAACCCCAAACCCTAGCCGCCCTTACCCCAACCCTTGGCGAAATTCTCCTTCCCCTCTTTCGGGACCAAAAATGCATCTCAGAACCCTCTGTATTCTCGAACTAGTCCTGCATCGATAGCTAGCTCACACAAGAAACAGTGATGAAATACCATCCATTTATTCGATTTAACTAAAAAGATCTCAAAGTAACAAATAATAATAATAACTGGACCTTATGGTCAACGTTTACTTAACTTGCCACGCAGGGCTAAAGAAACAAATAAACTCTTGCAGTGGAAAGAAACTCTTCAATGGCCAATCAACATGCCCACAGGCAATCGAGTGGAGAACGCGTCCTAATCCGCAAAACCTTCATGGTACTCTTCCTGGTAGAACTCGGAGTTCCCTGGTTCTTCTGTGGAGATTAAACAACACAGGGTGCAAAGCCATGAGTACTTTGAATGTACTCAGCAAGCCGTGGGGAAATGTATGCAAATAGTATTCATGCAGGGCTTGAACAAAGGTTAGCTGTATGGCTCTTTTGCAGAAAACATCATTTAGGGTTAAAAAAATGAATAGATTGAAATACGTAATTTGAAAACAATAATAAGTAAACAATTTCTTTGAAACAACCAGTGAACTTCCCTATTAACTTTCCAACCAAACCAACGATAAGTGAATTCCCCATTCACCAATCGACACAACCCACCAAGTGAATGACCTATTCATCAAACGAACATTATATTCATCCAGTGAACTTCCCATCCACACTCCGACACATTTTTGAAGAAACTCTATCTCCGTGTGAAATCCCGAGCACGCCCATAACAGCATGGACACGGCTATTCGAATAGTTTTACACTTTGCAGAGGTTGTACAGGCTTGACCCACAAGAGATAGATCAACTTATAATGTCGGGCATTTCACGCTTAGTGGCGTGCGACTAAGTGATCATCACAAGGCTTTTACAAAGCTCCTTCTTAACCCGATTCGCGGCTAAGGTTTCAACACTGAATGTCTTTCTGGACAGGGCCCCCCTCTTGCGCCACCGTGAGGATATGTTTCCCATAACTCACACTTCACATGACAGAACCAAAATTAAGACATTGCTAATTAATCACCAGCCACCCCATCAGGGCATGTGGTTGTACTGTTAAGGCCAGTTCAATGGCGCACAAGATTAAGTCCTTGACAAGTTACTCAAAGTAGACTACCACAAACCCACAACATGTTCAATCCACATCCCCACTATCCACCGACCACTCGCCCGAGCAAAACCATTTTATTTAACCAAAACCAAGGACATACCCTGTCATGGCTACCAAATTTTAACAAGAGTGGCTCACCACCACGATTCCATAAATCATTAAGTCAAAATTTATCAATATGACACATGTGATGACAAACCCATCGTAACTAAGCTGAACTAAGCATAAATATGATACCCATGTTGGCAATATAAATATGTCCAACTAAAATTACCAATACTAAGGTGACAAAGGATTCATGACATTCAAATAATCAATGGAGGCATAATGACAACAGGTAATAACTAATCCCAGATCAATTCATATAAATATAGCATGCATTTGTATAAAACAATATACTTTTGAAATCATAGGTTCAATATGATCAAAGGATCATGACTTTCCTGGGAATAAATCTTGAGATTGATCTTGATCTTGGTATGCTACTCCTTGCTCAAAGCTTCCCGAAATATCAACGTCCACTCGTAAAACAAGCAAATAACCCAAATAAATAAATAATAGAGAGAAAACAAACTCCAAAAATTAAATAAAAATCTTAGATAAATAGATCTCGAATTTATATGATTTTAGGAATTTGAATGGACTCAATCGGAGTTCGGATGCAAAAGATATGAACTATGGAAGATTGAAATCTAAAGAAAAACCCTAAATTGGATTTTCATATTATCCCAAATTATTTTCCTGTTGGAAATTTTGGAATATGACGTCGGCTGACGTCAGCGGAGGACGTTCGGACTGGGCTAAGTCAACCTGACAGGTGGGACCCGCCGGACATTGACTAGGTGCACCATGGACTGGGTTCATGGCGTTTGGTTCGGGTGAAGCTTTTGGGTGTGCCATGTGGCTGATGACCAAGGAGCTTACAAGGGCGCCACATGGACAAAAACGATGAGGTGGAAGGGTGACACGGCTGCCACATCAGCCGGGAGAGAAAAACGAAGGAGGAGCAGTGAAGACATGGCCGGCGATGAAGATGGCAACGTCGACGGCGAACCACAGCGGTGGAGCTCCGGCGAAGTATCAAAACGGGATGTTGAGGAGACGGCGATGCTCTGGGAGGTGGTTCTGCGGCAAGGTCGGCAAGGGCTCGTTGGCGGCGGCGACTTGAGCGGCAGGGAGCTTCTTGGACCACGGCAACTTCGATGATTGGATGGTGCCCGAAGAGAGGTGAGGTGAGCACCGGGATGGCGAAGGCACGAGGATCACAGGGGTCGGCTTGGAGTAGCTAGAAGATGACCGGAGCGGCGGCAATGTGAAGATGACCGAAGAGGTAGAGGATGGTCGGCGATGACAACTCGGTGGGGAAGACGACAGAGCAAAGGTGGAGATTAGATGAGCTTAGAGTTGGGCACATGATGACGCAGAAGAATAGGCAAGGGCTCACGGAGGAAGTAGATCGACGACGGCGCACGATCGGTTTCGTGACAAACCGACAACGGCGAAGGGGTGGTCTTCAGGACAAGATGGAGAGAGCACCGCGAAGCTCACGCTATTGCGGACCCGACAGCGATGGCGGCTTGGGCAGTGATGGACCAACAACGACGAACGCCGGTGAAGAAGCGACCTCGGAGGCGCTCGGTCTTGACAAAAATACGGCAAAATCAAAGACGAAATTGGGGCGGCTCCTTAGGGTTTCAGTGGAGGAACACGGGGCGAACAATTTGACGCGGAGGGTGGCCCTTTCATAGCACCGGATAGGACGAGTCCCCAAGGAGTACGGGCGGCGCCGCCTCATGCTTGACTCGGACTCTAGAGTCCAGAGGAAGGAGATGCTGAGGTGGCAGAGGCGGGACCCACGCGGCAGTGAAACAAAGAAAAGGAAGGCTCAAGGAGGCTCTCGCTAAGCCGGAGAATCGGGCCAAAGGTTGGGCCGGGGAACCAAGGAAATGGGCTGAGCCAACGGAAATAGGAATGGGTTGAAAGGAGATTCAGCCCGAAGGTTTCTGAGATTTTAATATTAGTTTTTCTTTTTAGAAAATAGCAAAAAATCCCAAATGGCAAATAGAAAATAGCAAATGCACTCGGAAAAATTCTAGAAATTATATCCAAGCACACAGACTCCAAATAAAATAGGTTTGATAAAAATTGATGTTGACATTAATCATATTAAATTGTTTTTGCACTCTGAAAATACATATTAAGCTTTAACTTTAGCAGAAAAATCCAAATGGTTATTTTTCTTTTAAAACTTCAAAACAGACCAAATTTTGGGATGTTACACCCTCCCACTTGCAGCCGCCACCCCTCTCCCTCTCCTCTCCCCCTCCTGTTCTTGGGAGCCGTCACCTTCTCCTGCCATGGTCGGCCACCTGCTGCTCCCCGGTGCCATGTGCTGGCTGCTGCTCCCTGATTCCCTCTCCCTCCCCTACTATCTCCTTGCGGAGATCTTTGCGAAGGATGTGGCAAAAACCTAGCAGCGTGTTTCAAGGGTAATAATCGTTTCCTTGCTGTTTTGTTTAATCCGTTCTTGGTAGATGCCGTATTTTGATGTGTTGTTGCTGCTGCGTGTAGAATCAGATTGTTGTTCTATGTTGTGCGATAGTTTTCGCATAGACCAAGGCCGAATTAGGATCTGTGATATCCTAGAGAGTTGTAGAGTTTTTCGTCAGGTTTCAATGGCCACTGAGTTCACATGAATCCGAGTTATGGTTTGGAAGTTACGGCCAATTCTTTACTGCTGTCCAGAATTGTGTTTAATTATCAGCAGTCATTTAAACTAGTAGATTGACTATTGTTAAGGTCCGAATTAGGACTTCTCCCTATTATGAACTTTGTAGGCATTGGTCTTATCTTTCCATTTTGATAAAGAATATCCAATTTGGAGTTATAGAACAAAAGTTATGGATGTTTTGTTTCAGCCGATATTTCTGTTTATTAATTACTGCCAACAGATTTGAGCCGTGGGCCAAATTTTGTTAGAGGCAAAATCTCAGAATTTTCCCAACTAGACATTGGTAGGTTTTGTTATTAGCTTTTTAGATTATTAAATAACACTAATTTTGGTTCAGCCAATTAGAAACTATGTCTCATTACCGTCTTGCTGTCCGGACTTATCGACGATTCGGACAGATGTTGTTCATTGATCTGTTAGAGTCATTTACACTCAGAATTCGAGATGTCCACCAACCTGGTTATTTTAGATATTTCCATTATCTTTCCAGCCCAATTTAGTTTGCTATTTTTCGATCTTCGGAGTAAAAGTTATGTAAGTTTTAAGGGTCCTGTCTAGACTCGTTTTCCTTGTTTGAGTTGTCTGTCTTCGGAGTAGATAAAATAGTTAGTTCTAGGGTGGTCAGGAAGGTTTTGTAGAATGACGCGGGTAGCATTTTGGTAACATGTTGTTCTTATTTTTAAGTACTTAATTGTGTAGGCGAAGAGGCTTCGGGTTTAGGGGCATCTTCTTTACCTACTATCGCGCCGCGGCGCGGAAGGTAAGTACTTTGATGTTCATATGTTTGGTGTATGATGCATGCTTGATGAATGTATTGTGTTTTTCTAATATCCATGAGAATATTCAAAGTGTATGTCCTTTTTTTATGTGTTATATCTAAGAGTATATATATGATGTCTTTCATAGTTCATACTTCAGTCCATGCATCCTGTTTCATGTGCCTTCCACGGGAGTGGATTATAAGACCCATCAATTCCAGTATGGGCATGTAAGACCCACCAGTCCAATGAGGGTAGTTTTGGACACCCGTATGAAACGTTCTTCATATGGGATTGGGATCCCCATATTTTGGTTCAATGCGGGCTTAAGTGCACACCGACGGGTGTGTCACTAGCTATACCGGTAAAAGCATGTGTGTAGTCCATTCTTTTTATTAAATCCATTCATTTCATTCATCCATATATTCATTCGGGATATGTTTGCATTCTTTAATGATGTGGCCTTGTTCGTATTTGTGGTATGTTCATTTATTCACCGTACTTGCTAAGTCACGGACTCATTCTTGTTTTGTTTGTTTATTTTAGGTGATCATTTGTGAGGACCCGGAATATTTAACTAGTAACACTTAACCTCCAATTGGTTCTAGCATTACTAATTAAACATTCTAAGCCTCGATGGGCATATGTTTCCTGCACTGCAACATATGCACATCATCACAAAATTACACATCATTTCCATACAACATATATCACTAAGTTCAACAACAACATACATAAAGTAAAGTTATTACAAAAGAGAGCCGACCGCCAAATAGAACAATATACAAGAATGACAATGAAGCAAAAGTGCCATAAGATGGCTAGAACAAAAGTCGACCGGTTAGCCACACACCCACAAGGCAACCGACCGGCCGCAAGCTAGTCGCCCATAGCTACCACAACACAGCTCACAAAAGTGAGGCCCTCGGCTCACCTCCTTCCTCTGCAACAAAACAATTAAGCGTAGCAACCGAGTACAAAGATTGTCTTTGTACCCGCAAGATCGACGTGTGGAATAGCGCACCTATTCATAAACTACATGCAAGCTTATTTAGGTGGAGGTTGTATGTCTCATTTTGCATGAAGCCAACTTTATTTGCAATAACGTAATACATTTTAAAAGCAAGTTTGCAAATTTGTTTTGTTATCAAAGTAACAGTAAGTAAAGATACATACAAGTAACCACCTGGAAGTGACTATCCCAATAGTCACCACAACATAGCACGAATCCCTGATTCGTACCACCCATCAAGTTTTAATTTAAAAGGTTGTAGTCTAACTCTTGAAAGACCTTGCCAAGCGTGTCCATAACCTAGGACGAGGCTATTCGAATAGTTTTAAACCCTGCAGGGTGTACCAATGTACCCACACTTGCGCCTTCAAGCCACAAGCACACTACCGAAGGTATGCCGGCACGGCTAAGTCCTACGAGACATTTCCAATCTTGTGTATCAACTACGAGCCGCTCGTATGGGTAGAAACACCATACGCTTACATTGCAAGCCGAAAGACAACAAATCCCATCACGGGTGAAGTCTTTCGGACACTACAATGCTCCCAACACCATCCCTCCTGCGACTCCCTGCGACCCGGAGCCAATACACTCCAAAGTACTAAGTCAAGAGAGGTCCCATACCCTCTAATGTGGTTAGCACGCTAAAATGCTTGGTTTAGTGTAACAAGATGTTCGGTCCTTGTTGACTTAGGCACCATTCGATCACACCAAAATCACACCATCTTACCATTGTGCCCAAGTCTAAATCATTTTGTTTTCAGTTTTAGTTTTCATAAGTAGACATGGCACAAGGTGGAAATCATATATCATAATAAGTTTGTGTGATCAAGGTTATCGATAAGTCGATAACCGCCCATTACTACCGGAAACTAAGCATGGCTAAGCAATTAATTCGCAACTACTAAGTGACAAGAGCCCATCCATGAACTCTAAATCACAGCAAGTAACCTAGGCTCATGGTAGTAGAGGATAATCATTTGCTAAGGAAATGCATCTACTAGGCCAACTATTAACACAAAATAGCAATGCATACATAGAATTTGCAATCAACATAAATACTTAAAATCTGGGATTAACATGATCAAACTGCTTGCCTTCTTGCTGTTGCTCAAATTGTTGTGGAGGATCGTTCTCGGGGTTACCGCAAATGTCGAATCCTACGCGAAAGGCAAAAAGAACCAAGAACAACCAATAAGACGAGCCACAACTAAACAAACGAGCAACCAAAAATTATCCAAATGCGACGAAATTCATGCATAAGGTAGAATACGAATATACCTAGACATAGAAACTGGAGAAACCTAATTTGGATTTGTGGTGCAAAAGATATTGCCCAAAAACACATTTTCGGCCATAATTAGCACTGTAGCAAAAACATTTTCTAGAAAGATTTTGAAGCTGAAATTTTTATGGTAGCTACCTACTGGTATAGTGGTAACCCATATAAAATTTCAGGTCATTTGGAGTTAAAATGATTTAGTTATGATTTTTCTAAGATGCAAAATTAGCATAATGCACTTTCCAGGAGCATAAATATGTTCAAAACTAATTTTACAGTGAAGTATACCAACAGAGGGGTTTTCTAGAATTTATCATATATATTTTGCATTTACAGAGAATTACTTGTGCATTTTATAAGTCTTCTAGAATTTTCTAAATATTGAAAATAGGTACTAAATCATTAATTAAGGTTTCTGTTACAATCTTGGACCTACCATCATTTTTATATTAACATTGGGTTAATAACAAATTTATCAAAATTGGAATCATTCATTTTGGACATACACAGAGCAAGATATGCATTTTCTAAAGCTTTATTCGTTTTCTGGAATATTCAAAGTGACAGAAACCAAGTTATTCCTAGTTATACAATTTTCTGCTACTGGAACGTGCTTAAATCCATTTTTCTAATAAGCTAAAGTGATAACATGATTTATTACAGTTGGAATTAACCAAAAAGCAGTTAAAATGAATTAGTTATGAGTTTCTAAAATTTTTATATCATTTTCAATTGATAAACAAATGCTTACCGAAATACAGAACAACCCAATAAAAAGAAAATGACGTGGACAACCCCCAACCCTTGATCTAACATCCTACGGCTCACGCGCGCCGAAAACAGCGCACGCGCGCGAAAGCCACTAGAAACCCACCGTTGGATCAAGATCCAACGGCTCACACGAGTGTATGCAACCGGACGGTGCGGTTGCTTGGGCCAATCCCAGCCGCAGATCGGCAGATGGACGGTCCAGAGCGCACCAACAACCGGATTGTCCGATTGCACACGATCTCAGCCATTGATCGCAAGATCGACGGCCAAGAATGATCAAGGCATCCGGAGGGTCCAATGCCCTCACGATCGGGCCGTTGATCAAGGGATCGACGGTGGCTAAAGATCGAAGTTCAAAAGATGGATCGACACGTGGGGACCACCGTCAGCGACCTTGAGGCACACATGCGCTGGTTTAACCCACGTGCACAGTGCACTGGGCCCACGTGACAGCGACTGAGAGGGATGGCTAAGGACAGAATTAATGCCACTAATGATGATCATTAACTAGACACTAAAGACTACCGAATTGATTTTAATCCTCTGCCCACCAACAATGACCCGCAGGTTAATTCCACGACAACGATTAAATGCCGACACACTTAATTAAGCAATGATTAGACATTAATGATGTCGGAACGAAGGCGAGTGAACCGAGATTGATTTAAGGATATTGGGCCCACGGTCGCTGGCTCAATAATAATGATTAAGACACAATTAATAACTAATGATTGGTAATTAATGTGTCCTAATGAGTCGACAGCAGGAGCTGCGTGCGCAAAAAACCCGAGTGGTTTCAACGGCAAATCGCCGGCGACACTGGCGCGCAGCGGCGGTGAACAAGACCCAAAATGGATTCGCAATAGCAGCACGAACCTAATGGTAGCATTCTCGCCGGCGGCGAGGGACTAGAACGCCGGCTAGCCGGAAAACGAAAACGGGAACCCTGCGGCTAAACACGAAAATAGCGAAAAGCTCAGCTGCAGACCTAGGATGCGGGTGCCATAGCTTCTAAGGACTAATAAGAAGCTACCTTAGCGAGAAGAGGCTTCACAGACGGCCGGAGATGCTTGATCAAGGTGAAAGCTCACCGGACTTGGAGAAGAAGGTTCGAAAATGACACCCTGAGCCAAATGAGTGATCCCAAAGCATCAGTATAGCTTCATTAAGGTCCACAGAAGCTATACGAGCAAGTAATTAGAAAATGGAGCACTCACCTGAGCTGAGGAAGAAGATGACCAATTTCGGCCGAATTTGAACAAACCCCAAATTGGACAATTCCTGAGAATCAAATCCAAAATTAAGTGAGGGGAAATGTTCAAGGTGATAAATAGATGAGGTTAGGGCAAAGAAACATGAAGGAGGACCACTGGAACACCAAGAACACCAATGGAGCTTCACGGGTCAACAATGGCGGTTTGCCATTTTTGAGGTGTTAAGCTCCAATATTGGAAATGAAGCTTGATGGTGGTCTAAAGAAACTCCAGGAAGGGATTTGGGTGCTTATAAGGCCATGAAAGTGTTAGGGTTTGCACCACTCCTCTCTCGGGCGGCAAAACACAAAGCACAAGGTGCGGCCGACAAGGAAAAGGAGGTGAAGACGTGCATTAGGGCATGGCCTGGCTCAATGTACCGCCCATACCCCTACACGTCGGCTAGGGTGGCTTTAGGGAGCAAGAAATGACCTCACCATGCCTTGCACTGTTTTTTTCGCACGGCGGAGGTTGAAGATGACCAGCGCAAAAGCTCGGGCGATTCACAGCCGTTGGATGAGACACGAACGGCTGAGATAGTGCCACGCCTACGGGCTTTAAAACACAACGGGGAGGTTGTGAGCCCTACGATTAGAAACGAACGGCTCCGATTGCTCCACGTCGTAAACTCTTATTTACAACGAAGGGGTACGCGAGCGTTGGATCTTAATCCAACGGCTCAGATTCAAAAATGCAACCGGAGGGTCCGAATGTTTCGGGAAATCTCAACGGTTGGATGGAGATCTAACGGTCGATAATCAGACTTGCAACCGGAAGGTCCGAAGTCTTACACGCGTGCGGGCCGTGCGATTGAAATCCAACGGACGAGATCCAAGGCGCGTTTTAAAGAGTGGCTCGGTGCGTTTAGTTGACTGGACCGAATCAAATGGCTCGAGCCCGAGTCTGACTCGAACCCAAGCAACAGTAAAACCTAGTTTGACTTTGAAATAAAAACAGAGACTTTGAAAGATTTATTTGAGGTAGCAAATTAACTCCAAAAATTATGAAATTTTTACAGGAGCTTGCTAACTCAGGTATCAACCTTGTGTAAAATTTTCAGAGGTTTTTATACTGTGAATAAGTCTCCAAAAATTCTGCAAGGCTCTGTTTTAATGTTTGACTAAGAATCAAACAGTTTGATCGCCTCTAAAAATATTCAAACAATTTCTAAAAATTGTGAAATTTTTCAGAGGGGTCACATACCATCACAGGGACTTAGGAAAAATATTTCCAGAGGATGATCATAAGATTTGACAAGATTGTTTTTGGAATAGCAAGATTTGGATCAACAAGACTTGTGACAATGTAATTCCATAATTCCTTGAACAAGAATTGATTGGCACAACAGGAAATACATGATGTAAGAAAAGTTTTAATTTCTACTCATTTTCTTACATTTGAAACACAAGCCCAAAATTTGGGGATGTTACAACTCTCCCCCCCCTTACAAGAATCTCGACCCGAGATTCCGTTTACTCGGAGAAGAAGGAAGGAAAATCTGCACGAAGGCGATCTTCTCGCTCCCAAGTTGCTTCATCTTCGGAATGGTTTGACCACTGAACCTTAAGGAACTTGATGGCACGGTTCCTCGTTCTCCGTTCAGATTCCTCAAGAATACGAATAGGATGCTCGCGGTAGGTCAAATCCTCCTGCACATCGAGAGTTTCCAACGGAGTTTCCTCAGTCGGGACACGGAGGCACTTCTTTAGGTGTGAAACATGGAACACATCATGCACACCCTCAAGTGCAGCTGGTAGCTCCAATCTGTACGCAACTGCTCCAACTTTCTCGACGATACGGTAAGGCCCAACATATCGAGGAGCCAACTTGCCCTTGACGCCAAAACGCTGATGGCCCTTCAAGGGTGAGACTTTGAGATACACAAGGTCATTGGGCTCAAAGCTCAACTCACGGCGACGACGATCTGCATAGCTCTTCTGCCTGGACTGGGCCGTGCGCAGATGCTCGCGGATCAACTGTACTTGACTTTCGGCCTCATTGATCGAATTTGGGCCGAAAAACTGCCGCTCCCCAGTCTCTGACCAGTTCAATGGGGTTCTGCATCTCCTCCCATACAAAGCCTCAAATGGTGCCATGCCAAGACTGGCCTGAAAGCTGTTGTTGTAGGAGAACTCAGCGAATGGTAGGCACTTCTCCCACTTCTTCCCATAGGAGAGAACACAAGCACGGAGCATATCTTCCAACACTTGGTTGACTCGCTCCGTCGGCCGTCGATCGAGGATGAAAGGTCAGATCAAGTGAAGGCGGTCCCCATAGCCTCTTGCGGACTATGCCAAAACCGCGAGGTGAAAAGTGCACCACGATCGAAATAATCGTCTTGGCACCCGTGAAGACTCACAATCCTCGAGACATAAAGTTCGCCAAAGGCCCCACACGAAGTTGAGTCTTGACGGGAAGGAAATGTGCCACCTTAGTCAACCTGTCGATCACGACCCAAATAGCATCATTCCCTTTGGACGAGCGGGGCAATCCGGTGATAAAGTCCATGCCAACGAATCCCACTTCCATTCGCATGCGGCAAAGGTGAAGAAGACTGCCGAACGCCGATGCTCGGCCTTCACACGACAAAGACACGCCGCACTCGACGCGAACACGCAATCTCGCGCTTCATTCGGTCCACGAATCTCGGCGAAGGTCCCGATACATCTTGGTAGCCCGGGGTGAATGGACAAAGGAGAATCATGGGCTTCGCGGAGAATCAAATCCGCAATTCCATGACCTTAGGAACCACAAGACGCTGCCCAAACCACACAACGCCATGCTCGTCCTCACGAAAAGCACTTGGCTATCCCATCCTTGATGTTCTCGCTGATTTGGCTCACACCAATATCATCACTGTGCCGCCTTGATTTGGTCCACCAAGGTTGGTTGCACAACCAATGTAGCAAGAGAACCGTGCTCGATCAAACCCAAATTGAGGTGCTGGAATTTCGAAATGAGGGTAGGTCGTTGCTCTTGGAGCATCAACATGTTGCAATACACCTTCCGATCGAGTGCATCCGCAACGACATTGGCCTTGCCGGATGGTACGAATACCCAAGTCATAGTCCTTGATCAATTCCAACCACCTTCTTTGCCCGAGGTTCGGATCTGTTGGGTGAACAAGTACTTCAAACTCTTGTGGTGGAATACACCTCACAACGGTTACCAATCGATAATGCCGCCAAATCTTGAGTGCATGGACCACAAAGACTAACTCTAAGTCATGAGTAGGATAGTTGAGTTCATGAGGCCTTAATCGCCGCGATGCATAGGCCACAACCTTGCCCTCCCGCATAAGGACACAACCAAGACCGACGAGAAGCATCACAAAAGATATCAAAACTCTTGTGAATATCGGGAGAACAAGCACCGGGCTGAGGTCAACCGCTTGAGTTCTGAAAACTCACATCACAAGCAATGACCACTCAAACTTCTTGTCCTTCTTGAGTAATTCGGTCATAGGCTTCGCAATCTTGGAGAAATTCTCGATGAAGCGGCGGTAGTAGCCACCAAACCAAGAAAACTCCGCACATCGGTGACCGACTTGGTGACCCAAGATAGCACATCACGACCTTGCTAGGATCCACGACCACACCTCCTGCTGAAAGAACATGGCCCAAGAATGCCACTTCCTTCAACCGAACTCACACTTGCTGAATTTGGCATACGGTTGGTGCTCACGCACTTGCCCAACACAAGCTCAAGATGCTCATCATGCTCTTCTTCACTCTTGGAGTAGATAAGGATATCGTCGATGAATACCACCACAAACCTATCCAAATACTCCATGAATACCGAGTTCATAAGATTCATGAATAAAGCGGAGCATTAGTCAAACCAAAAGACATGACGGTGTACTCGTAAAGGCCATAACGAGTAGCAAAAGCCGTCTTAGGAATATCCTCGGCCACGATCGACTTGATGATAGCCCGTCTCAAGTCAATCTTGAGAAGACTCGTGCTCGGTCAATTGATCGAAAAGATCATCAATACGGGGCAAAGGATACTTGTTCTTTACCGTCACCTCATTAAGCGGACGGTAATCGACACACATGCGCAAAGTCTTGTCCTTCTTCTTCACAAAGATAACTGGATAACCCCAAGGAGATGAGCTAGGGCGGATAAAACCATTCTCTTGCAACTCACTCAGTTGCTTCTTCAGCTCCTCCAACTCATTAGGAGGCATGCGATACGGCCTCTTAGAAATAGGGGCGGTACCGGGCAGCAACTCGATCACAAACTCCAAGTCTCGAACTGGAGGCATACCGGGCAAATCCTCAGGGAAGACATCCACAAAGTCACAGACTGTGGGCACATCCTGAATCTCCATGGCTGGCTTAGCTTCAAGGGCACAAAGGTGTGGCCCCTGCACCTGCGGTGAAATCCCAACTTGCTCGCTTTGAGGACTAGTGAGGAAAACCATCTTCCTGGCACAATCGATTTGCCCCAAGTGTTGGGACAACCAATCCATACCAAGCATCACATCTAGTCGCGCCGAATCAAGTAAGATGAGATTCGCCAAGAACTCCACTCCTTCAATGTTAATAGGAACGCCCCGACATTCTTGATCAGCTCTCATTTCCGCTCCCGGAGAGCGAATAAGCAAAGGAATCCCCAACGGAACAAAGTGAAGGTCACAATCAGCAGCAAATGATCTCGAAATAAAGGAATGCGATGCTCCAGAGTCAAACAATACTGCAGCAGGACGATAACTAACAAGGAACGTACCCAACACAACGTCGGTGCCTCCACGAGCCTCCTCGGTAGAGATGTGGTTGACTCGACCACTCCCGACACCACAGGTCTTCGGATCACCTTACGGTCGTGTGTGACCATTCCGCGTCCTCCATTAGGACGAGGGCTGCCCGATCCTCGAGGGCAATCGCTAGCATAATGGCCCTTCTTGTTGCGGCGGCGGTAACATCGGCCGGTGGGTTGCGGGCGCAACTGCTGCTGGGTCGCAGGTGCACGTGGCTGAAACACGGCCTGCGGGGGACGAGCAACTGGTGCCGACAGCCTCGGCGGTGGTGAAGCCAAAGCACGAGCCCCTGGTGTGGGCCCAACACGGGGACGAGTGAGGCCGGCCTGCGCAGATCGATGGGCCTCCCACTTGCGCTTGCGGGACTCACCCAGCGCTTTCGCCTTGTGCTCGGCGACGATGGCCTTGTCAACCAAGGCCTGAAAGTCGGCAAAGTCCACTATAGACAGCTTGTCCTGCAGCTCCTCGGACAAACCATCCATGAACTTCTCCTGTTTAGCCTCATCAGAGGCCACCTCTCCCGGAGCATAACGAGCCAAGTGATTAAACTCGTAAAGGTACTCCGAGACAGACTTGCGCCCCTGCTTAAGCGCAAGAAACTCCTTCTTCTTGAGCTTCATCAGGCCATCAGGTATGTGGGCCCGACGAAAGCCAGGTCGAAACTCATCCCATGAGACAACGTGGCCTGCGGGCTGCATGGCGAGAAAGTTCTCCCACCAAGATAGTGCTGCACCCTCAAGCTGATGGGATGCAAAGAGTGCCCGCTCCTGCTCCTGGCACTGAGCGATATTGAGCTTTCGCTCAACAAGACGCAGCCAGTCATCCGCGTCGAGTGGATCCTCGGATCGAGAGAAAGTGGGTGGCTGCGTACGGAGAAACTCCGCAAGCCCACCACGAGACTGGTGGCCACCACCTCCAGATCCTGAAGCAGCAGCGGGAGCGGAGGTGTTCCTCGCAATGACCTCCAAGATCCGGGTCTGGTCCATGCGATTCCGCTCGATCTGAGCCAGAACCTCAGCCATGGTCGGAGGAGGGGGAAGCTCCTCATCAGAACCAGCCGGCTGACTGTTGCGGGTGGTTCTTGTCATCCTGTTCCACAAAAATAGGTTAAAACACAACTCCGGAACAGGAGACAAAGAAAACTACTAACCACTTAACAAAACAATCCTTAAAAGCTCAAGTATCAACATAAAATTGCAGCAAGGTCATAAAGATAACAACCATCTTCCTGTTATGACTAACTCGTATGGAAAAACGAGTAATCAATTTTTCAGGAAGACAAATTTCAGAGCACTAACTTCTGTTCGAGACAGCTAGGAACAGGGTGAAAATCATACTAAAGGAGGGTTAGACACTAAGCTAACTCATATCACTTCTTACCCTGTTAACCCTACAAGTTTTTAGTGGAATTAACCTCCCATTTCAGCACTTTTACTACCTAAATGCTAGCTGTCCAGAAATTGTCTTGCTTGCTGTCCAGATTTCTCCATTCAACTTATGGTCGAAATTTGTAGCTCCCAGCAGCTCCTAATCTTCTCAAGACAGCCATACTTTTTATTTTATAACTCTCATGATGTCCCCAAAACCAATCTACTCGATAAACAACTATCTTTTGAAAGAAGATGAGAGGAAAACTCAGCTTTCAAATTCAGTTTAGAATGAGGTGAGATGAGCAAACTAGGATAGATGAGAAGTAAAATCGAGAACTTACTTAAGATTTTCAGAAAGCAATCGATATTTGGAAAGTAAGTTTTCAAAATATACTAGGGACGACCAAGCTAGGGGTTTCTACAGTCGATGGCTCGATACCAACTTTGTGAGGACCGGAATATTTAACTAGTAACACTTAACCTCCAATTGGTTCTAGCATTACTAATTAAACATTCTAAGCCTCGATGGGCATATGTTTCCCAGAATTTCAACATATGCACATCATCACAAAATTACACATCATTTCCATACAACATATATCACTAAGTTCAACAACAACATACATAAAGTAAAGTTATTACAAAAGAGAGCCGACCGGCCAAATAGAACAATATACAAGAATGACAGCGGAAGCAAAAGTGCCATAAGATGGCTAGAACAAAAGTCGACCGGTTAGCCACACACCCACAAGGCAACCGACCGGGCCGCCAAGCTAGTCGCCCCGCAAGCTACCACAACACAACTCACAAAAGTGAGGCCCCTCGGGCTCACCTCCTTCCTCTGCAACAAAATAATTAAGCGTAGCAACTGAGTACAAAGATTGTCTTTGTACCCGCAAGACTGACGTGTGGAATAGTAGACCTATTCATAAACTACATGCAAGCTTATTTAGGTGGAGGTTGTATGTCTCATTTTGCATGAAGCCAACTTTATTTGCAATAACGTAATACATTTTAAAAGCAAGTTTGCAAATTTGTTTTGTTATCAAAGTAATGAAAGTAAAGATACATACAAGTAACCACAGGAAGTGACTATCCCAATAGTCACCACAACATAGCACGAATCCCGATTCGTACCACCCATCAAGTTTTAATTTAAAAGGTTGTAGTCTAACTCTTGAAAGACCTTGCCAAGCGTGTCCATAACCTAGGGCGAGGCTATTCGAATAGTTTTAAACCTGCGGGGTGTACCAATGTACCACACTTGCACCGCCTTCAAGCCACAAGCACACTACAGAAGGTATGCCGCACGCGGCTAAGTCCTCTGAGACATTTCCAATCTTGTGTATCAACTACGAGCCGCTCGTATGGGTAGAAACACCATACGCTTACATTGCAAGCGAAGACAACAAATCCCATCACGGGTGAAGTCTTTGGACACTACAATGCTCCCAACACCATCCTCCTGCGACTCCTGCGACCGGGCCAATACACTCCAAAGTACTAAGTCAAGAGAGGTCCCATACCCTCTAATGTGGTTAGCACGCTAAAATGCTTGGTTTAGTGTAACAAGATGTTCGGTCCTTGTTGACTTAGGCACCATTCCGATCACACCTAAAATCACACCATCTTACCATTGTGCCCAAGTCTAAATCATTTTGTTTTCAGTTTTAGTTTTCATAAGTAGACATGGCACAAGGTGGAAATCATATATCATAATAAGTTTGTGTGATCAAGGTTATCGATAAGTCGATAACCGCCCATTACTACCGGAAACTAAGCATGGCTAAGCAATTAATTCGCAACTACTAAGTGACAAGAGCCCATCCATGAACTCTAAATCACGACAAGTAACCTAGGCTCATGGTAGTAGAGGATAATCATTTGCTAAGGAAATGCATCTACTAGGCCAACTATTAACACAAAATAGCAATGCATACATAGAATTTGCAATCAACATAAATACTTAAAATACTGGGATTAACATGATCAAGCTGCTTGCCTTCTTGCTTGTTGCTCAAATTGTTGTGGAGGATCGTTCTGGGGTACCGCAAATGTCGAATCCTACGCGAAAGGCAAAAGAACCAAGAACAACCAATAAGGCGAGCCACAACTAAACAAACGAGCAACCAAAAATTATCCAAATCGTGAAATTCATGCATAAGGTAGAATACGAATATACCTAGACATAGAAACTGGAGAAACCTAATTTGGATTTGTGGTGCAAAAGATATTGCCTAAAAACACATTTTCGGCCATAATTAGCACTGTAGCAAAAACATTTTCTAGAAAGATTTTGAAGCTGAAATTGTTATGGTAGCTACCTACTGGTATAGTGGTAACCCATATAAAATTTCAGGTCATTTGGAGTTAAAATGATTTAGTTATGATTTTCTAAGATGCAAAATTAGCATAATGCACTTTCGAGGAGCATAAATATGTTCAAAACTAATTTTACAAAGAAGTATACCAACAGAGGGTTTTCTAGAATTTATCATATATATTTTGCATTTACAGAATTACTTGTGCATTTTATAAGTCTTCCGAATTTTCTAAATCTGAAAATAGGTACTAAATCATTAATCAAGGTTTATTACAATCTTGGACCTACCATCATTTTATATTAACATTGGGTTAATAACAAATTTATCAAAATTGGAATCATTCATTTTGGACATACACAGAGCAAGATATGCATTTTCTAAAGCTTTATTCGTTTTGGAATATTCAAAATGACGAAACCAAGTTATTCCTAGTTATACAATTTTACGCTCTTTGGAGCGTGCTTAAATCCATTTTTATAATAAGCTAAAGTGATAACATGATTTATTACGATTGGAATTAACCAAAAGCGATTAAAATGAATTAGTTATGAGTTTCTAAAATTTTTATATCATTTTGATTGATAAACAAATGCTTACGAAATACAGAACAACCCAATAAAAGAAAATGACGTGGACAACCCCAACCCTTGATCTAACATCCTCGGCTCACGCGGCGAAAGCAGCGCCGCGCGAAAAGCCACTAGAAACCCACCGTTGGATCAAGATCCAACGGCTCACGAGTGTATGCAACCGGACGGTGCGATTGCTTGGGCCAATCGGCCGCGGTCGGCGGATGGGCGATCGAGAGCGCACCAACAACCGGATTGTCCGATGCACACGATCTCGACCATTGATCGCAAGATCGGCGGCCAAGAATGATCAAGGCATCGGGAGGTCCGAATGCCCTCACGATCGGGCCGTTGATCAAGGGATCGACGATGGCTAAAGATCGAAGTTCAAAAGATGGTGACACGTGGGGACCAGCGTCGGCGACCTTGAGCACACTGCGCTGGTTTTAACCCACGTGCACGGTGCCTTTGGCCCACATGACGGCGGCGAGAGGGATGGCTGGGGCGAATTAATGCCACTAATGATGATCATTAACTAGACACTAAAGACTCACGGAATTCGATTTTAATCCCTCGGGCCCACGATCGACGACCAGAGGTTAATTAAACGGCGATTAAATGCCGACACACTTAATTAAGCAATGATTAGACATTAATGATGTCGGAGCGATGCGGAGTGAACGAGAGATTGATTTAAGGATATTGGGCCCACGGTCGGTGGCTCAATAATAATGATTAAGACACAATTAATAACTAATGATTGGTAATTAATGTGTCCTAATGGTGACAGCGGGAGCTCGTGTGCGTAAAACCGAGTGGTTTCAGCGGCAAATCGCCGGCGACAACGGCGCGGCGGTGAACAAGACCCAAAATGGATTCGCAATGGCGGCACGAACCTAATGGTAGCATTCGCGTGGCGAGGACTAGAACAGCGGCTGGCGGAAAGCAGCGGAACCTGCGGCTAAACACGAAAATAGCGAAAAGCTCAGTGCGGACCTAGGATGCGGGTGCCATAGCTTCTAAGGACTAATAAGAAGCTACCTTAGCGAGAAGAGGCTTCACGACAGCCGAGATGCTTGATCAAGGTGAGCTCACGGACTTGGAGAAGAAGGTTGAAAATGACACCTGAGCCAAATGAGTGATCCCAAAGCATCGGTATAGCTTCATTAAGGTCCACGAAGCTATACGAGCAAGTAATTAGAAAATGGAGCACTCACTGGTGAGGAAGAAGATGACCAATTTCGGCGAATTTGAACAAACCCCAAATTGGACAATTCACGAGAATCAAATCCAAAATTAAGTGAGGAAATGTTCAAGGTGATAAATAGATGAGGTTAGGGCAAAGAAACATGAAGGAGGACCACTTTGGAACACCAAGAACACCAATGGAGCTTCACGGGTCAACAATGGCGGTTTGCCATTTTTGAGGTGTTAAGCTCAATATTGAAATGAAGCTTGATGGTGGTCTAAAGAAACTCGTGAAGGGATTTGGGTGCTTATAAGGCCATGAAAGTGTTAGGGTTTGCACCACTCCTCTCTCGGCGGCAAAACACAAAGCACAAGGTGCGTGAGCAAGGAAAAGGAGGTGAAGACGTGCATTAGGGCATGGCTCGGCTCAATGTACGCCCATACCCCTACACGTCGGCTAGGGTGGCTTTAGGGAGCAAGAAATGACCTCACCATGCCTTGCCTTTGTTTTACGCCGGCGGGAGGTTGAAGATGACCAGCGCAAAGCTCGGGCGATTCACGGTAGTTGGATGAGACACGAGCGGTGAGATAGTGCCACGCCTACGGGCTTTAAAACACAGCGGGAGGTTGTGAGCCCTACGATTAAAAACGAATGGCTCCGATTGCTCCACGTCGTAAACTCTTATTTACAACGAAGAACGCGAGGCGTTGGATCTTAATCCAACGGCTCGATTCAAAAATGCAGCGGAGGGTCCGAATGTTTCGAAATCTCAGCGGTTGGATGGAGATCTAACGATCGATAATCGGACTTGCAGCCGGAAGGTCGAAGTCTTACACGCCGGGCGTGCGATTGAAATCAACGGACGAGATCAAGGCGCGTTTTAAGAGTGGCTCGATGCGTTTAGTTGGTGGACCGAATCAAATGGCTCGAGCCCGAGTCCGACTCGAACCCAAGCAACGAAGAAAACCTAGTTTGACTTTGAAATAAAAGCAGAGACTTTGAAAGATTTATTTGAGGTAGCAAATTAACTCCAAAAATTATGAAATTTTTACAGGAGCTTGCTAACTCAGTATCAACCTTGTGTAAAATTTTCAGAGGTTTTTATACTGTGAATAAGTCTCCAAAAATTCTGCAAGGCTCTGTTTTCATGTTTGACTAAGAATCAAGCAGTTTGATTGCCTCTAAAAATATTCAAACAATTTCTAAAAATTGTGAAATTTTTCAGAGGGTCACATACCATCACGAGGGACTTAGGAAAAATATTTCAGAGGATGATCATAAGATTTGACAAGATTGTTTTGGAATAGCAAGATTTGGATCAACAAGACTTGTGACAATGTAATTCCATAATTCCTTGAACAAGAATTGATTGGCACAACAGGAAATACATGATGTAAGAAAAGTTTTAATTTCTACTCATTTTCTTACATTTGAAACACAAGCCCAAAATTTGGGGATGTTACATCATTGATGCTGGCTCTAGCAGGAGGGAGTAGACACGCACTAATCATGCACTTCACCGTATTCAAGTTCAACAAAATGATTTAGTTTTTATCTTTTATTTGCTAATTGATGAACTGTAATAATTAAATTTAGATGTGGTGATAACCTCTCTATGTTATGATTGATTATGTAATGCTTGTGATCTTCGATCACCCTTCGTTATACTTGCTTGAATTCAGACTAGTGTCATGCCATGGTTCTATTAAATAGTGATCTCTTTATGTCATTAGTTGATATTATTCAAATTCTTCCGTTTTATGGTTGTATGTTAGATGATTTAGGTGACATCTTGGCTTAGAATAGCGGTGTTACACTTGAGAGGCCCGAACATCTCAATCATCGTGAGCCGTTAGATCTAAAATGAGCAGCTACGATCCTTTGAACCTTCAGCGAGTCGAATGTTACAATCAACATGAGCCTTCAGATAAAAATCGGCGGCGGATCTCATACAATCATCGGAGGCCCGAGCATTGCGCTGCGGCCGTCTGTGAGACCTCGGTTTATTTAGCTTGTAATACTTAGCCTTCTATTGGCTCTAGCATCACAAACAAAATACACAGTGCCTCGATGAACATGTGCTTCCAGTTGCAAAGACACATACATCATACAAAAGCATGCATCAATTCCACACAAGATAATATAACAAGTCTAGCAAAGACAAAAGCTGAGGATGATTTTAGACAATTTTAGGAACAAGAATCATACAATTTGGATTTAGTATGCAAAAGTTATAGCTAAAATACACTCTCTGAGCCTATTAATTCACTAAATTAATTACTGGTGCTGCTCATGGCGACAATTTCTAGAATGACCTAAGGTCCGAAATTTTTATGACAGGTAGGTTATGACATCCCAATGTCAGCAAAGTTGATTTTACTAAATTTGGAGTTATAAAGATTTACTTATGATTTTTCTAAGTTGTAAATCTAGCGCATAACATTTTCCAGCAATGAAATCATGATCAACGCCTATTTCATCTGAAAGTATATTAACAGAGGAATTTAACAAAATTAATTTTGCACAAATTGGAATTATACATAAAAATATATGTATTTTACAAGGTTTAATTCATTTCCTAGAATAATCTTAAAATGGCTGATATCAAGTTATTAGTGTTTGTAAAACTTCCTGTTACCTAAACTTATCTAAATGCATTTTTAGATTAAACTTTAGTTAAACATGAATTTATCCCAACTGGAATCAACTAAAAAGGAATTAAAGCAATTTAGTTATGCATTTTCTAAGTTTTCCTTGAATTTCAAGAACATTAAATAATGGCAGAAACGAATTAATAATGCTTATAAATTTTCTACTGTAAAAACATGGCTAAATGTATTTTTAAATTAAACTATAGTGAAACATGAATTTAATGCAGCTGGAAACATCTGAAAAGGATTTAAAACGAATTAGTTATGAGTTTCTAAAGTCTTAATACAATTTTTAGTTGATAAATAAATGCTTCTTGAAATAACCAAACTTATAATAACTAAAAAGGCGTGGGCGGCTATGGGCCCTTGATCGAAATCTAACGGGCCACATGCGCTAGGAATAGCGCGCGATTCAAAAGGAGCCCACCGTTGGATCTAGATCCAGCGACCCACGTGGATGGAAACATTCGGACGATCGAATGCCTCGGCCATCCACGGCGCGAATCTAAAGATGGCGGCTCGGGCGCGCTTCCGCGGGAGTGCGAGCGACATACAAATCTCGATCGTTCATCACGAGATGAGCGATCCGAGTGATTAGGAAACTTCGGAGGTCAGAAAGTCCTAAAGATGCGGGCGTTGATCACAAGATCGGCGGTCCGCGCCCTGGCGTTACGCACTCACCCACGTGAGTTTAAATGCGGCGGAGGGTTTAATGGCGAGTCCACATGTCGGTGTACGGCGAACCAGAATAAGACATATTAATTATCCCTAATGATTAACAATGATTAGGCCATTAACTGTGTCTTAACGACAACGGCAAAACGGGAGTTTCGTCTGGCAAAATCGGAGCGAAAAGAGTGTCTTGCCGCCGGCGGCTCCGGCCACGGCGGCGCAACCTTAAGACTAAAATGGATTCGCAATAGCCTTGCGATCTCGATGGCGGTGACCTTGCTGGCGGCGAAGGCCTAGAACGCCGGCTAGCCGGAAAGTAGCGACGGTGACCAAATCGGCTAAAAGCGAAAATGCACAAAAAGCTCATGAGCGCAGCAGTCCAAAGAAGCGTGTGCCAAGCATCTAGGGACTAAATAGAAGCTACCTTAGAGAAGGGCTTCAAAGATGGTCGGAGGAGCTTTGACAGAGGAGAAACTTGCCGGAGTTGGAGAAGACGACAAGAAAATAACAACCTGAGCAAAATGAATACCACCGGGTGGTCATAATAGCTACATTATAGCCCACAGAAGCTTCATGAGCAAAATAATTGAGAAATGGAGCACTCACCGGAGCTGAGAAAGAAAGGGGATGGTTTTGGCCGAATTTGAACAAACTCCAAATTTGACAAACCACAGAATGAATCCCAAAATTGAGTGAGGGGAAATGATTAGGGTAGTAAGGAGCTTAAAAGGGTGCAATGAGATTTGAAGGAGAACCACTGGAGCACCAAGACCCACAATCGAGCTCCACGGGTCAACAATGGTGGTTTTGCTATTTTGGAGTGTTTTGAGCTCCACAAGCAAGGAGGTGTAAAAGATTACTAGGAGGGGTTTGGGGAGCCTTATAAAGCTTAGAAAAGTAGGGTTTGGGCGAAATGAGCTCCACGGGTGAGCTAAGTCCATGACACAACCATGGACCGAAAAGAAAGATGATGGAGATGTAGGAGTAGGGCATGCCTCTCGGCCGAAAGCACCTACGAGCACTTAATGCTGACCAGGGAGACGTTGCCGGGGAGCACGATTTGACCCAAGCCATGCCACCCCCCTGTTCACGCACGGCTCGAGGTTGAAGATGACCAGAGAAAAGCTGGGGCTACCGGGAACCGTTGGATTGAAAATGAACGGCTTAGATCGTTCCACGTTTCTGAGGTTTAAATCAAAAGAGGAGATCGCGAGCCCTTGGATCGGAAATGAACGGTCACGATTAAATGTGTCTTAGGAGGTCGAGCGTTCTCGAGATAATCTAGACGGTTGGATCAAGATCTAACGGTTCAAATGGATAAAGCGCGTTAGCGAGTCAGAATGTTCACGCGAACATGGGCGGCGGTTAGGATCAACGGCCGAGATTGGATGCGCGCTTTTAAGGCGATCTGGTGCGATTAGTTGGTGGACCAAGCCATGTGGCTCGAGTCCGAGTCTGACTCGCACCCAACGAACAGTGAAATCAGATTCTGGATTTTAAACTGAGCTGGGACTTTGAGGATTTATTTGAGATAGCAAAACAACTCCAAAAATTCTGAAATTTTTCATAGGGGTCACATGCCATCCCAAGAACTTAGGAAAAATATTTCCGAAGGATGATCACAAGATTTGACATGCATGTTTTTGGAAGACAAGATTTTGGATCAAAGTAACTTGTGACTTTGTATTTCCATAACTTCTTACAACAATTGTTTCAAAGCATCTGAGAATACAAGATGTAAGAAAAAGTTTTAATTTTTACTCATTTTCTTACATTTGAAACACAAGTCCAAAATTGGGATGTTACACGTCAGATTTGCATCTAACGACCCGAATCAACACACCTTGAAAACCCTTCTCATGGGCCATACGATGTGAATCAATGGCCACAATCTAACCGCACTTATTTCCTTTCCTTTTCTTTTCCTTTTCTTTTACGCCGACATGTGGGACAACCTTGTCAAGTCGTCGTCAACCTCTGTGCGTCTTCTCAGTGGAGATGCCCATTTCTTTGTTCTCGAAGCTTTGACACGCGCTTCCCTTAACCTTCCCCATTTCTCGCAAGTACGTGCGCACGATCTCCGCACCCACCTCCGCCATAACCCCCACCTTACCCCATCTTCTCCATGCCGATGCGCCACGATCTCGCAATGCGCGCGCAAGACGATATCCATGATCTTTGCCGCCCTAGTGCCCCTTGAGCCCTATAAAAGGGAGCCCCAGATCTCCCACACCAAAACCCCTCAAGCCACCGACCTCCTAAAGACCTAGCGCCATCATAATTTCAAGTTTTAGGGTTGTGGTCACCGTCGGCTAAACCTCAATTTTCGCCCGTCTTCGTCGCCTCGCTGTCTTGGAGCACGCTGCCGAGTTCACCGTCGCCGGAGCTACCTCGCGCACCCTCTCGTGGCCCGGAGCACCTCTGGTCCTCATCGCCGACAAAACCGGTCAACACTCCCCGCTCCGGCACCAATTCTGGTCATCACCGTCATCCTCCCCTGCCAACTCAGGTACCCAAAGGTTCGCAATAACCTCCCCGACCCATTGAGCAAACTCACTGCCGCCGGTGGGCCACCGGTCGCCGTTGTCGGCCACACCCGAAAGTCTCTGCCGCCAAAAGCTCGTCGCCGGCCAACTCTGTCCATCTCAACCACCCGTGAGCACCTCGTTGTGTTCACATTAGCCTCAGCTACACGCCTACGCCACTCACCGCCGGTGAAACCACGCCATTCGCCATTGCCATCGGGTCCAGTGCCGGCAAGCAGACGTGGCAGTCCACGTCGGCATCCCCGTCAGCACATGCACCTACGTGGTGCCCACGTGTCGGTCCAGTCATTGTCGCGTCAAGCCACATGCGCACGGTCCACCCACACCAGATTCCTTGGGCTCGGTGAACCTAGTTCACCGTGAGCCGAGTCACTGACATGTGGGTCCCACATCTCTGTGGCCGATTTCATTTTTCTTTAAAAATTTAATTCGGCCGGGAAAAAGAAATTCCCTCGCTGATGTCATCTTGCGCAATAATTAGAATTTGCTTTAGGAAAATAATTCAAGAAATTCAAGAAAATCTAAAAATTAGGGTTTCTTATATTTAGAACTTCCCGGGGTTCGTTCTTCCTCATACGAACTCCGATTTCGTCGATTCAAATTCCTAAATTCCTACAAAATCAAGATCTGGCCATCCAAACCAAAATTAATTCCAAATAATACATTTAAATCTATCATTTCAGGTTATTTGAATCTTCCAAAGCCCATATCTTTTGCATCCTAACTCCGTTTGAGTCCATTCAAATTTATAAATTCATATAAAATTGAGATCTAGCTAACTAAACTAAAATATTCCTATTTTGAGTTAGTTTGATCTGTCTTTTTGAATTTATTTGAATTTGAATTGAATTTATCATATTTTAGCGTATAGACTTGACGACTCTAGAGAGTTAGATCCTTCGACGATTTAGAGTACGAGGACTTCAACGAAGGCAAGTTATACTTTGATCATATTTGAGCCCAGTATTTAAAATTATTTAAATTCTATTTTAAACTATTATTGCATGCTTATTTATATTTAGTAATTTAAATTTACTGTTTCAAATTTATAGTTATGCCTAAAATCCCTTGTATGGCCAATTTTAATAATTGAATCAAACACATTGTCACCTAGACAAAACCTGGTTGATACGATAGTGTGAACTAGGATCATTTTGAGAAAAATTATGCTTAGCGATATTTAGACCCAAAATGTTTGATTTGGCGAATTTATTAAAAATCAATTGTTGTTTAAATTGTATCCATCGCATTGGTGTGTTATGGAAGTTTATAAATGACTTTAGAAAATGAAATAAAATGATGGTTTGTACTTGGCGAAATGGTTGTTTGGATGGTGCATGTTTATGCATGGGCTCAATTTAGTTAGGGTTGAGGCCCATGGGTTATTTTGAAATCGCCCAAGTCGATTAAAGACGAGTCTTGAGCCGTATCTTCCTAAGCCACATCGTACTACCACATGTCACGAGAATGGGAGGACTGGTGACTAATTTGCAAAGTTCCACCACGTCGATCGAGCTGCTTCGGTGGGATGTCTTTCATGACTATGTTGTCCCACACAGCTCAAGAGGGGCCCCTAAGCTCGACGGATTTTCATCCAAAGGGGAGGCGAAACCTTAGAGAGGGTGGACTGCGGTGGGATGATGCATTGTAAAGGCCTTGACACGTGCTCTAGACCGCTTACCCAAGGTAGTGAGCGGTGGCATAGATATGTGCCGGACAAACTAGAGAATTCGTGTCATGTGGGTAAAGCTGTACAACCTCTGCAGAGTGTTAAAGAACTATTCGAATAGCCGTGTCCATGGTCATGGACATGCTTGGCAAAGCCACTCAAAGTTAGACTTCGGTTTTGATTTCAAAATAATTTATCAAATGGTTTTGGATTTCTATCCAATTGGGAAATTTGGGCAGGAAGCCTTGTGATAGGGGGGGTATCCTTCACCATTCTTGTGTGAATATTATCTGACTATAAAACTTGAGAATTTATAAAATGAATTTTAGTTATATAATAACTACTTTGAAACTTAGTACAAGTATTTAAATAAAACATTGCTTTATGCAAATTAACTATATAAGCCTTCCTTTGAGATATCCATGTATGCATGTCATTCTGTTATTTGACGGGTGTAACTTGCGAGCACGGTAGTAGTTCTCATACTTGCTTTATGCAAACAAATTTCAGAGGAGAAGGGCTTTGCTACGGTGTGGATCCCGACGACTAGGCCGCTACCCCATTCGATTGCTGTGGCGAATCAGTTGGACTCCACTCGTCTTCTTTGTCTTCCATTGTGTTTCTTTATTATTGGCTCGTAAGCCTACCTTGTAAGCAACTCCGTTGTTTATTAATAAATTTTTGTGATTATGGTTGTGTTATCACATTTGTTTATTGTGTGAGCTAGCCACTGATCATGGGACTAGTTCGGTTATGCATAGAGGATTAGGGTGTTACTCACAGGTCGACAATTACCCTTTTGGAACACATGAATTTCATAAGAATTTACAAGAATAAGTGTAAATCTAGAAGAAATCAAAAGAATAATCCTCATGTTTAAAACAAGGGTTAGTCGAGCTAATTTATAATTTATTTGCATCTTTTAATTTTGGGCAACAAACGCACAAGCCTTTTTAGAGGCCAAATTACGGCGGCAAGTTTGTACGCTTGGGAGCGAAATGGCAGCCACAATCCATCTAAACACTAATCCTCCGCATGTCCCTATAATTGTACCTCGCGCCGCCCGCCTCCTTTCTTGTTTCCGTCACCTCCCATCCCTCCTTCCCCTCGTGATACGAGGGCGATCGACTGCCGTTGCCTCAAAACAAAGCCGCCACGAGACGATCGTTGTCCACGCCGATGAAGTTCACGGTTGGATGCCATCGCGCCACCTCTTCAATTTATAGCGGTTGAGTACCGCCAACCGGTGAGTGCAATTGGACTCGAGTCCACCGTTGTTATAAATTTGATTAGGCAAATGATGAAGTACAAAGAGCCAAAGACCCGATGATTTGATATCTGAAATTCTCTCGGGCGTTGTCACCGGCGAGATTTTCCTACCGCCATAATCAGTAGTCGTATGCGGATGATCTTGCTTCCATGCATTTGGTGACCCTGATCTCTAGATCCAACGCCTACACCTGCTGAAATCAATTTATGGTTCATTTTCCTTCCCAATCTGATAACTCAAAGTATGCATTTCAATTCTGAAAATTCCCAGGCACTCCTGCAAGCAGGGGCTTAGGACTAAAAGGGGAATTCTCACGTCTCATTTAGAATGCAGTATTGAAAATATAAGTGCATACCCACCTTAGTTTTTTTTTATATTATTAAAAATTAAAGATTTGATCTTCATGGAGGAAACAAGGAGGAAAACAAACCAAATTATCCTACCCTAAGAAGGCTCTGTTTGTAAATCCAGATATAAAACCACAGTTCAACTAATTAGAGTTTGTTGCCCTATTCAATCTTTATTTCTGTCTGATTGCTATTATTTTAAATCTGAAACTTGTTAATCCATACTGAAATTATTTCTTCTTGCTATATCACTAACGGTGTGCTTCTCTCTGTTCACATCTTGACATTATGCGCTTTGTGCTTATATTCAATGATTTAGATTGTAGGAAAAACACGCAGTGAATGGTTGAATGTGAGTACGAATCAATGCTTCAAATGCCAATGGAAGGTAACAATTGGAGAAGATGATATCCATGTTGAGCGGCAAGATTATGGCGATCTTAATGTCTCGGGTAAAGCGTAACTAGAAAGATGTAAAACTAGTTTGGAAATATACAGAAATCTACGTTGATCCAAAGTTTAATTAGTTCTTCTCGAATGATTTATAGGTGAAGATGGTGAAGTACAGAAACGTGGGACAACTCTTTTACCTCATGTTTGGGATCTTCCAGCAGAGAACGTATAGTGGTAAAGTGTAACAGTTTGGACAACCCATTGGGAGAGAAGGTGGAGTCTTGGGCCATTTTTGGAGTGCAGATGGCAAGAAATGGAGGCTATTGTCCATTAGACAAAAGGATTGGAGATTAGTCAAGCGGAGTGGTGGAGGCGAAACAATTCTTGATTTTGTAAAGGTCGCCGAAATTGTGGAGGCCGTCTTGATTAGTCCGTTCGGCTTGCTTTAGTAAGTCGCCCTTTAGGCGATAGTTTTGTGTGCTTAGGTCGTTGTTTCTTTGGTGTGCAGTATGAGCTGCAAAGGCCCTTAGGAATTTGTTGCGACCATGCTAAGACCCTAATTAATAAAAGTATTTCGTTGGAGTTTCTTGAGCTATGTTTGTTGGGTTAAACCTACCTCTGCTTAGTTCTTAACTCATCTCGTGCTTGCTACCTTATTCGACCCATGGAGCTTCGCGGATGGTTCAAACTCGTCGATCTTCTGCAAGTGGTTCGGTACCCAACACCGGAGGCAATGAGCAACCACCGTAGGAGCGGTTCCGCCACAAGCACCCCGATTGACTGCAAAACTTTGGAGCTTTCATGGCGGCCAGCATCGGTGATGAATACTATGATGAATCGGATGCAAGCTATGAGCAACGGTCAACAACAACTACAATCAACGACGGAGCCCGGCTACTCAAGGTCACCATGGACCATCTAAACTTGCGAGTTTATGAGGACCGTCCACCAACGTTCTCTGGACACGTCTCCCGAGAAGCGGATGATTGGCCGGGTTATTGAAAGGAAGGCTGCGATCACCCGTCGACAACCGTGAGAAGGTTTTGTATGCCACTCACCGGATGGTGGGCATAGCTGGCGAATGGTGGGAGAACTTCGTGCGCTCATGAGGCGCCACGGGATATCACACAGGAAGAATTTTCTGCGATGATTTCGCCAATACCATGTACCTAAGGTATTATTGATCCGAAGAAGGATGAGTTCCGCACTCTCAAGCAAGGAGCTATGTCGATGTCGACTACCTCAACAAGTTTTCTCGGCTAGCTCGTTATGCGGCGAGAGGATGTAGCCACGGACAAGGCTCGCGATCGTTTTCAAACGGTGAACAACTGGATCGCAAGTCGATCGATCGCCCATACCTTCCCTGACTTTCAGGAGCTGGTCAATAAAGCCTTTGTTCTACAGGACAAACGCAAGGAACTGGAAGATAACCGCAAACGCCGGATGGCTCAATAAGGAAACCATCAATCACAGCAGAGGGCAAGGACTGTCCCATCGCAGTTCAACTGGTTTCCACCCTGACTTCGTTCGGGCACCCGCACCAACCTGCGACACCTCGTCCGGTTGCCCGAACTTCGCAACCACGCACTGCCAACCCCAATCCGAGGAGCAATCGCGAGCGTACCAAGGGTATGTTACACCTGTCGATAGCCAGGACACTTTGCCAACCAATGTCCGTAGAAGGGAACAGTCACTCCAGTACGCTTCAACCTTGGAGCTACACCATCCAAGACACCAACGCCAGGCATCAACCAAGGAGCTTCACAAGTTGCGGTCAAGCGGGAGGCGGCCGACTGTGGCGGAGGTGTCAACCACGTCACTCGGAAGGAGCCGAGAAGCCTTGGATGTCGTCTTGAGTAAGTTTCTAGTTAACTCGATGCTGAATCGATTTGTTTGATTACGGGCTTCGCGTTCGTTTGTTTACGGATGTTTGCAACAAAAATAATTTGGAAGTTATGCATCTTAAGCATACTCGCTAGTCGATCGCTGGAGCAAAGCTAAGCTCTAAAGTGGGATGTTTAGGAGCTAAGTTATTCATAGCTGGAGTTGAGTTTCTAGCCAACCTAATCGTACTAGATGTCATTCTTGGCGTGGATTGGTTGTCCAAGCACAAAGCCGTGCTAGATGTCATTCTTGGCATGGATTGGTTGTCCAAGCACAAAGCCGTGCTAGATTGTGGCGAAGAGTCAGAATGCGATCGAGGATACCAAGGGAAACAAGGTGGAATTTCTAGCCACCTCAGTTCGTGATGGACATCTGTTAGTAAACAGCCTGAAAACCCTTTCCTTAGAAGAAGTACCAGTCGTCAGTGAATATCCGATGTGTTTCGGAAGAATTACGTGAATGCCGGACCATGACATCTAGTTTGTCATCGACCTAGTGCTAGGGACAGCACCAATTTCAAAGAGACCTTATCGGATGTCGGTAGATGAATTGGTAGAGATGAAGAAGCAAATAGAAGAACTTCTTGAGAAAGGTTTCGTGAGGCCTAGTTAGCCGCCATGGGGAGCACCGGTGTTGTTTGTCAAGAAGAAAGATGGAAGCATGAGGATGTGTATTGATTATCGTTCCTCAATGAAGTTACCATCAAGAACAAGTACCCCTACCCGGATTGATGATATGTTTGATCGGATGAAAGGAGTGGAGTGTTCTCAAAGATCGACCTGCGATCGAGTTACCATCGACTAAAGGTTTGTCCTAAGGATATCACCAAGACCGCTTTCAACGCGGTATGGACATTATGAGTTCTTAGTCATGTCCTTTGGTGCGACTAATGCCCTGCATACTTCATGAACATGATGAATAAAGTATTCATGGAATATTTGGACAAGTTTGTAGTCGTGTTCATTGATGATATTTTGGTTTACTCCAAGTCGGACGAAGATCACGCCGAACATTTAAGGATAGTCTTGGAAAAACTCGAGAGCATCGGTTGTATGCCAAGTTCGATAAGTGTGATTTTGGAAGAAGGAAGTTGATTTCCTTGGTCATGTGATGACAGTAGAGGAGTAGTGATTGACCGGTAAAGTTAAGGCGATATTACATTGGGAGGAGCCAAGGCGTAACTCAGATTCATAGTTTCTTGGGAATGGCAGGTTATTACCGCCGTTTCATCGAAGGATTCTCATCGATTGCTAAGCCTCTTACGCAATTGTTGAAGAAGGAGAAAAAGTTCACTTAGACTCCAGCCTGTGAAGAAAGTTTTCAAGAGTTGAAGAAGCGTTTGACTTGACTCGGTGTTGATTTTGCGGATATTCGCAAGGATTTCGATATCTTGTGATGCTTCGTCAAGGACTAGGATGCGTCCTGATGCAAGAAGGAAGAGATGTCGCTTATGCGTCAAGGAAATTGAGGCCGCACGAAGAGAATTACCCTACCCATGATTTGGAATTAGCTGTCGTAGTGCATGCTTTAAAGATTTGGCGTCATTACCTCGCCGATGTCGCTATGAAGTTTACAGGATCATAAGAGTCCGAGTACATCTTCACCTAGTCGATTTGAACATGAGGCAGAGGAGATAGTTAGAGTTGATCAAGGATTATAATCTTGGAATCCACTACCACCCGGAAAAGCCAATGTAGTTGCGGATGCTTAGAGTCGTAAGAGTTCTTGCAATGCTTTGGAAGTGGAAGAGTTTTGTTCGAGAACTTCAAGGCGAGTTTGAAGTTAAGGCTAGAAGTCGTATCCCGAAGGATTTGTGGCGATTTGGAAATACAGATCGACCTTGGAGTAGCAGATTCGTGAAGCGCAACGAAGGATCCGTGTTGTCAGACATCAAGCTCAAAATGGCGAAGGAAATTCAAATATTTTACCAAGGATGATCGGGACATACTGCGGATTAATGGTCGTATCGTATGCGAGATATTGATGGGTTAAGGCAAGCGATCTTAAAAGAAACCCATGACTCAAAGTATTCAATTCACCGTGGAAGTACTAAGATGTACCGGGATGTTAAGACTAAGTTTTGGTGGCCAAATTTGAGCGAGAAGTCGCGAGTTCGTTGCCTTGTGCGGCGTGTTTGAAGGTAAAGGCGAGAACACGAGACCGATAGGTTTGTTGCAACCTCGAGGATTCCAGAGTGGAAGTGGGAGGAGATCAGAATAGATTTCATTACCGGTTTACCCAAGACCCAATCGGTTACGATTCGATCAGGTAATAGTCGATCGTTTGACCAAGGTTGCCCATTTCCTGCCAGTCAAAACCACGTACTCAGGAGATCGCCTTGTGGAGTTGTACATGGCCAGAATTGTCAGTTTGCACGGTGTGCCCAAGAAGATAGTATCAGATCGAAGATCTCAGTTCACCTCTCATTTTGGCAAAGTTTGCATGAAGCATTGGGTACCCATCTGAATTTCGATCTGCGTATCATCCACGCGGATGGACGGGCGTAAAGAGTTAATCAGATATTGGAGGATATGCTGAGAGCTTGTGCTCTAGCTAATGCTGCCCGTTGGGATAAAAGTTTACCATATGCAGAATTTTCGTATAACAACAGTTATCAAGCTAGTCTGCGAATGTCACCATTTGAAGCTTTGTATGGCCGTGCCTGCAGAACCCCGTTGAATTGGTCACAAACGGCTGAACGTTTAGTATTCGGTCCAGATATCATTCAAGAAGCAGAAGAGCAAGTGGTCATGATCAGAGAAAGATTGAAGATAGCTCAGTCCAGGCAGAAGAGCTATGCTGATAATCGTCGTCGCGATCTCAGCTTCGAACCGGAGGATTTCGTGTATCTTCGAGTTACTCCGCTCAGAGGTGTCAAAAGGTTTCATGCCAAAGGGAATGTAACATCCCCATTTTCAACTTGTGTTTCAAGTGTAAGAAAATGAGTAGAAATTAAAACTTTTTCTTACATTATGTATTTCTGTGTGTACTAAACAATTATTGCACGGTATGGAAATACAAAGCCACAAATCTGTTGATCATCTCTGGAAATATTTTCCTAAGATCATGGGTTGGTATGTGATCCCTCTGAAAAATTTTACAATTTTTTTAGAGTTGAATTGATACCTAAATTAATTTCCCAAAGTTTCAGCTCTAAAATCCAAACCTCTTCGGGTCTTCACTGTTCCTCGAGCGCGCATCTGAGCCTGGCTCGAGCCAGCTGGCTCGGTCCAACCACCTAGCGCCGTCCGATCCGTCTCGGTCTTGCGGGCATTCTTAGCCCTCGATCCGCATTCAGCCGTCCACGACCTCCCCTGCCCCTTACAAACTTTCGGAGGTCCCCGTGCACCTCAGCCGTTGGATCCTAGTCCTACGGTTTAGATCTTTGGGAGGTCCCCAAAAGACCTCCTCTGGTCCTTGTAAAGACCTCCCCACTCCACGACCTCCTCGACCCTCCACGACCACCCCTAGCACTTGGGTGATCGTGGGCCGTCCATCTTGAGTGCGTGGCTCGGACCTCCCTAAGTGTGAGGACCTCCAATACTTAGCCCAAGATCTTAACCCTTGATTTCAATCCAACACCGCGACCTCCTAGTGGGCTCGGTTCGGATTTTAGCCGTTGAGCTCTTTGCCACGGTCCTCTCAGCATCGGGTGGGCACAGGCATTGTCAATTTTGTGCATGGCGGTGGAGAGCGGTGCCTTGTCAACTCTAGGGTGACAAGCGGCTATGTCTCGCCAACATTAAATGTCTGCGACCCTTTTGCTAAAAAGTCTCCTGTCACCACCTCCTATCTTGTCATGTGTACTTTGGCTTAGTGTCTGGTGACCTTGCCATCTTTCCCACGGCTATATTTGAAGCTCAAGCTTCCTCTCTTAGTTCTTTTAGTCACTCTCTTGCCCCCTAGTTCTTTCTCTCGCTCTTGTGCTCAAGTCACCGAAAATCTTTGCCACCATTGACGGACCTTGGAGCTCCCGTCGACCTTGAGCTCCGGTGGTTCAACATTGCAATAGTGGCGATCATTTTGTTCCCTTGGTCACCTCGAGCCTCCTAACTTGCTTTGTTTGACCTTCACGAGAGGTTGATAAAGTGGGGCGTGCGGTTCGTGGCGGGGCGTCGTCTTCTTCACCTCGGCGACCTCCACCGTCACGGAGCTCCCGCAACTACTCCTAGTTCTCCTTCAATCCTGGTGAGTACCTCGGTTCCAAAACCCGAACCGTTTAGACCTCTTCGGTTTTGATTTGGCGTATTTGGTCCCCGTGATTATCTCCGGTTAGCGCCGGTTGGTGGTGCTTTGGTGTAGTTTGTGGCACCCTTAGGTTCTCCGTCTGTTTGGAGCTCATTCGTGCCTTTGGTTTCCGCCGACGAGTCCACGTCGCGGCGGCAAGCCGCTATGCACCTTCGGGTTTTGTCGATTCAAAACCTCCCGTTTTAAATCATCTTCTTAGGACCACTTTAATGCTCAAATCATTGCTTATCATTGGTGCATTAATTGTGTCCTAATTTGTCTTAGATGGAGTCAGCACGTGTAGGCGGGGCCTTAGTCATTAAGTGTTCCTTTAGGTTCATTTATTGTCAATCATTAGATGCATTAAATTGTCTTAGCACTTGTGTGTGGAGGTCTGCACCATTAAAACCACTCTAGGACCTCCTCGGGCTAATCTTAGCTGTTCACGACCTCTCCAAGTTTAGATCTGGGCCTTAGGATCTTTTCCGAAAAATCCTAAGTCTCTGGACCTCCCCCTAATCGTATCCTGGCCGTTAAAAACCTCCGTAGGCTAGATCCCAGCCGATAGGATCACCCTCTGCCTTGGGGTCCTCTTTGCCAAAGACCTCCTTGAGGTCCTCTGTGCAAAAAGGTCACCCGGTCATTTTGTCAAAACCACCCTCTTGGACCACCTCTCGAGGTCCTCATTGCAAAAGACCACCACGGCCTTTTGTAAAGAAAACCTTCAAAACCACCCCCAGGAGGTCCTCTTTGCAAAGACCACCTGGTATTTTGTAAAGAGAACCTTCAAAACTACCTTTGGGGTCCTCTTTGCAAAAGACTACCTCGGGTCCTTATCAAGAAACCGAGGACCTCCTCGCTTCATCATAGCCGTTCGGGACCTCCTCACGGAGATCTTAACCGTCTAGGACCTCTCTGCCCGACTACGGACCGTTAGATTTAGATCTAACGGGCTGAACCTCTTCGATCTATTTGCAACTCTCTTTGTTTTGATTCTCTCTTTATCGTTCGTCTTTAGATCTACGGCTCGGATCGGAGAACATTCGGACCCCTCGGATGCAATCTTGATCTAGGCCGTCCATCTCAAGATCCAAGGCCCAGTCGTTGAGGCGCTCGGATGGCGAACATCCCATCTCACGTGGGCCATTGGATCTAAATCCATCGGTGGAGTCATTGGCGATTAAGACCTCCTCGGAGATCTTAGCCGTCAAAGACCTCCCTCCTTCGATCTCACCTCCCGGACCTCCTTAGTGGATTTAACCTAGGACCTCCTAAGGAGGTCGGGACCGTCGATCTTGATCTAACGATCCCGACCACCTTTAGCGCGAGGACCTCCTCGTATGCGTGTCGTGCACTAGTGGTAGCCGTTGGATTCAATATCACGGCTAAGACCTCCCCAGGCGCGATGAGGTCTTTGCGCCCGTGCTCGTCGCGGGTTTTAGTGTCAGAGCTCGTGAGCGTGCGATCCTTGATCAACGGCCCACGACCTCCCGATTTCGTTGGTTTTGATTTAGTTCGAGAGCTTTTATTTGCACATATTAATTGTTTTAAACTTCAAAATTGCATATCTTTTCTCTGTAGCTCCAAATTTAACAAACTAAAGTTCTATAAATGCATCTGTTAAAGTACTTTAGCTTAGTATAGGTTTTGCGGTACTCTTTAATCTTGAGATTAATCATGTCTTAGATTTATAACTTAGAAAAATCATAACTAAATCATTTTAACTCCAAATGACCTGAAATTTTATATGGGTTACCACTATACCAGTAGGCAGCTACCATAAAAATTTCAGCTTCAAAATCTTTCTAGAAAATGTTTTGCTACTGATGCTAATTATGGTAGAAAATAGGTTTTAGAGAATATCTTTTGCACCACAAATCCAAATTAGGCTTTTCCAGTTTCTATGTCTAGGTATATTCGTATTTTACCTTGTGTATAAATTTAGTCGCATTTGGATAATTTTTGCTTGCTCTTTTGTTTAAGTGTTGCTCGTCTTATTGGTTGTTTTCGCTCTTTAGCTTAGGATTCGACATTTGCGGTAACCAGAGAACGACCCTCCGCAACAAATTGAGCAACGACAAGCGAACAAGCAGTTTGATCATTTCCCATTGATCCCATTACTTTTAAAGTCTAATATTTTGTTTAACTTCTATGTATGCATTGCTATTTTGTTGTTAAATTGATTAGTTAATCCTCTAGTTGCATAATCTGTAGGTAAATAACTATCCTCTACTACGAGCCTAGTTTATTTCTTTGTGATTAGAGTTCGTTGGATGAGCTCTTGTCACTTAGTAGATTTGAATAAATATTGCTTAGCCATGCCTAGTATCGGTAGTATTGGGCGATCATCGACTTAGTCGGTGACCTTGATCACATAAATGCTATTATTATTCCATTATGTCCAACCCTTGTGTTTTACCATTTTGCAAATCAAAATTGAAAATAAAAATTATATCTTGGCTTGGGCACAATGGTATGTTGGGTGATCTGTTGGGTGTGATTGGAATGGTGCCTAAGTCCCTAAGGACCGAGTTACTTGTGCCATTGATCCAAGCAATTGTTGCGTGCTAACCACACGAGGGGATATGGAACCTCTCTTGGTGAGTACTTTGGGAGGTGTTAATTATGAGCTGGTTGGTGGGTGTGTTCTTGTGTGTGTGTGTTGTGGTGTTGGAGGGGAGCATTAGCGGGCGGTTAGGCTGTCTAATGTGTCTTTCTCCGTGGGTTGCGGCTCTTAATTAGCATCGTCCATTGGAAAGCGTCTTGTTAGACTTAGCCATGCACGCATACCAAAGGAAGTGTGCTAACAGTGGTGGTGGAAGGCGGTCTATCGTGTGGGTACATTGGTACACCTGCGAGGTTAAAACTATTCGAATAGCCTCGTCCTAGGTTATGGACACGCTTGGTTATTTCCCACAAGAACTAGACTACAACCTTTTAAAAAAAGAACTTAAACTTGACACGGGTGGTATGAAGGGGTACTTCATGCTATTGTTGTGGTGACTATGGGTTAGTCACTTCTAGGTTGGTGTTGTTCTCTATCTATTGTTATTATTGTCTTTCTTTATTTGAACCATAAAAGTTAATTGCAAACTTGCTTTGAATCTATTACCTTATTGCAAATGAAAACTTGCTTTATCTTTGAAAATAAGTCGAGCCTCATCCACTTAAATAAAGCTTGCATGTAGTTAATTATAGTTCTGTTATCTCACATGTCGGTCTTGCAGTACAAAAACAATTTTGTACTCATACGCTTTGCTTAATATTAATTGTTGCGAGAGGAAGAAGGTGAGCCCCAAGGGCCTCACTTTTGTGAGTTGTGTTCTTGTTGTTTGGGACGATTAGCTTGGCGGTCCTGGTTGGTTTCCTTGTGGGTAAAGGCACACCGATTGGCTTTTGTTTATCGCCATCTTATGGCCATTTCGCTTCATTGTTTAAATTAGTTACTTATGTGTTATTTGGCAGTCGGCCTCTCTTTTGTAATAACACTCTTTATATTATCTATGTCTTTGATTGTTGCTTTTGCTTCGACTCTATGTGTATGAATGGAATTGATGCATGATTTTGTAGCAGGGTGTGTATCTTGCATTTAGGGAAGTATACATATCTAGAGGCTTAGTTTATTTGATTTGTCTTTATTAGGACCAAGTGGATGGTTAAACAGTACAAGCCAAATAAACCGGGGTCCTCACAAAGTTGGTATCAGAGCCATTCCGACCGTAGTAACCCAAGCTTGGTAGTCCTTAGGATATTTTGGAAACCTTATTTTCAAAGTATCGAATGATTTATGAAAGCTTAAGTAAGTTCTCAGATTTTATTCCTTACCTATCTTAGCTTTCCATCTCATCTTGCTCTAATTTGAGTTTTAAAAGTTGTTCTCCTTTCCTTCTCTCAAAAGATAGTCATTATCGTTTAATTGGGTTTTGGGAACCAATGAGTTTGGCAAATTGAAGTGTTAGCTGCCCTCTACAAGGTTTTGAAGCTTCCGAAGTTGAAGATTTCAATTAGGAGGCTTGGATGCGAAATCTGGACAGCGAGCATTCGATTTCCGGACAGCAAGCTCAAAGGTTTTAAATAGGGTAGAAAATGAGAGGTTAATCAGGTAAAACTTGTGGGAATAAAAGGGTAGGATGTGATACTAGTTAGCTAAGTACCTAACGCTAATTTTGTCGCCTTAACCTTGATCTTTAATAGTGTTAGACTTGTTGCAGTGTGCCGAAATTTTTATCTTCTCACACTATTACTCATTCATTCAATACGGGTTAATGGCAGTGAGAAGTTGAGCTTGGTTTGGAGTTTCCTTGCTGTTTTGGAGCTTCTTTGGAAACATTTAAAGTTTGTTTACTTGCTGTTTTTGGCTTTCGGTTAGGGTGATATCTCATTCCCCTAATCGTTAGCTTTTCGCTTTCATCAACTTCTAGTATTAGTGCTTTGGTTGCTAACCTAAATTTCCTTGAACCGGGATGGTGGTGGTACTCGTGCGGCGTGGTCGGCCACTGGTTTGGATGAGGAGCTTCGCCTCCTCCAACCATGGTGAGTCCTTCTTGGATCGAGCGCAACCGTTCGGAGGGCGGGAGGGTCTGCTGGATGTTATGCGCGCAACACCTCCGCCCTTGCGGTGCCTCGGGATCAGGGCAGGGGTGGACCTCGATCTCGTGGGGGCCTTGCGAGTTTCTTCGCACCCGACCCCACGTTTTCCGAGTCGAGGACCCTTTGGGCGCGATGGCCGGCTGCGTCGAGGTTGGCGTAAGCTTCGGCGTTGCTCGGTGCTGGACCGGGCGGGGCACTCTTTGCCTCCCATCGGCCGAGCGCGCACTCTCACGGTGGGAGAACTTCTTGCCATGCAGCCCGCCGCCACACCTGCTCTCTTGGGATGAGTTCGGACGGCGTTCGTCGAGCTCACATCCTGCCGGCTTGATGAAGCGAAGAAGAAGGAGTTTCTCGCGCTCAAGCAAGGGCATAAGTCGGTGATGGAGTACATGCGAGTTCAACCACTTGGCTCGTTATGCTCCATCGAGGTGGCCACCGATGAGGCCAGCGAGAGAAGTTCATGGAGGGCTTGTGCGAGGAGTTGCAAGACGAGGCTCTCCATTGTGGACTTTGTTTGACTTTCGGGCCTTGGTGGACAAGGCCATTGTTCTTGAGCACAAGGCGAAAGCGCTGGCGAGTCCATAGCGCAAGTGGGAGGCCCGGCGATGCCGCAGGCGGCCTCTCTCGTCCTCGTGTCGGGACTACCCGGGGCCGTTACGTGGCTTCACTACCACCGAGGCCGCCGGCGCCGACTCCTCGCCCTCGCGAGCGTGCCCGATCACGTGCGCTGCGAACCAGCGAGTGGCCCCGCAATCCAGCCGCCGGGGTCACTGCTTTTCATGCAACGGAAGGGCATTATGCCAATAGTTGCCCTAACGGGGTGGGCGGCCTCGTCCTAATGGAGGATGCGGGCGGGGAGGTGGTCCTTCCTGAGATCGAAGGTTGTCCCGCTACCCAGGCGTGGGTAGTGGCGCGTCAACCTCATCTCCGCGGAGGAGGCACAGGGAGGCACCGACGTCGTGTTGGGTACCCTTTGGTTAACTCTTTCCACCTCTGATTTTGTTTGATTGAGCGCATCTCATTCGTTTGTTTACGAGTCTTTTCTTCTTTGTGGGGTCTTACATTTTACTCCATTGTTGGTCCATTGCTCATTCGCTCTCCGGTTGGAGTTGAGAGTCGAGTGCGAGTGTAGGGATGTCCTGTTGAGATAGAAGGGTAGGATTCTTGGCAAACCTTATCCTCCTTCGATCGCGAGCTTAGATGTAATCCTAGGCATGGATTGGTTGTCTCGGCACATGGGACAAATTGATGCGCTAGGAGGCTCATCTACCTCACCACCCTTCTAGCGGCGAGTCGCTTTTACGAAGGCTGTAGGATCCGCATCTCTTCGCGCTCGAAGCGAAGCCAGACTCTAGATATTAGTGAAGTCGGTGGTGTGTGACTTTGTTGATGTCTTCCCGACGACCTTCGGGGATGCCACGATTCGAGACCTCGAGTTTGTCATTGAGTTGGTTCGTGCACCGCCCGATTTCAAAGAGGCCTTAGAATGGACCCAATTGAGTTGGTGGAGTTGAAGAAGCGGTGGGTGAGCTTCAAGAAAAGGGTTTCATCCGCCTAGCTCATCTCCTTGGGGATGCTCGGCAATATTTGTCGAAAAAGGACAAGGCAGCTGCGCATGTCGTTGATTACCGTCCACTTAATGAAGTAGCGGTAAAGAACAAGTACCCGTATCGATGACCTCTTGATCAATTAGCTGGGCTCGAGTCTTCTCCAAGATTGATCGAGTGGGATATCATCAAGTTCGGATTCGACACGAGGATATTCCAAAGCGGCTTTCTACTCGTTATGGCTTGTGCGAGTATACCGTCATGTCATTCGGCAACCAATGCTCGGCCTTGTTCATGAACCTCATGAATTCGGTGTTCATGGAGTATTTGGATAGGTTCGTTGTGGTCTTCATCGATGATATCCTTATCTACTCCAAGAGCGATGAGGAACACGCCGAGCATCCGAGGCTTGTGTTGGGCAAGCCGTGAGCACCGACTATATGCGAAGTTCAGCAAGTGCGCGTGCAGTTGAAGGAAGTAGCCTTCTTAGGCCATATTCTTTCGGCGGGAGGCGTGGCTGTGGACCCTAGCAAGATCGACGTGCTTTCTCGAGTCGACCTACCGGTCACGAAGTGCGGAGTTTTCTTGGTTTAGCGGGATATTATCGTCGCTTTATCGAGAACTTCTCCAAGATAGCGAAGCCTATGGCGGAGTTGCTCAAGAAGGACAAGAAGTTCTCGTGGTCCGCTGATTGCGAGAAAGTTTCAAGAACTTAAGAGCGATTGACCACGCTCCGTTCTTGTTCTCCTTGATGTCCGTCGAAGCTTGATATCTTTTGTGGCGCTTCGTCGAGGCCTCGGTTGTGTCCTTATGCAAGAAGGCAAGGTAGTGGCCTATGCATCAAGGCAATTGAGACCTCATGAACTCAACTATCCTACCCATGACTTGGAGTTGGCGGCTGATTCATGCACTTAAGATTTGGCGACATTACCTAATCGTGTCGTTGTGAAGTGTATTCGGATCACAAAAGCCTAAAGTATTTGTTCACCCAACGGATCTGAACCTCGGGCAAAGGAGATGGTTGGAGTTGATCAGGACTATGACATGGGTATTCACTACCATCCGTGCAAGGCCAATGTCGTTGCGGATGCGCTTAGTCATAAGCGCATTGCAATGCATTGTTGCTTCAGAGCATCGACCCCCTCTTCTAGAGGAGTTTCAGCGTCTCAACTTGGGTTTGGTTGAGCATGGTTCCTCATTTGCCTTGGTTGTCACGACCAACCTTGGTGGATCGGATCAGTGCGCTCGGCGATCGGATGTTGGAGTAAACGCATCAGCGAAAATGTCAAGAATGGAGCGACCAAGTGCTTCTCCGTAGATGAGCTTGGTGTCTTGAGGTTCGAACAGCGCCTCGTGGTTCCAAAGGACATGGAGTTGCGGGATTTGATCCTCATGAAGCCCACGATTCCCGTTATCCATTCATCCGGGGCCACGAAGATGTACGGGATCTTCGCGAGAGATTTTGGTGGACCGAATGAAGAGGAGATCGCAAGGTTCGTTGCGAGTGCGGCGTGTGTCGTCGTGTCATGGCGAGCATCGGCGTCGGTGGATTGCTTGACCCTTGCCCATTCGGAGTGGAAGTGGGATTCGGTCGGGATGGATTTTATCACGGCCTACCAGTCACAGAGAACAACGATGCCATTTGGGTTATCATTGACCGTTGGCGAAAGTGGCGCACTTTCTTCGATCAAGACCAAGATTACGTGCGGTCACCTTGCGGAGCTCTATATCGCCGGGATCGTGAGCTTGCATGGAGTGCAGAAGACGATCATTTACGATCGTGGATCCATCTTCACTTCGATTCGGCATAGCTTGCAAGAAGCTATGGGAACTCGTCTTTCTTCGGCCTGACCTATCACCCCAAACATATGGTCGGGCCGAAAGGTCAGCCAAGTTTTAGAGGACATCTTTGCGAGCTTGTGTCCTTTCTATGGGAAGCATTGGGAGAAGTGCTTACCATTCGCGAGTTTTCTTACAACAACGACTTCCAAGCCGGTCTCGGCATGGCACCATTTGAGGCCTTATACGGGCGGAAGTGTAGAACCCCGTTGAACTGGTCTGAGACCGGTGAGAGACCTTTCTTTGGCCCGAACTTCGATCAGCGGCCGAGAGTCAAGTCCGGCTTATTCGTGATCATTTGCGCCTGACTCAATCCGAGCGAAAGAGCTATGCGGATCGCCGTCGTCGTGAATTGAGCTTTGAGCCCAATGACTTCGTATACCTCAAGGTTTCTCCTCTAAAGGGTCACCAGCGTTTTGGTGTCAAGGGCAAGTTAGCTCCTCGATATGTCGGTCCATACCGTATTATCGGGAAAAAGGGAGCTGTCGCCTACAAGTTGGAGTTGCCTGCTGCACTTGCGGGGGTACATGATGTTTTCCATGTGTCCCAGCTAAAGAAGTGCCTCCGTGTTCCAACTGAGGAAACTCCGTTGGAAACCCTTGAGGTCCAGGAAGATTTGACCTATCGCGAGCACCCTGTTCGCATACTCGAGAGGCTGAGCGAAGAGCGAGAATAAGACCATCAAGTTCCTTAAGGTTCGGTGGTCGAATCATTACGAGGATGAAGCTACTTGGGAGCGAGAAGATCGTCTCGTCTGAGCGCCCCTCTTTCTTTTCAGAGTGAGACAAATCTCGGGGCGAGATTTTTGTAAGGGGAGGTTTGTAACATCCCCATTTTCAACTTGTGTTTCAAGTGTAAGAAAATGAGTAGAAATTAAAACTTTTTCTTACATTATGTATTTCCTGTGTGTACTAAACAATTATTGCACCAGAGTATGGAAATACAAAGCCACAAGTCTGTTGATCATCTCTGGAAATATTTTTCCTAAGATCATGGGTTGGTATGTGATCCCTCGAAAAATTTTACAATTTTTAGAGTTGAATTGATACCTAAATTAATTTCCCAAAGTTTCAGCTCTAAAATCCAAACCTCTTGGTCTTCACTTTGTTCCTCGGTAGCGCATCGAGCTGCTCGAGCAGTGGCTCGGTCCAACCACCTAGCGCCGTCGAGCCGTCTCGATCTTGCGGGCATTCTTAGCCCTCTGATCCGCATTCAACCGTCACGACCTCCCCTGCCCCTTACAAACTTTCGGAGGTCCCCGTGCACCTCAGCCGTTGGATCCTAGTCCTACGGTTTAGATCTTTGGGAGGTCCCCAAAAGACCTCCTCTGGTCCTTGTAAAAGACCTCCCCACTCCACGACCTCCTCAGCCCTCCACGACCACCCCTAGCACTTGGGTGATCGTGGGCCGTCCATCTTGAGGTCTGTGGCTCAGACCTCCCCTAAGTGTGAGGACCTCCAATACTTAGCCCAAGATCTTAACCCTTGGATTTCAATCCAACAGCTCGCGACCTCCCTAGTGGAGCTCGGTGCGGATTTTAGCCGTTGAGCTCTTTGCCCTGGTCCTCTCAGCATCGGGTGGGCACGGCATTGTCAATTTTTGTGCATGGCGGTGGAGAGCAGTGCCTTGTCAACTCTAGGGCTGACAAACGGCTATGTGCTGCCAACATTAAATGTCTGGGAGCCCTTTTGCTAAAAAGTCTGCCCTGTCACCACCTCCTATCTTGTCATGTGTACTTTGGCTCGGTGTCTGGTGACCTTGCCATCTTTCCCACGGCTATATTTGAAGCTCAAGCTTCCTCTCTTAGTTCTTTTAGTCACTCTCTTGCCCCTAGTTCTTTCTGCTCTTGTGCTCAAGTCACGAAAATCTTTGCCACCATTGCTGGACCTTGGGCTCCCGTCGACCTTCGAGCTCGGTGGTTCAACATTGAAATAGTGGCGATCATTTTGTTCCCTTGGTCACCTCGAGCCTCCTAACTTGCTTTGTTTGACCTTCACGAGAGGTTGATAAAGTGGGGCGTGCGGTTCGTGGCGGGGCGTCGTCTTCTTCACCTCCGCGACCTCCACCGTCACGGAGCTCTGCAACTACTCCTAGTTCTCCTTCAATCCTGGTGAGTACCTCGGTTCCAAAAACCGAACCGTTTAGACCTCTTCGGTTTGATTTCGGCGTATTTGGTCCCGGCGGTTATCTCGGTTAGCGCCGGTTGGTGGTGCTTTGGTGTAGTTTGTGGCACCCTTAGGTTCTCCGTCTGTTTGGAGCTCATTCGTGCCTTTGGTTTCCGCCGACGAGGTCCACGTCGCGGCGACAAGCAGCTATGCTGCCTTCGGGTTTTGTCGATTCAAAACCTCCGTTTTAAATCATCTTCTTAGGACCACTTTAATGCTCAAATCATTGCTCATCATTGGTGCATTAATTGTGTCCTAATTTGTCTTAGTGGAGTCAGCGACGTAGGCGGGGCCTTAGTCATTAAGTGTTCCTTTAGGTTCATTTATTGTCAATCATTAGATGCATTAAATTGTCTTAGCACATGTCTGGAGGTCTGCACCATTAAAACCACTCTAGGACCTCCTCGGGTTAATCTTAGCTTCACGACCTCTCAAGTTTAGATCTGGGCCTTAGGATCTTTTAGAAAAATCCTAAGTCTCTGGACCTCCCCTAATCGTATCTGGCCGTTAAAAACCTCAGTAGGTTAGATCTCGGCCGATAGGATCACCCTCATTGGGGTCCTCTTTGCCAAAGACCTCCTTGAGGTCCTCTGTGCAAAAAGGTCACCCGGTCATTTTGTCAAAACCACCCTCTTGGACCACCTCTCGAGGTCCTCATTGCAAAAGACCACCACGGCCTTTTGTAAAGAAAACCTTCAAAACCACCCCACCGAGGTCCTCTTTGCAAAAGACCACCTCACAGTATTTTGTAAAGAGAACCTTCAAAACTACCTTGGGGTCCTCTTTGCAAAAGACTACCTCGGGTCCTTATCAAGAAACCGCAGACCTCCCTCGCTTCATCATAGCCGTTCGGGACCTCCTCCCGGAGATCTTAACCGTCTAGGACCTCTCTGCGGCTACGGGACCGTTAGATTTAGATCTAACGGGCTGAACCTCTTCGATCTATTTGCAACTCTCTTTGTTTTGATTCTCTCTTTATCGTTCGTCTTTAGATCTCGGCTCGGATCGGAGAACATTCGGACCCCTCGGATGCAATCTTGATCTAGGCCGTCCATCTCAGATCCAAGGCCCGATTCGTTGAGGCGCTCGGATGGCCGAACATCCCATCTCACGTGGGCCATTGGATCTAAATCCATCGGTGGAGTCATTGGCGATTAAGACCTCCTCGGGAGATCTTAGCCGTCAAAGACCTCCCTCCTTCCGATCTCACCTCCCGGACCTCCTTAGTGGATTTAACCTAGGACCTCCTAAGGAGGTCGGGACCGTCGAATCTTGATCTAACGATCCCGACCACCTTTAAGCGCGAGGACCTCCTCGTATCTTGTTGTCGCGTGCACTAGTGGTAGCCGTTGGATTCAATATCGTGGCTAAGACCTCCCCAAGCGCGATGAGGTCTTTGCGCCCGGTGCTCGTGCGGGTTTTAGTGTCGAGCTCGTGAGCGTGCGATCCTTGATCAACGGCCCACGACCTCCCGATTTCGTTGGTTTTGATTTAGTTCCCGAGAGCTTTTATTTGCACATATTAATTGTTTTAAACTTCAAAATTGCATATCTTTTTCTCTGTAGCTCCAAATTTAACAAACTAAAGTTCTATAAATGCATCTGTTAAAGTACTTTAGCTTAGTATAGGTTTTGCAGTACTCTTTATCTGAGATTAATCATGTCTTAGATTTATAACTTAGAAAAATCATAACTAAATCATTTTAACTCCAAATGACCTGAAATTTTATATGGGTTACCACTATACCAGTAGGCAGCTACCATAAAAATTTCAGCTTCAAAATCTTTCTAGAAAATGTTTTTGCTACAGTGCTAATTATGGCCGAAAATAGGTTTTTAGAGAATATCTTTTGCACCACAAATCCAAATTAGGCTTTTCCAGTTTCTATGTCTAGGTATATTCGTATTTTACCTTGTGTATAAATTTCGTCGCATTTGGATAATTTTTGCTTGCTCTTTTGTTTAAGTGTTGCTCGTCTTATTGGTTGTTTTAGCTCTTTCGCTTAGGATTAGACATTTGCGGTAACCCAGAGAACGACCCTCCGCAACAAATTGAGCAACAGCAAGCAGGCAAGCAGTTTGATCATTTCCCATTGATCCCATTACTTTTAAAGTCTAATATTTTGTTTAACTTCTATGTATGCATTGCTATTTTGTTGTTAAATTGATTAGTTAATCCTCTAGTTGCATAATCTGTAGGTAAATAACTATCCTCTACTACAGAGCCTAGGTTATTTCTGTGATTAGAGTTCGTTGGATGAGCTCTTGTCACTTAGTAGATTTCGAATAAATATTGCTTAGCCATGCCTAGTATCGGTAGTATTGGGCGATCATCGACTTAGTCGGTGATCTTGATCACATAAATGCTATTATTATTCCATTATGTCCAACCCTTGTGTTTTACCATTTTGCAAATCAAAATCTGAAAATAAAAAATTATATCTTGGCTTGGGCACAATGGTATGTTGGGTGATCTGTTGGGTGTGATTGGAATGGTGCCTAAGTCCCTAAGGACCGAGTTACTTGTGCCATTGATCCAAGCAATTATGCGTGCTAACCACACGAGGGGATATGGAACCTCTCTTGGTGAGTACTTTGGGAGGTGTTAATTATGAGCTGGTTGGTGGGTGTGTTCTTGTGTGTGTGTGTTGTGGTGTTGGAGGAGCATTAGCGGGCGGTTAGGCTGTCTAATGTGTCTTTCTCCGTGGGTTGCGGCTCTTAATTAGCATCGTCCATTGGAAGCGTCTTGTTAGACTTAGCCATGCACGCATACCAAAGGAAGTGTGCTAACCGTGGTGGTGGAAAGGCGGTCTATCGTGTGGGTACATTGGTACACCCTGCGGGGTTAAAACTATTCGAATAGCCTCGTCTAGGTTATGGACACGCTTGGTTATTTCCACAAGAACTAGACTACAACCTTTTAAAAAGAACTTAAACTTGACACGGGTGGTATGAAGGGGTACTTCATGCTATTGTTGTGGTGACTATGGGTTAGTCACTTCTAGGTTGGTGTTGTTCTCTATCTATTGTTATTATTGTCTCTCTTTATTTGAACCATAAAGTTAATTGCAAACTTGCTTTGAATCTATTACCTTATTGCAAATGAAAACTTGCTTTATCTTTGAAAATAAGTCGAGCCTCATCCACTTAAATAAAGCTTGCATGTAGTTAATTATAGTTCTGTTATCTCACACGTCAGTCTTGCAGTACAAAAACAATTTTTGTACTCATCCGCTTTGCTTAATATTAATTGTTGCAGAGGAAGAAGGTGAGCCCCAAGGGCCTCACTTTTGTGGTATGTTCTTGTGCACTGCTTTGGGACGATTAGCTTGGCGGTCGGTTGGTTGCCTTGTGGGTAAAGGCACACCGATTGGCTTTTGTTTATCGCCATCTTATGGCCATTTAACTCATTGTTTAAATTAGTTACTTATGTGTTATTTGGCAGGTCGGCCTCTCTTTGTAATAACACTCTTTATATTATCTATGTCTTTCGATTGTTGCTTTTGCTTGGCTCTATGTGTATGAATGGAATTGATGCATGATTTTGTAGCAGTGTGTATCTGCATTTAGGAAGTATACATATCTCGAGCTTAGTTTATTTGATTTGTATCTTTTTAGGACCAAGTGGATGGTTAAGCAGTACAAGCCAAATAAACCGGGGTCCTCATAGGGAAGCTCGCCCCTAGGTATGTTGGTCCGTTCAAGATTTTAGAACGCTGTGGAGAAGTTTCTTACGATTGGAGCTACATGATCGTTGATAGGAGTGCATGATGTCTTTCATGTCTCGAAGTTGAAGAAGTGTCTTCGTGTGCTAGAAGAGCAAGCCCCATTGGAATCAATTGACTTGAAGGAGGATCTTACCTACAAGGAGAAGCTAGTCAACATTTTGGATGTCGTGGGCGCCACACAAGAAGCAAGATTGTTCGTTTTTGTAAGGTTGGTGGAGCAACCATTCGGAAGGAGAAGCAACGTGGGGCTGCAAGAAGAACCGAAAGCCGAGTTTCCTAGCCTTTTCTCTAGCTAGCTTTGAATCTCGGTCGAGATTCCTTTAAGGGGAGGTTTGTAACATCCCAATTTTCTTTGAGTTTAAAACCTTTTGAATAGTTAGTAGGGAGAAAAGTCACCATTTGGATTTATTTGAGTTTAATTCAAAAGCTTAATATTTGACTTTTCAATAAAAACATTTAATGTGAATAATCCCAACATAAATAATAGTCAAAACTATTTTATTTGGGATCTATGTGCTCAGATATATTTTCTAGATTTTCTAGAATTTTTAAGTTCATTTGCTATTTTTGTTGCTTATTTGAATTTCTCGGTATTTTATAAAATAGAAAAACTAATTAAAATCTTAGAAAAGCTCTTGGGCGAAACCACCCAAACCCCTCTTGGCGACTTTGTTCATTACACCGCGTGTCGCTCCTTCCTCTCTCCTCGCGGGGCGCGTTAAACCTCGATCGTCAGATTCGTTGATCGATCCGATGGCGTTGTGCCTTCGGGCGGTCGAACGCGTCCGGCGTTTTGAGTCGTTCGATCAAGGTTGAGCGGTCGAATCGCGATGTGATCGTTCGGGGACCGAGCGTCCCCTTGATTGTGAGTCGTTCGATGAGATGCGGGCGGTTAAGTCTCTTGGCCCGATCGTGCGTTCGTGGGCTTTGGCGTGTGAGTCCCACGTGTCAAGTCTTCGTCTCGAGTGCGCCGTCCCGCGACATGCCCGCTCCATCCGCCATTGCCACCTTCTAGAAGCCCGTCCGACAACGGACTCTCGAACTAAAACCTTCCGATTTCTTCATCAAACTCTATCTCCTTCCTTCTCGCTTTTAGTATCTACCCTCAATCGGGATCAAAACCAACTCTATCGTCATTTTCGTTTGAAACCGAGAAATCCCCAAATTAGGGATTCCTTATCCCGTGCCGCCCTGGCCCTATAAATAGGCCCCCGTGGTTCGCATTGGCGTCCGCACCCCAAACCCTCAAGCCACAGCACCCCGAGAGCCCTAGCACCACCAAAATCGAGCTTTTAGGGTTTCTGGCCGCCGGTAACGCCCCACCCCGTGGAGTACACCGCCGCCTTCGCCGTCGCCTGGGCTACCTCCAGAGACCACCACGCTAGAGGACCCCCGAGATCGGATCCGTATCAAGCTAAGTGATTACGTCGTAAACGCAACACTTAACGTGAGACGAACACGATTCTGAGTGACCCGGATATGTGTCACATGCTAGCTCCCAAGGATCAGTGGCTAACATGCACATATCCTAGTACACAACATTGCAATCACATCCATACACAATGTACAAGAATAAAAGATTCAATTACAACATCATTTAAATAGCACCTTATAGTACAAGGTTGCATAAGAGGGCCGATCGGCCAAATCTAATTAACACAAATAAATTGCAGCGGAAGATAAACTTAAAATAAAAGGAATAACAGAGTTGGTATGCCCACAATCCCACAAGCAACCAAGCTGGAGTTAAAGCCGTTGCACCGTCGTTCTCACTGAACAAATAGACACCTTTGTTAGAGTACAAAGTTGTACTTGAGACTTTCAAAAGAAATAAGGATGCATGTAAGTATCAAAGGAAGGCTACTAAACTAGTCAATTTTGGCATAAAGCAAGTTTTGCATACAGTTGTAACAACCCAAAATTAGGGTTTATATTTTAAATGTATAAAAGTATGAAAATTTAAAAACTTTTGGTTGTATCTCTTGATCATGCTCATGGTTTCAAAATCTTGTGCACAATTTTAAAAATTTGGAGATTGTATCAAAGTTTGTGTTGAAATTTTAAACTTTTAAACTTAAATTCCATTTCTAATTGAATTCAGAAGAATGTATGAATAAAAGTTTCCAAAATAATTTATTCAAATACTAGATTATTTACCTTGAATTATCATTATTTTACCAAATTTTTAGAAGTCATTTACCTTCACCAAAATTGAAACAAATCCCAAATGCAGATTTGAATATAATTTAATTCTAACAAATTCTAATATATAAAATGTTTAAAATTATTTTCCAAAGTACCTTGTGAACCTCAGAGTGCCACAAAAATTTTCAGAGTTTTTAGAATTTTATTTCTCTTTCAAGCTGTTAAGTCAAAGCTGAATTGTTTTGGTCAAAATTAAATCCTTAATCCTAACTTCTTTGTAACAGCCTAACTTAGGGTTTGTATTTCAAATGTAAAATTTTGAGGAGAAATAAAAACTTTGTTGTCTCTTCAAATCATTTGAAAGTTTCTACAATTTTCCTAGCAATTTCCAATTTGTAGAATTTAATTCTTGTGATTGGAAATTGTTGTTATCAATTCTTAGCCTTCAAACTTGTGATCATCCTCTGAAACTATTTTCCTAGCATCTTGATCATCCTATCTACCTCCTGAATTATTTCACAATTTTTAGATTTTGTTTGCTATTTCAAATGGCCAAGTCAACTCTGTTTGAAATCTGGTCAAACTCCTGGACAGCAGCTTGTGAATTTTCTCTAGAACAATGCAGTGCATAAAAGTTCTAGAAAAATTATACAAGGTTGTCCTCTGTCCTAATAGCTACCATAAAAATTTCAAAAATTTTTGGAGCTCAGGAGCTACCTCTAAAATTCCCCAAACCTTCTCTGTCTTTTAAATCAAATCCTGAAATCAACTTTGTTCCTCGGGCTCGGACCCAACCTGCGGCTCGAGTCAGGCTGCACCACTTAGCTCCGGTCGCGTCAACTAAGCGTACCGCTCGAGTCAATCGATCGTGACCGTCCGATGCCGTCGAGCGATCCACGTCGCGCGTGCAACGACTGTCGAATGCGCCACACTAATCTCGGCCGTCCGTTTAGATCCAGCGGTCGGCGCGATGATCGAGTCTAACTCGGGCTCGCGCCGTTCTGCTTTGTCGGCGACAAGGCGGACCCACTGCAGTCATCCGCCCGCGTCGCCTCGCCCGACTCGGCGCACCTTCGCCGCGGCGCTCTCGCCGGCCGCCCGCTGCATGCACGCTGCCACCTAGCTTCACGGTCTTTCACGCCACCGCCTCACCTCGCGCCTCACTTTGCTCCTACAAAGCCATCGAGGTTTTCCTACCTCGTTTCGTCTCCATTGCCTTTCTTCTCCCTTGAGCTCCGGGAGCGTGGCGTCATTGCGGCGCCTCCAGAGCATTCAGCCGCTCCGGTGGTCTCCGGTCATCGCCGGCGGCGTCACGGCGTGTTCCACATCTGGGGAGTAAACCCCTCAAGAAATTTCAGATTCATCGTGCAGTGGGCTGCGCGTGGACTTTCTTCTCCAAGTCGGCCTTACCGCCTTTTCCACCGCCGCATCTTCTCCGGTGAGCTCCAGGCTCAATTCTTCGCTCGTGAGCACCACAGGACTCCACATTTCTTCTCCACTCACTCTCGTGTCCTCTCGTTCACCCGAGCTCTGTCGTAGTTAATCGCCTTCGTGCCAGTGAGCTCTCGTCGCGGGCCATCTCGGCGACCTCTTGAGCTCCGCGTCATTCCGGTGAGTTCTAGTAACTCGCGATGCTCATCTTGTGCGCTAACTTTCATTGTTTACCTCTGCAGTGCAGCGCACCTTGTCACCCCACTGCCGCGCCAAGCTCGTCATTGCGCCACCCGGTACATCTCGGCTTCCCGCGACCATCGCAAGCCGGCCAAACTGCAGGCGACCCATTTTGGCGTCGCCACGACCCGCCGCCACTCCACGCCCGGCGGCGAATCCAGTCGAGCCGCGAGATCCTCTGTTCTTTTTTGATTGTGTTCCTCTGCATGCATCGGCGGTGGGGCCCTCCTTCAAAACCAATTAGTTAGTGCTAATCATGCTTATGATTGTTCTTTAGTTCACTCTCATGCGATCAAAGTTTGTAATTGAGGTTTGAAAGTATATAAGTGCAAATTTCCTTGTAGCTCTGCTCTGTTGTCATTTTATCTGTTGTCGATGTCGAAAATTTGTATCATGCTTGCTATTAGGTTTTGTTAGACTTGATGTCTCCTTTTTGTTGTGGTGGTTAGCATGAAATCATTTAGTTGGTATCTTTAAGTTTCTAAGCTCTTGTTGTCATGTTTGTTCATAAGGGATAGTTAGTTGCTCATTTATTTGCCTCTGTACTTTTGAGTTATCGGTGTTATAAGATTTGGGTAGTGACCAAATGTTGAAACTTGTTAGCCTTGCAAAATCTAGGTGTGATGCTTAGGGGTATGAATAGTGAGCATCCTTAGCATCCTATCTTAGGTAGAAGATCTTTGTTTAGCATCTCATAGTTGGATACTTGTTAGTTAGTGTTGTCAATAGCTTTTGTAGTTTACATGTAATATCGATTAATAATGGTTGAGTTAGAGAAGCTAGGCTATTGTTGATACATTAACTTGATGATTAAATAATAGATGTGCACACAATCACCATGGCTTGTCCAAAGTTTAAAGCATGTTAGAAGTTTGATTTTGTGGTTAACCTAGCAAATGAGTGGATGGGTCTCTGTAGCAATTATTTGTCATTCTTTGTGATAGTCTAGCCTTGGTGTATATATTGGTGTTTGTATTTGATGTTTGAGTTTTGCGGTGTTATTCGTTCTTATTATTTGTTTTGTTCGATCGTTGAAGCCCGATATTTGCGACAACCACGAGGCGATCCTCGCACCATATTGAGCAACGACAACCGAACAAGCGGTTTGATCATGTTTAATCGGTATTTTAAAGATTAATATTTTGTTTCATTTGTATGTATGCATTGCTTAATTTGTGTTAAATTGATTAGTTAAATCCGTATTGCATATCCTGTAGACAAAATATTGATCTCTACTACTGAGCCTAGGTTATTTCTTTGTGATTAGAGATGTTGGATGATCTCTTGTCACTTAGTAGATCAGGGTCAACTTGCTTAGACATGCTTAGCTATCGGTGAAATCTGGGCGGTTATCGACTTTAGTCGGTAACCTTGATCACCTAAAATTTCTATAGCTTTATGTTTTAGCATTTTTGCTATGTTTAATTGCAAAATTAAAAAAATGAAAACAAAAATGATTTAGACTTGGGCACAATGGTAAGGCGGGTGTGATCTGTTGGGTGTGGTTGGAAAGGTGCCCGAGTCGATTAAGGACCGAGTTACTTGCATGCCGTCTTGAGCATTTTGCGTGCTAACCACACTAGAGTATATGGGACCTCTCTTGACCTAGTACTTTGGCGTGTATTGGCTCAGGGTGCGAGAGGTCGCGGGAGGGACGGAGGTGGGAGCATGGTAGTTGTCAAAAGCTTTATCACGAGTGGGTAGTTGTCTTTCGGCTTTACCATGTAGCGTATGGGTTTCTATCCATCTGACGGCTCGTAGTTAATACACAATATTGGAAAAAGTCTCGTAGGACTTAGCAGTACAGACATACCTTGGAGTGTGTTTTGGCTTAAAGGCGATTGCAAGTGTGGGTACATTGGTACACCCTGCGAGGTTAAAACTATTCGAATAGCCTCGTCTAGGTTATGGACACGCTCGGATCGCCCCCAAGAACTAGACTACAACATTTAAATTAAAACACGATGGGTGAGTACGAATCACGAGGATTCGTGCTATTGTTAATGTTGACTATTGGGATAGTCACTTCTAGGTTGTTTTATCTTTCGCTTTTGTTATTAATATCCGTCTTGCTATTTCAATCTTAAAAATGAATTGCAAACTTGCCTTTAAAGCTGTATTACCTTATTGCAAATGAAAATTGGCTTTATGCAAATGAAACATATGACCTCCACCAAATAAGCTTTGCATGTAGCATATGAGCAGTGCGCTGGTTCACCACGTCAGTCTTGCGGGTACAAAGACAATCTTTGTACTCAGGTGCTTTGCTTAATGTTTTTGTTGCGGAGGAAGAAGGTGAGCCTCGGGGTCCTCATACGTGTGGTGTCTTTGTCGCCGTGGTGACGACTAGTCTTGGCGGTCCGGTCGGATGCCTTGTGGGTTGAAGGCACGCTGATTGGCTTTGTTTATAGCCATCTTATGGCACTTTTGCTTCATTGTCTTTACATTGTTATTTGTGTATCTTGTGGCGATCGGCCATTATGCATAATATTGTTACTATTTGTTTATCTTCCGTTTGGAAGTGTGGTGTTTGGACTCTATGTGTGGAAAGGAGTTGATGTCTAATTTTGTGCAGGGTGTGTATCTTGCTTTAGGAAGTATACATATCTCGAGATCGATTTATTTGATTTGTGATGCTAGGACCAGGTGGTTGGTTAAGCATTACAAACCAAATAAGCTGGGTCCTAAAAAGTTGGTATCGAGCCATTCGACCGTAGTAACCCAAGCATAGTCGATCCTTAGGATATTTTGAAAGTCTTATTTTCAAATTATAAAAGGTTTATGAAAACCTAGGCGATTCTCAGTTTTATTCCTTACCTATCTTAGCTTTCTACTCTCATCTTACTCTAATTTAAGTTTTGAAACTTGGTTTCTCTCTTTCCTATCAAAGATAGTTAATACAGGTAGAATCAGTCTTTGGGAGAACCATAGGGAATTAGTTTAATTAAAAATTTTGTGGGGACATAAGGGTAAGATATGTATGAGTTTGCTAAGTGTCGATCTTTGTCGGTTGGTTTTGTAACTTAAAAGTCTTGTGCTTGTGTTGTCTTTGTTAGTAAGTTAATTGCGGTGGGTATTGACCGTGTTTTCGGCTATTGTTAACTTGTCTTAGTAAAGCAGGATGGCCGGAGAGCGCGTGGCGATCGGCGGGCTGGTCATGATGAGCTTCCCCTCCTCAGACCATGGTGAGGTTCGCTCAGTCGAGCGAAACCGCATGGACGAGCGCGCATCTTGGAGGTTATTGCTAGGAATACCTCCCTCCTGCGCGGTGGTGGCGGCCACCCGGACTGCGGGGACTTGCGAGTTCCTCCGTACCATGACCGCCGACTTTCTCCGCTCAGGGACCCTCGATGCGGATGATTGGCTGCGCATGGTTGGCGGAAGCTCAACATAGCTTCGATGCGAGCGCGGGATAAGGCACTCTTCGCGTCCCACCGGCTCGGGCGCGGCACTCTCATGGTGGGAGAACTATCTCGCCATGCGGCCGCGGGTGTGTGGTCGCGTGGGAGGAGTTCAGTCGGCTTTCGTCGGGCCCACATCACGACGGCTGATGAAGGCGAAGAAGAAGGAGTTCCTCGCGCTCAAGCAAAGCGCAAATCTGTGACCAGGAGTACATGCGAGTTCAATCATCGGCTCGTTATGCTCGGGTGAGGTGGCCTCGAGATGAGGCTAGCGAGGAGAAGTTTATGGATGGCTTGTCAGGAGGCTGCAGGACAAGCTATCTGTTGTGGACTTCTCGGACTTTGAGCCTTGGTAGATAAGGCCATCGTTGCGAGCATAAGGCAAAGCGGCGGCGAGTCCATAGCGCAAATGGGAGCGCATCGGTCTACTCACACGGCCTCGTTAGTCCTCGGTGGGCGGCCCGATGGCCCGTTCTTTTGCTCCACCGGCGCCGAGCCATCTGCACAGCTCCTCGCCCACCGCGGGCGTGTTTTGACCCACGTGCGCTGCGATCGGTAACAGAGCGGCCTCCGCAATCCGGCGGCGAGGTTACTTGTTTTACGCTGCCACAACAAGGGCCATTATGCGAATGCGCCTCGAGTGTTGCAGCGGCCCCTCGTCCTAATGGAGGCGCGGGCGGAGTGGTCACCACGACGAGAAGATTATCCGAAGCCCGAGTGCGGCGTGTCGAGTCAACCACCTTCGATTGAGGAGGCTCGGGGCGCTAGATGTCGTGATGGGTACACTTCTTGTTAATTCTCGTCTGCTGCGGTATTATTTGATTACGGAGCATCGCATTCTTTTATTTCAAGATCATTTGCTGCTGCTAGTGGTCTTCTTTGTGTTCCTTTGGAAGTTCCTTTGCTCATCCGCTCTCGGGTTCGGAAATGAGGCGATTCTGATGTCGGGATGTTCCTATCATAGTCCAAGGAGTGGGGTTTTGGCAAACCTTAATACCTTTCGATTCGGTAGTGCGGATGTGATTCTTGGCATGGATTGGTTGTCCCAACACTTGGGGCAAATCGATTGTGCGAGAAAGATTGTCTATCTTACCATCCCTTCAGGCGAGCAGGTCGGATTTTCGCCACAGCTTCAGGGTCCGCATCTTTGTGCATTAGAAGCGAAGCCAACCTTGCGGTCAGGATGTTCCCATAGTATCGACTTTGAGGATGTTTTCGATGACTTGCGGGATGCCTCGGTTCGAGACACAGGTTTGTCATCGAGTTGCTGCCGGTACAGCTCCGATTTGAAGCGCCCGTATCGGATGCCTCCCAATGAGCTAGAAGAATTGAAGAAGCGGCTTGGTGAGCTCCAAGCAAAGGGTTTCATCCGTCCCAGTTCATCTCCTTGGGGTTGTCCGGTGATCTTTGTGAAGAAGAAGGACAAGACTTTGCGCATGTGTGTTGACTACCGTCCTCTCAATGAAGTGGCGGTGAAGAACAAATATCCTCTGCCCGCATTGATGATCTTTTGACCGGTTGTGCGGAGATCGGTGTTCTCAAGATTGATACGAGATCGGGCTATCATCAAGTCCGGATCGAGTGAGGATATTCGAAGCGGCTTTCACTACTCGTTATGGCTGTGCAGTACACCGTCATGTCTTCGGTTTGACCAATGCTCGGCCTTGTTCATGAACCTTATGAATTCCGTATTCATGGAGTATTTGGACAAATTTGTGGTGGTTTTATTGATGACATTCTTATCTATTCCAAGGCGAGGTAGAGCATCTTGAGCATCGAAGATTGTTTTGGGCAAATTGGGAGCACGAGCTATATCACAGTTCGGCAAATGTGAGTTCGGTTGAAGGAAGTGGCATTCTTGGGCCATGTTCTTTCGGTGGAGGCATAGCTGTGGATCGATGGGTCGGCGATGTTCTATCTTGGGGTCAGGCCATCGATCAGCGATGTGCGGAGTTTTCTCGGCTTAGCGGGCTATTACGCGCTTTATCGAGAACTTCTCCAAGATCATAGCCGATGGTGAATTGCTTAAGAAGGACAAGAAGTTTGTATGGTCCTCTGCTTGTGATGAGAGCTTTGGGAGCTCAGCGGCGATTGACTTCACCCGATCCTTACTCTTCACGATATCCACAAGAGCTTGATATTTATTGCGATGCCTCTCGTCGGGGACTCGGATGTGTTCTTATGCAGGAAGGCAAGCGGTTGCCTATGCATCCAGCAATTGAGGCCTCATGAGCTCAACTATCCACCCATGATCTAGAGCTTCTTGCTGTGGTTCATGCACTCAAGATTGGCGGCATTATCTGATCGGTAACGTGTGAGGTGTATTCCGATCACAAGAGCTTGAAATACTTGTTCACTCGGCGAGTCTGAACCTCGAGCGAGAGAGATGGCTGGAATTGATCAAAGATTATGACATGGGTATTCGGTATCATCCGGGCAAGGCCAATGTAGTTCTTGATGCACTTAGCGAAAAGTGTATTGCAATACTCACGATGATCCAAGAAGCGACAACTTTGCGCTTGCGAGTTTCAGCGTCTCAACTTGGGTTTGGTTGAGCATGGCTCCTTGCGCCTTGGTTGTGCGACCGACCTTGGTGGATCAAATCAAGGCGACCTGACAATCGGATGATGGTGTGGGAAAAATCAAGCAGAACATCAGGAATGGATCAGCCAAGTGTTTCACAGAAGATGAGCACGGTGTTGTGTGGTTTGGGCAGCGTCTTGTGGTCCCAAAGGTCCCAGAGTTGCGGGATTTGATTCTTCAGGAGGCCCATGATTCGCCTTTGTCCATCCATCCGGGGCCACTAAAATGTACCAAGATGCGCGTCGAGGTTACGGTGGACTCGCATGAAGCGAGATTGCGGGTTCGTTGCGGATGTGACACATGTTGTCGTGTCAAGGCCGAGCATCAGCGTCCAGCAGGTCTTCTTCAGCCCTTGCCTATACCAGAATGGAAGTGGGATTCTATAGGCATGGATTTTATCAACTGTCGCCCGTACTCCTGCGGGAAGGATGCATTATGGGTTATCATTGATCGATTGTGAAGGTGGCCCATTTCCTTCGGTCGCGATCGAAGATTGATGTGAATCGATTAGCGGATCTTTACATATCCGCATTGTGAGTGCGCATGGTGTGCCCGCGAGCGATAGTGTCGGTCGTGGCTCTCTTTTCACTTCCGATTTTGGCACGACCTACGAAAGCCATGGGGACCCGTCTTTCGTTCATTTCGACCTATCATCCTCGGTGATGGTCGAGCGGAGCGCGTCAATCAGTGCTTGAAGATATGCTCGTGCTTGTGTTCTTTCCTATGGGAAGAATTGGGAGAAGTGCCTACCACTTGCCGAGTTCTCCTACAACAACGACTTCGAGCTAGTCTCGGTATGGCACCGTTTGAGGCTTTGTATGGGCGACTGCGAACACCATTGAACTGGTCGGCGGTGGCGGTTCTTTGGCGGATTCGATCAATGAGGCGGAATGTCAAGTGCGATCGATTCGTGAGCACTTGCGCGTGCTTCGATCGAGCGGAAGAGCTATGCGGTCGGCGTCGTCGTGAGCTGAGTTTCAGCTCAATGACTTTGTGTATCTCAAAGTCTCACCTCGAAGGACATCGTCGTTTGATTGTCAGAGCAAGCGGCTCCTCGATATGCGGGCCATATCGCATCATCAAGAAAGTGGGAGCGTTGCATACGGTTGGAGTTGCCGGCTACACTCGAAGGGTGCATGATGTTTTCCATGTCACAATTGAAGAAGTGCCTCAGTGTTCGGTTGAGAAACACCATTGGAAAATGTCGATGTGCGGAAGATGCATCTTATCGTGGCGTCCGTTCGTATCCTCGAAGAAGTGAGCGCAGAACAAGGAACCGTGTGATCAAGTTCCTTAAAGTTCGGTGGTCGAACCACTCAGAGGATGAAGCCACATGGGAGCGGGAAGATCGTCTCGAGCCAGATTACCCGTCCTTCTTCTCCCGATGATCGAGAATCTCGGGCGAGATTCTGTAAGGAGGAGATTTGTAACACCCTAACTTAGGGTTTGTATTTCAAATGTAAAATTTTGAGGAGAAATAAAAACTTTTGTTGTCTCTTCAAATCATTTGAAAGTTTCTACAATTTTCCTAGCAATTTCAATTTGTAGAATTTAATTCTTGTGATGGGAAATTGTTGTTATCAGATTCTTAGCCTTCAAACTTGTGATCATCCTCTGAAACTATTTTTCCTAGCATCTTGATCATCCTATCTACCTCCTGAATTATTTCACAATTTTTAGATTTTGTTTGCTATTTCAAATGGCCAAGTCAACTCTGTTTGAAATCTGGTCAAACTCCTGGACAGCAGCTTGTGAATTTTCTCTAGAACAATGCAGTGCATAAAAGTTCTAGAAAAATTATACAAGGTTGTCCTCTGTCCTAGTAGCTACCATAAAAATTTCAGAAATTTTTGGAGCTCAGGAGCTACCTCTAAAAATTCCCCAAACCTTCTCTGTCTTTTAAATCAAATCCACGAAATCATTGTTCCTCGGGCTCGGACCCAACCTCGGCTCGAGTCCGGCTTCGCTTCCACTTGGCTCGGTCGCGTCAACTAAGCGTGCCGCTCGAGTCAATCGATCGTGACCGTCGATGCAAATCGAGCGATCCACGTCGCGCGCAACCGACTGTCGAATGCATACACTAATCTCGGCCGTCCGTTTTAGATCCAGCGGTCGGTGCGATGTTGTCGAGTCTAACTCGGGCTCGCGCGTTCTGCTTTGTCGTGACAAGCGGACCCACTGCGAGTCATCCCGCCACGTCGCCTGCGCCGGCTCGGTAGCTGCTGTAGCGCGCGCTCGCCCGCTCGCGCCGCGCGCATGCCTGCGCCACCTAGCTTCACCGGTCTTTTCACCCGCCCGCCGCCTCACCTCGCGCCTCGCTTTGCTCCTACAAAAGCCATCGAGGTTTTCCCTACCTCGTTTCGTCTCCATTGCCTTTCTTCTCCACGAGCTCGGGGCCGTGGCGTCGCTGCGGCGCCTCGAGCATTCGGCCGCTCCGGTGGGCTCGGTCATCGCCGGCAGCGTCCGGCGTGTTCCACATCCGGGAGTAAACCCCTCAAGAAATTTCAGGATTCATCGTGCGTGGAGCTGCGCGTGGACTTTCTTCTCCAAGTCGGCCGAAACCGCCTTTTCCACCGCCGCATCTTCTCCGGTGAGCTCGGCTCAATTCTTCGCTCAGTGAGCACCACCAGACTCACATTTCTTCTCCACTCTCTCGTGTCCTCGTTCACCCGGGCTCTGTCGTAGTTAATCGCCTTCGCGCCGTGGGCTCTCGTCGCGGGCCATCTCCGCGACCTCTTGAGCTCGCGTCATTCGGTGAGTTCCTAGTAACTCGCGATGCTCATCTTGGCGCTAACTTTCATTGTTTACCTCTGCGGTACAGCCGCACCTTGTCACCCCCACTGCCGGCGCGCAAGCTCCGTCGTTGCGCCACGATACATCTCGGCTTCCGCGACCATCCTTAGCCAGCAAACTCGGCGACCCATTTTGGCCGTCGCCTGACCCTACGCGCCACTCCACGCGGCGGCGAATCCAGTCGAGCGCGAGATCCTCTGTTCTTTTGGTTGTGTTCCTCTGCATGCATGTCGGCGGTGGGGCCACTCCTTCAAAACCAATTAGTTAGCTGCTAATCATGCTTATGATTGTTCTTTAGTTCACTCTCATGCACGATCAAAGTTTGTAATTGAGGTTTGAAAGTATATAAGTGCAAATTTCCTTGTAGCTCTGCTCTGTTGTCAGTAATCTGAAAATTTGTATCATGCTTGCTATTAGGTTTTGTTAGACTTGATGTCTCCTTTTTGTTGTGGTGGTTAGCATGAAATCATTTAGTTGGTATCTTTAAGTTTCTAAGCTCTTGTTGTCATGTTTGTTCATAAGGGATAGTTAGCTGCTCATTTTATTTGCCTCTGTACTTTTGAGTTGTCAGTGTTATAAGATTTGGGTAGTGACCAAATGTTGAAACTTGTTAGCCTTGCAAAATCTAGGTGTGATGCTTAGGGGTATGAATAGCTGAGCATCCTTAGCATCCTATCTTAGGTAGAAGATCTTTGTTTAGCATCTCATAGTTGGATACTTGGTGGTTAGTGTTGTCAATAGCTTTTGTAGTTTCTGTAATATCGATTAATAATGGTTGAGTTAGAGAAGCTAGTTGTTGTTGATACATTAACTTGATGATTAAATAATAGATGTGCACACAATCACCATCAAAGCTTTGTCCAAAGTTTAAAGCATGTTAGAAGTTTGATTTTGTGGTTAACCTAGCAAATGAGTGGATGGGTCTCGTAGCAATTATTTGTCATTCTTTGTGATAGTCTAGCCTTGGTGTATATATTGGTGTTTGTATTTGATGTTTGAGTTTTGCGGTGTTATTCGTTCTTATTATTTGTTTTGTTCGATCGTTGAGGCTTGATATTTGCGGCAACCACGAGGGCGATCCTCCGCACCATATTGAGCAACGACAACCGAGCAAGCGGTTTGATCATGTTTAATCGATATTTTAAAGATTAATATTTTGTTTAAATTTGTATGTATGCATTGCTTAATTTGTGTTAAATTGATTAGTTAAATCCGTAGCTGCATATCCGTAGACAAAATATTGATCTCTACTACTGAGCCTAGGTTATTTCTTTGTGATTAGAGATCATTGGATGATCTCTTGTCACTTAGTAGATCAAGGTCAACTTGCTTAGACATGCTTAGCTATCGGTAGAAGCTGGGCGGTTATCGACTTTAGTCGGTAACCTTGATCACACATAATTTCTATAGCTTTATGTTTTAGCATTTTGCTATGTTTAATTGCAAAATTAAAAAAATGAAAACAAAAATGATTTAGACTTGGGCACAATGGTAAGGCTGGTGTGATCTGTTGGGTGTATTGGAAAGGTGCAAAGTCGATTAAGGACCGAGTTACTTGCGCCACGTCTTGAGCATTTTGCGTGCTAACCACACTAGAGTATATGGGACCTCTCTTGACCTAGTACTTTGGCGTGTATTGGCTCGGGTCGCGAGGAGGTCGCGGGAGGGACGGAGGTGGGAGCATGGTAGTTGTCAAAAGCTTTATCACGAGTGGGTAGTTGTCTTTTCGGCTTTACCATGTAAGCGTATGGGTTTCTATCCATCTGAGCGGCTCGTAGTTAATACACAATATTGGAAAAAGTCTCGTAGGACTTAGCCGTGCGACATACCTTCGGAAGTGTGTTTTGGCTTAAAGGCGATGCGAAGTGTGGGTACATTGGTACACCCTGCGGAGTTAAAACTATTCGAATAGCCTCGTCTAGGTTATGGACACGCTCGGATCGCCCCCAAGAACTAGACTACAACATTTAAATTAAAACTTTGATGGGTGATACGAATGCGGGGATTAGTGCTATTGTTAATGGTGACTATTGGGATAGTCACTTCTAGGTTGTTTATCTTTCGCTTTTGTTATTAATATCCGTCTTGCTATTTCAATCTTAAAAATGAATTGCAAACTTGCCTTTAAAGCGTATTACCTTATTGCAAATGAAAATTGGCTTTATGCAAATGAAACATATGACCTCCACCAAATAAGCTTTGCATGTAGCATATGAGCAGTGCCCTAGTTCACCGTCGGTCTTGCGGGTACAAAGACAATCTTTGTACTCGGTGCTTTGCTTAATGTTTTTGTTGCGAGAGGAAGAAGGTGAGCCTCGGGGTCCTCATACGTGGTGTCTTTGTCGCCGTGGGTGGCGACTAGTCTTGGCGGTCGGTCGGATGCCTTGTGGGTTGAAAGGCCTGATTGGCTTTGTTTATAACCATCTTATGGCACTTTTGCTTCATTTGTCTTTACATTTGTTATTTGTGTATCTTGTGGCGATCGGCCATTATGCATAATATTGTTACTATTTGTTTATCTTCCGTTTGGAAGTGTGGTGTTTGGACTCTATGTGTGGAAAGGAGTTGATGTCTAATTTTGTACCGAGGTGTGTATCTTGCTTTGCAGGAAGTATACATATCTCGAGGATCGATTTATTTGATTTGTGATGCTAGGACCGGTGGTTGGTTAAGCATTACAAACCAAATAAGCTGGGAGTCCTCAAAGTTGGTATCGAGCCATTCGACCGTAGTAACAAGCATAGTCGTCCTTAGGATATTTTGAAAGTCTTATTTTCAAATTATAAAAGGTTTATGAAAACCTAAGCGATTCTCAGATTTTATTCCTTACCTATCTTAGCTTTCTACTCTCATCTTACTCTAATTTAAGTTTTGAAACTTGGTTTCTCTCTTTCCTATCAAAGATAGTTAATACAGGTAGAATCGGTCTTTGGGAGAAACATAGGGAATTAGTTTAATTAAAAATTTTGTGGGGACATAAGGGTAAGATATGTATGAGTTTGCTAAGTGTCGATCTTTGTCGGTTGGTTTTGTAACTTAAAAGTCTTGTGCTTGTGTTGTCTTTGTTAGTAAGTTAATTAGGTGGGTATTGACTTCGTGTTTCCGGCTATTGTTAACTTGTCTTAGTAAAGCAGGATGGCGGGAGAGCAGCGTGGCGATCGTATTTGGTCATGATGAGGAGCTTCCCCTCCTCAGGCCATGGTGAGGTTCGCTCAGTCGGCGAAACCGCATGGACGACAGCGCATCTTGGAGGTTATTGCTGGAATACCTCCACTCCTGCCGGTGGTGGCGGCCACGGACTCGCGGGGACTTGCGAGTTCCTCGTACCACGACCTGCCGACTTTCTCCGCTCAGGACCCTCGATGCGGATGATTGGCTGCGCATGGTTGGCGGAAGCTCAACATAGCTTCGATGCGAGCGCGGATAAGGCACTCTTCGCGTCCCACCGGCTTCGAGGCGCGGCACTCTCATGGTGGGAGAACTATCTTGCCATGCGGCCGCGGGTGTGTGGTCGCGTGGGAGGTTCAGTCGACTTTCGTCGGGCCCACATCACGGCGGCTGATGAAGCTGAAGAAGAAGTTCCTCGCGCTCAAGTAAGGCGCAAATGCGTGACGGAGTGCACATGCGAGTTCAATCATCGGCTCGTTATGCTCGGGTGAGGTGGCCTCGAGATGAGGCTAGCGGGAGAAGTTTATGGATGGCTTGTCAGGAGGCTGCGAGACAAGCTATCTGTTGTGGACTTCTCGGACTTTCGACCTTGGTAGATAAGGCCATCGTTGCGAGCATAAGGCAAAGCGGCTGGCGAGTCCCGCAGCGCAAATGGGAGCGCATCGGTCTACTCACACGGCCTCGTTAGTCCTCGGTGGGCGGCACCGATGGCCGTTCTTTTGCTCCACGGCGCCGAGGCCATCGCACCAGCTCCTCACCACCGCGGGCGTGTTTGACCGCGTCGCTGCGATCGGCCAACGAGCGGCCTCCGCGAATCCGGCGGCGAGGTTACTTGTTTGGCCGCCACAACAAGGGCCATTATGCGAATGCTGCCCTCGAGTGTTGCGGCGGCCCCTGCGTCTAATGGAGGCGGGCGAGGAGTAGTCACCCACGACGAAAGATTATCCGAAGCCCGAGTGCGGCGTGTCGAGTCAACCACCTTTGGTGAGAGGCTCGGGAGCGCCGGATGTCGTGATGGGTACACTTCTTGTTAATTCTCGTCTGCTGCGGTATTATTTGATTACGGAGCATCGCATTCTTTTATTTCAAGATCATTTGCTGCTGCTAGTGGTCTTCTTTGTGTTCCTTTGGAAGTTCCTTTGCTCATCAGCTCTCGGGGTGGAAATGAGAGCGATTCTGATGTCGGGATGTTCCTATCATAGTCAAGGAGTGGGGTTTTGGCAAACCTTATTACCTTTCGATTCGAGATGCGGATGTGATTCTTGGCATGGATTGGTTGTCCCAACACTTGGAACAAATCGATTGTGCGAGAAAGATTGTCTATCTTACCCGGCCCTTGAGCGGCGGGTCGGATTTTCGCCACGGCCGAGTCGCATCTTTGTGCATTAGAAGCGAAGCCAACCTTGCGGTCGAGGATGTTCCCATAGTATCGACTTTGAGGATGTTTTCACGATGACTTGCGGGATGCCTCGGTTCGAGACACAGGTTTGTCATCGAGTTGCTGCCGTCGCTCCGATTTGAAGCGCGCGTATCGGATGCCTCCCAATGAGCTAGAAGAATTGAAGAAGCGGCTTGGTGAGCTCCAAGCAAAGGTTTCATCCGTCGATTCATCTCCTTGGGGTTGTCAGGTGATCTTTGTGAAGAAGAAGGACAAGACTTTGCGCATGTGTGTTGACTACCGTCCTCTCAATGAAGTGGCGGTGAAGAACAAATATCCTCTGCCCGCATTGATGATCTTTTGACGGTTATGCGGAGTCGGTGTTCTCAAGATTGATCACGAGATCGGGCTATCATCAAGTCGGATCGAGTGAGATATTCGAAGCGGCTTTCACTACTCGTTATGGCACATGCAGTACACGTCATGTCTTCGGTTTGACCAATGCTCCAGTATTGTTCATGAACCTTATGAATTCCGTATTCATGGAGTATTTGGACAAATTTGTGGTGGTTTTATTGATGACATTCTTATCTATTCCAAGGCGAGGTAGAGCATCTTTGAGCATCTGAAGATTGTTTTGGGCAAGTGCGGGAGCACCGGCTATATCACGAAGTTCGGCAAATGTGAGTTACGGTTGAAGAAGTGGCATTCTTGGGCCATGTTCTTTCAATTTGGAGGCATAGTGTGGATCGATAAGGTCGGCGATGTTCTATCTTGAGGTCGGCCAAATCGATCAGCGATGTGCGGAGTTTTCTCGGCTTAGCGGGCTATTACGCGCTTTATCGAGAACTTCTCCAAGATCGCAAAGCCGATGGTGAATTGCTTAGAAGGACAAGAAGTTTGTATGGTCCTCTGCTTGTGATGAGAGCTTTGGGAGCTCAAGCGGCGATTGACTTCAGCCCAGTCCTTACTCTTCACGATATCCACAAGAGCTTGATATTTATTGCGATGCCTCTCGTCGGGGACTCGGATGTGTTCTTATGCGGGAAGGCAAAGCGGTTGCCTATGCATCCAGCAATTGAGGCCTCATGAGCTCAACTATCCACCCATGATCTAGAGCTTCTTTGCTTTGTGGTTCATGCACTCAAGATTTGGCGGCATTATCGATCGGTAACTTCGTTGAGGTGTATTCCGATCACAAGAGCTTGAAATACTTGTTCACTCGGCGGATCTGAACCTCGAGCGCGAGGAGATGGTGGAATTGATCAAAGATTATGACATGGGTATTCGGTATCATCAGGGCAAGGCCAATGTAGTTCTTTGATGCACTTAGCGAAAAGTGTATTGCAATACTACGATGATCCAGAGCGACAACACTGCGCTGCTTGCGAGTTTCAGCGTCTCAACTTGGGTTTGGTTGAGCATGGCTCCCTTGCTGCCTTGGTTGTCGCGACCGACCTTGGTGGATCAAATCAAGCGACCGCGGCAATCGAATGATGGTGTGGGAAAAATCAAGCGAGAACATCGAGAATGGATCGGCCAAGTGTTTCCGAGAAGATGAGCGCGGTGTTGTGTGGTTTGGGCAGCGTCTTGTGGTCCCAAGGTCCCGAGTTGCGGGATTTGATTCTTGAGAGGCCCATGATTCGCCTTTGTCCATCCATCCGGGGCCACTAAAATGTACCAAGATCTGCGTCGGAGGTTACGGTGGACTCGCATGAAGCCGAGATTGCGGGTTCGTTGCGGATGTGACACATGTTGTCGTGTCAAGCCGAGCATCGGCGTCGGCGGTCTTCTTGACCCTTGCCTATACGAGAATGGAAGTGGGATTACGCAGGCATGGATTTTATCAGCTGAGTGCGCCTCGTACTCTGCGGGGAAGGATGCATTATGGGTTATCATTGATCGATTGTGAAGGTGGCCCATTTCCTTCGATCGATCGAAGATTGATGTGAATCGATTAGCGGATCTTTACATATCCGCATTGTGAGTGCGCATGGTGTGCCACGACGATAGTGTCGGATCGTTGGCTCTCTTTTCACTTCGATTTTGGCACGACCCTACGAGGAAGCCATGGGGACCCGTCTTTCGTTCGGCTCGACCTATCATCCTCGGTGATGGTGGGAGCGGAGCGCGTCAATCAGTGCTTGAAGATATGCTCCGTGCTTGTGTTCTTTCCTATGGGAAGAATTGGGAGAAGTGCCTACCACTTGCGGAGTTCTCCTACAACAACGACTTCGAGGCTAGTCTCGGTATGGCACCGTTTGAGGCTTTGTATGGGCGGCTGCGAACACCATTGGCGGTGGCGGTGAAAGCGGTTCTTTGGCGGATTCGATCAATGAGCGGAATGTCAAGTGCGATCGATCGTGAGCACTTGCGCGTAGCTTCGATCGAGCGAGAAGAGCTATGCGGTCGGCGTCGTCGTGGTGAGTTTCGGCTCAATGACTTTGTGTATCTCAAAGTCTCACCTCGAAGGACATCGTCGTTTGGTGTCAAGGAGCAAGCGGCTCCTCGATATGTGGGCCATATCGCATCATCAAGAAAGTGGGAGCCGTTGCATACGGTTGGAGTTGCGGCTACACTCGAAGGGTGCATGATGTTTTCCATGTCACAATTGAAGAAGTGCCTCAGTGTTCGGTTGAGAAACACCATTGGAAAATGTCGATGTGCGGGAAGATCGTCTTATCGTGGCGTCCGTTCGTATCCTCGAAGAAAGTGAGCGCAGAACAAGGAACCGTGTGATCAAGTTCCTTAAAGTTGATGGTCGAACCACTCAGGATGAAGCCACATGGGAGCGGGAAGATCGTCTCAGGCGGATTACCCGTCCTTCTTCTCCCGGTGATCGAGAATCTCGGGCGAGATTCTGTAAGGAGGGAGATTTGTAACACCCTAACTTAGGGTTTGTATTTCAAATGTAAAATTTTGAGGAGAAATAAAACTTTTGTTGTCTCTTCAAATCATTTGAAAGTTTCTACAATTTTCCTAGCAATTTCAATTTGTAGAATTTAATTCTTGTGATTGGAAATTGTTGTTATCAATTCTTAGCCTTCAAACTTGTGATCATCCTCTGAAACTATTTTTCCTAGCATCTTGATCATCCTATCTACCTCCTGAATTATTTCACAATTTTTAGATTTTGTTTGCTATTTCAAATGGCCAAGTCAACTCTGTTTGAAATCTGGTCAAACTCACTGGACAGCAGCTTGTGAATTTTCTCTAGAACAATGCAGTGCATAAAAGTTCTAGAAACATTATACAAGGTTGTCCTCTGTCCCTAGTAGCTACCATAAAAATTTCAGAAATTTTGGAGCTCAGGAGCTACCTCTAAAAATTCCCCAAACCTTCTCTGTCTTTTAAATCAAATCCACGAAATCACATTTCCTCGGGCTCGGACCCAACCTGCGGCTCGAGTCAGGCTCACCACTTGGCTCGGTCGCGTCAACTAAGCGTCTGCTCGAGTCAATCGATCGTGACCGTCGATGCAAATCGAGCGATCCCGTCGCGCATGCAACCACTTTGTCGAATGCATACACTAATCTCGTGCGTCCGTTTTAGATCCAGCGGTCGGCGCGATGTCGAGTCTAACTCGGGCTCGCGCCCGTTCTGCTGCTTTTGTCGGCGACAAGGCGGACCCACCTGCAGTCATCCCGCCACGTCGCCTCGCCAGCTCAGCGCACCCGCTTCGCCCGCGCTCTCGCCGGCCGCGCCTGCATGCGCAGCGCCACCTAGCTTCACGGTCTTTTCACGCCCACGCCTCACCTCGCGCCTCACTTTGCTCCTACAAAAGCCATCGAGGTTTCCTACCTCGTTTTCGTCTCCATTGCCTTTCTTCTCCTTTGAGCTCCACGAGCCGTGGCGTCGGCTGCGGCGCCTCAGAGCATTCGGCGCTCGGTGAGCTCGGTCATCGCCGGCGCGTCACGGCGTGTTCCACATCTGGGAGTAAACCCTCAGAAATTTCAGGATTCATCGTGCGTGGAGCTGCGTGGACTTTCTTCTCCAAGTCGGCCGGCAGCCTTTTCCACCGCGCATCTTCTCGGTGAGCTCCGACTCAATTCTTGGCTCGGTGAGCACCACAGACTCCACATTTCTTCTCCTCACTCTCGTGTCCTCGTTCACCCGAGGCTCCTCGTGGGTTAATCGCCTTCTGCGCCGTGGTGGGCTCGTCGCGGGCCATCTCGGCGTGCCTCTTGAGCTCCGCGTCATTCCGGTGAGTTCTAGTAACTCAGCGATGCTCATCTTGCGCTAACTTTCATTGTTTACCTCTCAGTGCAATGCACCTTGTCACCCCCCGCTGCGGCGCCAAGCTCGTCATTGCGCCACCCGATACATCTCAGGCTTCCGCGACCATCCTAAGCCGGCAAACTACGGCGACCCATTTTGGCCGTCGCGACCTCCCCGCCACTCCACCGCGGCGACGAATCCAGTCGAGCGCGAGATCCTCTGTTCTTTTTGATTGTGTTCCTCTGCATGCATCGGCGATGGGGCCTCCTTCAAAACCAATTAGTTAGCTGCTAATCATGCTTATGATTGTTCTTTAGTTCACTCTCATGCACGATCAAAGTTTGTAATTGAGGTTTGAAAGTATATAAGTGCAAATTTCCTTGTAGCTCTGCTCTGTTGTCGATGTCGAAATTTGTATCATGCTTGCTATTAGGTTTTGTTAGACTTGATGTCTCCTTTTTGTTGTGGTGGTTAGCATGAAATCATTTAGTTGGTATCTTTAAGTTTCTAAGCTCTTGTTGTCATGTTTGTTCATAAGGGATAGTTAGCTGCTCATTTTATTTGCCTCTGTACTTTTGAGTTATCGGTGTTATAAGATTTGGGTAGTGACCAAATGTTGAAACTTGTTAGCCTTGCAAAATCTAGGTGTGATGCTTAGGGGTATGAATAGTGAGCATCCTTAGCATCCTATCTTAGGTAGAAGATCTTTGTTTAGCATCTCATAGTTGGATACTTGGTAGGTTAGTGTTGTCAATAGCTTTTTGTAGTTTACGTAATATCGAGTTAATAATGGTTGAGTTAGAGAAGCTAGGCTATTTGTTGATACATTAACTTGATGATTAAATAATAGATGTGCACACAATCACCATCAAAGCTTGTCCAAAGTTTAAAGCATGTTAGAAGTTTGATTTTGTGGTTAACCTAGCAAATGAGTGGATGGGTCTCTGTAGCAATTATTTGTCATTCTTTGTGATAGTCTAGCCTTGGTGTATATATTGGTGTTTGTATTTGATGTTTGAGTTTTGCGGTGTTATTCGTTCTTATTATTTGTTTTGTTCGATCGTTGAAGCGATATTTGCGGCAACCACGAGGGCGATCCTCAGCACCATATTGAGCAACGCAACCGAACAGCGGTTTGATCATGTTTAATCGATATTTTAAAGATTAATATTTTGTTTAATTGTATGTATGCATTGCTTAATTTGTGTTAAATTGATTAGTTAAATCAGTATTGCATATCACGTAGACAAAATATTGATCTCTACTACTGAGCCTAGGTTATTTCTTTGTGATTAGAGATCATTGGATGATCTCTTGTCACTTAGTAGATCGGGTCAACTTGCTTAGACATGTAGCTATCGGTAGAAGCTGGGCGGTTATCGACTTTGGTCGGTAACCTTGATCACCTAAAATTTCTATAGCTTTATGTTTTAGCATTTTTGCTATGTTTAATTGCAAAATTAAAAAAATGAAAACAAAAATGATTTAGACTTGGGCACAATGGTAAGGCGGTGTGATACTGTTGGGTGTATTGGAAAGGTGCAGTCGATTAAGGACCGAGTTACTTGCGCCACCGTCTTGAGCATTTTGCGTGCTAACCACACTAGAGTATATGGGACCTCTCTTGACCTAGTACTTTGGCGTGTATTGGCTCGGGTCGCGAGGAGGTCGCAGGGGAGGGACGGAGGTGGGAGCATGGTAGTTGTCAAAAAGCTTTATCACAGTGGGTAGTTGTCTTTTCGGCTTTACCATGTAGCGTATGGGTTTCTATCCATACGACGGTTAAGTAGTTAATACACAATATTGGAAAAAGTCTCGTAGGACTTAGCGGTGCCGACATACCTTGGAGTGTGTTTTGGCTTAAAGGCGATGCGAAGTGTGGGTACATTGGTACACCCTGCGAGGTTAAAACTATTGAATAGCCTCGTCTAGGTTATGGACACGCTCGGATCGCCCCAAGAACTAGACTACAACATTTAAATTAAAACTGATGGGTGAGTGCGAATGCGGGGATTCGTGCTATTGTTGTGGTGACTATTGGGATAGTCACTTCTAGGTTGTTTATCTTTATTTTATTATTAATATCAAATCTTGCTATTTCAATCTTAAAATGAATTGCAAACTTGCCTTTAAAGCGTATTACCTTATTGCAAATGAAAATTGGCTTTATGCAAATGAAACATATGACCTCCACCAAATAAGCACGCATGTAGCATATGAGCAGTGCGCTGGATTCACCGTCGAGTCTTGCGGGTACAAAGACAATCTTTGTACTCGGTGCTTTGCTTAATGTTTTTGTTGCGAGAGGAAGAAGGTGAGCCTCGGGGTCCTCATACGTGGTGTCTTTGTCGCCGTGGTGACGACTAGTCTTGGCGGTCGGTCGGATGCCTTGTGGGTTGAAGGCACGTGATTGGCTTTGTTTATAGCCATCTTATGGCACTTTTGCTTCCATTTGTCTTTACTTTGTTATTTGTGTATCTTGTGGCGATCGGCCATTATGCATAATATTGTTACTATTTGTTTATCTTCCGTTTGGAAGTGTGGTGTTTGGACTCTATGTGTGGAAAGGAGTTGATGTCTAATTTTGTGCAGGGTGTGTATCTTGCTTTAGAGAAGTATACATATCTCGAGATCGATTTATTTGATTTGTGATGCTAGGACCGGTGGTTGGTTAAGCATTACAAACCAAATAAGCTGAGATCTCACACTTACCACAACTGCCGGGTGGGCTAGCAGTCGAGACTCTTGCTCCATGGGCCGAGCGGTTTCCACCACTAGCTTTCCCGGCCGAGCCTTGTTGCGTGGGACCGGCTCGTGCGACCTTCTCCTCCTCTCTCTCGGCTTGCAGACCCCACCGGCGGAGTCATCTCCCATCGGCACTCACCCAGCGCGGCGGCTGCCTTGCGCATGGGCTGCTGCTCCCGCTTGCCGCGCCACCACCGAAGCTCCACGCGGTTTTGGCCTCAGCGCCCTGGTTCGCTACTCTTCGACCATACGTCCGCGCGCCTTAACTACCCTGTCTCTCCCCGTCGCTCAGCAGTCACTCACCCATCAACGCCCATGCCGAGCGCCACTTCAGTGAACTTCGCCGGCTCCCACTCGTGAGAACATCGCCCTTATCTATTTAAGGTCGTCCCGAGTCCCCCTCTAACCCCCTTGTTCATCTTCCCCAACTCCCCTCTCCATTTATCTCTTCTCCAAAACCGAAACGAGCTAGAAGCCCGAATGCCATTCACTGAAACGGAGCACCGCCGAGCGCGCTCGTCGCCGTTAAGCGCGCTCGGTGATCTTCGACCATTGGCGATCGCGTCACGGCGTCCGCCTCCCGGGGAACCTAATCAGTCAAGAAATTTCTAGATTCGTCCACAGGAGGCTGCATGCGAGTGTTCTTCCTCGGCTCGGCCAAATTGGCCTCCACGCGCCCACTTCAACTCCGGTGATCCCGGCGCAATTCCTCTCTTGAGTAATCTTAGACCTCCCTCTACCCTACCCCATCACTCCTGGTGCCCTCTCCTTTCGGTCACCGCCACCATTGGAGCGTCGCGCGGCTGCGGTCCACGTCGCGGGCCGCCTCAGACCACCTCGGCTCCTCCGAATGCTCGGCATGGTCGGGTACCCCATGGATGCCCATGCTCCCTCTATTTTCTCCCTACTCCATCCCACCCGTCGCCCCCTTATTCCGTCCATGGCGGCGCCATGTAATGCGATTGCGCGCGCCCACGCAGTGCCGCCCAAATCACAACTCCGCCTCCTCTAACCTCATTAACCCCTGGCACTCCATTTTGGCCATCGCTGCCGTCTGCCCGCCACTCCGTCGCCGGCGGCGACCACGCCATTTCAGCCCGAGCTCCTCTGTAGCTGCTTCGTCTCTGTTGTTCTGTACATGAGCCCGAAAATAAGAACCACCCCTACGTTAGATGATTAGTACCTTAAGCTTTGTGTTATGACTTGTCATTTAATCCACTCGATTGCACTAACAATAATTGAAGCTAGGATTTGAACAAATTACAGTAGAACTTGGTTTAATGTGATTCCTGTTGAAGGATTTATGAGCAAATGTGGTAGATAGAAATCTGAAATTTCAGTTAAGCTAATAAACCTTTGCGATGGTTGTTAAATCACCCAAAGTGCTTAACAAATGAATGTTGGGACTTAGTAATAAGTCTAGTTAACAACCACATATAGTTTCTCAAATTAAACTGTATAAGCAGAGATGTATAAGCAGAGAAGATGTTAGATGAAAACCGAAATGACAATAGCCTAACAACATGTCTAAAGCGAATAGTTCTTGACCCTTTTGCCTTTCTCAAAGAAATTCTTTCAGTAAGAGGTTTAGTTGAGCAATACTTCATTTAAGCAAATCTGTTCCAAAAGAAGCGATGTGCGAACTTTAGTGTAGCTGGAGATAACAAGAATAAATAGCCCGACCTCTTGAATGGTATTGAGCAGTAAAGGTAATAAGGGACCAAATGTAAGAACTAGCAAACCTAGTAGCTAGCGGTGTGCCACCACAATGTAATTAGCAAATTCAAACTTTGGGTTAGTAAGGAGAATAGTTAACAACACCTAAAAATAGCTAAACCCTTCTATAGAATGTTTGTGACATCCTGTAGCAATTATCGATCATTTGAGCAGGAAGTACCTTGTCGATAAACTCATCGCAAAGCCAATTGTCTTACGCTACCAAACCTTGTAGGTGTCAATTGGGTCACTTGAATGATTTAACAAAATTGTAGGTCTAAATGAATTTATAGCGATAAGGTTGCATAGAATAGCTAGTTAATTAAAATGTGGTAATTTCTTTGCTTAGTTAATAGATGTGCACACAATCACCATCAAAGTCTGCGAAAGATTAGAACATATAAGAGGATTGATTTTGATTGTATGGTTATCATGGAAAGTAAGTAAGTTTGGAGATCAATCACAAGAAATCTTATCTAATTTAAATAATCTAAAAGCTTGGCTAAATTGTTATTCCTATTTTAAATGATCTATCTTACGTGTTATTGATTTTTGGATGATTTTGAATTTTGGTTGTTAGCGGTGTTATTCGTTCTTATCTTGCCTTTTTGCTCGATCAATAGATTGCGGCGATTAGTTTTATCGAGTGAACCTGCGCAGATTGAGCATATTGAGCGGCGGCGAAGGCAAGCGATTTGATCATGTTAATCCTAGTATTTTAAAGTCTAATATTTTGTTTCAAGCTGTATGTATGCATCGCTTATTTTGTGTTAAATTGGTTAGTTAATCCTTTAGATGCATAATATGTAGGTAAATGTTTGTCCTCTACTACGAGCCTAGGTTATTTCTTTGTAATTGGAGTTCGTTGGATGAACTCTTGTCACTTAGTAGATTACGAGTCGGTTGCTTAGCCATGCTAGTTAACGGTAGTATTGGGCGATCATCGACTTAGTCGATGATCGGATCTATAAAATTATTTTGTTCTTTATGTTTGATTTATGCTATGTTTAATTGTAAAACTAAAGCTGCAAACAAAAATGATTTAGACTTAGGCACAATGGTATGTTGGTGTGATCTGTTGGGTGTGGTGGAAAGGTGCAGTCGATTGGGACCGAGTTACTTGCGGCACCGTCTTGAGCATTTTGCGTGCTAACCACACTAGAGTGTATGGGACCTCTCTTGACCTAGTACTTTGGCGTGTATTGGCTCGGGTCGCGGGAGGTGCGGGGAGGAATGGAGGTGGGAGCATGGTAGTTGTCAAAAAGCTTTATCTGAGTGGGTAGTTGTCTTTCGGCTTTACCATGTAGCGTATGGATTTCTATCCATACGAGTGGCTCGTAGTTAATACACAATATTGGAAAAAGTCTCGTAGGACTTAGCCGTGCGACATACCTTTGGAAGTGTGCTTTGGCTTAAAGCGATGCAGAGTGTGGGTACATTGGTACACCCTGCGGGGTTAAAACTATTCGAATAGCCTCGTCCTAGGTTATGGACACGCTTTCGGATCGCCCGTAAGAACTAGACTACAACCTTTTAAACTAAAACTTGATGGGTGAGTACGAATGCGGGATTAGTGCTATCTTTGTGTAGCTATTGGGATAGTCACTTCCAGTGGTTACTACGTATCTATCTTTATTTATTTGTTAATTTAACATTAAAAATGAATTGCAAACTTGCATTTAAGCGAGTATTACATTATTGCAAATAAAGTTGGCTTTGTGCAAATGAAACATATGACCTCCACGGATAAGCTGCATGTAGCATATGAATAGGTGCGCTAGTCCACACGTCGATCTTGCGAGTACAAAAACAATTTTTGTACTCGATGCTTTAACTAATGTTTTTTTGCAGAGGAAGAAGTGAGCCCCAAGGGCTTCCCTTTTGTGAGATGTGCTACGGGTTGACGACTAGCTTAGCGGCCGGTTGGTTGCCTTGTGGGTAAAGGCACACTAATTGGCTCTTTTATTTATCGCCATCTTATGGCTTTTGCTTCCATTTGTGTAGTTAGTTATTTATCTTGTAAGTTCAATCATTTGTATATTATGAAGTTTTGATATTGTAACTTTGTCGTGTATGGAATTGATGCATAATTTTGTGAAGAGGTGTGTATCTTGTGATTCTGGGAAGTATACATATCTCGAGAGTTTAGTTTATTTGATTTGTGATGCTAGGGCGGTGGTTGGTTAAGCATTACAAGCCAAATAAGCGGGGTCCTCACGGATAAAAGATTCTAACTTGCCATTTGTAAAACATTTAGAAAATATTTTTATGATAGTGAGTAATGATCAACAATGGTATAATCTCCAAGTATAATCAACACATGAACATCCCATTCGTGGCACAATTCATTCCTCAACAAATTTAACGCTTGCGAACTCGCGTTAATGAAATCATTTCAGATATGAACAAACTAACATAAAGACATAACATTTCCAACCATAACCAAAACTTAATTTCCCAAAAGCTAAGCGTGCTTGCTTTCCCATAAGTGTTGTCCATAACCTAGGGCGAGGCTATTGAATAGATTTAGTTACTCTGCAAAGTTGTACAGCTTTACCCACACGATATGCATCCCTCTTAATATCGACCAATGCACTCTTCCATAGGAGTGTGGCGAGGTGGCATAACGAGTCGTTGCAATATCATGTCCTAACTATCAAGCACCGAGGGCGGTCCATGGCGAGCGATGCGATCGCTGAACCACGAGAAACCCGTTGCGTAAGTAAGTCCCAATCAAACAAGAGACCCTTAAGAACAAGTAAAGCGACCCTTAACATGCCCGTGAGATTGAAAAAGAACAATTAAATACATAACAATAACAATTGTCAATCCCATATGTTTTGATAGCTAACACACAACAAATTATTAAGCCAAGCCTTCGCCATTATCGGCGTGTGGTTGCACGTAAGACTTAGTTCATCACACCTGACCAGGTCCTTAAACACTCGAGCGGGGCTACACAATTCCATAACAACAAACAACAATAGTAATTTATCATCAACCTACACCGTCCAAGTTAAGAACATAAAACTCATGCCCAACATGTCCACAAACCCTAGATGTGAAGCTTTGGATACATTCCTTAAATCCAGCATAATCAATTCCATAAAATCCTCAAATTTCATTAAGATTCAATTTGATCCATCGGCAGATGGACTAGTTCCATCAACAGCTTTGACTACAACTACTAGCATGGCTAAGCATCGTTCTACAAACTAGTAAAACAAACCCATATAACATATAACCTTAGTCATTCAAGGTAAAAGGGTGTCGACATTCAAAGGAGGGCCAATGCAACAATTAGAATTTAACTACTTCTACCCATAAACATACTTTTCAAAATAGCATGCAATTGCGATAATAAAACTCACACAAAACATTTAAAAATCACTAGGAGCAATATGATCAAGAGGAGGGTGCTCGTACCTTTGCTGGTACCACTTGTTCAATCTCAGGTTATACTTATAATAATCTCACGAATATATTATTATCGTCGAAAACCTAATAAAAGACGATATTGCAAAAAATATCAAATAAAGCCAGGAAATTCAACATGCTTAAAAAAATGTATGAAATTTATACAGTAGGTAGAGTAATATTTTAGGTGAGATTTTTACTTCAATTGGAGCTCATATGAATTTTCTAGGAATTTATCAAGGTTTAAATCCTTAATATATAATTAATTTAATTAACAAATTTTTCTATAACAGAACCATAACTCAAACCTATTCCAATTTAAAGCGCTTTAAAAATGAGAACCATCAAAATTGGTTTCATTCAATTTGGGGTTAAAGTGAATTAGTTATGAATTTTATTCTAAGGTGGGGCTACAATATTCTCAATCTCTATTTGCTTTATCGGTTTTACTAATCAACCCATGGACTTATTGCTACTAATGCTATAATCATAATCAAGGCATAAAGTTCTTTGGCATTTGACAAATCTTTAGCTCTGCTTGTTTTGAAAAATCCATCCATTGTTTGTCGGTAGTTTTTGGTCAACATAAGAGCTAATGGTAACAAGAAAAATTCTTACTACTAGAGTTAGTCATGCTACTAGCTAACTTCATTGATTTCAATTTCAGATTAACTATCTTAATGGGTGACTTAGTGAGCGTTCTGACATTTGTTAGCACTAGTTGGTCTTTGAAAAGAAAAGTTCCACTGACAATTCAACTATTCTTTTAATCACCACCTTGAGTAGTACCTCTGTCAGTTGACAAGGTTGCTCCCTGTTTGATTCTGAAATTCTCTTTTTATTGCTAACTTTTCAGATTAGGTTATTTCTGATAGAAGGAAGCCAAAAGACTAATTGAGTCAGGACACACTCTAACCACTATGTTAGACATTCTTGTGAGGACCTAATTTATTTGGCTTGTAATGTAACCAACCGTCGGTCCTAGCATCACAAATCAAATAAAGCGAGCCTCGAGATATGTATACTTCCGAGAGCGGTATACACACCTCACCACAAAATTATGCATCAACTCCATTCCAAACATAGAGTCCAAACATCACACTACAAGCAAAAAGTAACAACAGTAGAGTTATTACAGACAATGGCCGACCGGCCAAAAGATACATAAATACGGAAGAGCGGCGGCGGAAGCAAAGTGCCATAAGATGGCTATAAACAAAGCCAATCGTGTGCCTTCACCCACAAGGCATCGGCCAGGACCGCAAAGCCTGGTCGTCGAACACGAGCGGCACAACTCACGAAGTGAGGCCTTTGGGGCTCACCTTCTTCCTCTGCAACAAAACATTAAGCAAAGCCGATGAGTACAAAGATTGTCTTTGTACTCATAAACTGACATGTGAACTAGCGAGACTGTTCATATGCTACATGCGACTTATCGGTGGAGAGCCATATGTTTCATTTGCATAAAGCCAACTTTATTTGCAATAATGTATCTGATTTAAAGGCAAATTTGCAATTCATTTTCTTGTTGAAATAAGCATGAGGATAATAATAACAAAAGAGTAAAGAAAAACACCTAGAAGTGACTATCCCAATAGTCACCACAACAATAACCTGAACCCGATTCGTACCACCCATCAAGTTTTAATTTAAAGGTTGTAGTCTAACTCTTGAAAAGCTTACCCAGCGTGTCCACCACCTAGGGCGAGGCTATTCGAATAGTTTTAACCTGCGGGGTGTACCCTTTGTACCACACTTGAGGCCTTTAAGCCAAAGCACACTTAGAAGGTATGCGGCCTGCTAAGTCCTGAGACTTTTTCCAATATTGTGTATTAACTACTGAGCCGCTCGTATGGATGGAAATCCATACGCTTACATAGTAAACCAAAGACAACTACCCACTCGGGTAAAGCTTTTGGACAACTACCATGCTCCCAACACCATCCCTCTGCGACCTCCTGCGACCGGGCCAATACACGCCAAAGTACTAGGTCAAGAGAGGTCCCATATACTCTAGTGTGGTTATGCTGCGAAATACTGGATAAAAATTCACTCACAAGATGTTCGGTCCTTAATTGACAGGGCACCTTTCGATCCACACCAGATCACACCAATCTTACCATTGTGCGCGTCTAAATCGTTTTTGTTTTGAGTTTTAGTTTTGCAATTAACATAGCACAAGATGGATCATAAACGATAATAATTTTATGTGATCAAGATCATCGACTAAGTCGATGATATTAAATCTAGGAAGCTAAGCATGGCTAAGCAAGCTGAACTAGTAATCTACTAAGTGATAAGAGTTCATCCAACGAACTCCAATCACAGACAAATAACCTAGGCTCGGTAGTAGAGATCAATATTTCCTACGGGATATGCGACTCGGATTTAACTAATCAATTTAACACAAATTAAGCAATGCATACATACAATTTGAAACAAAATATTAGACTTTAAAATCTTTGGGATAAACATGATCAAAGCGCTTGCACGGCTGCTGCTACTCAATAGGCTCAACACATTGCGGAGGATCACTCTCGATAAAACGAGCAATGCAATCTATCGATCGGTAAAATCAACGAATAAGAACAAATACCATGACAAAACTCAATCATTCAAAACCATCTAAAAGCACAAAACTTACATAGCAACTAGAACATGATTTTACAAAATTTTAGAAAGCAGAGAACAATTTATTTGGAGTTGTGAAGAAATTTCTAGGAATTTCTAAGTTAAAATCACATAAAAAGCATCAATTAATTAATTAACAAAATTTTATGAACAGAGATACATTTAAAACCTATTACGATAAATAGTACACTAAAAGTGAAAATTTACAAAGTTGGTTTCTTTGGATTTGGACAATTATTGAAAGAGATATGAATTTTCTAATTTGGAATATACATAAAAACACCATTTAATCAACTATGATTTTTGACACGAGAGACATAGTGAAACCATTTTTAGTAAATAGCACATTTAAAATGAAAATTATGAGCGGTTTCATAAGGTTGGAGAAAAATTGAATTAGTTATGAATTTTCTAAGTTAAATTGAATTAATAGTGCAGAAAAACACATTTGAAATACTAAAGCATTTAAACCTTTTTCTCAAACGACCCACTAGCGACCAGCGCGGGCGGGGTGGTGAGCGGACCGGGGCGATTAGATTCCGCTTCGCGAAGGTGGCGTCGAACGTATTCAAAGAATACGTTTTGAGTTCATGTCAGCGCCTTCTAAAAATCGCCCGGCCGTCCGACCAGCGGAGGAACCGGCCGCGACCGCCCGAGCTTCATGCGCCGAAGAAGAAGAAGTCGGCGACGCCAACTAAGGACAAAAATGGAACCCTAACACTATCGCGCTCGAAGACACCGATCTGCGGTCGGAGGTGACGATGTGGCACGAACTAACGCGCTAAAGCTACTGCACGAGGTCCTGCGAACTTCTTGGGATGAGCGGAGGAGAGGCTTGCGGGAGATGGTTTGGCGGCGATGGGCAGCGGCGGCGCCAAGGGTGCCGAGGAGGAACAACCTAAGCCAAAGCAGGAGGAGTGGAAGGTGGAAATAGTTTGGGTGAGTGCGAGATGGTGCAGGCGGGCAAAGCTCTGGGAATCAACTCACCGTGATGAGGGCGAAGATTTGAACTTTGGTGAGGAAGAGGAAGTTGAAATTCAACGGCTCCACGTGAATAAAACTTCAAATTAGTTGAGGAAAGCACGGTTGAGAAGTGGAACACGAAATGGCGCGCAAGGAAGGATGATCTTCCTTTGTTTGCGGTAATGACACGCGGCGGCGCCACGGCCCGTGCACGGGCTCGAGCACTTCTTGATTTGAGCTCGAGAGGGCAATGGGTGATAGGGGATGGCTTAATGGTGTCTAAAGAAGGAAGAGGAGCTTTGGGTGAGCTTAAGTAGGGAAGAGGCGAGAGAAACAAGAGCGGAGCTCGGCACCAGAGCGCATGGAAGAAAAGCGCGAGTTAGTGAGGTAGATGACGGGCGATTAATGCACGCACCGGGGTATGGGCTAGCGAGCGTCGGCGAGGTGAAAGCAGCGAAAAGCCGAGAATGGGCGGCGAGGCGGGTGGCGCGCATGCATGCCGCCGATGGCACTCGGCTCTCGGCGCGAGTAGGTGGCGACGACAAGTGGGGCCCGCCCGTCGGCAGCGACAAGCGGCGTGAGCGGAGTTGATTGCGGCAGCGGCGAGTTGAGTCCGACTTCGATCACGAAGATGTCGATCGCTCGATCTAGAATGGGCGGCCAGAGATCTCTGGTGCAATCGGGCCGGTCGATTAACTTTCAGGCGCCGAGGGCGTGCGATACGCATCGGACGGTTGATAGCCATCGGGCTCGTGGCGGTGCAGCTAGGCGGTGCGGCGAACCAAGCGGCGCGGTCGGACTCGAGCGAGTCGGTCGAGCCAACAAGCGATGATTTGATTTGAATTAAAAAGGCAGAGAAGGTTTGGGGAATTTTTAGAGGTAGCTCCCGAACTCCAAAAATTCCGAAATTTTTATGGTAGCTACTATGTATAGAGAAAAACCTTGCATAAATTTTCCGGATTATTGGAAATGTACTTAATTAAATTCATACAGTAACATGATTATTAATGAAGGAACAGTACTGTCCCTCAATTAAAGATCATGCTAAAGGTATAAATTCAATAAGTAACAATTCCAATAAACAGGATCCCCGGATATATATATCTCACAATGGTTCCCAGGATCAATGACCATTGCATATATATATCCTTTAACAACATTGCATCATACACATACAAGTTGTACATTTGCATAATTAAACATAAGTTTACAACATTCGGGTTTAGTACTACAATATAGAGTGACTTGGTCACTACAACATATTCAACGGAAAGCAAAATAAGCTGAAAAAAAGTCCACCAATGGCCTCATCCACATGAGGCAATTGCGTGGAGGAAAGAAATAGCGTTACTGGTTGGCGTCACTTTGATCGCGCTAACGGGTGCTTCATAAAGAAAGCCGTCCTCACTGCAACAATAGGTGATAGCACCTTGAAATGCGGAAGAATGCTTGTAACATCCCAATTTTGAGCTTAAAAATCTTTTAAATAGTTAGTAGGAAAAATTCACCATTTGAATTTTATTTGAATTTAATTTCAAAAGCTTAATATTGGACTTTACAATCAAAAACATTTAATGTGAATAATCCCAACATGAACAATAGCCAAAACTATTTTATTTGGGTTCTATGTGCTCAGATATATTTTCTAGATTTTTCTAGAATTTTTCTGAGTTCATTTGCTATTTTCTATTGCCCATTTGAATTTCTGGTATTTTCTAAAATGAAAAACCTATTTAAAATCTCAGAAATCCATTCGGGCCGAATTCTTTAACTCGGCCCATTCCCTTCGCTCGCTGTCACGGCCCATCTCCGGCCGGTGCTCGCTGCGCGTATCGCCTCCTGCCAGCGGCGTGTGGGCCCCTGCGTCAGTCTTCGCCGCGCGCGCCGTCCTCGCGCGCGGCGCGCGCCGCCATGTTTCAAGCTCGAGCCGTCAGGCAAAACCGTTTCCTTTTAAAACCTTTCTGAAAGCGTGCCAAATCTTATCCCCATCTCAACGCACCTATTGCCGGTAAAATCATATCCGAATCGGTTTAAAATCGAAATCGAGCTCGTGTTCGTCTCGGACTCCTTTTTAGGGTTTTCGCGCGCCTCTCTGCACCCTCCAGGCCCCTATAAAGGACCCGGGATCATCTCTCCCGCATCGAAACCCCAAACCCGAACCGAGAGCCTTGCGCGCCGTCCCCGCCGATTCTAGGGTTTCACGCGAGAACTCGGTGAGCTCTTCGCCGCCGTCGCTGCCAGTCGAGCTGTTGTTGCACCACCGACCTCGCCATACGAGCATAAGCAATCTCTGGTGCCATCCACTTTGCGGAACCCGCCGGGCGCCGTCCGAGCAACAACGAAACGCCGCGCTTGAACCTCGCCGGCGGCCACCTCGTCGTCCCCGACCACCCGGCTCTACTTCATTAGGTTCGCAATAGCAAGGGCTGCGTTGGTACCACTCACCTCGCCGGCGAGCCGCGTTCGCCGTTGCCATCGGTCCGAGCGCCGCCGTCGTCCGGGTCCGGCGTGGCGCGCCACCTCGCCGCCACCTCGGCGCGCGTCGGCCTGTGCCCTCGTGTGCGTCGCGTGGGCCGTCGGCATCCACGTGCGCGCCCACGCGGCATGGTCCACCGGGTCCCGGCCACGAGGCTCGGTGAGCCAGTCTCACGTGAGCGAGTCAGCGGCAGTGGGACCCACTGTCGAGCCGATTTTCATCCCGTCCGAGCGTCCTCGGATGACGTCGGCATTGCGCAATAATCCGATTTTCAATAGAAAAGTAATTCGGAAATTCGGAAAATCGAATTAGGGTTTCTTTTAGATTTCCAATCTTCAAAGCCCATAACTTTTGCATCCTAACTCCGATTGAGCCCATTCAAATTTCTAAATTTGTCTAAATTCAAGATCTATTTATCTGAGATTTTTATTTAATTTTTGGAGTTTGTTTTGCCTCTGTTATTTATTTGTTTTGTTTGTGTGTCTCGTTTGCGAGTAGGCGTCGATTCGTCGGGAATTTTGTGGAAGAAGGAGCACCCCAAGATCAAGACCAGTACATAGACCTTTTCAAGGCAAGTCATACCTTTGATCATCTTGAACCCAGTTTTCAAATTTACTTTATGTTAAATTATTGCATTCTACTTTAATTATTTATTTAAATGCTTTGGGCAAAGTTATTATCAATTTGTTATCACCCCTTGGCCTTGTATGTCATAATTCCTTGTCACCTAGATTGGTTTATTAGTTGGTAATATTATAGCACCAGCATGGGTTGGTTAGATCGAGTACAATTGCTAGCCATGCAACGAGTCATCATCATCACCACTTGAGTTGCAATTATAAATTTGACTAAGTGATTATGGAACTATGTGATAAAGCTGTGTGTCTTGTGTGCTATTACTTTGTGGATGGCATATGTTGCACTTAACCAACGGGGTGGGAAAGGATTTAGGCCGAGGCAAGTGGTGGAAGGCTGTGTGATATGGTGGAAGGCTGTGTGCTTGGGTTTGATAATCTTTGTGACTTAGTTAGAACATGGAAGTCTTGCCTTGGTCAATTAAGGACTTAACTTTGTGCGCCATTGAGCGAGCCTTCTTCATGCGACCACATGCAGTATGCGACGGGCCTAACTTAGTAAGTTATGGATTCTCGGCATTGATGTTAGGGTGGTAGGTTAGGCTATGTGATAGGGTGGAGGTGTGACTACTTGGTGGTTGCATCACGGAGGATTCGTCCTCCTGTCCAGCGGTGTGTGTTATGCATGGGCTATGTGATATGTATAACGGTTTGTAAGCTGCTGGGAATGTCAATGTTGGAGATGAAGTTTACGAACTGTTTTGTTATGATTGGTGCTAGCTACTGCTGGTTATATCGTGTGGGTAAAGTGTACAACCTCTGCAGTGTTAAATAAACTATTCGAATAGCGCGTCATGATCATGGACATGCTTTCGGTGCTTTCACCGAGGTAGTTTTCATAAAATGTGGGAATGGGGTGTGTGATCTCAATCATATGGCTATGTGAAATAATCTGTTTAGTGTGTGTCTTTGTGGAAACAAGCTGTTAAATTAATATTGTCTATTTGTTTGAATTATGCTTTCAATCTATTATTCGTATTCAATTGCAAATGTTGCTTTTATGCAAAAGAACCACGAAGCCTTTTCTTTGGAATAAGCTGCATCTATACATTGCATTACGTGGTATGATTTGCGAGTGCGGTTGTGTACTCACGCTTGTTGTAAAACTTGCCCAAACCTACGGAGTGGAGGAGTCTGCGCTGCTTTCGAGGAGGAGTTCGTTGAAGGCTGATCGTTCGTTAAGGTGCGGATCGGTTGGTTGCTGTGGTGAATTGGTGGGATCTGTGTTGGAGTTTTCGTTCATTCTTTGCTTTATTTCTGTTAGCCTGTGTGGCTTAATAAGTGTAAACTTCGACCATAAGGTCAAAACCCTTATTTGTTATTCAAACTAATCGTTTACTTTATCTATCGCTTGTGTGGATCGATATTTACTGTGTTAACCACATGTGCACTAGCGTGATCTGGACTAGTGCGGTATACAGAGGGTTCGAGAATCGTGATGCAGGTCCGGCAGAGGTGGTATCGAGCCATGCGGTGTGAGGTCTTGACCTTAGTAGATTGGCCGTCCTTAGAGTGTCCAAACTATTTTCTAAAAGGAAAAATTAACTTGCAAAGTTAATTGATTGCTAACTCTTCTCATATCTCTCTCGCCTCAACTTTTGCTATGATCTCTTCTCTCCCATTGTTTTAAAGTTGCTCTTACCACTGTTAAATGCGTCTTGTGAGATGCCTGGTCTTGAGCTATGGTGGCGCCTTTGGAGGGTATGCCGCCGAACTTTGGAAGTTGCTCCGAGTTCTTGGAGGTTTTGATGCGTCCGCTGTCGTCGGCAACAAGCCCAGGCGGTGAATGGTGAGCCGTGGAGTGATTTGTCTTTGACGATCGCGCCGGGAGGAGCGACAAGCGAGCCAACCTTCATGCGTCTCGGTGAGGAAGATCACTTGGGTGGAAGGTATCCGAGTCGTCGCGCTTGGCCGTACTACGTGTCGCAACATCTCATGCGGGAGCTTCAAGACACCGTCTTCGTTACCACCCAGGCTGCGGTAGTGGACTTGCCCGACCGCGCTACCGTCCTGAAGGAGAAACAACGCTCACCGTCGTACACCTCGCCCGATTCGTGGCGCCCGGGAGAAGCTTTGGAAGAACCATCACGAGTTGGATCATGTCTATGAAGCCTTGCGAGAGAGCTGAAGAGAAGGTCGCCACTCTGCAAGAGATCCTCGACCAAGTTCCGAAGAGGAGGAAGACCAGAGATGATCACGAAGAAGATCGGAGGAAGGCCAGGTGAGCCGAAGAAGATGCGAGCGAGAGCCAGCGAGCCGGTTGCACGAGAGCGCTGTTCTTCTTTGCACGATTCGAGGGCATCGAGATCGGTTGCCAAGATGCGGCTCACTTAGGAGTCTGTACGTCGGGGCGTCGCGCGGTTGTGGAGCTTTCTTGAGTAGTTCGTTTAGGCTTGATTTTTGAGTTTGCTTGATTTCGGTTTAGTGAGTCGCCCTTTAGGCGGTAGCTTTGTGTGCTTAGGTCGTTGTTTCTTTTTGTGTGCAAGTATGAGTTTGCAAAGGCCCTTAGGCATTTGTTGCGATCATGCTAAGACCTAAGTAATAAAGTATTTCATTTGAGTTTCTTGATACGTGTTTTGTTGGGTTTAACCTACCTGCCTAGTTCTTAACTCATCTCGTGCTTGCTACCTTATCTAACCCATGGAGCTTAGCGAGATGGTTCAAACTCGTCGAAGCTGCGCAAGTGGTTCGGTACCCGACACCGGAGGCAATGAGCAACGGTGTAGGAGCGATTCGCGCAAGCACCCCAATTGACTTGCAAAACTTTGGAGCTTTCATGGCGGCCTGAGACTCGGTGATGAATACCATGATGACTCGGATGCAAGCCATGCACAACGAGAACAATAACAACAACAATCACCGGCATGGAGCCCGGTGCTCATGGTCACCATGGACCATCAAACTTGCGAAATTCGCGAGGACTCGTCCACCAACATTTTACAGACACGTCTCTCGATGGAAGCGGAGCGATTGGCTGCGTGTTATCGAAGAAAGCTGCGATCACTCGGTCGGCGACCGTGAAAAGGTTACGTATGCCACTCACGGATGGAGAGCACCGGCTGGCTGAATGGTGGGAGAACTTCGTGCGCCCATGAGGCGCCACGAGGATATCACAGGGAGGAATTTTCTTGACATTTCGCGGTATCATGTGCGAGAGGCATTATCGATCCGAAGAAGGATGAGTTCCGCTCTCAAGCAGGAGCTATGTCGGTGTCGACTACCTCAACAAGTTTTCGGCTAGCTCGCTATGCGGCGAGAAGATGTAGCCACAGACAAGGCTCGCGAGTCGCTTTTGAAGGACTAAACCTTTGGATGCAAGTCGGTTTGATCGCCCATACTTTCACGATTTCGGGGTTGGTCAACAAAGCCTTTGTTCTAGAAGACAAGCGCAAGAGGCGGAAGATAGCGCAAGCGCGGATGGCTCAACAAGGAACCATCAATCACAGCAGAGGGCAAAGCGGTGCGGCCGCGGTTCAGCGAGTTTCCACCCCAAACCGTTGAGCACTGCACCAACTTCAACACCCGTCGGTGCTCGGAACTTCGCAACCACGCACTGTCAACCCCAATCTAGGAAGCAACGTGAGCGTGCCAAAGTGCATTACGCTTTGTCGTCGGCCGGGACATTTGCCAACGATGTCGCAAAGGGAACAATCACTCTATGCGTTTCAACCTTGGAGCTCGCCATCCAAGGCCCGACACCGAGGCATCAACCAAGGCCGCCAAGTTGCGGTCAAGCGGAGGAGCACCGCGATCCGTGATCGAGGCCGTGTCAACCCGTCACCACGGAAGGAGCCGGGAATCACGGACGTCGTCTTTGGGTAAGTTTACGGTTAACTCGATACTGCAGCAGTTTTGTTTGATTACGGGCTTAGCATTCGTTTGTTTGGAATATTTGCAACCAAGAATAAATTGGAAGTTATGCAACTTAAGCATACTCTGTTAGTCGATCGCTGGAGCGAGCTAAGTACTAGAGTGGGATGTTTAGGAGCTAAGTTACTCATAGCTGGAGTTGAGTTTCTAGCCAACCTAATAGTCCTAGATACCCAAACCCTAGATGTCATTCTTGGCATGGATTGGTTATCCAAGCACAAGCGATGCTAGATTGTGGCGAAGAGCCCGTAGTGAGAGGACACCAAGGAAACAAGGTAGAGTTTCTAGCCACCTCGATTCGTGATGGACATTTGCTAGTAAGCGATGCGAAGACCCTTGCCTTAGAAGAAGTACCGATGGTCGGTGAATATCGGATGTGTTTCGGAAGAATTACCGGGAATGCCACGGATCGTGACATTGAGTTTGTCATCGACCTAGTACCGGGGACAGCACCAATTTCAAAGAGACCTTATCGGATGCGGTAGATGAATTGGTAGAGATGAAGAAGCGGATAGAAGAACTTCTTGAAAGGTTTAGTGAGACCTAGTTAAATGCGCCATGGGGGCGCCGGTGTTGTTTGTCAAGAAGAAAGATGGAAGTATGAGGATGTGTATTGACTACCGTTCTCTCAGCGAAGTTACCATCAAGAACAAGTACCCACTACCGGATTGATGATCTGTTTGATCGGATGAAAGAGCGGATTATTCTCGAAGATCGATCTGCGATCAGGTTACCACCGGCTAAAAATTTGTCCTAAGGATATACGAAGGCAGCTTTCTCAGCGAGATGCGGACATTATGAGTTCTTAGTCATGTCCTTTGAGTGCGACTAATGCCCTACCTATTTCATGAACATGATGAATAAAGTATTCATGGAATATTTGGACAAGTTCGTAGTTGTGTTCATTGATGATATTACAGTGTACTCCAAGTCGGAGGAAGAACACGCGAACATTTAAGAACAATATTGAAACTCGAGAGAGCATCGAGTTGTATGCCAAGTTCGGTAAGTGTGATTTTTGGAAGAAGGAAGTGGATTTCCTTGGTCATGTTATGGCGGTAGAGAAGTAGCGATTGACCGGTAAAGTGGCGATGTTACATTGGGAGCGACCAGAGCGTAACTTTCAGTTCGCGATTTCTTGGGGATGGCGGTTATTACCGCCCGTTTCATGAAGATTCTCATCAATTGCTAAGCCCCTTACGCGGTGTTGAAGAAGGAAAAAAGTTCACTTGGACTCCGGCTGTGAGAAAGTTTTCAAGAGTTGAAGAAGCGATTGACTTGACCCGATCTTGATCTGCGGATATTCGCAAGGATTTGATATCTATTGTGATGCTTAGCGTCAAGGATTAGGATGCGTCTGATGCAGAAGGAAGAGCGTAAACATGCATCAAGGCAATTAAGACCTCACGAAGAATTACCCTACTCATGATGCGGAATTAGTTGCCGTAGTGCGCTTTAAAGATTTAGCGTCATTACCTCATCGGTGTCATTTGTAAAGTCTACCACGAGATCATAAGAGTTTGAAGTACATTTCACCCGATCGATTTGAATATGAGGCAGAGAAGATGGTTGGAATTGATCAAGGATTATAATCTTGGAATCCACTACCATCGGAAAAGCCAACGTAGTTCTGAGGCGCTTTAAGTCGTGAAGTTCTTGCAATACTTTGGAAGTAAGGAAAGTTGCCCGAGCTGTATGAAGAATTTGAAGCTAAAGCTAGAAGTTGTGTGCGAAGGCTTTGTAGCCAATTTGGAAATCTGAGTCTACAGGAGAAGCGATTAAGTGAAGCACAACCAAAGGATCTGTGTTGTGGGACATCAAGATCAAAATGGTAGAAGGAAATTCAAAGATTTCACGAGGATAATCAAGACATACTACGGATTAATGGTCGAATACGTCATGCAGGATATAGATGGTGCAGAGACAGTTAATCTTAAAGGAAGCCCATGACTCAAAGTATTCGATTCACCAGGAAGTACCAAGATGTACGGGATGTGAAAACTAAATTTTGGTGGCCAAATTTGAAGCGAGAAGTCGCGAGTTCGTTGCCTTGTCGCGACACTTGTCGAGAAAGTGAAGCGCGAACACCGAGAGACCAGCGGGTTTGCTGCAGCGTGAAGATTCGAGTGGAAGTGGGAAGAAATCGGGATGGATTTCATCACGGTTTACAAGACCCAATCGGGTTCTGATTCGATCACGGGTAATAGTCGATCGTCTAACCAAGGTCGCCCATTTCTTGCGATCAAAACCACATACTCGGAGATCGCCTTGCGAGTTGTACATGGCGAGTGTCGGTTGCGGTGTGCCCAAGAAGATAGTGTCCGATCGAGGATCTCGGTTCACCTCGTTTTGGCAAAGCTTGCATGAAGCATTGGGTACCCATCGAATTTCGATCTTGCATACCATCCACGAGACCGATGGGCGGGTGAAAGAGTCAATCGAATATTGGAGGATATCTTTGAGAGCTTGTGCTCTAGCAAATGCTACCGTTGGGATAAAAGTTTACGGTATGCACGAATTTTAGTACAACAATAGTTATCAAGCTAGTGCGCAAATGTCACCATTTGAAGCTTTATGCGGCGATGCTGCGAGAACCCGTTGAATTGGTGAAAGCAATGAGCGATCGATTTTGGTCGGACATTATTGAGAAGCGAGAAGAGCAAGTGGCCATGATAAGAAAAGATTGAAGATAGCTCGATCGAGCGGAAGAGCTATGCGATAATCGTCGTCGAGATCTCGATTTTGAACCGAGGATTTCGTTTATCTTGGTGACTCCGCTCGAGAGGTGTCAAAGGTTTCATGCCAAAGGAAGCTTGCCCCTAGGTATGTTGGTCCATTCAAGATTTTGGGCAGCAGTGGAGAGTTGCTTACGATTGGAGCTACCACGATCGTTAGCGAGTGCATGATGTCTTTCATGTCTCGCGATTGAAGAAGTGTCTTCGTGTGCGGAGAGCAAGCCCGGCAGATCAATTGATACGAAGGAGGATCTTACCTACAAGGAAGCGGCGGTCGAGGATTTTGGATGTCGTGAGCGCCTCACGAGAAGCAAGGCGTTCGTTTTGAAAGGTCGAGTGGAGCAACCACTCGAGAAGGGAAGCAGCGTGGGAGCGTGAAGAAGAAATTTGGCAAGTTCCCTAGCCTTTTCTCTGCTTCTTTGAATCTAGGGTCGAGATTCCTTTAAGAGAGGAGGTTTGTAACATCCCAATTTTGAAGCTTAAAAATCTTTTAAATAGTTAGTAGGGAAAAATTCACCATTTGAATTTTATTTGAATTTAATTTCAAAAGCTTAATATTGGACTTTACAATCAAAAACATTTAATGTGAATAATCCCAACATGAACAATAGCCAAAACTATTTTATTTGGGTTCTATGTGCTCGAGATATATTTTCTAGATTTTCTAGAATTTTTACGAGTTCATTTGCTATTTTCTATTGCCATTTGAATTTACAGTATTTTCTAAAATGAAAAACCTATTTAAAATCTCGAAATCCATTGGGCGAATTCTTCTTCGGCCCATTCCTTCGCTCATTTATCACGGCCATCTCGGCCCGACCGCTCGCCGCGTGTCGCCTCCTGCCAGCGGCGTGTGGGCCCCACGCGTCAGTCTTCGCCGCGCGCGGCCGTCCTCGCGCGCGGCGCGCGCGCCATGTTTCCAAGCTCGAGCCGTCAAACAAAACACGTTTCCTTTTAAAACCTTTCTGAAAACGTGCCAAATCTTATCCCCATCTCAACCGCACCTATTGCGGGTAAATCATATCCGAATCTGGTTTAAAATCGAAATCGAGCTCGTGTTAGTCTCGGACTCCTTTTAGGGTTTTTGCGCGCGCCTCTCACCCTCAGGCCCCTATAAAGGACCCGAGATGCCTCTCTCTCCGCGTGAAACCCCCAACCCCGGCAAAGAGCCCTTGCGCCGCGAGTCGCCGATTCTAGGGTTTTCACGCGAGAACTCGGTGAGCTCTTCGCCGCCGTCCTTTGCCCGTCGAGCTCGTTGTTGCACCACCGACATCGCCGCGAGCATAAGCAATCTCCTGGTGCCATCCACTTTGCGGAACCGCCCGGGCGCCGTCAGAGCAACAGCGAAGCGCCGCGGCTTGAACCTCGCGCGTAGGCCACCTCGTCGTCCCCGACCACCCGGCTCTACTTCATTAGGTTACGCAATAGCAAGGGCTGCGTTGGTACCACTCACCCTCGCCGTGGCCGCGTTCGCCGTTGCCATCGGTCCGGCGCGCCGCCCGTCGTCGGGTCAGGCGTGTACGCCACCTCGCCGCCACCTCGGTGGCCGCGTCGGCCCTGTGCCCTCGTGTCGTCCGTGGAGCCGTCGGCATCCGCGTGCGCCCAGCGCGGCATGGTCCACGGGTCCCGGCCCGAGGCTCGGTAGACCCTGGTCTGTGGCAGAATCAGCGGCAGTGGGACCACTGTCGAGCGATTTTCATCCGTCCAGACGTCCTCGGATAGCGTCGGCATTGCGCAATAATCCGATTTTCAATAGAAAAGTAATTCGGAAATTCGGAAAATCGAGTTAGGGTTTCTTTTAGATTTCCAATCTTCAAAGCCCATAACTTTTGCATCTAACTCAGATTGAGCCCATTCAAATTTCTAAATTTGTCTAAATTCAAGATCTATTTATCTGAGATTTTTATTTAATTTTTGGGTTTGTTTTGCCTCTGTTATTTATTTGTTTTGTTTGTTTGTGTCTCGTTTGCGAGTGAGCGTCGGTCGTCGGGAATTTTGTGGAAGAAGGAGCACCCCAAGATCAAGACCAGTACATAGACCTTTTCAAGGCAAGTCATACCTTTGATCATCTTGAACCCAGTTTTCAAATTTACTTTATGTTAAATTATTGCATTCTACTTTAATTATTTATTTAAATGCTTTGGGCAAAGTTATTATCAATTTATTATCACCCCTTGGCCTTGTATGTCATAATTCCTTGTCACCCTAGATTGGTTTATTAGTTGGTAATATTATAGCACCAACGTGGGTTGGTTAGATGCGAGTACAATTGTAGCCATGCAACGAGTCATCATCATCACCACTGAGTTGCAATTATAAATTTGACTAAGTGATTATGGAACTATGTGATAAAGCGTGTGTCTTTGTGTGCTATTACTTTGTGGATGGCATATGTTGCATAACCAACGAGGTGGGGAAAGGATTTAGGCGAGAGGGCAAGTGGTGGAAGATGTGTGATATGGTGGAAGGCTGTGTGCTTGGGTTTGATAATCTTTGTGACTTAGTTAGAACATGGAAGTCTTGCCTTGGTCAATTAAGGACTTAACTTTGTGCGCCATTGAGGCGAGCCTTCTTGTGCGACCACATGCAGGTATGGGGCGAGCCTAACTTAGTAAGTTATGGATTCGGCATTGATGTTCGGTGGTAGGTTAGGCTATGTGATAGGGTGGAGGTGTGACTACTTGGTGGTTGCATCACGGGAGGATTAAGTCGTTCTGTCCAACGGTGTGTGTTATGCATGGGCTATGTGATATGTATAACGGTTTGTAAGCACCACTTTGGAATGTCAATGTTGGAGATGAAGTTTACGCTGTTTTGTTATGATTGGTGCTAGCTACCTGGTTATATCGTGTGGGTAAAGTGTACAACCTCTGCGAGTGTTAAATAAACTATTCGAATAGCGCGTCATGATCATGGACATGCTGATTGCTTTCACCACGGGTAGTTTTCATAAAATGTGGGAATGGGGTGTGTGATCTCAATCATATGGCTATGTGAAATAATCATTTAGTGTGTGTCTTTGTGGAAACAATTTGTTAAATTAATATTGTCTATTTGTTTGAATTATGCTTTCAATCTATTATTAAGTATTCAATTGCAAATGTTGCTTTTATGCAAAAGAACCACATAAGCCTTTTCTTTGGAATAAGCTTTGCATCTATACATTGCATTACAGTGGTATGATTTGCGAAATGCGGTTGTGTACTCACGCTTGTTGTAAACTTGCGCCCAAACCTCTGAAGTGGAGGAGTCTACGCTGCTTTCGGAGGAGTTCGTTGAAGGCGATCGTTCGTTAAGTGCGGATCCCGGTTGGTTGCTGTGGTGAATTGGTGGGATCTCTGTTGGAGATTTTCCGTTCATTCTTTGCTTTATTTCTGTTAGTACTGTGTGGCTTAATAAGTGTAAACTTCGACCATAAGGTCAAAACCCTTATTTGTTATTCAAACTAATCGTTTACTTTATCTATCGCTTGTGTGGATCGATATTTACATGTTAACCTGTGTGCACTAGCGTGATCTGGACTAGTGCGGTATACGGAGGGTTCGAGATAAATGATGCAGGTCTGACAGTACTCGACAAGTCTTGCACAAACTAATTAAAGAAAGTGGTTATTAGAGCCTATTCAAGGAGTAGAGTTTTTACATGCATAGGTTACAACAGGAAGGTATAAAGGTTCAAATTTGCGTAAGCGATACATCTTAACCTACAAAGGCTAACTTTTGATAAAGCAATTTAATAAATCAAAGTTTGCTTAAACGATGAAGTAAATGACATAAAAGTAAACGATGCAGTGCATGATTCCCTCATGCAAACCAAAGTCAAGCTTAAACCAGATTTTAATCAAAACTTCTATCTGAGGTGACATCAATTCAAGTTATAGTCCATGACCGTGAACCACGGCTATTGAACGATTTATACCTGCGGGGTGTACATCTTTACCCACATGACTTAGCGGCTTGTTGCCTTGGATGCCTCGAATGATGACATACTTCCTTTGGTATGCCGACCGGAAACTAAGATTTGGTATTTTCAACAAGCCAACACTATTGGGTTGGACCCCATGTGTGGCCGATCAGCAAACAACGGCCCGTGTATCACCTTAGGGGCACACATGTTGCGTCGTGTAATGCGATCCAAACAATTTAATCACGGTGGGTTCCCTACCCATAGTAGAATGCTATCGGCACCATTAAGGTATCGTATATGCGACGAGGCACATATCGCCCTCACCTCTAAGAACATCGATATTGACATACAAGCTCACATGGCATAAGCGGGTCCTCGGACGAGCATCTATGCCATACAGGCCAATACACATATCCTTACTCTCCTGTTTCCAACTCAATAGTCTCAACATTTTACAACCAAACAACGCCCATACCTTTGCATGTGTAAATGCATTGGGGACTTGAATTGAATAATCGAGTTCGGTCCTTAATTAACGGACAAGTCCACCACATACCCAATCTAGTACAAAAGCACCATCACTGCTTCCTCTTGTCGAGATCAATTTGAATTTCAAATACAAGAGCGATTTAAAGAAAGCGGACAAAGAGTTTAAAATAACAATGGTTCGATTGTGATTCCCATGTTTGACAAGATATGCTTGTCAAACTCTAAAATCTCTAGTTTGCATGTCTAAGCTAAAGCTGAAAATATAGGTTATGATATCTGAGTACTATGCTAGGGTTAAGTGTATGGTGACATTTGGGGTAATCCATCATGTTTGGTCATTAGCTAACTACTAACGAGATCACATTTTGTACTTCGGAAAAATAGCATGCAGAATATCAGCTGGATTTGTAAAGCTATTGTACAAAATTTGGGATCAATATGGTACAAAAGAGGATGCTTGCCTTGGTAATAATAAACCTGTTGCTGAGCTCGGTTGCTCGAAAAGCAGAGTTCAAGGATTTCGAAGAACGATTCTAAAAGAGACAATAAACTCCAATAAATACCAAAGCGACAATAAGTCCAAAATGGAAGAAATATGCATGATTCCAGTATGCTTAAGCCATAACTACCCATATTAGTGATATTAACCCATAATATAGCTTACTGTTTTCAAAAACGAAACTAGAGTTTAGTGCAAAGTCGGTTTTAGATTTGAAAAGTGAAAGCAGGGCAGTTACAAGTTTGGAAAAGGAATATAGAACATGCAAAGTTCATAAATGAAACTTAGCATGATCTTTTAGGTTAATTAATATCCCAAACCATCCTTAGTCTAACCTAACTAGTTAGATTACATCAACTAGAAGAAATTCATTTTTGTCGGTTAAGCCAGGCAAAAGCAGAGAGCAGTCTCAACTAGAGTTAAAATAGATGATGATAAGAATGGAAAGATCAACTTGTCATGTTGCTGGGGTTTAGTCGAAACCTAAATAAGATGATAAGTTGTGCGGAGAAACCCTAGGTCTTGAAAATGACATGGAAAACCTAGAAAGGTATATTATCAACTTTTGGTTTGAAGCATGTTGAAGCTCTTGATGCTTAAAGAATGATTCACGAGAGCTTCTTAAGTCCTTAAGATGCTCAAGATATCATAACTAGGGTTTTTGGCTTGCAGAAGGAAAGATGCCAAGATTACGAAAATTCGAAGTTGATCAGTGAGGAGAGACAAATTCGGTTTAACACGCAAAAGATCCGAATCTTTAATGCAAGAGTAAAACCAGTGCTAAAGGATAGATAAGCAAGGATAGAGCAAAATCCTTTGGGCGACAGGAAGAAGAGTGAGCTTGGAGGGTCAATTGGCTGATGCGACTCAAAAAGCTAGGAGTTTATATATAAGGGGTTGAGCTACGAGGACAATTGGGAAAAGTCTAGAGCTTGATGATGTGTCCATTTAGGGCTAATTATCCAAAAATTAGTTGCAAAAACTTTGGGATAAACCTCTCCTTGATTTCAGAGAAATTTGCCTGCAGAGGCGAGGAAGATGATAAAATCACTTGACATGTGGGTCATTGCGATCCACGCAATGTGGCATCCTCACAAAGGCTCAAGCGAATGTCGTTGTCCAGATTGGAAATGGCGGCTGTGATAAATAGAGGATTAAATGATTTGAATCGATGCGATTAATATGGACATGCGTCTAGATCGGTCGATCGAGATCTAAAAAATCCGAAGCTCAGGAACTCGCTTTCAAAGAGAGGCGTTGGTTGAATGTAACATCCCCAAATTTGGCTTGTGTTTCAAATGTAATATAATGAGGAGTAAATTAAAACTTTTGTCATCCTTTCACTCTTGAACTTTACGAAATTCTTGTAAAGAATTTTGGGAATTCAAATCTAAACCCTCATTTGTTATCAAGTCAACAACCTCCTTGGTCAAATCTAGTGTCAAACACTTGGAAATAATTTTCACTGGGTTCCAAGGTTGCTAGTGGCACCTCTGAATTATTCCATAATTTTGGAAATTATTTGAAATATTTTAGGGCAAGTCAAACCTTGGTCAAACCTCAAAATAACATACAGAATTTCTTGAGAAAATTAAAGTGCTCCAAAATCTCTGGAAATTTTATGGAAGGTTGATCCTATTGTCAGCAAGCTCGGTTAAAATTTCATAAATTTTGGTGTTGATTTGATGCCTCAATTAAATCCCAAAGTTTCATTTCAAAAATCAAAACCTAAGCGGTTTGCTTGTTCCTCGGGTGCGAGTCGGACTGGGATGCTCGAGCCAAGCCCATTCGGTCGAGTCAACTAACAACTTTGGCCAGGCGGTCGATGCGGTACGTCGCGCTGAACCGTTGGATCTCAATCGGATGACTCGGCGCTCGTGTATGCATTCGGACAACTCCGGTTGCCCTTGGATTCGCGGCCGTTGGATTTCAATCGGGCGGTGACGATACGCCCGATGCCGTTTCATCAGCGATCGTGCC